>CAWUFW010009630.1:0-600000 GCA_963921515.1 Calotriton arnoldi | reverse complement strand
AGCTCGGGTGCCAGCAGCAAGGTTCTGACCACTAGGTTACTAAGTCCTCAAGCACCAATATCGTTTGTGTTGGAACAATTCGACTTCCCTTGGATGGTACATTCTGCAGTTAGGTGCTGGGTTTTTGGAGCTCGTCATCAGTAGCTGGCCATCTTGGTCACGGCCAAGCACCCTCACCCCATCTTACTCTGAATTATAACCCAATGTAGTGCTAGAGGCACTCTTATGGTCTGACACCCTGTGATGACCTTTGACTACCATCATTTTAATTGACATGGGTGTGTTATTTTATGCTAGCCTGAATGTATGACGTCCTGCATATGCCTTGTTTCTCTTAAAGGCTTTGTTCTTGTAATCTTGCAGTCTTACAGTGGGAGCTGTCACACAGTAGAACAGCCTTGCCAAGAGCAGAACGTGTGGGATGTGCATTTGAAAGCATGAGAGAGAGAGAGGTGTGGAATGTACTGTTTGGTCTCAAAGTGCAGTGTTATGAGCAGTGGTGCACAAATGTGCACTGTGTTGTACATTGAGAGATGAAGTATGTGATGCTATAAGCAGTTGTGCACAAATGTGCACTGCGTTGTACATTGAGAGATCAAGTATGTGATGCTATAAGCAGTGGTGCACAAATGTGCATTATGTTGTAAATTGGGAAGAATTATGAATTATTGGCTTTGACATGGCCTCATGTCATCCTGAATTCTGACTCTGCCTTGCTTGAGCGTTTCTGCGCGCACAGACAGGCTTGCAAATTGTTTGGGTTAATCATTTTCAAGGATTGTTTTGTGAGAGATTATTTAATGTACCCTAGAAGGCTTTCGTAAGCTTCGTTACGATAAAGGCTGGAACATGTGAGAATGTAGAGGGAACGTGGGAACTCCTTCCTGCTGTGGAATGCTTGCCTGGAAGCTGGCCAGTTCCAGTAAGTTTCCTTGGTGCAGAGGGGAAGACTCTCGAACCTTCTAGTGTGTGTTTTGAGATTATAAACCTGAGGGTTGCTGACAGCTAGGGTGGGAGCTCACTTACGGAGTAGACGTAGTGTCGTAAGTCGAACGGAACCTGAGTCCCGGTCAAGAGTCCAAGCCCAGCTGTGAACGGGCCCCCCAGCTTGAGTTGGCAAGGATGTCGAGTGAACGATCAGGTGAGGTGATTTGTTTCTGCCTAGTGCCATTGTGATACCTGGTTTCAGTGGCTGTGGTCATTTGAGGTGTTTTCTTTGTGATGTGTAAATGAGTCAGAGTGCACATCCAAAGTAATCCTTTGATGTATTCAGTGCATATATCTTTCTGATCTCTTGCAGGATGTCCAGTATATTTGCTTGAGTTTTATCTCATACTATTTGCTGCTTGTTTATTCATGTTATTATCCATGCATTTAACTGTTGCATTTACCAAGTGTGTTATTATTGCTTGCATATAAATATAAATCTCTATATACATTTGAATGTGGTTCATTTAGCATCTGGGAAAGCCTTTCTGTTAGAGACCATTGCATAAATAAAACCCCAAGCCTTATTCTAAAAAGAGAGTCTTTGCATTTTGTAAAGTAAAACCCTTTTCTAGGTATTGTTGTGTTTTATGTTTTGCTTCGCCGTGTTTGAGCCACCGTGTGGGAGATTCTATATTATCTGTAAGGCGGAGCAATACACCCACACAAGCAGGCACCTCATCTTCCACAAACCCTACCTGTGGTGTTTGTGATGTGGATGACACCTTTTCTTCACACCATCCTTTCTCCTTTTCAGCTTAATAGCATTCTTGTGTTAGGCTTTGATTTGTAAGATGAATGCAGAAGTACCAAAATCATACTTGCCTCTTGTTCCTCATTTTAGGGTTTAGTCATATAATAAAAATGAAGTGATATGTCTGGCATGACAAATTTCAAAAGGGCTTTGAGGAGATATTTGGTATTCTGCACTTCCTGTCCCATAATCTCCACTCCTACAATGAGAGTTTGATTCCTCGGTGGCAGTCGGTACAACACTGTGTTGTTTTTCTTAGTTGCCATGCTGTTGCTATCTGCAATAGCCACTGAAATAGTGGACAAGTGCTTTAGGATCCTTCCACTGTGACAAAGAAGGCTAAGATGCTCTTTACTAAGGAGAATGAATACATGCATACTCATCACTAAAAACCTTACTTTCAATACTAAAAAACTGCAGACTCTGTATTAGGGGTCGCGGCCCGCGCAGAGACAGTGGTTGGCTTCTGGCTGCTAATGCTAGACTTCCGGTTTATATATCCGTGGGCTTCCTATTCTGGGCCAACAGACTCCACCCCTTGAATAAAAAGTAAACTATGTAAACATATGAATTGCTTGTTGTCGTTGATGATTAAGGGATACCTTAGCTCACCAGACCCAATAAATAACTTGTGTATTTGTTGTTAACTTAAACGCTTCAAAAATGTACTGGGTTTTCTGGCCCGTAACAGGAAACCTAATAGCCTAATGCTTCAAACAAGAATTCCCATCGAAAAACACCATCAGTGTCATAAAACTTCAAGTTTGAAGCTTGCAGGACTATAATCGAGCCAACAGTCTTCAAAAATTGAAACAATGCTTTTTCATTTATATAAACACTTACATAGCTTCTTCTTGTTGACTATCAAGTGATGCATAGGTTCCTCTTGACAATTATATGGTGCATTTACAGGAAACTCAAATTTCTTAAAATGCATATAGTTTGCATACCTGGAAGGAGAAGACCGTGAGCTTCAAAATTTATGCTCAAATTCAAAATACCATATATCAAAAAACAATGGTACCTGTGGGAAAAATGAAGCAGTAACAATGGTATTTCTGATAATGATAGTCATTAAGCACAATGGCAATACTTATGAGAGGAGAAGCACAAACAAAACTGAAAATTCAAACAGCTCATTGAGTGGAATGGGATATTATTTATATTGAAAATTGATGTACAAAATAGAGAAGGGGTGTAAGATGTCCCAAGTAAAGTTAGAACCTATATATATATTCACTGAAAAAACCATAGGTTTTAGGGACAGTTATAGTTACTTGGACATTGCACTCGTACAAAACCCGTGAAATTCCCCCGTTATAGTTAGTTCAGCTAACTATAACTCGCGCCCCGCAATGCACTGCTGATGACGTCACATATTACATCACTCATGACATGGTCAGTGACATCACTGATGACATCACTGATGACATCTCAAATGACATCACTGATGACATCATCCAGTGACTGTGTGTTTCTGTAAAGTTTAAATATTTTTAAAATATATAGGAAAAGACGTATTGAAGAATGAGTGGGTGTGTAAGTGTCTGTATGGATGATTTAGTAGGTGCGTGACTGACTCTATAAGTGAGTGATTTAACGTATCTTACTGAATGCATGGGTTAGTGACTAAACTGGGTGTATGTCTGTATCCGTCTGTCTGTTGCTGTGTAAGTGGCTGCATGTGTTTGTGAATAGCTAAATGATTTTCTATATGAGTTATTGAATGCTTGTCTGAGTATCTGTATGGGTGCCTGAGTGTTTGTGTGGGAGGGGTGTGTGCAACTCTGTGCATAGATGTGTGAGTGGGTGATTCACTGGGTGGATGGTTTCAAGAGTGCATCTGTGATAGACTGTATGGGTGGGTAAGTGTGTGTAAGAGTGTGTTAGTGAGTGAATGTATGTCCCAGTGGTACATGTGTGAGTAACTACATATGTGAAAGGCAGTATATATGTGTGTTGGAGTATATAAATAGCTATAAGCAAGAGTGAGTGATTGTGATAGTGGCTGTATGGATGATTGTGTGCTTGTATCAGTGATTGTATAAGAGCGTAACAATGTGCTACTATTTGTATGAGTAAGTGAGCTGGTGTGTGTATAACTGTATAGGTGAGTAAATGGCAGTGTGTTTAATTATTTGCATGACTGACTAGGTGTGTGAGTATCTCTATGGATGAGTGGCGTTGTTTGAGTGTCTATATAGGAGTAAGAGTGCATATGATAGTCCTGTACTGAGTGACCGTAAGTATGAGTGACTGTACGGGTGAGTGAGTGGATGTGTGTGTGTAGACCTAAGAATCAGTGAGTGGGTATGTAGTTATTGGTGTTGGAGTGTCTATGGTTTTGCGAATGGCAGTCTGTAATTTAGAGTGGGTGTATCAAAGGTTATATTAGGGTGTGAGGAGGTGCATCAGATTATCACGTGGATGATGTCATCAGTGATGTCATTTGAGATGTCATCAGTGATGTCATCAGTGATGTCACTGACCATGTCATGAGTGATGTAATATGTGACGTCATCAGCAGTGCATTGCGGGGCGCGAGTTATAGTTAGCTGAACTACCTATAACGGGGAATTTCACGGGTTTTGTACGAGTGCAATGTCCAAGTAACTATAACTGTCCCTAAAACCTATGGTTTTTTCAGTGAATTTCAAAGGTTTTTTAAATGCTAATTTGTAACTATAACGTGTCTGAAACCTATGTTTTTTCAGTGAATTTCAAAGGTTTTTTAAATGCTAATTTGTAACTATAACGTGTCTGAAACCTATGGTTTTTTCAGTGAATTTCAAAGGTTTTTTAAATGCTAATTTCTAACTATAACGTGCCTGAAACCTTCGGTTTTTTCAGTGAATTTCAAAGGTTTTGTAAATGACAATTTTTAAATGTATTAATTGTTATATTAATTTTTTTCATACTGATTTACTACATTTTTAGAAACAATTTTTTTTTACATATTTTATTTGTCAAATTACATTGTAATTACATTATACATTACATTACAAAAATACTTTCTCAGAATAAATTACTTTAGTTTAAATACTTTGCAGATAGGCAATAGACTTTTAAGTACAGTAGTTACAGTTGTTGCAATGGGCAACACATTTTCAAACACAATGCAACATTCAGCTCAATGTGAATTTCTAGTTAAATGCAATTAGTTACTTTATGGATTACTTTTGTAACCACAGGACTGGATCCTAGATTCAGTCCTGGTACATCTCCTGTAAACAGTTGAGTAAAAGCGTTTTGGTTACAGTCGTGATTTTTAAGGAATATTATTGTATTTTAAAAGTTGACACTTTGAAACTTTTTCTCATAGAACCACCAATGTTATCCTATGGAAGGAAATTCACTTAGCAGGTAAAAACTGTTATCGTTACTTTTTCTTACTCAGTGTTGGATCCTGGATCCAGCACTGGTGCATCTCCTGTAAACAGTTGAAAGAATGCGTTTAAGTCATACAGGCGATTTTTAAGGAATATTTGTAGTTTGTGAAAATCAACACTTTGAAACTTTTTTGCTGAAAACCAGTCAATGTTAGCCTATGAAGGAAATTCAAGTTACCGGTAAGTACGGTTAAAATTACTTTTGAGGATCAGTACTGGGCTGAAACATGCAGCACTGAGGTCTCTCCTGATAACAGGTGAGTAAATCGGAATTCGTATTTCGGCTGATTTTAGAGGAATATTTTAAAGTTCCAAAACTCCACACTTAGAAGAATTTCCAAGTGAAACCAGTCAATGTTAGCCTATGGAAGGAAATTCAAGTTACTGGTAAGTACGGTTAAAATTACTTTTCAGGACCAGTACTGGGCTGAAAGATGCAGCACTGAGGTCTCTCCTGATAACAGGTGAGTAAATCAGAATTCGGATTTCGGCTGATTTTAGAGGAATATTTGTATGTTTCAAAAATCAACACTTAGAAGAATTTCCAAGTGAAACCAGTCAATGTTAGCCTATGAAGGAAATTCAAGTTACCGGTAAGTACGGTTAAAATTACTTTTCAGGATCAGTACTGGGCTGAAAGATGCAGCACTGAGGTCTCTCCTGATAACAGGTGAGTAAATCGGAATTCGTATTTCGGCTGATTTTAGAGGAATATTTTAAAGTTCCAAAACTCCACACTTAGAAGAATTTCCAAGTGAAACCAGTCAATGTTAGCATATGGAAGGAAATTCAAGTTACTGGTAAGTACGGTTAAAATTACTTTTCAGGACCAGTACTGGGCTGAAAGATGCAGCACTGAGGTCTCTCCTGATAACAGGTGAGTAAATCAGAATTCGGATTTCGGCTGATTTTAGAGGAATATTTGTATGTTTCAAAAATCAACACTTAGAAGAATTTCAAGTGAAACCAGTCAATGTTAGCCTATGAAGGAAATTCAAGTTACCGGTAAGTACGGTTAAAATTACTTTTCAGGATCAGTACTGGGCTGAAAGATGCAGCACTGAGGACTCTCCTGATAACAGGTGAGTAAATCGGAATTCGTATTTCGGCTGATTTTAGAGGAATATTTTAAAGTTCCAAAACTCCACACTTAGAAGAATTTCCAAGTGAAACCAGTCAATGTTAGCCTATGAAGGAAATTCAAGTTACCGGTAAGTACGGTTAAAATTACTTTTCAGGACCAGTACTGGGCTGAAAGATACAGCACTGAGGTCTCTCCTTATAACAGGTGAGTAAATCGGAATTCCTATTTCGGCTGATTTTAGAGGAATATTTGCACAATGGTGAAGGGAGGGGGCGGGGCCTGAGGTGACATCTTTGCAAACGCGCCCCGTGGCGCGTTTTAAGTTGGGGGATTAAGTTCTCTTGAATCCTGAGGGTCCCTAGGGGCCAACTAGACCACCAGGAACCTCCAATATGCGCCAGGGGCTGCGTTGCAGAGACGTGTAGAGAGGCCACACCCCTTTTACACCTCTCTGCAACGCAGCTCTGTGGCGCTTTCTGGATGTACCTGTTGGGCTAGTTGGCCCCCAGGACCCTCAGGATTGAAGGGGATTTAATTCCCCATCTTAAAACGCGCCACGGGGCCTGTTTGCACACATGTCACCTGAAGCCCCGCCCCCTCCCTTCACCACTGTGCAAACGCGCCCGTGGCGCGTTTTAAGTTGGGGGATTAAGTCCCCTTGAATCCTGAGGGTCCCCGGAGTCCAACTAGCCCACCATATACCTCCAAAAGCGCCACAGAGCTGCGTTGCAGAGAGGTGTAAAAGGGGTGTGGCCTCTCTACACCTCTCTGCAACGCAGCCCCCTGGCGCATACTGGAGGTTCCTGGTGGGCTAGTTGGCCCCCAGGGACCCCCAGTATTCAAGGGGAATTCGTTCCCCCTCTGCAAAAGCGCCAGGGGCGCGTTTGCAGAGTGGTGAAGGAAGGGGCGGGGCCTGCAGGCCGATCGTTTAAAAAAAAAAAAAAATTGTCCCCTGAAGGGGGCTGTGTGGCCCCCTTCCTTTTTCCTGTTTTTATGCCCTGGGGACCCCATCCCCCAGGGCCTTACCTCCTTTTTTAATTTGTAATTTTAAAAAAACGGGAAGGGGCCGCGTGGCCCCCTTCCCTGGGCCTGTATTGGCCCCGGAGACCCCATCCCCGGGGCATGGCCTCGTTTTTATTTATATTCTTTGGAGGGGGCTGCGTGGCCCCCCTCCTCTGGCCATTTAAGGCCCCGGGACCCCATCCCCGGGGCCGGCCATTCCGTTTTTTTTTTTTTTTAATTTATTTATTTTTTTGGGGAGGGGGGCCGCGTGGCCCCTCCCGGGCCACTACTTGCCCCGGGGACCCCATCCCCGGGGCCTGGCCTCCGTTGGGGACTGTGGGGGTCCCCAATCCCCCACAGTCCCGCCGGCTCCCCGCGTCCCTAGGGTGCCGGCATTGCTTACACATGGGGAGCAGCTAACATGCTGCTCCCCATGTGTAAAGCAATCGGCTTTGGATATTGGAAGAGAGAGCAGGTTTCCTGCTCTCTCTTCCAATATCCAAAGCAGTTTGCAATGACAGGACGGGAGCCGCGAGGCTCCCGTCCTGTCATTGCAAACAGCAGTGTCCCGGGGTAGGCACCCCGGGACACTGCAGGAGCCGGCCCTGGGGGTGGTGGTCCCCAGGGCCATCAAGGGCTCCAGGAGGGGGCCGCGCGGCCCCCTCCCATTCAGTACACAGCCCCGGGGAGGTGGTGGTCCCCGGGCTCTGGGAGTCCGTAACGGACCCCCATATTAAAATGTTTAGTGCCCCGGGGAGGTGGTGGTCCCGGGCGTGTGGGGGCTGGAGCCCCCCACACAGGTTTAATAATTTTTTTAAAAAGCCCCGGGAGGTGGTGGTCCCGGGGCTGCGGGAGGGCTCAGAGCCCTCCCGCACCATTTTCTAAAAAGCCCCGGGGGTGGCGGTCCCGGGGCTTGGGGGCCCTTGAGGCCCCCACACATTAAATTATCCCCCACCATGCCCCCGGGACTTGGGCCACCCGGGGCCAATTGACATCGAAGCGCGGGAGACCGCGCTTCGATTTTTCGGCAGGATTCGCGCACCCTGAGCTCATCCTGCCGATTTTTAAAAAAAAAATTTTTTTTTCCCCAGGGGGTCCTTGTGGGACCCCTGAGCAAACCTAGGGGTCAGGGTGTTTCTACCCTCCCCTTTGTGCGCTTTGCGCACTTGTTTCTGTCCCTCGGTTCTACCGAGGGACAAAATGGCTGCCAACATTTCCTGAATCGGAATGTTGACAGCCAGCTGACAGCCAATTAACATGCAGCTCGTGATCAGGACGGTGCGCGCAGGGTGCGCTCAGGGTGCGCGAATCCTCCGTGCCCATAGATATATATGTACTTTTACTTTTTGATTTTCTCAGCAACTACTGAACGGATTTACACCATTTAACAAAAAGGGTTCTTTCTGAACCAAGAACTACCTCTTTGCCAAATTTGGTGTAATTCCGTTCAGCAGTTCGGGCTGTAGCCGTGTCTAAAGTCTCCTATGGGAAAATGCATGGGGAAAACGCGTTTTGGGACCCCCCTTTTTTCTCGGCCCCCGCTTGACGTATCACCCCGAGACTTTCAGGGTAGGAGCGGACCGGAGCGCCCCACGAAGTTTGAAAATTTCGCGAAGATACGTCAACCGGCAAGAGAGTTATTTCAAATAGAATGTCGCGGATTTCCTATGGATAATAGGTTGTAACTATAACTATCTACTGGCGACCGCCAGTAGATAATATATATATATATATATAAGTAACAAGTTGTGACATAAATTGAGGTTTCCAAAAAACAAAAAGGACCTTTTAGTCAACACACATTAATTATTCAGAGCCTTCAGTAACAACTGTGAAGGTTGAGTGCATTGGTTCTTTTTTCAAGCCAATACACTCAGCCTTCACAATTGTCAGAAATACCATTGTTACTGCTTCATTTTTGCCAATGGTACCATTGTTTTTTGATACATAATATATACCCTGGTTCCTTGTGAGTAGGGTTACCCTTATCTTTCTTGAACAAACCATCTCAAAATATCATCATGTAGTGGAGTGTTTTATTTGGAGGTTATAACTTCCTCCTCCAGACCTGTAAATGTATTTCATAAAAAATATTTTAAATTATATAAACACATACATTACTTGTTGTATTTGATGGTTACATTATCGATCGGAGCACATTGTTGATTATTGGGTGCATTTATAGTGAACTCCGACCACAATCTTCAGCATAAAACAGGAAGTGTCCAGCGCCCAAAAGAAACTTTCACCCTAAAATAACTTGAGTGGTGGCAGAACTTCCTGTTTGAAGCTTGCTGGCTTCCTGCCATGCCTGCAACTCAACAAACTTTAAAGAAATAAGAACTCATTCTATAAGATATTCATCATCCTTAAATGTAAAAAATAGCTTTTGTTCCACCATAAAAATACCCTAACTTGGAGCATTGGAGTCAGTATGTTTTTAAGAGGGTAATCTACATACCTAAACACAGTTGAGAGGTGACAAAACAGAGTATCCATGCAAAGATTAGTACATATAACACCAAGAGACAATGAAAAGAATAGATCCTTAGGTTGTTTCTGTGACTCCTTAAAATAATTTCTTCTTCACCGAATACAGATAAGTGCAGCCAACGTGTTTCGCCTAGTTACAAGCTTCCTCAGGGCAAAATCTACTGTCAGGTCAAATACATTGTTCTGAATAGACACAGCGTCGCAATTGACATACAAGTATTCCAAGAAGGCTCATGTAGCAGCAGTAAATCCAAAAATACTGACGGCCGCAGGTAGACTTAGGAACAGGCTCAGGTATTACATACGCCAAATGCTGGCTATCAGAACACTGTTTGCCGAATACGGCCCTACATGGCTGGATCTGATCACCCATTCAAAAGGTTTTTAGGCCTGTTCCTAAGTCTACCCACTGCCTCTCAACTGTGTTCTGAAATATCTAGTTAATGACAATTGGTAACTGGTCATCAGAGGTGGGCAACATTTGCTTAAACTATAAAAAACAACACTTCTGTTAGTGCGGTAAATGTGTCCCTAGTTGCCAATATTTGTTTAACTAATCTACATACCTCTTTGCATTAATCATTAACAATTTGAATTTCACTGATGGGGAAAAAGGAAGTGGCATCAGGACAGGAAACACAGGCACTGGTGGCACATCCCACACATCAGTGCCATGCTCAAAAACCTCAAGAGACAATGGGGCATATTAGCAAGAACCACGTTAAAATTATCGCCGTTTTAGCGGCAGGAAACTGCCGCTAAAACGGCGATAATGGGCTTGCTAATATGCGTTATGGAATTCCAATAGAAGCCCAGGTTAGATGTCCTGCACATCTAACCTGGGCTTCTATTGGAATTCTATAACGCATATTAGCAAGCCCATTATCGCCGTTTTAGCGGCAGTTTCCTGTCGCTAAAACGGCGATAATTTTAACGTGGGTCTTGCTAATATGCCCAAATATTCTCTTTGAAGTTTCAATGGACGAGCGCAAGGCCAACAAGTAGCCACATGTTTTGAGTATTTTACCTATTCTGCCAGTGGTATAAAGTGCAATGCTTGCAAAGTAATGTGCACCCAAGCTGAATTCTATTCTTTTGTTGCATCAACAGTCTACAGATATTTGTGGACAAAGCATGAAGATTTCGACAATGGGAGTGGATAGAAAACATAGGGGAAAAAAAGCCATCACCATCAGCAGCAACCTATGTGCAAGAAGCCTTCACAAGCCATCCAGCAGGGGGTACAATAACAAGCACTGTCATAGCCAATATGTCTCGCCTTTGTGACCTTATAAGTGTTTAGCCAGAGCTATTGGCTTTGCTAATATTTTTAAACTATGCTGTAGAGCAGTGTGTCTGCTGTGTAGTATGTTGAAAAGTTACAATAAAATAGTTTTCTAAGCATTTTTCTTAACATATATAACTAAGAAGACATTATGTACAACTGAACGTCTGTATTAAAGAATGAATTAACATTAAAAATGTCTTCTAGTTTTTTGTCCTTGAAATGCTGGTAACTTCTTCCTGCCTGTTCTAATGATTGTTTGTAATATATATTTTTTTTGTTAGGGGGGCATGCACAATGGAAGGGTGGATGTTGGGAAATAGTACCTGAATTACAACATAAGCAGCGGACGGATATTTGGGGCAAATCAACAGATGCCGGATTCCAAGGGCATATTGAGGTGATGCTTAGTGATGCTGAGGTGGTGGTGAGTGATATTTAGTTGGTGGTGCTGCACTGATGCTCAGCTGGTGCTGAGTGATGCTGAGTTGGTGCTGTGCTGAGGTGATGCTGCGCTGATAAATCAGAAAGATGCAGTGTTCAAGGAGGCATAACTAAACATACCTCGGTGGAAAATGTCAGCGATGCGACCGGGATATTAAAACAATGCCTCTGTTAATAACAATAACAATCATTTAAAATCTGTCACCAACTGTACAGCTGTTAGTGCAGAAAGCAGTTGTGCGCATTATAATTAAAAGGTCCTCAGATTAAAAAAGAACAGGAGCATTTGGAACTAGCCAGGTTTAATGTTTGTAAAAAAAATAAGAGATTTAAAACGCATTTACAATTATTTACTTTGCATCAAATTAAACACGTAACATGGGCTGGGGAATTGTCAGCTTGCATCAGCGCTGTAACCATGTAATAACGCTCATTGTGTATGCCTCTAGCGGGAGGAGAGGGCCAGGTAAGGAAGTTTGAACTCTTTTGCAGATTTCTGCATATTAAGACTTTGGATATGTTAGATTGGCTGGGGAGAAGTCACCTTGCCTTAGACATGTGGATTACTAAGGACACTTATTGTGTGCACCTTTACAGATCTGTAGGTGAAGGAGAGGGAAGGAAGCTTGCAGTACAATTGGATCATTGTCGATCCAAGGTTTAAACATGTTAGCTGAGTTGGGGAGAGGTGACCCTGCAGTAGTTTTTTAGGCATCAATACAAATTTAAAGGTAACTTTGGCGATTAATGTTCCTGATGGAGAGAGATCGGAGGTTTATCTAGTGGCTGTTTCCACTTATGCTAAAGTAGCACAGAGGATTAAGATGCCTGCTGCAAAGAACTTGTCCTTGTGTGTTCAGAGGTTTTCAGGCAACAATAAAAATGTAAAAGTAACCTTGGTGATAATGTTCCTGCTGGAGAGAGATGGAAGTGTTATCTAGTGGCTGTTCCCACTGATGCTAAAGTAGCCCAGAGTATTAGGATGAATGCTGCAAAGAACATGTCCTTGTGTGTTCAGAGGTTCCCAGGCAACAATAAAAATGTAAAGGTAACTTCGGTGATTAATGTTCCAGTTGGAGAGAGATCGGAGTTTTATCCAGTGGCTGTTTCCACTCATGCTTGAGTAGCACAGAGGATTAAGATGCCTGCTGCAAAGAACATGCCCTTTTGTGTTCAGAGGTTTTCAGGCAAAAATAAAAACGTAAAGGTATCTTTGGTGATTGATGTTCCTGCTGGAGAGATGGGAGTTTTATCTAGTGACTGTTTCCATTGATGCTAAAGTAGCGCAGAGGAATAAGATGCCTGCTGCAAAGAACATGTCCTTGTGTGTTCAGAGGTTTCCAGGCAACAATAAAATGTAAAGGTAAAGTTGACAATTAAGGTCCCTGCTGGATAGAGATGGAAGTTTTATCTAATGGTTGTTTCCACTGATGCTAAAGTAGCGCAGAGGATTAAGATGCCTGCTGCAGAGAACATGTCCTTTTGTGTTCAGACGTTTCCAGGCAACAATAAAATGTTAAGGTAAAGTTGACGATTAAGGTCCCTGCTGGAAAGAGATCGATCGGAGTTTTATCTAGTGGCCGTTTCCACTGATGCTAAAGCAGTGCAGAGGATTAAGATGCCTGCTGCAAAGAACATGTCATTGTGTGTTCAGAGGTTTTCAGGCAAAAATAAAAATATAAAGGTAACTTTGGTGATTAATGTTCCTACTGGAGAGAGATGGGAGTTTTATCTAGTGGCTGTGTCCACTCACTGTAATGGTAAGGCAAAATAATTGTAAACCGCAAATAAACACAATTTTACTCAAGTGTTTAAAAAAATATTTTGTCAGTTTCTTTATAGAAACCAACTCAAAATATAAAATGTGGAGAAGCATAGTGCAAAATATAAACATGGCGTCTGCCACAGAAAACATCACCCAACGAAGAAAGAAAAAACACTCATGCATATTGAAACTAAGAACTGGAAAGTGGCTCAATGCAAAATGTAAACACGGCGTCTGTAAGGTGTAATGCAAAATATAAACATGGTGTCTGTCACCAAAATGTGATGCCTCCTTTAACAAGCCATAACCAAAACGGTGTCTGTAAGGTTTAAATATTTATGTGAAAGACAAACAGGGCTCCACGGCCCTTTCCTTTCAGAAATAAATACATTGTCATGTTGCATGGAATATTATGCCTCTTGTGAGCTGGGGCTGGTGGGGGCTGAGGTGAAGGGGGAGGCAGCAGTTATGTCTGTGTTATATGATTAGCTCTGCTATGAAAAACAAGCCTGCAGAGCGTCCCCGGCAGTACTCCACCCCCTCCTCAGCCCCAGACAAAGCCGGAGGGAAGAAACAAAGAAAACATAAATGCATGTAGCCACTGAAACAAGGAGCACGAGTGTGGGGGAGGACAAGTCACGCTGAAAATCCACAGGGCGGGTTTCAGCAGCATGTTTATGTGTAAAAAGCCTTATGAAATAAAGTCCTAAACCATGAGCTGGAGACGGAAAGCATACAAAACATGCCATCTATTTCTTAAGTAAACAAGCACTGTGAAAGTATCCACATGTCTTGAGGGAAACCCCTGCCTCAAAAAAAACACCCAAGTAAGCTGCGAGGAGAGGGCAGATAGAAAAGTAGTGCACTGAAACAAAACATGTGGCCACTAATGAAATGTTCCATGTAGCAGGGTCAGTCGCCAGTGTGGTAAAAAGCCAGCCACAAGGTGGGACAAATGCACACTGTTCACCAATGACAGCGATGCAATTTGGAAAGGCTGACCAAGCAACCAATAAAAAAGTGGTATGTGTGTTTGAACTCCACAGAGCATTTACTGCATACCTCGCAGAGTAGCGCATGCATGCTGACTCCAGGCTCGACCTAAGAAAGAGGCCCTGGAACGCAGAGGATGGCTTGGTACTGATCCCATACTTGAATATAAATGCCAAGAACGCAAACACATTGTTTGATGAGAAAAATATGGAGTCATATGCAGAAAAATACCAGAAGTAAAAATGTAAAAAACTACGAAGCACCATAAAATGATTTTTAGAACCATATACTCTTGTTAACAATCTAGCTTGTTTAATGAACATCATAGTCTTGGCATAGTATTAGCTTAGAATTAACTCCATTAACCCTGTTACTTTTTAATCCCTGTCATACAATTAAAGTTGTTAGGGAATTGGTAATGTACAATGGGGTTTACCCCTCCCACATCATAGGCCCATAGTCAACTACTGCTGTAAATAGATTGGGGCGTATGCATCTGTGGTTGGCTGTCCGCTGAGTAGGGCTCGAGGTCTGTGGCCAGGCATACACGATTCACTCTCTGTGGTAAGCCTCACTATGCATTGCCTCCATCCATATACCATGGCCATGGGCCACATGGCTAGGCCCTGTGCCCAGCCCTTGCTGCATACAGCCATAAACCGTGCGGGCTGGCTTCACAAGGCTGGCTTCACAAGGCATGGATATAGTATATCATTAAAAGCAGATTTTAATCAAAATAAACTCATTGAGAGATATTTATTGTTTTATGCTGATAGACAGTAACGTATGTCAAAAAAACATAGACATTCACAAGAAACTTCAAGTGATATGAAAGAAAACCGGAAACCCCTTGAAATTGGCTAGTTATGGTAAGCTAAAAGAAAACACGTAAGCCCAACGGGCACTGGCCATCAATGAAGAGCCAACGTCCTTAGAGTTCTTTCTCCCCCGGATACCAGGGCAGATTGCAGTGATCTGTCTGCATCAGATCACACAGCGATGTCTGAGACGTGTTTTCATCATCATGACATTTGATGATAATAAAAGCAGGTGGAAATATATCATAATTTCATTGCTCTAAGGCAGTGGTCTTCATTATTTTAATGCCGCCCTCCCCCGTGGGGGAAAAAAAATCACCGGGCCCCCCCTCAATTTTTCACAATTATTCTATCAAACTGATAATGTTTAAATATATCTGGATTTGTTCCACCTTCATCCATGTCCAAAACACCCCCAGTTCCATCTCCATCCTCCCTGTTGCTCACCACCCAGTTGGCCAGGCCTGCTCCCCTAAGACGGTTGCCATCCCCTTCAATCCAGGCACCTTATCCCCTGCCCAGGTTACCCCCGATGACCTGGGTGAGGAGGCTTTTGACCTCCTGAGAATCATCTCTGTGGGACTGATGGCACTACTGAATGCCATCGAGGTGCAAGGCAGCCAACTGCAACAGATGGTAGCCTACCTGGAAGGCATCTGCAGTTCTATGTCTGCCCTACAGAGATCTTTTCAGGCTCTGGCCTCCTCCCTCATGGCAGCCTCATACCCATTCCAAACTTACACCTCACCTCCTGCCTCTTCCCCATCCAAATCACCTATTCCCATGTATGTCCCAAGCACCCTCAAACATACGCACGCACACTCTTCAACATCCCAAGCAGCACATGCAAACAGAACCCCCAAAAAACACAGAACTATGCATCCACTAACATGATTCTCACCCCCTCAGCACCACCACCCCACCAACAAAACACCAGACACCACACCCGTACCCACAGACTCATCACAACACCTAGCATTTCCCCAGACACCATACCCGCACCCATCTACAACACCAAGCATACCCGTCATGTCCACCTCAGACACCCTAAAAAAACAAACGCCCACACTGACCCACACAACAGACACCTCTAAAACATGAACAAGAAACACCAGGCATACAGACACATGCACCAACAACACACCCACCCACATCTGACACTTCCACTTCCTCCACCTCCCAACCCCTAGTCCCTCCCGAACTTCCTGCCCATTTTCCCAGTGAAAGTATTTGCCCATGCCCTTACCCCTGTCAAGTCCAACTTCCTCCTCCCAAAGCCAAAAGAACCTCTTCCACACCCCAACCCACCCCTTCAAAATCCCAATCCACCCCTGAGAAATCTGATCCCCAACCACTAAACTCATTCATACCAATAAGAAGACCAAAAACCTTCCCAAAGCAAAGACACCTCTCCCAAAGTAAGGACCACCCTTCCTAAAACCAAACCTACCCCTCTCAAGCCCGACCTCACCCCTCCCAAGTAAGATCTTCAAGGTGCCTTCCATGCCCAATGGATGCCCCTTTGTGAGGAGGTTCCCTGGCAGTGTGATGAAGGGCAAGTTTAGTAGCACAGCAATGTGCTATCCAATCATTGTAAAAATGGACTGGCCATTGGTCTTTGCTTTACTTCATTGTTTAATTTTTGACAAATACAAAACATTGCATGTTTTCATGCACATTAGTCCTACCATTACTAACTATTTGATGTTATTGGATACTTTGGGATGTGAGACTACAGTTGTGTGTGTTTCACCCTGATTGCTGATTCATTTGAAGTGGTTAATGTGATCCGACCTTGGAACCAGTGCTGGAGTCACACAGGACAAGGAAATGTTCAATGGATGGATCTGTGGGATGAATTTCAATTTGGGCTGACATTGCATTGGGTGGTATATCATACGGTAAGTAGTTTAGCTTGACTTGGCCAATTTCAACATCATTTAGCTTGCACTTCTCCCTATGATGTGGGTTGGATATGTGTTTGATGTGTGCAAGTTAGATATTTGTTTATCCACACATGGAGGGTGCTAAATTGTGATACCTTTATAGACATTTTTATGGACATGTGTCCATTTATGGGTGCATACCTTACAACTATTTTATGTAAATGTGTGACAGATGCTGTTGCATCTGTGTTTGCTTTCATGACTTGCACTTACACATTTCCCACATATGCATGGCCCTTGATTATGCTATTGGTTGTTCCTGATATACTTCAATCCACAGGTCCTGTCCACATAGAGGTTTTGAGGCATGTGCAAAGTGGACTGTGGCCCAGGGCTCCAGCCTTTCAGGAGTCCCCCTGGTAGAGGCATACCTATTTTGCAGAGTCTTTACATTGTGATCTTTGAATGCTTCTCAAACTGATTTTTTTGAATCCCATTTACCTGATACTAGCATTTAATGTGGGAGATGTGTGAGAGTCCATTACAGACATTTAGCAGAGAAGGTGTGTTTCAGTTTCATGACACATCCATAAAGATGTATCTTTGAGATCGCAACAGGACCTAGCATGTGAGCAATGTGAGGGTGTCACAGAGATCAATAGGTGTGTCATTGATGAGGAGGTGTGGTTGTGTGACACAATTTAATGCACACATCACTATCCCCGATTATGAGATGTAAACACATGTTGACTTTGGTAGACTGTGCCAGTGCAGTGTCAGTGACCTGGTCAAAGAGGGCATAATTGAGCTTTAATTGGATCATACATTGTGAACAATTTCGAACCGGGACCCACAAAATATTTTTGGCCCACAGACCCCAAACCCCTTGCCAGGTCCATGAAGGGGCATCTATTTGCTGACGAGTCAATGGAAATGGGTAAGAGAATAGCTTAGCATCGGGTGCATCCATGACGGTGTCGGTTTTGGACGTCATCAAGCAGCAGCGGTATTATGTGTATGATCGGATCCATGGCAGCACATGACATGTTAAGCTGAGTACAGGTGTGTTTTAGCCTTATATCCCACCCTTTCTGCCAGCTCAGATGTGGTGGTTGGACCACCACAGTCATGTCATTGGGAAGGCACATCGTAGTTAGGCCGGCGGCAACACTGGTGGTGCGCCCTCTGACAGAGGCATATCCCACCGTCGTCAAGAATTCCTGTCAGCGGGGGCAGGATCATGGCGGTCTTTTGTCTATGAACCCGCATGCATCGTAATAGGGCGGTCGGACTGCCAACGGTGTGGCGGTGAATCCAACGCCAACGCAATGGCAGTCCCAAGACCACCAAACTCCAAAGCAAGCCCTGAGTCACTATAGTTGTTATGCAAGATATACTTATGAGAATAAAGGTCAACTGCATACTTTACTTGCACGTCTTTCATAATGGGGAGACATGTGATCACAAAGGTAAGCACTTTTCACACCCTCATTTGCACAAGCGTTATCCAAGAGACACATCATAGGAGAGAGGCCATTCTCTCTATATACTATACTATGCAGAGATATCATGCAAAAGACCTGTCTCAGGAAACAGGGCAGTTTCTCCCTAAAGTCTATTTTGGGTACCTTTCACCATGAGAAGAGGTATGATTTCTCTCAAACCCTACTAGAGACACCTCTTACCATGGTCAGATATATTAGCAGAGAGATGACTTCCTTCCCAGACAGCCCTACATTTCACTGTTGTTCTATGGAGAGGTATGAGGACAGATGCCACTGGTTCACTACACTGTACTGTATATCCAAGTTGTCGTGGAGTTAGGTGTTAGTGCAGAACACAACGTTTCTCTACATACTACTATATATATCTGTCAGTCTGGGGAGAGCTGTGAGTGGACAGGGAAATCAATTCCCTCACACTAATAAATATGGGTATTTTCCTGGGGAGAGGTGTCAGTGGTGAGGCTAGTACTTGTTTTAGTTAGTATGGATTAGTGAGGTCTTACAAGTGAGGTGAGTACCATCCTCACCCTATTATGCATACTACTGAGCCTGGGAAAGGTATGAATGCAGAGGCAGTGTCTCTTTACACCCTACTCTACATACCAGTAATCTTCATGCAAGGTCTCAGTGGAGAGGGCAGTGTCTCCCTCTAGTCTAGTAGTGGGGATTGTAAGAGGTAAGTATTGTAATGAAGGAACATGTAATTTCTTCCTCTAGAGTATTTTTACAATCTCACAAGAGTCTAGAGTATTTTTACAATCTCACAAGAGTCTCGCGGGATCATATAAAAAATAGGGATAGAGAAAATCTGATGCATATAAATTATACATATTATAACAGGATATGTTCAGAGAAACTGCAAATTCCATTATAAAAGTACACTCTACCAAGAGGCTTGTGGGTCTAAAGCAGCAAACACTCCCCCCTCGGAGTTGATACAGAGTAACCCTGGGCAAAGCACTACGCTACGCTCGCGTAGTTTGCGAAGTTTGCGCTACTTCGCACAACGCGAATTGCACGTAGCACAGTGCAAACACGCGTAGCGTAGTGCAGCGGTCAGTTTTTTGCTTGCTCGCGGTCCTCAACGTCAAGTTGGTGACCGCGAGCAAGCAAAATGACATCCCGGCGAGACTTTTTCCTCGTTCGCGATCAGCAACATCAAGTTGCCGATCGCGAGCTTGGAAAATAAACCTCCCGGCGAGATTCTCAACGCAGGGAGGTCAGGTTTCTCATTGCGAGTGGTCGCGTATGCTCGCGACCGCTCGCGATGAGAAACTACCAGTCCGCGTTGAGAAAGCTGCCGCTCGAGTAAAAATCTACTTGAGCGGCAGTAAAAGACAGCTCGCACTGTGCAAGATGCCGTTTTCAATGATTGCACAGTGCGGACAAGCATCCGGCACTGTGCAATCATTGCGAACAGTGCACTACGCAGTTCGCGTAGTGCTACGCGTAGCTCGCGTAGTGCGAACTGCACTTTGCGTAGGTTCGCATAGCGCTACTTCGCGAACTACGCCCAGGCTTAATACAGAGGACTGTGCGCCTGACTCTCACGAAAGGCCAACAAGAATCAACTATGCTATGTATGAGAGAATCATGGCTCTCGTGAATGTCTCACAAGAGTAATCAAGAAGGAACATAAAGGGGTACATAATACAAATAACATACTTAATGAAAGTATAGGGTAGCTCTGAAAAGAGCTTTTTCAAATAATATTTTGAACAACTGTGTTTTTTGTGTTTTTAACATTTGTAACTATTTTTGTATTTTTGATTTTAAAAGGGATAGAAAAAAACAAGAAACAGGGAGTAAAAAAAACATCTCCTTCAAAACAAAGAGGAGGAAAATGTAGATAAAAAATGTAAAAAAAACTACTGCCTAGGTGGGCTTTTATAATCCTTGACAAGCCTATCCTGTGCACACCTGCTTGTCTCAGAAGAAATAATGATCTCCTTGCATATGCAGCTAAAAAGGGCTTTGTTCATATAAGCAGAGCTGTTATGTGCTTGATGGATGAATACCTGGGCAGGCACAGTGTCACCAGGCTGAAAAGATGCCCCTGATGAGTTATCAATCGCTGCAGCATGGCTTAACTGAGCCCGAACAAGGCGTTGAGGGTGCATAGCCCTCAAATGTTGCCACATCCCAGTGGTACTAATAGAATATTGTTT
The DNA here is from genome assembly GCA_963921515.1 of Calotriton arnoldi. Taxonomy (NCBI): domain Eukaryota; kingdom Metazoa; phylum Chordata; class Amphibia; order Caudata; family Salamandridae; genus Calotriton; species Calotriton arnoldi. The sequence continues at coordinate 579,427 of CAWUFW010009630.1, read as the reverse complement.
GTTCCGGCTGCCCCTACTGAACTCCTTTTTGCATATTGTGAAAATCACATATTTCTCTGAAACTTTTTTGCCACCTGGCCTCATTTGAAGAAATTTCCACATTAAGGACTTCTTGGGTGAATGAGGTAGCTGAGTTGCGGGAACAGCAGTAGGGTTCTCATCTGAATCAGAGGATGACATTCTGGTGACAGAAAATTAACAATGTCACAGAGCTAGTCAAAAAGGTCTAACAACAGCAAAACCCAATAGGTAAATGAAGCAGTAAGGAAGGAATCTTTCTTTGCTAAATAAAGACATCCATATGAACCAATCACAATCCATCTTTGGGATGCCTTTCTTCTCCCGGGCTTCTTCCTGGTGTCTCGCGAGAGGCCAGAGAGAACGTAAAAACAGAGAACTTTCTTAAAATCTTAAATGAAACAATGCAACAATGCTTTTTCTCCTTTAAGTAATACTTATCATGTCTTACTTTCTTCAAAACAACAAAATACATTGTCGCGAACCACTCGCAAGAGCCAGACAGCAAGTACAGCCCCCTCGTAGTCCACGCAGGGATTGTGTGTTCAACTTCTGTGATCGGCTCGCGAGAGCAGTAAGTTTGTAAACAAAATAATTAATGAAATATACGTACTTTGCTGACTTTATTATTAAAGATAAGTATTCAATATTAACTGACCACATGAAAAAGAACTCTGTACAATAGATTAGAACAACATTTATAACTCTACGATCTCGCACCCATGAGAACAATCACACACCTTAAAAATGGATGTAAATAGTGAAAATTAATAGCTTACATTATAGAACAGATGATGAGTGTCTTTTTGAAATGTATATATGAAGTTCATGTAAAGATACATACACAGACTAAGAAAACTATGCTTGGCATTTTTCTGTATTCGTGAGTTACAAAAACTAAGAAGTTTCAGCGCAAACATTGTTGGCGTAGTTAGTTTCTATGTATTTTTAAATATATTTTTATTTTGTTTTAAACCTAGAAATTGACTGAAAAAAACAAAGGGTAAAGTATCTTTATAGTTAGGTGTAGTAAAAATATGTATTTTCAATTTTTTAAAAAACCTTTAGAAATTCACTGAAAAAAACCAAAGGTGAAATTAATGTGTGTCCTAAATGATGTCATAGAACATGTCATGAGTGATGTCATATGCAAGGTCATAAGCAGTGCATGGTCGGGGTGCAAGTTATAATTAGTACTACTAACTATAACTTCTGAATTTCTATGTTTTTCAGTTCAAAATGTTAATGTTGTCACTGAGAAATTCACCTAACTATAACTTTACTTTAATCTTTGTTTTTTTCAGTGCATTTCTAAGGTTTTTTAATCAAGAACTATAAATATATACACTATGTTACCTACGTGTTTGTGACTGTTTCCAACTGACTATTAGATTTAAAGCACCATGATTCCAAGTGAATTAATGAAAAATAATTTTTTGAACTAATTGCGCAATGTCTTTTTAACATCAAACTTATTTGTGCTTTGTGGTGCATTGTGGGAGCTGGAGGTACCTAACAGTCACGTGTTTGAGAACTATTAAACTGCCAGCACGGAAGCACTTTGCCATCGCTTCCTGTCCGTGATCAAGGCTGATAACACGCCGAAACATGTAGGACGCAAGGAAGCATGTGTGCGGCATCAATTTTGAATAAAGTGCTTTCCTCTCGAAATGGGCCTCTTTGTTGCCTTCGTTGTTCGGATTCAATGGGCTCCTCCGTGCCCGTCCAGAGGCCGCCCTGAAGGGTCGGTGGCTTCCTGCACGGGGACTTTTCTGTGGATATATATATATATATATATAATCAAATCCATTGCCACGCAGGGAGCCCAACCCTAGCAGGGCGGTCAGTGCTTCTGGTGCGAGGCTTCCAGATAACATACCAACATTCCTCCTTTACCTTTGAAAGAAGCGCACTGACTCAGTCCGTTTTGTGCAAAGGAAAAGACCAATTATGTGAAAAGCGTGCAGAATATTCAATCAAGGACTTTGTTTATAACAGTATTCTTCATGCATGGAAAGTCGTGAAAGTTTTCCTCTGCGCTTTCTGCAATAGAATACGGCCTGCGTGTTTAAAAGGAAAACCACGTGGGCATTTCAAATGACAGAGAGACTGCCTCCCGTGATCAAGGCTCTGGTGAGCAGAAACGTTGGGAACAGTGAGCCTCTTTGCCTCCGTGTCGTTCCATGAATTAAACGAATTTGAGAGCAACATTACCTGAGTCAGTGCGCTTCTTTCAAAGGTAAAGGAGGAATGTTGGTATGTTATCTGGAAGCCTCGCACCAGAAGCACGGACCGCCCTGCTAGGGTTGGGCTCCCTGCGTGGCAATGGATTTGGTGATGTTTATGTTGAAGCCTGTCCTGCTTGCCCCCTGAGAAATGACTCTCGGAGTGTGGAAAGTAAGGGAGCAGAAGGAACATTTTCCAAGACTGCAGGTTTTTGTTGCTTTCAAGAGAAAGTGGATATGTTAAAAACGGACTGTGCTGAGAGGGACACTATATTTTATTTTGTGCAAAGGAAAAGACCAATTATGTGAAAAGCGTGCAGAATATTCAATCAAGGACTTTGTTTAAAACAGTATTCTGCATGCATGGAAAGTCGTGAAAGTTTTTCTCTGCGCTTTCTGCAATAGAATACGACTGCGTGTTTAAAAGGAAAACCACGTGGGCATTTCAAATGACAGAGAGACTGCCTCCCGTGATCAAGGCTCTGGTGAGCAGAAACGTTGGGAACAGTGAGCCTCTTTGCCTCCGTGTCGTTCCATGAATTAAACAAATTTGAGAGCAACATTACCTGAGTCAGTGCGCTTCTTTCAAAGGTAAAGGAGGAATGTTGGTATATATATATATATATATATATATATATATATATATATATATATATATATATATATTTCCTCTACTGGGAGTCGCCAGTAGGTAGTTCAAGTTAGGACGTGGTCTCCATAGGAAAAGCAATTTTTGTTTTGCCAATAATGTTGGCGTCAAATGATGAACCATCACGACATTTTCAAAACTTGTTCACAACTGAGTTCAGCTGCAGTACGGAAAGTTTCTGGGTGATCCATCAATCAGGGGCCGAGAAAAAGGGGAACCCAAAATGCGTTTTCCCCATGCAATTTCCTATTGGGAGTTTAGACATGACTATGATCCCGAAACGCGTCGGGCTGCCGTCAGGTGTTTTAATTGACTGGTAAACGTATCTGTACATACCAATAAAGGCATTGGGGAAAGCAGACCTTGACTCGAGTGCGGCTTACTATGTTGGACAACCCCACTGAGCTGAATGTAACAAGCGGCCGTCCACCCCGGATGAAGGGGGCCACGGAACCTTGGAGGTATCGAGTTCAACGTGGGGCAAGTGTCATGGATGAGTACAGTGCGCTTCCTGGGGCTCATGGTGAGCTTCTATCTGACACTAATTTTCGAGCGCATTCATCAGCGAAACTACACTTCCCATAATGCACCGTACAGCCTCATAAGGAGCATCCAATCATGGAGTACGATATTGGTAGAACGTGGGGGCTAAAAATTGCCATGCGCTCTACTGACTGCTCAAAGCCCTTGAAGAAGGGATGATCCCGAAACGTGTCGGGCTGCCGTCAGGTGCTTTAATTGACTGGTAAACGCATCTGTACATACCAATAAAGGCGTTGGGGAAAGCAGACCTTGACTCGAGTGCGGCTTACTACGTTGGACAAGCCCACTGAGCTGAATATATATATATATATATATATATATATATATATATATATATTAACATTCCAAACACAACCTTATTTTGTACCCCAAATTCTCAGTCCCCACTGCACAGATCGCCCCCAAACTTTCCATGACAACCGGAACCTACCTTGACACGTTTTTGGGAAAATTTCATGAAGATTGGTCAAACGACGCGAAAGTTATGAGGCAAGTCAAAAAATGCTTTTTCTATGGAAACTATGTCCTAACTATAACTACCTACTAGCGACTGCCAGTAGGTAATATATATCTAGATTCACAAAAAGTAACACCAATTCCAGGATGACCCATTATTTCTGCACAGCGTAGTCTCCTTGAACCTGTATCCAAGTACGTGGATTATTTTCTACATGAATTTGTGGAAGATCTTCCTTCATATGTCAAGGACACCGGTCATTTTCTGTCTAAATTACAAACCATCATGTGGGAAGAGGACTATGTACTGATTGTAATGGACATTTGTACCCTATATACCAGTATTCATCATGTGGATGGCCTAAAAGCAGTTAAATATTTTCTGGAAAACCGGAGTATAAATTTCCGCCAGCACAATGAAATGATTCTAAAGATGATCGAACTATGTTTATTGAATAACTATTTCATGTTCAATAAGGAGATTTTTCAGCAGCTTCGTGGTGTGGCGATGGGGGCATGTTTTTCCCCCAGCTATGCGTGTTTGCACGTGGGGTGGTGGGAGGAGCATGTCCTCAGAGGCACCCACGGAGAGCTGTATGATGTCCATGTGGTGGAATTCTGGCGATTCATTGACGATGTGTGCATAGTTTGGAAAGGGACTATTGATTCAGCCAAGGAATTTGTGAAAGTGATTAACAACAACGAGTTAAATCTACAATTCACAGCTGACATCAGTAAACAATGTGTTCAATTTCTGGATGTAGAGATATATGTGGAGAATAACACACTACAGACTAGGCTCCACAGGAAGATAACAGCTGGCAATGCGGTATTGCATGCCAGCAGCTCCCACCCTAGTCATCTGATCAAAAGCATTCCGTACGGGGAATTTTTAAGAATGAGGAGAATTTGCAGTTCGGAGAAAGATCTCATAGAGTGCCAGACTCAAGCACAGAACAGATTCATTGCCCGTGGATATGACTCTAAAGAGTTAGAAATTGCCAAATTGAGAGCTAATAGCCGCACTAGAGAGCAGTGTCTAGGCACCACCACTAATGAAAGAAATAGAGGGACAACGAGGGGGAGTAGGGACCCCTCTCATTTTAGTGATCCAGTAAGACTAATAACAACGTATAGTCGCCAGGAGAAGAAATTCAGAGGTATTATCAACAAACATTGGCCCATACTGAAGACTGATATAACATTGTCTCAGTGTTTACCTGATCACCCTCTTATTACTTTTAGACAGGCTCCCTCCATGAGGGATGTCCTGGTCAAATCTAGTCCGGAGGTAGGTGCCTCCAGCAACTGGCTTTCAAAAAGAACAGGGTTCCACAAGTGCAGTTCTTGTCGGGCATGTAAATTTGGCATTAATAAAACTGAATATAAGAGTGCTTTCGACCCAATTCCAGTTAAAATCAGAGGGTTGTTCACTTGTCGCACGGATTTTGCAGTGTATGTACTTGAATGTACTTGCAATTTAAAATATATTGGCAGTACCAAGCTGCAGGTATTCAACCGTATACTGCAACATTTACGCGCTATTGTGAACTCTGATTAAAGCTATCCTGTAGCTCGTCATTTCAAACTAGTGCATAAAAATGATTTAAATGATTTGAGCTATTTTGTGATTGATTTAGTGCCCAAAGATCCTAGAGGTGGAAACAGGGAGAGGAAACTTAGACAACTAGAATCTCAATACATTGTATTACTTGATACTAGGATTCCTAAGGGTCTCAACACAGGGGAAGACCTCCATAATTTTTTGTGAACAGAGTGAATGACTAGTATTATTGGTTTCTTTCTGCCTGTAACTTGTGATTTGAGTATGGTTTTTAGAGAAGCGATTTTTAGCCTGTTTTTAGGACTGGTTTGGGTCTCGTTTTTACCTGGATTTTAACCGTTGGTTTGGTCTTGGTGATGGCGGGTACTTTTTACTAGTTTTTTATGACGGGTTTTAAGCTGTTTTTTTATCAACCTTATTCATTTTAAATATTGTATTTATTGCTATATTATGGATCTGTGCAATATCGTTGCTTGTGCGTACTATATTGATAATTTATGCAATTACAATGATCCGGGTGGGTCACAACGATTAATTTATTTATTTGATCTGTTTCGAGTAAATTACTAGATGGATTCATCCATATATTTTAGCTAAGTTGACCGCTATGTGGTCTTCATTTGAATTTGTGAACTTGCACTTGCACTTTATTACGAATGAAATGAATTGCATTAGCCACTTGCCTTCCCCCCCTTTTTAAAAAAATTATTCATCTGGTGATTGATATGATGGTAATATCAACCAAGATCAGATGACACTGTATTTATAGATTTTTGCACCTGCACTTTATACGGTTGTTCCTGTGTACACCCAGACTTGGGCAAATTTGTTTGTCAGCTTTGGTCCCCGTGTTGATAGGTCATGAGATAGGTTTTTAAACCACTTGGTTTTACGTCGTTAGCAATTGTGTGCTTTTGATGATATTTTTAATCTATTTGACCGTATCAATGTTAATGATGTGTTTATACTTTTAGTTTCACACAATTTCATTATGATAGAGGGAGCCCAATGTGCTGGTTACGACACTGTAGTATGTTTACTAGCTTCATTAAAAGCCCAGGGGGATGTAACCGGAATGAGATGTGTAACACTATAAAATTTAAGTTCTGGTTCCGGTGCGTCATGTGATCAAGGCTGTGGCAACACGGCCGAAACGCGTCATGCTGAAATTGCAATAAAGCACTTTATTTGAATCTTCACATTTGTGGTCCGTACCTGTCTTTCGTTACCAGGAGAGGTAATCCAGGACTTTGTGTCTTCATATATATATATATATATATATATATATATATGTATATATATATATATATATAGAGAGATTTAGATATATATTTGTTTTCTCTGCAAAACAACATTTTTGTTTTGATGTTTGTACAAAGTAAAAATTACATACATTTTCTCTGTTCAATACAATTGCATTACCTTCTTATAAATCATGTTCAAATAATAGAATTGAAGTGTATCTACTGAGCAGTTAACAACAGAACCAACATCATTTTCCAACGTCTATAGGACTGGCTCACATTATCAGCATTAACATTCTCTGGGCTAGGTGCCACTCCACTTCTGGATAGCTTTCATGAGCAGCCTTCTAAGAGCCTGGCGGATTTCCTGTGTCCTAATACCATACACCAATGGGTTGAAAGCTGGAAGAGTCAGATACCTCAGCAATGCCAGCAGAATATGAGCATATTGTGGAAGTAATTTGCTTATCCTGGTGGATATTGCTGTAATGATCAGAATGCAGTATACAATTACTAGTGAACTCAGGTGAGAGCTGCAGGTGCTGAATGCCTTGCATTTAGACTCAGTTGATGCCATTCTGAGGACAGTGCAAACAATCATAGTGTATGAGAAGGCCAAGCCTATGGTAAGCATGACCATAAAAGTAATGAGCATAGCCAGCGAATATGTATATACCACAGTTATGTCCCCACAAGCAAGTTTTGCCACTGATGCGAACTCGCAGAAGCAGTTGATTATGGTGTTCCCCATACAGTAGTGGAGTTCTGAAGCAAGAATTGGAAAAGGCAAGAGACAAATAAAATTACCTGCAAATATTATTGCTGCTGCATGTGCACTCAGTTTGTTGGTGACGATGGAGGAGTAGCGTAATGGTATGCAAACTGCAATGTAGCGATCATAAGCCAGGAATAGTGTAACTCCTGTTTCCATACCCTGGCAAAAGAATATGAAATATACTTGTGCAAAACAGGCAATAGAGCTGATGTTTTCCGCATTAAACCAGATGATGGACAGAGTTCTGGGAGAAATTGCAAAACTAAGAAGTAAATCCACCACGGCGAGCAGACAGAGGTAATAGTACATCGGGTGGTGAAGACTCTGTGCTGAGTAGATAGTTGTTAACAGAGTGATGTTGGCTGTGAGTGTTAAGAGAAGGAGAAAAGTGAGAGAGATGGAAATCAAGTGCTGCCAGCTCCCAATCCCTTTAAAGCAAAGTAGCACAAATTCAGAGACAGGAGTAAATGTTCTGTTTGTAATGGACATGATGAAAAATCTTTCGGCCTTGAAAAAAGAAAAGAAAGATAAACCCATAGGAACTGCATCCTTGTAAGATTCAATCTACTAGTCATAATAAGCACTCTCTATAGTACAATCTTGGCCACATATCTTTGCAGAGTGAAATGCACTCAACCAATTCATTAAGTTTCTGAAAATTAGATTAAAAGCAAAATACTAATCAGTTCCTTATATTCCAAGGATGCATTTGTGAGACACCTGAACTCCAGAAAGGCTTTTAAATGCCAGTTGCAGGACACATTTGCAGCTATACCTAGAATTGAGCAATGTATGCAAGTGACAGAATTTATTCTAGTAAGCATTGCCATTACACAGATCTGTTTGGGCATGGTAGCTAGAGTGCAATGCTTCGAGACAGTGTCAGTCCCATTATTTTAATCAACTTTTGATGTCACTCATATGAACAAAATAGAACCTGTCTAGTTTTTAAAACTTTGGTGTTGTGCAGAATGAGTACTCCCAAAGTGAAATAGCATAACAAAAACAGTGATCTATTGTAAGAGATAGGGACCCCTTATGATTTTGATACAAGGACAATTTTAAGAACTGAGACATCATCTATTATCATTAACTACTTATAACATACTAAAATCAACATTTTAATATAAGTTATATTTTGCGTGGAGAGTGATCATGATCCATAATCCTGACCTTTGTTGGATACTCATTCTTTGCTCATCGCTCAAGACCAGATCTCGAGACAGCTCAAATAATGCTGACAATTCGATTGGAATAATCAGATCAGGTCTGTATCCTAACCCAGGTTTTAGCCTCTGTGGTGCCCCAGCTTAAAATTTGTTTTTAACAAGATGTAGTAGATCCTGTTTTACATGATTAAATTTACTGAGTCAGTCTTGCTGGAGTTGTGCAGATCTTCCCAAAACCATGCACAGGACCTTCTGATGTGGCTAAGAGCCCATTCATTCTTACAAAGCTCCTTGGAACTGTCAAAGAGGCTATAGAAACATAAAGGATGGATGTACATGAGAACAGAGGGAAATACCACAACAGAAAGTCCTCAAAAATGGAAACCAAACTAGAAGTTGTTGAAAGTTATGGCCACATTGTAGAGGGGATAATGATGAGTTGCAGAATCGTGAGGCTTTCCATTCCAATGATCTAGTTAATATCTTGAGTGGCCAGGATTTTGGATTAGACGCACCTATATTTCAACTAGGAATGACACAGGTTAAAGGTGCAAATGCCTCATGTGTAACATGTATTGTCTGCAATAGGATTAGACAAATGCAAGTACTAGCAAAGGTTACACCCTCATATGTGAACCCAATATATTTTGCTGCTAACTGGTGTCAATGGCAATGCAAGAGAAGGCCCCTAATAGTAACGTACCCGGGGGGAAAGTGTTCAAACAAGGAAAGTCACTATGGCCTAACAGCATTAGAAGTCTGGTAAGTTAACTCTGGATAATATATGGATAAATGCTGCTAGAGTTGATGGTGTGAACTCAATCATTTTATCTTTAACTTTCAAGCAGACTTACAAAACGTTATTTAGTACAGTTGACCGTTATTTTAGATTGCATCATCTATTCAAGAGAGATGATAATTTGTAGAAAAAAATCCCCTAACAATGGATTTGTGGATCTCAAACATGGATTTGACAGAGTAGATATTAGAAAACAGTGGCACATTCTAAAATGGATGAATATCACAGTGAATTGAAAAACAGATGTAGAGCCAAAATTAAGGCAATTATACTAAGGTCAAATGGGTCCTAAAAACAAGGTTACAAATAGCTCTTGTGTAAGAATTAGTGTTTGGTTTATAACTCGACATTTGGCGCTCTTTTCTTAGCACAAAATGCACTCTTGCATCCAAAATAAACTAAGAATGGCCTGAGAATTCATTTTGCACTAAGAAAAATAACACTAAATGTAATAGAACATGAACAGCACAGGTAGTAGCTGCTCACACTCGCTAAGTTAATTGTTGCTGTACTCCTGCTGCAGGTTTCTTGCTTCAAATTACTCTTCATTATGGGAATGGGCGTAATTTTAAGAGAAATGCTGAATTACCAAAATTTGTAGTTAAACTTTTGCACAGGCTTAATGAAGACTTGCCTGTGGGTAACAATGTGAGTACATGGTGGGCCTTCTAATATTCCATCCCATTCCCCATAATGGCTACCAAGTTCCTGTGAAGTATGCGAGACTTTAACATATTGTGGGAGCTTGAAGTATCACAAGGTAATCCCGAGTCACATAATCTTGGGTGATTGAGGATTGACTCCTGCAGTGCTGTGCCTCTCAAGAGTGTTTGTTTCGTGAGTTTTCCATTCCGTTACGGTGTGTCTGAAACTTATACTTGTCATACATTCCATGTACAGCCACCAATGATGCCCTATATCAGGTGAAAACAAAAAATCCTGTCTACCAGGCCATCCATCAGCCAGAAAGCTGCACGTGCTCTTTAGAAGAGATACACAGCATGTCTTCAAGCAGAGATCCACACCCTGTCTGGGTGCAGACATTTAGGCCCAGATTTATCATACTTTTATGCAGCACAATGCAGCAAGCCACCTTGCGTGCAAGGGCAGGAATGCCCCATATTTAATATTATATTGCGCATTCCCGTCCTTTCCTTGTGCTGGCACACAATGTGCTGCCTTGCGCCAAGTGAGGCACCCTTTCATCATGGTGTAAGGGTGCCTGCATTGTAGACAGGATCGTTTATGTGCAAGATGAGCTCCTTCCTGCACAAAAACAATACTCAGAGTAATTTTTCTCTTTCTATGTGTGCTGCAGAATGCAGCACATGTAGAAAGAGAAGAAAACAAGAAGAAGTAAAGAAATTTCTCAATTTTAGGCCTCTCCTGAGGAGGCGTAGCATTTTGACGCATTCCCAGGTCTACCACTAATGGTAAATCTGGGAATGCACAACGCAGCAAGCCACCTTGCGTGCAAGGGCAGGAATGCCCCATATTTAATATTATAATGCGCATTCCTGTCCTTTCCTTGTGCTGGCACACAATGTGCTGCCTTGCGCCAAGTGAGGCGCCAAGTGAGGCACCATAGCGTCATGGTGCAAGGGTGCCTGCATTGTGGACAGGATTGTTTTTGTGCAGGATGGGCTCCTTCCTGCGAAAAATCTATGTGGGCTGCAGAATGCTGCACATGTAGAAAGACAAATAAACAAGAAGAAATAAAGATATTTCTCAATGTTAGGCCTCTCCTGAGGAGGTGTAGCATTTTGACGCATTTCCAGGTCTACCACTAATAGTAAATCTGGGAATGCACCAGAATCCATGGGCAGATGCATGGGAACACCCACGCTCTACCAATGGAATACCTCCCTGGGGCAGAGTAACGCAAAGCAGTGATTTGCACTGCCTTGAGTTACTCAAGATTTATCAAGCCATGCATTTGGCAATCTGACTTTATGGTTTAAATCTTTTTATTGAAGTTTATCAACAAACAACATACCTGGCAGTTCAGAGTGCGTAACATAATGTGGCAACAGGACCCCAGTCTGATTGAATACATAAGCGACAGAAACAGAGCCTATGAGGAATGCCTAGGCATAAAATGAAACTTATTCTAATCCCCCGCCCCCCTCCCCCCCCGACCCTCGTCCACCAGGAAAACGAAAAAGGGGAATGGAAACAGGAATACCACTCGGGGTTTGGCATATGAATGACGCTTTAAGCCGCTTCCAGTTGTGGGTCAGAAAGTCGTAAAAGACGCAAGTACCTGGGACGTGTAACCTCTCGGAACTCGGTAGCCAAGATGGATAGGAACGGCTGCCAGAGCTCGACAAGTGTAGAGCCCTTCCCTGCTAGTGTGAGGGTCAATTTCTCCATCCCCAGAACATGCCTCAAGTAATACAACCAAGCTGTGAAAGTAGGGACCTGGGGGGTACGCCAGTGTGTTAGTATGTTTTGTACCGCCGAGCCTAGGGCAATTGCTATCAGGCGGCCTCTGCGAGATTTAAGCGGGTACATCAGTGGGTTTGGGAGGCCCAGCAGGGTGTATGCGGGGAACCGTGGCAGTTGTGTGTCCAAGTGTGCGTCCACCTCATCAAGTATCCGAGTCCAGTATTCCTGTATGTGTGTGCAGTCCCAGAGAAGGTGTACCAGGGTGCCCACGCTCCCACATCCCCGCCAGCATTCAGCACTCTGTCTTGGGTCCGCACGATGGAGGCGCTCAGGCGTGTAGTACCAATAGGTAGCCAGCTTAGTAAACGTTTCCGTCAGTCCCATGTGATAGGCAGAGTGGCGAGCCCTATAATACACCCCCTCCCATTCCTTATCGCTAAGTGACCTACCCAGGTCCCGCTCCCACCGGGCCCGGCCGGCGCTGTACTCGTGCATGTTCCTAGTTAACAGCATCCTATATAGATCCGAGATAAGCTTTTTATCGGATGTACGGGTGAGGAGCCATTTCTCATACACAGAGAGACACATCTTTCAGCCGACGGCTGCACCTGAGGGTGCAGTGCCCAGTGTCTAATCTGCAGATAGTGTAGCCTTTCAGATTCGGGGAGCCCGTAGTCCAATCTAATCTGTGGGAACGGTATGATCCCGTCTACATCGAAGAGGTGCCCCAAAGAGCGGCACTCCGACAATCGCTACCTTGGAAAAGCTGCATTGTCCATGCCTGGTTGAAAGTCTGGGTTGTCGAGTATCGGGGTAAGCGGAGAGGGGAAGGAGGTCAGGCCGTGTTTAATATTGGTGCGGTCCCAGGTCTCCAAGGTGACGCGGGTAATAGGTGACGCGTAGAGATTGGGCGGTCGATGCGCCTTGCGAAGGAAAGGGACCCTCTGTAAGGGTGTAGCTGCGACTGCTTGGTCCTGAAAAAGCCAATGCTTCTCCGACTCCAACCTGTTCCATTCAACAAGGTGACGTAGCTGTGTCGCCTGGAAGTATAGCTGGAGATCGGGGATGCCGAGGCCACCCTCCTCTGGCGGGAGAACCGTCAAAGTACGTTTCATCCTGGGTTTACGGCCGTTCCATATGAACTGCGCGAGCTCAGATTGGGTTTGTTGGATCCATCCTGGAGGAGGGTTGAGGGGCAGGGTCTGAAACAGGTACAAGATCTGTGGCAATATGGTCATTTTTATGGCTGCCACTCTACCGAGCCAAGAGAGCGGGTAGTGCTTCCATTGACCCAGTTCCCTGCGTATTTTCGCTCGCAGCTGAGTGTAGTTGACAGTGGCCGTGTCTAAGACTGAGGGTGCAAGTTGGATCCCCAGGTAGGAGACAGTACCGGACGCCCACTGGATAGGGTGTCGCTCCTGTAGCCACGCCCGGGTGGATGGAGACAGGGAGAGATCAAGCGTGACAGACTTATCCATGTTAGCCTTAAACCCCGAGGCTTGTGCGAAGGCTTCGAGTTCCAGAAAGCAGGCCTGCAGCGCGGGTATCAGGTTAGATAATGAGATCAATACATCATCCGCGTATAAGCTGATGGTGTGGGTATCCCCTCCGAATTTGATCCCTGTGATCTCCGGGTTGCGTCGGAAGCGTTGAGCCTGGGGCTCCATATATAGCGCAAAAAGGAGGGGTGAGAGAGGGCACCCCTTTCTGGTCCCTTGGCCTATAGGGAACCGGGGCGATGTGTGGCCATTCACCCAGACCGTAGCAGTGGGGAAGTGGTAACAGTTCAATATGTGTGTTCTGAGCTTCTCCCCCATCCCCACCCGCTCGAGGACCTGCTCTAAGTATGGCCAATGGACCCTGTCAAAGGCCTTCTCGGCGTCGATGGTAAGCAACTTATATTCTCCCGAAGTCCGGGAAGCCTTCTCGGTAAGGTGGAGGGCCTGTTTGGTGTTGTCGCTCGTTTGGCGCTGGGGGATAAAACCAGCTTGGTCCGGGTCGATAAGCCCTGGCATGTAGGGGCCCAGGCGTGCGGCTAGAATACTGGTGTAGAGCTTAAGATCGACATTAAGGAGGGAGATGGGGCGGTATGCTCCGCATGCCGCTCTGTCACGCCCCGGCTTCGGGATAACCACTATGGATGCTGCAAGCATTTCTTCCGGGATCGCTCCCTGTGAACCAAAGGAGTTAAAAAGGCCGGTCAGGACTGGGGCCACTAGTGGGCAAAATGTTTTGTAAAAGGCAGCGGAGTATCCATCGGGCCCTGGGGCCTTGGCCAGTTTGAGGCGCGAAATGGCTGCAATAACCTCCTCTACTTGTATTTCTCTCTCCAGGTGATCGGCCTGAGCCTTGGTTAGGGTAGGGAGATTATTTTCCGCGAGGTATTTAGCACCATCCGCATTGTTGAGGGGTTGGGTTGAGTATAGACGGGCGTAGAAATCCCGAAAAGCCTCAGCAATCTCGGAATCCTCCGTGACCCGCCGACCGCCCCCCTCCGGATCTCCTGGACCCCTTGTTTCTGCCTAGCCTCACGCAGTTTGTGAGCGAGAAGTCGACCACACCTGTCTCCACCCGTATAGTAAGAGTGCCGCAGCTGAAGACCGGCATACTCCGCCCTGTCTTGATCTAATGCGGCAAGTTGCTGTCGCACAGCCTTCAATTGTCGCCACACCCGTGGGGCCCCGGTGCGTTGATGCATCTGCTCTAGTTCTCTCGTCCTCTGGGAGAGGTCCTCCCTCTTTCGTCTGCGCTCCGCATTGTCTGCTGTGGAAATGGCCACAAACTCCCCGCGTATGACCGCTTTAAGTGCCGCCCACTGTGTAGAAGGAGACGTGTCGTGGTTTGCATTGTGTAAGAGGTAGTCTTTAATAGTGCGTTGGATCTGCTCCACAGTCGCTGTGCGGTGCAAAAGGGTGTCGCGGAGGCGCCAGTGGCGGGTAGGAGACTGCACAGGGGGGAGCGCGAAGGTAGCTACCACCGGGGCATGGTCAGAGAGCGAGGCAACTCCTATCTCCACCCCAGTCGCGAGCGCGTGCATAGCTGAGGAACCTAAAATGTAGTCAAGCCAAGCATATGTTTTGTGTGCACTGGAATAATAGGAATATTCGCGCTCAAGGGGATGGAAACAGCGCCAAAGGTCATTAAAACCTAAGTCCTGCAGCCGGGCAAGGTCGGTTTCTGAAATTGCACCTGCCTGGCTCGTGCGCTGACATGACCGGTCGATAATGTTGTCAAACACCAGGTTCAAGTCGCCCCCCAGTAGGATTCTACGTTCTGTCGTCGACGTAGCCTCCGTGAGTGCGCTGTGCAAGAACTTCTCCTGACCCTCATTAGGCGCATACACCGACCCAATCGTGAAAGTCAAACCACCCAGGATAAAGCGGTAGGTAAGAAGGCGCCCCCTGATCTCTGCCTCTTTCTGAAGAACCCTCCCCTGGAATGTGCTGGATACCAAAATAGCGACTCCAGCGGTTTTAGTGGGCCCGGAAGAGAACAGCTGAATCGGAAACACGCGGGACCTGAGGCGGTGGCAGTCCTTGGTCAGGAGATGCGTCTCCTGCAAGAGGCATATGTCAGCTTTGGCATTTTCTAAGCAGGAGAGGACAGCCTTTCGTTTGATAGGGTTATTAAGTCCTCTCACATTAAGGGAAAGGACTGTAAGTGTAGTTGGGGGCATCTATCCGATGGGAAGTTGGTGGGGTGCAGTACCGCGGGGCAATGGCCGTCGCTCCCGTAGCGGGTAGCATGTGATAACAATGGAGGGGTTCTCCCCCTGTGACGCCCTGTGGGGGTGCGAAAGGAGGGTGGACGAGTGACCCCAAAACCCAAAAAATAACCCAGAACAAAAAGCCCAAAACAAACTATCCACATAAGGTGGATTCAAATAAAAACAAAGTTCAAGAGTGCATGATAGTCCATCATCCATAGACGATCGGTGGAGGTCTTCGTGGGGATCGTGTCATGGCCAGGGGCACGTCCCCCCCCTCGTCGGCCACTTATCGATAGGAATGGCATTGGAAAAGCGTTTCTTGAGCAGGTGCCCGTCAGGCGGGCTGCGTTGTGGCCAGCGACGCAGGCATGGCGTCCAAAGCTGCTTTCTGTCCTTGTGCGATCGTTGCGGGGTCTGGTCTCTGAGGGCGGCGCCGACATCCCTGTTGTCTCCAGCGTGGTCTGTCCTCCTCTGCTCCGCGGCCGGAGCCACCCTCGCCATCTTCCTCCTCCGGGATGTCAACCCCCAGCATGCGGCCCGCCTCTGAGAGTGAGCGGAGTTGGTAAAGTTTGCCCTCCATGCGGAATACGAGCCGGAATGGGTGCCCCCAGCTATAGGCGATGTTGCGCTGGCGCAAGTGTGTGGTGATGGGTCGGAAGGTCTTCCGTTTTTGCAGGGTGAGTGCTGCCAGATCTTGGTACAGGACGGGTTGCTGGTCCCGGAATGTAATCGGTTGCATCATTCTGTCCTTCCGGAGGATCTCCTCTTTGGTACGAAAGTCCTGGACGCAGACCAGTATGTCTGCTGGTGGGGCCGTGTCAGATCTTGGGAGGCCCACCCTGTGTGCTCTGTCCAGTGTGATTGCTGTATCGGGGGGGTTACCGAGTATGTGGTTAAAAAGCTCCCTGACGTACTTGAAAATGTCACCCGCTTCCTCGTTGGCCTTTACCCCCCGAATTCTAATGTTATGGCGGCGGGACCGATTCTCCAGGTCCTCGAGATGGGCCTGAAGGTCCACTTGTTGGTCGTGTATCCGGATGACCTCCTGCTGGAGGGTCGACAGCTCCGTGTCCCTCGCGTCTCTCGCCAACACTGTCCACGTCTCTGCGTACCTCCTTAATTTCGGCAGTGAGGTCGTGCTTGAGCATCTGCAAATCATCCCTTAAGACCATGAAGAGGGACTCGAGAAAGGCCCTGGTGACCGGTTCCGCTCCGTCACCGCCCATCTGTGAGGAAGATTCGTCACCTGGGAGAACAGAACCCGTCTGGCTCCCGCTTTGGGCGCGCGCAAACAGGTCCTTCAAAGTTTTGTCCTTCTTCCCACGCATGGAGGACATGGTACGATTCTCCCCCGTGTGCCCGGGGGTGCTAGGGCAGGCCGGGTTGGGGGGCGTCTCGGACCTCCGGGTCCGGCGCTCACGCCGCGAGCCGATGGGGGGGCCCCTCTGCTGGCGCTATGTGTCGTAGATGCGTCGCCTCCCTCACGCCACTCTTGGCGTATGCTCAAAGGTTCGGGGAGACCAACACCGGACACCCATAGGCTACCGGGTGCCGTGCTGTCACACTGTCTCCTGCTTTGGCCGTTGGTGGGAAAGGTGGGCCCCGACTCTACTCAGCGGTCTGGGCCCAGTGCGAGCGCCCAGTCCAGCGTGAGGCTCCCGCTGCTCAAGCGTCCCAGGAGCATTCAGGCCCTCCCTCCAGGCCGGTGCATTCAGGGATGGTCGTGCTCCACGTGGGATCCCTCCGGGCACCCCCACCCCAGGCGGCGTGTGGCGGCTGCGTCTCTGGGCCTCAGGCCCCCAGTGAGCATCCGACTCAGTGCCCCCCAATGAGGTGGACGGGCGGCATCTGGACTTTTCGCTGGCAGCAGCAGCATTTTGGTGCTCCGGGGCCTCTGGGGAGTGTCACTAGGCCCGGTCTCAGTGCAGGGGGAGGCCCCGTCCAGTCACGTTGCGGCTGCACCCTGGGTCTCCCAGCAGCCCACGGGACCCCCGGGCCTCCCCAGGTCTTCGCCCAGTGGCGATCACGCACTGCGAGTTTCCCCCGGGAGGCGCTCACCTGACGCTTCTGTTGCTGGGCTCACAGTCCATCCTCCGGGCGCTCGGGAGTCGGTCTGCCCCCAGGCACGGGTCCACCAGCGGGGATCCTCTTCCTCTTCCGTGATCGTGGCCCCAACAGCTCCCCGCCACTGGTGGGTCACAGGCGGCGGCCTCGTGTGAATGAGCAATGGGCCTCGTCGCCGGCTGCTGGTCGATGCTGTGGGCGCTACCCACGTGGGCAGGAGAGGCCGAGTCGTAGCCACCACCACTCGAGCTCCGCGGCCGCGGCGGTAGGCTGTGCGTCATAGGCCCAGACCAGACTTTGTGCTCTCGCTGTCGATGGGAGGCCAGGCTCGTCTCCGCGGTCCGCTGGCTTCCCGCCGGAGCTTAGTGCTTCCTGCAACTCTCGGGAGTCATCGTGCCAGATTCCAATGGCTAAAATGGCTAAAAAGCCAGTGCTTTACTGGGCCGCCGACGGGAGAGACAGAGCAACGCAACCTATCTCGCCGCCATCTTGGCCACGCCCCGGCAATCTGACTTTAGTGTTGTGTCGCCCTTGTGCCCCCTTGCGTGGCACAAGGGTGATGCAACACAATGAAAAATATGTGCCTATGTTGAGATGGACACTTAACACAATATTCAACAAATCAGGGGCCATATTTATCAATGTTTTGCATCGCCCTTGCATCACTCAAGGTAACACAAGAGTGATGTAAAACCTAGATGAGATTCGCCATGCAAGGCCACCTTGCATGGCCCTGTGTGGTTTGGTGAATCTGGATTAATGCAAACAGGACAAGTCACTGCCTTGTGTTACTCTGGCCTAGTGAGGGGTTCCATGAGTGAAGCATGGGTGTTCCCAAGCATGCTCCCATGGATTCTGAAGCAATCCAATATTTACCAAGATTTATAAACCTGGTAATGCGTCAGAATGCTACTCCTTCCCAGGGGAGGCATAACAACGAGAAATATATTTATTTCCCCTTGTTTATTCCTCTGTCTATGTGTACTGCATTCAGCGGCAAACATAGAAAGAGAAAAACATCTCAAAGGATTTTTTTTGTGCAGGAAGGTGTCCCTTCCTGCACAAAGACAAAACTGACTGTAGCGCAGACACCCTTTCACCATGGTGCAAGGGTGCCTGCATTGGCGCTAGGAAACACCTTGTGCACCAGTGCAGGTAGAGCAGGAATGCACCATTTCTTGATAGACACGGCACATTCCTGCCCTATCCCTTTCATGCAGCGCAGCACAGCAAGTTGTCTTGCTGCATTGAGTTGTGTGAAATAATGATAAATATGGTCCCTAGTGTTTTGAATTCAAGTAAGTGAATGATCCCACCTTTCCAGTCTTCTAGGCATTATTTTAATGTGCATGCTTTGCCTGCTTTTGCCTTGAGTGTATTTCTTGCATGCATGTAATCTGCCCTTACTGGCCGATGTGGGTTGCCTATTGGCAATGGTTACTTAAATAATGCACAAGACTGTAAATGTCAGTGAGGTTCTTAGCTCAAAAAAGAGGACTGACTTTCCCAAATAAGGATGGAAATACTATATGAAATATGGAAAACACACATGAACTTTATGGACTTATGTATGCATTCTCTGTTGGATAAATTGTGTGGACTTTTTAGATTGTTGAAAGGCCATCTGCTGGGATAAAAAACAAATCCCCCACTGCCCAACGGCACAGACAGCAGCAGACCAAACAGACTTTAAAGCGATGGAGAGAACATGTTTTGAACAGAACTCAAACAATGTTTTCTGTTGCTTATTGGAACCAGCATTTTCTGGTTGGCTGAAGGGATGCCCCAGCCAGGCAGACTCCACAGCTCCCATCAAGGGCAGGTGATTACACACACTGTACAACCCGTGCTCACCCTTGGGTAGCTTGGCACTGAGCAGGCAGGCTTGTCACAGAGGCAAAGGCACAGCGCTCAACCACGGTAAATACACAGCACATCACAAATGAGAGACTTCAAGCAGAATGTAGATAAAATATTGTTTATATTTAAAGCGCACATTAATCAATGCAACATGAATATCATATATTTCTGGACATAAATCACATTTTGTAATCCTATTAGCAGTACTAGACCCAATCGTGTTGATAAGATATTGTTAGTATGCACACATGGTACAATTCCTATTCTAAACCCCACAACACCCTTATGCAGTGCAACACATTTTCGGTTCCTGGCCCACCCACACAGTTCTCATAATTCAACATCACACAGTTATAAGGTGCACCCTCGGGGCACAATGACATTGGCAATATGTTCATACAAAAGTTATAACACCTTTTAGCAGCACCGTGGGCCAGTGTCACACGTGTAATAAATCATTTTAAAGGCAAATTACTTTTGGCAAGAAATCAACATATAAAACCACACCGCGGACCAGTGTCGTGACTCATAGGCAGTCCATAGACTGTCACTTCCACACACACACTCACTCCGCACTGCTACACGGTGCCTAGCACTGTCCCTACGGGACACTCATGCACACATACGTACGCCACGCCCTATTGTGGTGCAATTGATACCCAGCAAGTCAATGGATAATGCACTGCAGATCCATTGGCTCCAAGTCTCTTGCCACCCTCTAATTCACCCCTACTGTCATATACCCCCCGGATGGACGATCACCAGCCCCTCCCTCTGGATACTAATCTGCAGACGGCACAGGTCACACTTAGTCTGGGTCCCCGGAAAGCAGGTGGGGATAGGTAGCAAGAATAACATGAGGCAGACGTAAATAAGGGAGTCTTTGGCACCACACAGGAAGTTCACCAACAGGTTACAAAGCAGAGGCAGGCTGAGGCAATATTTGTGTACAAACAGGGGTCCTTCCTGCACCAGCCCAGATCTGCAAAGCACAGGGGGGTCACCCAGTCTCTTGACCTGCTCCCGAAGTTTCTCAGAAGCATTCCTCCAGCCTAGTCAATCACTCTCACTCCTACCTGGCACCAATGAGTTCTCAGGAGGGGCCAGGGAAGGAGAGGGCAGTTGGTCCACCATGATGAGGCCAGAAATGGTACAATCAGTGAATGGGGAATAACACAGGGGGAACCTCCTGGCCTGAGGAGGCACCCCGTCTGGTACACGTTGCTCAGGGTCATACACAGGAAATCCGGGCACAAGGTTTGGCACACAATGAGATGTGCCACGCCAGACACTTCCAGTCACACAACAAGGAGTCGCAAATTCCGTACCTGCCTGGAAATGAGGCACTCTGTCCGGTGCACGTTGATGGAGGTTGCACCAGATGATTCTGGTCACACACACAGGCACAAGTTCAGCAAAATCTAATGATGTATAATGAGACACTGCAACGGTTACACCCCCACCTCCGAGGGTCACAATATGTGAATCGAACACCACATACAATGAGCATGCAGTCAGCGTTTCACACAAGAGAGATGCGGCACAGTCGATGAAGTGGGTCACTTTGGATTCTGCAACCGGTGAATCCACTCACCACCAACAAGATGATTCTGCGTGCTGAAGTCCCTGCTGTACAGGGGCCTCTTGCCTTAGATGCGAGTAGAACCTCTGGGGCTCCGCACTAGGCACTCTGGTCTCCAGGCATGATTCTTAGTTCCAAGTTCATGCCGGGCTGTCCGTTGGAGTTCAGCAGTTGATGTGGGCACTTAAGAGGGCGCCGCTCTCCAGTGTTATGTCCCCCAATCTAGGTCTAAGTAGCAAAGTGACCTTTCACCTACATTCGCCCTACCTTGCACTGCATAATGGTTCTAGCACTGACCTTTTACCTAGTTACGTGCTGAATAAATGTTGATCGGTTTCATTGAAACTAGCCTCATTTATTATGCATGAGGATTCTTAGTAAAATCCCCTGCACATGATCTTTCATCCTAGGGTGATCAGGCTAAATGCATAAATGCATAAATTACATCTATTGATTTAGTCTCATCTACATAATCATTCTCATAACATATCGATTGTGGTAGAACCCCTGAGGCTACCTTTTCTGTATAAAAGAACTACACCTTCACTAGTGAAGGAGAGGCGATGCTTCCATCCTGACACAGACACTGAGATCCTGGCCTGCAGAAGCTTCAACACGCAGCGGTCCGTCATTCCTTGTGGGGAGTCCAACTCGAGACCAAGATGGGGTCCTTCATTCTCTCCCATCAGGTAATGGGGTAGACTCTTTCCTGAGGGATTATAGGCTTTACACCCACATACATGCTAGGTGCACTTAGGTAGGGTCTGCATAGTAGGAGTATGCTTTATTACTGTCATGTTTATATGCCCGCATATATTCACTGTTTTAGCACCATGGTAGAATTCTACCTTCTATTTACTCTGCTGGTGCTTGTAATCACTTACGTTAGCTGCTGTCTATTGATTGTTGCAACAAATATGTTTTATACTAGAATGATGCTGGTTCAATAAAAGCTAATTGAAAACGCCCCCAATGTTTATTCTGTGTATCTCTCTGAGACTAAGCGAGCATGAGTGACTGATCAAAAAGTACTGTACTGTTTCTGAAGGATCACGGGTTGTCATGTTCTATGGTTGCCAGGAACTATTCGCTCCTTGGTAAGGATAGGGGGATTATGGTGGCACTGTGAACTAGCTGGTCTATAGGCTGACATATCCTGCGGGGATGTCCAGAATCAGTCTTGACACCAATCCCTTAGTTTATGTTGTCCAACAAACACGCAGATCCTATGTATTTTTAGGAACTACACAACACCAGTTGTCACTGCTAAATGGTGTGGGTCCCTCGCAGGAGATCTTTGATGTCCCTGAGATCTCTGAGAGAACAAGGTACAAGCCGACTGGTCCTTGGAGAGCCCACTTCAGGGTGCCACACTTCAGCAGGTAGTCAGCCCAGGCCAGCAACTACTCAGGAAGGGCACTCGGTCCCTTCCAATGGCAGTAATCCTCCTTGTGCACAACAGAATCCTCTGGCAGTGTGCACCATGCAGTCCAGGTTCTCCGGTACTGCATCCCCACAAGCGGATCTCTACTTTGTGGAAGGGGGGCATCAGTAGTTATTCTGTAGTGGACCTTTGAAGTTAGGGGGGTTTAAAGGGTATCAACTTGAACCACTGATGTGTCCCCTAAATTTCCATCCTGTCTGCCATGAGGCAGCGGAATGCAGATCCATATCTTTATGGGGGCCATGATCTGGCTCCAGAGACCAAATGTAACAACCTCTTCCTCCCATATATTTCACCAGTCCCGCAAATGGCAGAGGTCGGCCGTTCCAGTAGCACGCCCAATGTTTTATGGCTGTCACTGGAGAACATCCAGATGTGCTCCCCCAGCCTCCGGTGTTGACTGATGCCAAGCACCATGGCACACAAAGGGGGATATTCTCAAGAATGTGCGAAATCATCTCCAAAATAGGTTAACGCAAGTTTTCATATCGCCGTCTAGCGCGGGAAAATAACCCCGTGTGAACGTGGCTTTCACAACACGGCGGTAACATGCGATAGTACCCCGATAACGCGGCAAATGTCTGCGATAACACTACCGGGACGGCGATAAAAATCTCAACCCGAACGTGAAAAAAGTTGCGATGGGCCCAACCGCGATAGAAAAATCGGCGACAAGCAGCGCCAGGCTTGCAATCCCCACGTCAGGCGGGTAAAATCACCATAAAAGCAGCAAAAAAAACAGAAAGAAATAAAAAAGACATAACAACTGCGAAGCACAATGGAGGGAGCTGGAGCAAGTACAGAGGACAACCCGAACCCTACAAGCCCCACGGAGGACCAGCCTGGGACCTCGGGGCCGGGTAAGGGCAAGGAGAAGAAGAAGAGGAAGACACGGTTCAGTCCGCAGGAAAACAGGATCCCGATAACGGAGGTGACACTCCAACCATCCAATTGCCATTGGTGTAATTGACAGCACTAAATGTTGCACATACACTTGTCCGAGCGATGTGCCATTGCAGAGGAGTGACATGCACACAGGGAATGTGTCTAGGAATGAATTTATTTGCACATGCTGTGCCTGTGGTCATTTTGACCTGTCCCATGACTGCTAAGGACAGTCCCCATGTGACGTGCCTATGTGAAGAAATTGTGAATGATAGTGTCCCTTCGGGCTATTCCAGCTGCTGCTGCACCGGGGTGTGGTCCACCTGCCTCATCTTCATCATCACCGTCCGGTGCATCAGGCACTTGGATCCATGGGGCATTGGTGCGTACACATATGTTGTGCAACACACAACATGCAATGATCATCTTGCACACTATTTGTGGGCTGTACAGGAGTCTTCCACCTGTGATGTCCAGGCACCTGAAACGTGACTTCAACACACCAAATGAGCGCTCCACAATGCCCCTGGTGCGTATGTGGGCCGCATTGTACTGCCTCTGAGCCTGGGTGTTCGGGGCTCGGAGGGGTGTCATCATCCACGGGCAGAGTGCATATCCTTCATCACCTGTGACAGGGGAGAGAGATGTGTCAATGGGTGGTTCAGCATTCTGTGTTGGCAGGCTTATTAGTATATTGGTGTGTGATGTGTGGGACTTTGGGATACATGTCTGACATGTCTTGCATGTGGCAAATGAGCGGCATCCATGTGTAGTACGTTGCCTCACAGCTGCTCCTCACTCCCCCCGAGCCTATTTACTTGTGTACGCTGCGCAGTTGCAACACTTGCACTCCTAGGACACACCATTGTCATGACTGTCTGCGCATGTCTACAAGCCTGACAACGACACTGTGATATTGGCCATTGAAGGTGGTCGGCCACGTGTGTGTAGGCCTATGGTCAGGATATGGCGGGAACAGAGACACACGCAGTAGTTGCCTTGGTGGCATTCCCGGAAGTGAACCACGCCCTGAGCCCCGGGCTATTGATTGCCCAGCCCACTCCGCTTACGCTTACAGGGGGGGACAACATGGCTACATGTCCAGGGTCTACCCCACTGCCTGAGGTAACATGGTAGTGCCCACTGTCTACGACACTACAAACACCAGCAGTATATGTCCACATGGACATGTCTGTGCTCTGCATACTTAAGTCTGTCCAGCACATCCCCTCCACACTTGGCATTGTGTACATTCTGATTCATGGGTCACTTGCCTCCCTCGCACATACTTGGTTCCCGCCTCTCACCACATCCTGCTATTGTGTGGCAGAGGTGCCATGACGTGGATGGCTTGTCTGCATGTCTGGCCCCTGTTACAACATTTCCATGTGTTGTCGTGTCTGGTAGGTGGGCATGTTGTTTGGCATGTCGTATGTGATGTTGTAACGTGTGCATTCCCACAGTTCTGAGTTGTATGATTGTGGAGTTGAGGTGTGTGGTGTGTTCCGTTGTTACTTACCGACGAGCAGTGCATTTCCGTAGGTGCCTTCCTCGAAGCGCTGGTTGATGATGGACTGTCGGAAGATGTAGGAATCATGCACACTGCCTGGGTAGTTGGCGACGACGTTGGTGAAGAGTCCCCGGTGGTCCACTATTGCCTGCACATTGATGGAATGCGTGTGCTTTCTATTGCGGTAATTGTGTGCAGTGTCGGCAGGGGGCACAAGTAGGACATGTGTGCATTCAATTGCCCCCAACACGTGCGGGAAGCCAGCTATGGTGTAGAAGCCGTGCTTGGTCTCCAGCTGTTCCTGCGCAGTGTGGGGGAAGTGAAGGTACTGGGGTACCAAGCTGATAATGGCATCCAAGACAGGTGTGAGGAACTTTGATAGGGCTGGCTGTGAGACTCCTCCGACTCTGGCAGTTGTTGGTTGGAAGGTACCAGAGGCCAACAGGTGCAGCACAGCCAGCTGCTTTGTCTGCAGAGGGATGTTAGTTGTCCGCTGTGTTGGTACCGTCAGCCTGTGGGCAATGTGGGTCAGGATGCGGAGGATGGTCGTCCTTTTGAGCCTGTAGTGGGCAATGACTTCCTCTGGCGTTAAGTCTCCGAGGCTGGTGTGTTTTCGGAAGGACCGCTGTCTCATTCTGCGCTGCCTCAGTGGTAGTCCGGGGGGGTGGTCCTGGGGGGGTCGGGGGTCTGGGGGGGGGTGGCGGTGGGTGTTGTGGGCCTCTTGGGGCTCCGAGCTTCATGATCAGTAGCTCCATGACATGTGTTGGTCTGCCGATGTGGCTCTGGGCTGGGCTCCCTTTATACTGCAGGTTGTCGTCCTGCTTACCACCAGTAGAAGGCAGGTGTTAAATCCCTGCTGCTAACGCGCCTTATCGCCTGTTTTTGGGTCGCATCGCAGTTCTGGCTGGTCGTTGAGAATATTGCGAAGTGGAGTTTTCGTGTGTTTTTGCACGGGAACGCCTACTCTGCATATCATTAGCGTTAGTTGTCTCTCTCATCCGTGGCGATGTTTTTGGCGGCAGCTATTGCTGGTATACTGGCGATGTGGGGAGTTTGCACCAGCTTGTGAATGGGGCGATAATTCTTTCACCACTTTTGCTGCGCTAAAGTGCTGTTAACTAGGCGATGAGTCCTTGAGAATATGCCCCAAAGAGTTTTAGAGCATAGAAATGTCCACGTTTCTATAGGTGGCATTTCTAAGCAAGTTATGCCAAGGCCACCTTTACCGCTGGAAAGGATTTGGCATTACAAATCGATTGAAAGGAAACATCTTGAGGCTGCGCCATTGCAATCCACTATTGCAGCTTGAAGTACTGCTGACAACTTCCCCATGCTAAACTATGGGAAGAGCGAGCCTCATATGTAGAGAACCCTGTGTGGGTATTCGCTTCTACCCGGGCAGGGCACACACGTGTGTACCTGCCCCGCCCTTCACTTTCCACTCCATGTGGAAGTGAAGGTTCCCCTCAGGATGGCCAGTGCATTCCAAAGGCCAGACTGAGTACAAACGCGATGGCACCATCACAGACCTGCCATGGCAGATTTGGACACATGTTTAAAAGCACGATCAGTGCAAGTGCCCATACCGGCCTGTATTGGCAGGCCAGACACACGTTTCAAAACACCATTGATGCACGTGTGCTCAGACAGTCCTGCAATTGCAGACCTGCCCCTGGTGTAGCACTGCCCTTGATGTTTGTGCATGCACACCGGCCTGCAGTGGCTAATGACCTATATCTTGAAAACATCATTGGTGTCAGTGCACTGACCGGCCAGCAGTGGCAGTCCTGACACACGTTAAGCACATCATTTGTGCCTGCGCACACACTGGACTGCCATGGCACGCTGCTGTCCGGGGTCTAGAAATAACATTGGCGTGAATGCATAGACCGGCCTGCAATAGCAGGCTAGACACATGCTCAGCACATCATTAGTGCCAGTGCGCACACTGCTTGCAATGGCAGACAGGTGATCTGTTTCCCCCTTCAGGTAAGCACCACTTCCTGCCATGGGTAGAAAGGGTGCACGCACTTCCACACTGCACCGACAGTGGGGAAGTGCCCTCGGACCTACGGCCACCCTAGAAGGTGTCCCACTGTGAAGAGTCAACCTCTGAGGTAGGGAGAACTGGGGGGTCCTTTCCTACTCAATCAGCGGACACGCCCATGTCCCTGCCCGGCCACTCACCTATCTCGAACTTCACCCCTCAGGGCATACCCTAGGGCTGCTCCAGCAGTAGTGGAGGTCCCCTCAGTGTTGGCTCCTGAGCAGGAGAAGCCAACCTGAGCAGGATACATGATTGACAGGTGAGTCCAGTGGGGGCACAGTCAGTGCAGCATCCCACGACTAGCCAATGGAGTACCCACCCTGGGTATGTGGCGTATCTTTTTACAAGGCACTCACAGGGACGACACCTACCCTAATCACATACGCACCCCGCTCCTGACCTGTGACGGAAGGGTGCTCACACTTTCCTACTGCAGTACAATGGGAATGTGCCCAGAGACCTAAGGTTATTAACAGAGAGAAGGCAACGACTAGGTGGACAAAAAACAAAAAGCAAAACGTTTTAGGGAAATCCCCCTAAGAAGGCCATTGTAATATACTGCCTCTCTGTACAGTGTACTAAAATGAAGTACACTATGTA
Organism: Calotriton arnoldi; assembly: GCA_963921515.1. Taxonomy (NCBI): domain Eukaryota; kingdom Metazoa; phylum Chordata; class Amphibia; order Caudata; family Salamandridae; genus Calotriton; species Calotriton arnoldi. The sequence continues at coordinate 551,896 of CAWUFW010009630.1, read as the reverse complement.
GAGAGTGCGAGGAATCCTCAGAGGAAGATAGAGGCAACAAGTAGATAATACTAACTCTATTTTTGTGGTAGTGTGGGCGAGCAGTTAGGCTTATCAGAGGACAGTGTTAAGCATCTGTTGTACTCACAGAGGCAAAAAATGAGAGACACACTCAAGAATAATTCTGAGGCCAATTTTGTATAAAAATAACAGGTTTCTTTATATATGTTTGAGAAGAAAGACTTAAAATCAGAAAATCCGTCCATCATCCCCTTTTGTATCGCTTTGTTCGCCCTAAGTTGGCAGGGGTATGCCCAGACGTGGGTCCCTTGCTCACTTTGCCACTGGATTCAAGCAAGCCTGGCTGATGACGGCTGGAATGCCAGAAACCGGTCCTAGGATGCTTGTTTCCGGTCCAGGGAAGACATGGCTTGGCAGTTCGGGCTGGACTGTTCCCATGAGGCACAGGGTCAGACTGATTTGCATATGGCCATGTCTGAACTGGGGTGGTGGAGTGAGCTAAAGAATGATGATGGATTAAACCCAGATCAGTTGACTGGGGGTGAGTGTTTGATTGGCTCAAACGTTCCGTCCATCATCCCCTTTTGTATCGCTTTGTTCGCCCTAAGTTGGCGGGGGTATGCCCAGACGTGGGTCCCTTGCTCACTTTGCCACTGAATTCAAGCAAGCCTGGCTGATGACGGCTGGAATGCCAGAAACCGGTCCTAGGATGCTTGTTTCCGGTCCAGGGAAGACATGGCTTGGCAGTTCGGGCTGGACTGTTCCCATGAGGCACAGGGTCAGACTGATTTGCATATGGCCATGTCTGAACTGGGGTGGTGGAGTGAGCTAAAGAATGATGATGGATTAAACCCAGATCAGTTGACTGGGGGTGAGTGTTTGATTGGCTCAAACGTTCCGTCCATCATCCCCTTTTGTATCGCTTAAAATCAGAAATATACTTTGTTAAGTTTAAATACTCGAAAAAGTACTTTGTATACTCTGGATTATCGAATTAAATACAGTGCAGTTCAAAGTATGCAGTACTTTTAGTCTCTACGCACTCAATGGGAGATACTGTCAAATATTTATTATTGCGGTCGGCGGAGAAGGCAATGGAAACGTATAGGTTTTGATGGAGTTAAGTAGAGCGTCAATGCAGTTACCATCGTGGTCGCTGGCAGCAGGTCACTGGAAGTGAAGGGATTCAAAGCACTGGTAACCCAGCGGTCACGGTTGTTGGAGTATGGTGTGGATTCGGATAGCTGAGGACCGCTGTCGGTGGCTGGCTTAGTATATGGTGCACACTTATTTAAGTGAAGCACCTTGCACTAATCCAGACAACCGTTATGGTGATTTTAGTGGTCGTAGACAACCATAGAAAACTCTCTAAGTCACAGCTTTCCAAACTTTTCATGTTGGTGCCACAGTTTTTCGCCATTCCTGATTTAGTGACACGGTAATGCGAGCGAGCGTAGCGAGCGAGCCCGAACCACCTAAGAGGTGTTCGGGGGGTTCTCCCCCGTGCACATTTTGAAAAAATAGTGGGCAAATGGTGCATTTTCAAGCAATTTTGAGAAAGCAGGAAGGTTAATAAAGCAATTGTGAATCTGTTCTAACAAAGACAGTGACTGGCAAAACTGAGTGTAAGGTTAGGTTTGTGCCTGAAACAAGAATATAATCATGCACACATTGACACATGCCCCAGTGATTTACTGCACAAAAAGGCACCCCCACAGCATGTGGAGTGTTGGTTTTGGCAAACGTTTCTTCCTTCTTAATTACTAAAAAGAAAGATGTGAATCAAATTAGAATAATTCCCAGTTAAAAAAAACAAGGCAGTACATTAGATCGACTGTCGGTTGGGTTGTGGAGTTTTTGTTTTGCCATGTTATCAAAGTAAAACCTATTTCCTGTATTGGGCCAAATATTAAGTTGCTGGTGAGCTATTATATTATAATCAACTTTAAGCATGTTGGCCTTGTTTGTCACATTCTGACCCTTTTTTTAGGTCCCGTCTAGGCTGCGCATGTGCTGTCTCGAACAGCCATGTTGTTTTCAATCTGTGGGCTTCAGCCCGCCCATAGGCTTACCACTTGTTTGCTCCATCGCGCTCTCATATCCTTCGTTCCTGTTAGTCCATAGCATAAAAGCGTCATGCTTCTTCCTGTTTTTGACCCTCCCCAGAGCATGGACCAAGTGCTTGGGTCCATCCACTGCTCCCGTTATAGGAGCTACTTTTTCTTTGTCTTTGAGCACTCCACACGAGTGCTGGTGTTTTCACTTCGCTCCATCTCCTCCCGCCCGCCCCAACCCTGTTGATTCTTTTTCTTTGTAGATCGGCTTTATTATTCACCTCACTCGCCGAGCCAGCAACATGATAAGTGATGTATACTTACCCCTTTGAGCTCATCCACTTACGCACAGATCAAGAAAATAAATGGCCTTCCTGCTAGTAAGGAGCTTGGGCCTCAGTTTTCTAAATGCACCTGTTTTAACTAGCATATTATTCATTTCCTAAACACCGCTTCATGGTTCGTTGTAAAGGAAATGCATCATTTAATCTCATACATTTTTGGACCATAGCTTAATTTTGTTTGTGTCAAGCCACTTCGTATTTGCAGATAGGAGTTGCACATTAAAAGAATTAATTTTCTGCCTTTTTTGAGTCTCTGAAAATGTGCTCCTCATTATGGGAAAGCTTGAACCAAGCGTCTCAGCTGAATTGCAAACACATGAAAAGTGATCTTTTCGACTCTGGCTCTCGGCACTGATAAGCCAGGGTGGAATGCGCACTTCAAAGATAGATTTGTTACAGCAGGGGGCTGTAGGGCTTGGCCGACATTGTAATGTAGTCTAGAATACATTAATGAACGCGCAGATAAATACAGGATGATCGGGCTTGAATAGGGAGGCATGGCGTGTCAGACTGGATATGGGGAGTGGAAAGGCAGTCTGTGCCTTCAAATGATCTCTGGGAGGTGATCACGGACGACCTATGTACTAACTCACACTGCAAAGATCTCTTGCCCTCGCTTTTCAGTATTAGGGCACACAGGTGAACTTCATCATTACTAAAATGAGCAATAGCTGCTACATAGTGCCAAGAGACGCACATGCATCTCTTGGCACTATGTAGTAGACAGGGCACAAGTTGAGGGTAGACTGCGTCTATCCACTCTTTTCACAGGGTGATCGCAGTCTACCCTGTCAAGAGATTGGGCCCCACAGAAATATGGTAAACTTGTCTTGGTGCAATTTTTAGACACCGGGACACATTCAGCAGTGCCTGCACATTGTTTGCTTTTGTTCCAAGCAGCAACGTACAGGCGGGGAAGGGGCTTATCAGATTCCAGCTGGGCCTATAACAAAGGTCGAAGTTAAGGGGCCATCAGGCTTCCTTTTGTTGGAGTATCCTGGCTGGGAGCTATCAGGAGCCTCACATCTAAATGAAATGGAGGAGAAAAAAAAGGCACACAGCTTATCACATCACAGGTGCTTAAGAGGCAGTCATGCTTTTGACTTTGTTCAATCCTTTTATATAAGAGATATGCATGCGTGTAGGAATGTCAGATGTGTTAGTCTGTCCCAGTATTTACACAAACAACAATTTAAATGCCACTATTTTGTTTTGTTTCTTTTACAGCGCTATAGTGCTACTAATCCCATTGCAGAGTGTCAGAGTGCTTTTTATACGTACACATTATACATTGACAATAAATGATGTGTGTAAATCAAGGGAGTGTTACATAAGACGGGGAGAGTTACAAGGTGTAGGAGCCACATGTCCTTCTTGGCTCACTGCTATATTGGAAGAATTCCAATTTATGAACTGCAAGTAACAAAAGGATCTCTGTGTTTAAAGCACTAACTCACTTGCCCATTTACATACAATAAAAATCTGTCATCTGCGTGTTCCATAATGTGCTTTCCAGGAGACCTATTAACCCTCAATGCTACTTTGATTCAAAACTGGGACTAGACAAAACACAGACCTCTCCAGCAAATAGTTATTTTACCATTATTATTATTCCCTGAGCTTTACTGAGCACACAAAGATCTCTGCCACAGGTGCCTTAACTCCATAAGATATTTTAAAATGCAGACTTTGCAACCAGTTGAGTAGAACAGATTTACTGCCGCGTTTCTCCTTGTTGCCAGTTTCTTTGTGGCAGGGTTTTAAAAAATAAATATATGTTAAGGCCCTGATTTTGCAACGGGGTTGCATAATTTTTTTTGCACAACCCCGAAGCAAAATCGAATTTGTTAAATATTGTAATGTGCTCAAATGTACTTACGATAGACCTGCTAAACAAACATATAACTTTCATGTTTGGTTTCCTGTGCTACTGGCAGTGACTAATATTGATTTTTAGTTTTTGTTTTCAGCGGCAGTCATTAAAGCTGTGAGATAATTGAGAGGATTTGTTAAATAATTGATAGTTGTAATTTTGCTTTGTCGGGTTATTACCTGGTAAAAGTAATACAGTTGTCCAACTCATCGTTCAGTGGGAAATGCCTGTGGTTTTAGTTCAGGTCTTTGTATACAGCAGGGTGCAGGGGTGAGAGTGTTGCCTGGAGCAGCTTAGATGCCTCGGGAGTGAAACTATTGCAGCAGTGACTGCTAAAGAGCAGTGAACATGTTGCATTAGCCGCGCGTTAGCGATTGTTAAGGATATGTCTTAACCAAAAGGTTGGGGTGTTGGGTGTGTGTAAGTGAGAGAGGGACATGGAATAAGGTAGAAAAGGGCTGGTAAAAATGGCCCCACGGCCTGCGACCTCTTATTTAAGTATCCGTGATCATGGACCCCTCGTCAACCCCCGGTAATACCACTCCTGCAGCATTGAAAGTAGGCCTTTTTAAAACCGCCCGGCTCGCCCCCTCCACCCCCCGGCCCCTTACCCAGCAGCAGCAGCTTGACCTCCCGCACCGCCTTCTCGCCTCCCGCAGATTCATGTCGATCATCTTGGACCGCTCGGCCGCAGCTTTATCCTCAGCGCTCACCGTGCAGCCCATCCTGCGCCTCGGCCCCCACAGCTTCCTGCCGGACAGGGGACCAGAGCTCGGGACCCGCAGCAAAGATACCCGCTGAGACCCGCAGAGGGGAGATCCGCTGAGCCAGAGCTTTCCAAAGTATGCGGCGCAGACGTCCTGATGCACGAGAATGTACGTACGTCTTATCAAGCATGTATGTCTGTCTTAAAGATTTAAGACAGACGTACATGCTTGATTAGAGAGCACCGGCGCGCGACACACCCAAACATGTCAGGCGACACAGTACCATGTCGCAACACATACTTTGGAAAGCTCTGCTCTAAGTGGTAGCTGCGGAGAGCAGTCTTCAGGCTTAGTCCAGGAGGAGTGTTAAGCAGCTTGTTTTACCAGATCTAACCATGTGGTGTTGGTTAAACAAAAAAGAACCACACAGTGAAGTTATAAAAGGATGTCTATTATACACACTCACTAACAAATTGGTATGTCTCCTACCCGGAGATATCAACACAAAAACACACAATACTTCAATAGCAAACAGGTAAGTAAGCACAATACACAGTGATCTCCAGGGGGAGACCAAACCATATATTAAGAAAGTGGAATGCGAACTGTGACCGAAGTCAGGACTTGGACCAGGAGACTCAGAAGCTGGGGACCCAAGGTGAGTACACAGGAACACCACGGAGGCTGTGTGCAGATTGGAAACACAGCCGTATACTCACTAGAAGTCAATGGGAAAGTTGCAGTTGCAGTTTTGAAGAAAAAGGACCCTTCCCTGTGGACCCTGAAGAAACCCCATTACCAGGAGCACGGAAGAGCAATGACCACCGATTATGGAAGATACAGGAGGGATGACGGTGAAGTTGTCGCTGCAACTGTGAGGAACAGGCGATGCTGTGGAAGACCAGGAGTTATTCACGAGCTGTCCCATATCGGAAGTCGAGAACCATGGGGTCGGTGTCCGGCGGGAGCACCGACAAGCCTTGGCAGCAGCAACAGATGGGGAATACGATAAAGGAGCAACGTTGGGACCAGCAAGGTCCAAGGGACCCATCAAGTGCAGGAGAGTCAGAGCAGGCCCCGCGCAAGCAGGGGAGCCCACTGAAGCAAGAGAAGACCCTCGAGAGGATCCACAGGCCAAAGGCAAAGGAGTCGCAAGAGGACCTCGAGCAGTTCACCAAAGATGAAGGCTCATGGTGCAGAGGATGCAGTGAGGATGAAGATCTTGGCAGGAAGAGATGGTGGAGGCTGGAGCTTCTTGTAGCCCAAAGATCTCTGGAGTGCAGAGCCAACAATCCTTGGCAATGGAAAGTCGACACGGTGCACAGGGTTTCGGTCGTAGAGGTTCCAACTAGGGTTACTGGCCTCATAATTGCAGAGAGGGCAAGTCAGGCCTTGAGGTGTTGTGTAGTTCCTAATAATACGTCAGATCTTTTACTCAGTCACTCATGCTTACTTTCTCTCAGAGAAGTATACAGAATACACAGTGGGGCGTTTTCAATATATTTATTGAACCAATGTTATTCTTGTATAAAATACATGTGCTGCAATGATTAGGAGACAGAAGCAAATAAAGGAGATTACAAGCACCAAAAGAGTAAACAGTAGATACATTTCTACCATGGTGATGAAGCAATATCTATGTGCAGGCATATATGCAATATGGTAATCTAATGTACTCCTACGATGCACACCCTACATTAAGTGTACCTAGAGTGTGTATGGGGGTAGAGCCAAGAATCCCCCCAAGGGTTGATCCAACCCCATTACCTGATAGGAGAGAGTAAAGAACCCCGTCTTGGTCTCGAGTTGGAAACCCCTCACGGAATGTCAGACCGGTTTGTGGTGATTTCTCAGCATTTAGGGACCTTCAGTGCCAGCAGAAGTGCCTCCTCTACCAATCTATCAGGATGCCTATTATTTATAATAGCAAAAACAACAGTTGATGGACAGAATGCAGAACAATGTCATACATTCACCCCAGTACAGAGATCTGAGCCTAAATCCATCGTTTTTTTGCTCACCATGCCATTCCAGTTTGAACCCAGCCATATGCAAATCAGTCTTGACCCTGTGCCTCATGGGAACAGTCCAGCCCGAACTGCCAAGCCAGGTCCTCCCTGGACTGGAAACAAGCATCCTAGGACCGGTTTCGGGGTTTCACCCCTCTTCAGCCAGGATAGCTGGACTGTTCCCATGAGGCACAGGGTCAGACTGATTTGTATGGCCATGTCTGAACTGGGGTGAGTGAGCTAAAGAATGATGATGGATTAAACCCAGATCAGTTGACTGGGGGTGAGTGCTTGCAATGTCAACACTCCGTCCATCATCCCCTTTGATTTTGCTTTGTTCGCCCTAGGCTGGCAGGGTATGCCCAGACGTGGGTCCCTTGCTCACTTTGCCACTGGATTCAAGATAGCCTGGCTGATGAGGGCTGTGAGCCCGAAACCGGTCCCAGGATGCTTGTTTCCGGTCCAGGGAAGACATGGCTTGGCGGTTCGGGCTGGACTGTTCCCATGAGGCACAGGGTCAGACTGATTTGCATATGGCCATGTCTGAACTGGGGTGGCGGAGTGAGCTAAAGAATGATGATGGATTAAACCCAGATCAGTTGACTGGGGGTGAGTGCTTGCAATGTCAACACTCTGTCCATCATCCCCTTTGGTTTTGCTTTGTTCGGCCTAGGTTGGCAGGGTATGCCCAGACGTGGGTCCCTTGCTCACTTTGCCACTGGATTCAGGATAGCCTGGCTAATGACGGCTGTAAGCCAGAAACTGGTACCAGGATGCTTGTTTCCGGTCCAGGGAAGACATGGCTTGGCAGTTCGGGCTGCACTGTTCCAATGAGGCACAGGGTCAGACTGATTTGCATATGGCCATGTCTGAACTGGGGTGGCGGAGTGAGCTAAAGAATGATGATGGATTAAACCCAGATCAGTTGACTGGGGGTGAGTGCTTGCAATGTTCAACACTCCGTCCATCATCCCCTTTGGTTTTGCTATGTTCGCCCTAAGTTGGCAGGGTATGCCCAGACGTGGGTCCCTTGCTCACTTTGCCACTGGATTCAGGATAGCCGGGCTGATGACGGCTGTAAGCCAGAAACCGGTCCCAGGATGCTTGTTTCCGGTCCAGGGAAGACATGGCTTGGCAGTTCGGGCTGCACTGTTCCCGTGAGGCACAGGGTCAGACTGATTTGCATATGGCCATGTCTGAACTGGGGTGGCGGAGTGAGCTAAAGAATGATGATGGATTAAACCCAGATCAGTTGACTGGGGGTGAGTGCTTGCAATGTTCAACACTCCGTCCATCATCCCCTTTGGTTTTGCTATGTTCGCCCTAAGTTGGCAGGGTATGCCCAGACGTGGGTCCCTTGCTCACTTTGCCACTGGATTCAGGATAGCCTGGCTGATGACGGCTGTAAGCCAGAAACCGGTCCCAGGATGCTTGTTTCCGGTCCAGGGAAGACATGGCTTGGCAGTTCGGGCTGCACTGTTCCCATGAGGCACAGGGTCAGACTGATTTGCATATGGCCATGTCTGAACTGGGGTGGCGGAGTGAGCTAAAGAATGATGATGGATTAAACCCAGATCAGTTGACTGGGGGTGAGTGCTTGCAATGTTCAACACTCCGTCCATCATCCCCTTTGGTTTGGCTACATTATAAACACAAGCATTCCGGCAGTACGAACAAGAATATCCTCTGCCGAATGAAATAATGCCTATGGATTGATATGAATGTATCATTTATACCCATGGATCTTCTCAACTTGCCGGAGGATCGAAAGAGCACTATTCCATGGCATGGACAATAGTGAAAGGGCGCATGCAAAACTGAAAGTTTCTTCCTGAAAAAACACACACACAGTTCCTAGGGGACTGTACTGCGCAGCTGGCAGAACTAAAAGCCCTGATACTGGCACTACAAAATACGGATCGCAAATTTGCCACACTTATCGTGTGTGATTCATTTTACTGTGTCCAGTCTTACAATGAATACCTTCACTATTGGGGACAAAATGGGTTTTGAGTTTTCAAGGGTTGTGCAATCAAGCCCAAGATGCTTTGGGAACCAGTGGCAAAGCTGAAAGAAGGCCTGCTATGGGCTCATATTTTTCATACATTGAGTCATCAGCGTGTAGGCGTTCACATAGAAGGGAATTCAATGGCGGATGAAGCCGCCAAGGCAACCGTTCATACTTCTGCTATTGCTGCTATCACTCATTCTAGTACCAGGATAGATGGAGCAACTATGATAGTTGTCAATGCTATATGCAACAGCTCAGCACCTCTGAAAGCCTTTCCACTCAAATACTCCTACAAGTTAGATGCACAAAATATTCCGTATGCTCAGATTCCAGGAGTGTGGGATAGAGTAATACCAAACACTGATCACAGATTTGGATTAATACTAGCTGCTCATGAGGGTCTGGGTTCAGCACATGCAGGGATTACTGCTACAGTTTCATTACTGAAGCAGCACTACTGGTGGTCTGGTCTTACTAAACAGACCAATGACTTTGTCCTCAAATGGGACATCTGCAAGCAGATGAAAGGCTCCACCGTAGCATGTCCACCGCAAACACCTTTATTGATCTCAGACAAACCTTTAGCATGTGTCCATTTGGATCACTGTGGCTCCTTACACTCTGACAAGGCTTACAAATACATCTTGGTGGCAGTGGATTCATGCTCTACATTCCTATGGGTTTGGCCCCAGAGCTCGGCTGACGCCCGAACTGTTATAAAGGATTTGCGAGTCTTTGTCGGGACATACGCAATTGGCACACTACATTCCACCAGGGTCTGGTGTTTAGCTCTCGGGCTTACAAAGAAGCCGTGGGAAGTTTGGGTGTGGCCTTACAGTTCTCCTCCCCCTACCACCCCAAGGGAAATTCAGTTGTTGAGAGGAAAAACCGGGACTTAAAGCAATCCTTAACAGCTAGGGTGCTAGGCTCGGGTGGCAGTTGGGTCAATCACATATACGGGGTCCAGAGGGCACATTATAACATGCCAAGAAAATTCCTAGGGGGTTGTACACCCTATGAGCTCCTGTTTGGGGTGAGAATGTGGATACCTAACCTTGATAGTGTCTGCTAAAACTCCATTTGACGCCAATGATCGTTTGGATGTTTTACAGGACTTAAAAAATACAGAGCTTTATAGAGCAACGTCCAAGTGAAATGCACCACCAGTGGGGAAGTGAAAGCAGTATCGGCAAGACTTATCTGAGTTCCGAAGATTGGGGATTTGGTTAGAGAATAAATAGTGGACAAGAAAGAATTTGGGCCATCTTACAGAGTGCCTGTACCTGTCCTGGCTGTTGAAGGTACCAGAACTGTACTTCTTCTGCCTCTTGCCGGTCACTGAGACAAAAGGTTTGTCTCCATTGATCTGATCAAACTACACTATGTGGCCAATTCTCAACAGTAGGCCGCGTGGGCTCCTGGTAAGCCGCCGATCTCCTCTCTCTACCGTGCAGGATATTCAGATGGAAGCTTTAATATCAAATAAAGAATGCACTTTCCAAAGAGAAGCAATAAACAACAATGAAATTATACTTCTCCCTATTGAAACAACTACAAATGTACTGTCAACAAGTACAGAAATTTAAATTAGAAAAATTGAAGACGTCTATGTCAGCATGCCACAGATCGAGTCATCTCCCAGTTCTTCAAAACCTGATGAGCTGCCAAAAATAGACAGAACGGCGTCTGGCTACTATGTGCATTATGACGACTTTTCATCGGATCCAAGTGAACCTGAACTGCCAACACCGACATTCCCCTTCAAGCTATGAGTTTATTCTCTCTATCTTTGGCTCAAAAAGCCATACTTTGTTACTCCCTGGATACATTTCTGGGTTACAATTGGATTACTTTTCCTGGTACTCTTGATTGGTTTGGTAACTGTCTTTTTTCTACTTCTGACTGGACATTATCTCCCAGAACGCTCTGCAGTCCAACATGTGAACCTGGTACTAAAACCACATGCATCATCGCACCGTGAACTGAGGGACCTGTCCCTGGTGAACATTACAGCAGTTCCAGTTCCTGATGGAATAGTGTGGGACAGGGTATTGTATGATCCTACTGAACTTTTTGCAAATTCGATATTTGTTTAAAATTTATTTAAATGATATCATCACCTCTACTACATTCTCTGATGATTGGGACATTGAAATGGTGCATAATTTGCTTTCGGATCTAGAGCAATCAGCAGCATTTTCTAATGATGAATTGTATGATGGTACAAGTAATTTTGGAGATATGTTCTGTTACCAGCATTAGGGTCACCATTTTTTACACAAAGCTAGTATCCCACATGCTGTTTACAATTACACCCAATGGGAACACTGCCCAACACCACCGAAAGGTGGTTCAAATACATTTGCATATTTTTCTGCTTTTGACACATCAGACCCAGCCTCTTATTACTATAGGCTTGCACCTACATCTGCAAAGAAAAATATGCTCATGAACACCAAGCTGATTTACTCTGCTTCTTTTATTTCCCAACTGTCTATACAAGGTTTCAACTTTTGGAAAGATACAATAGACACCAAATCTGTCTAGGGAACAAGAGATTGGCCTGTTCAGGGACAAGATGCCTTATTTAGAGCATGCCTCATACCACATCAAATGATTTTCCTGAATAAAACAGTGCAACAGACTTCCTGTCTTGGTTTAGCTAAGGCAAAAGATTTGAACATACCTCGCATTCCCACATTTGCATGCTTTGAACATTGGCAACAATACACAAAAGTATAGTGAGGATACATTAGATGCCATGCTCTGCAATGGATCATACACATCACACCCTGATCAGCAGGGTTGGTTGGTTTGGCCTCTAGACACAGATAAATGTCAGTCTAGATTCCTGGGTAACACAGGAGGATTTAAGATCAACAGGCCTGATCTATTAGATTTCTTGAAATTTAAGTTGTAGCCCAGGTAAGTAAACCCCACTATTATGTTGTTCACTCTAAACAAATGTTCCATTAATTCATCATACGTCAGATAAATATCTAGATAAGACACTGCCTCGTCATCAATACTTTGAAGTAGCTCTGTTACTCTGGCTGAAAACAGCCCAGGGCTATTGTTATACCCTTGTGGCAAATGACAAAATTGCTGCTGAGACCCTAGCGCTATAAATACGGTCAAATACCTACGTCCAGGCACTATATTCTGGCAGAAAAAAACATTTGCGATGTCAAGTGTTGTTTTGTATTTTTTCCGCACAATGTTATTTATCAGTGAGGCACTGTGTGCATTCTGTACTGCAAATGTGCGTGTGGCTGCAATTAAATCGCTGTAATCTAAGACTAAACTATATGAATTGACAGGTTTCATTACGGGAAACAAAGGATTATTCCTAGATGAGGTGCAATTCTCTATTATACCCTGGTACTCAAGTTGATCTAAGATCTCCCTGACTTGTTTCTTTGCCTCATGTTTAATTGGGTATTGGCTCTGCGGTTGAGGGATCATTTTTAATGGGATCTTGTGGTGAGGAGACTCATCATCCCACCCAACATGATTGCATTATCGAGCAGGCACTAAAGCGGACACTCACTCCTGCGCGTATACATTTTTTACTGATTCTGCTACGAGGTCAGAGAAAGCAGGAACAATTACTTCTTCCCCCATTGGGCAATCTATTGAGAACTCAGGTGGCCAATCCTTTTGAGCCGAAAGAATGGTCTTCCCAAAATCGACCCTTCACCAGTATTTGTATGTCCCCTTCTATTTGGAGCGTTATTTTGTGTAATCGATGTGGGACACTTGCTCTCGTATCAGGTGTTTCCACCGTGATATACTCATTCAGCGCTACTACTTCCAGAAAATCCATCAGGTTCTGGTGAGCATTGTGACTTCTGCAGCACTATCCAGCATCGTCACTGCCCATTCCCCGTTCAGAAGCAGAGTCCTCAGCTGCCTGGGCATTTCTGATCTTAATCCCTGCTACCTTTTTATTTTTAAATTGAGGTTTCGTTGATTTTTGTTTATCTTCTTGTTTGATGATGTAGTCTTAAGTGCGATGTGTCTCCCTTTTCGGCTTGACTCGCACTTCTGATCTTTGCTGTGACCGTCCTCCTCTCTCCGAGCATTTCTCAGATTGATCCTGAATAGAATGAGAGGAACGTGTATCATTATCCTTATATCTGTCAGGTTTTCTAATGTTATCACGGTTTCTGAGATTGTATCTCTTTTCTGTGCACTCTGTTGAGGAGACCCACTCCGTGATTGTTGTTTATTTTGTTTATTATTTTTTTGTTTATTGTCCATTTTTTTGGGGAAGAATTGGGGGCTTGCTTAGAGTTATCCTTTTCAGAATTACCCTTAACCATTGGTTTCCTAGGTCTGGCTCACAGATTATCTCTTCCTAGAGAAGCGTATATTTCTGCGATAATATTAGATAACTCCCTCTCCTGTTGTATAGGAGTGAATTCTCTCAAGCGTTGGTGTATTGCCATTGTGGCTGCCTCCCCTTTTATGTTGCTTAACATAATTGCAGAAACTTGGGCATAATTGCCTATTAGTTTCATCCCTAAGTCCAGGGCAGGGTGTGCCACGTACTCATTCTGTATTTGTTTTAATATATCTGGTATTACCGTTATTGTAGGGGTACCATGTGTTCTGGTGTAAACAGCAGCAAAGACTGTACCCCAAGTGGCACAATCTTCTATCGGGGGACCCATCCCCATTGGCAAGCAAACTGTTAAAATTCTGTGTTTTTCCTGTGGGCTCGTTTGGGGAACAACTGCTTCAAACTGTGCTATTTTTTGTGCTACCCAGAATGGTACTTTCTCCCGACTTGTGGGAATCTTTCCCAATCCGGCATTCAGCGTATGAGGGCTGAGGGCTGATACCCATAGTAGCCAATTGAGGTTGTGCAGCCTGAGCAGCCCTCAAAGGTTGAACTATAAGTGTTCGCATAATGAATTGTGTAAGATCCAACCCCATTACCTGATAGGAGAGAGTGAAGGACCCAGTCTTGGTCTTGAGTTGGACACCCCTCACGGATGTCGGACTGGTGTGTGGTGATTTCTCAGCATGCAGGGACCTTCAGAGTCAGCAGAAGTTCCTCCTCTACCAATCTATCAGGATGTCTATTATTTATAATAAAAAGCAGCCTTTGTGAGGTGAGCAATAGATTAGTGATGTTATGGACATATAGGTAGCACTGCCGCCCCGTGGATGAAGATACGATGACTTTTGTACCTAGTGCAGAGAGAGACCTAGTACATGATGTTCAAGACACTGTGATAATGTTGTGTGAAGCTGGATGTGTAAACAATGTTGTTTCAGAGAAACTATTCCAACATTGTCGTGCATGCAAATGTGTGCAAATGTTTACCGCTGAACAATGTAAGGAATAAGCTGCCTCGCTAAATGGACCTAACTCCGGAATATAATAGAGGGGGTTGCAGGGCCTTATGAAGTCCGTGGGATGTCAGGAGCAGCAGACTGGTCAGCTTTGTTGCAGTGCCTGCAGATGCAGGAGAGTGACTCCTTCACTCCAAGGGAGATTACTTCGGGTGTCCTTGATGCCTACAGGTCTGTTGAAGATGCTAGATGAAGCACAGACACAGACAACAAAGAAAACTTGCAAAACAGCAAGACCAGGAGCAGCAGGAGTCTTCAGTGATGCAGTCTCGGCCCCAGGCGAAGTCCAGTGAAGTCCAAGTGTCCACACGGTTGAAGAGTGATGTGGTTTCAGGCTTCAGTCTTGTCTCACAACGAATCTGAGAACCCACCCATAGGTAAGCCGTTTTATACCCTAGGAAAGGGGTGAGGACAACTCAGGGGTCCCTCACAGAGAAGGGGCAAAACAGAGGGAAGGATACTCCTATGTCTTTTGTCCAGTTTCGCGCAAGAGCAGGAGCCAAGGGCTCCCAGATGTGGTTCTAACTAGAGTATGCAAGTGCCCCCACCCCAGCCCAATACACTGAGTCCTGTCTGGGAGGTTGTCACACCTCAGCTCAGCAGCAGGAGGGCAGAATCGTGTCTGGGGTCGGCAGAAGCACTAGCTTGCTGGCAGACCCTGGAAGGCTGTTACCAGGGGTACTGGGGCTTCCCAGAGGAGCCCCGCAATGCATGGAATCATACCTCCAACACTGGTAACAAGGTTGGGGTATGATTCCAACATGTTTGATACCAAACATGCACAGGTTCTGCACAGCCAATATATAGTTAGCCATCGCATAATGACTCATGGCCACTATATGTATCAAAATGGCTGATCACACTTACAAAGCCTGGAGAACTGACTCTGTGGTTTGTAGGGGGTGTCCTGCTCATGCAGGGCACCCTCACACTTATAACCTAGCACCCTGCCTTCAGGATTGAAAGGCCTGCCTTGGGGTGACTTATAGGTTTTTAGTGCAGTGACCTCAGATGTAAGGAAACTTATATCTGTCATAAGTGGTGCTAGCACCAGCTTACACTGGCTGCAATGGCAGGCCTGTAGTCACAGTTTGAGTGGTCTCTCATGGGTGGCATAATACATGCTGCAGCCCATGGGAGACCCATGGTGTACCCATGCCCTGGGTACCTTAGTACCATATTCTAAGGACTTAGAGGGGTACACCAGTAGCCAATTATGGAGGTACCAAATTACTTACCATGGCAAATTTAGGGAGGAAGCACAGTGGCAGGGTCCTGATTAGCAGGATCTCAGCCACATTAGTCAAACTAACATACTGACACCAGCAAAAAGTGGGGGTAATCATGAAAGGAGATCCTTATTTCCTACAACTGCCAACTCAGTTACCCTCGTGGACACTGGTAGGAGGCCTCTGTCAAGGAGTTTCAGATGACCACGGTCCTGTTTAAGGTCAGAGGTCATCTTCAGTGGTGGGATGAAGGTCATTGGGGGCCCAGGACACAGGTGCAGCAGGCAGTCAGGTTATACCTGGAGCAGGAGTACCAGAGGTCATGGGTGCTGATTTTGGAGATCACCTGCAGCGGTCAGGCCACAGGTGAGATGCAGGGCAGACCGTCATGGAGGGGGCGGTTGTGCCAACGTTGGTGCTTTACACCATCGATGGCACTCGCAAAAGGGTATGGGCTGTCAGGAAATGGGCTGTTTCCAGTGTCGGTCATTGTGGTGGGAGAATCCTTCGAGTTGAAGGAGGCTTGCAGGGGTTGGCTCCACCAGACTGGTAAACCAACAAAGAAAACACAAGGAGATGATGGACGGAGCACTGAAACTTTTCAGAAACTCACCCCCAGTCACAGATCTGGGTTGAATCCATCATCGTTCTTTAGCTCACTTCGCCACCCCAGTTCAGACACAGCTATATGCAAATCAGTCTTGACCCTGTGCCTCTTGGGAACAGTCCAGCCCGAACTGCCAAGCCATGTCTTCTCTGGACCGGAAACAAGCATCCTGGGACCGGTTTCGGGCTAACACCCCTCATCAGCCAGGCTAGCTTGAATCCAGTGGCAAAGTGAGCAAGGGACCCACGTCTGGGCATTCCCTGCCAACTTAGGGCGAACAAAGCAAACACAAGGAGATGATGGACGGAGCACTGAAACTTTTCAGACACTCACCCCCAGTCACAGATCTGGGTTGAATCCATCATCGTTCTTTAACTCACTTCGCCACCCCAGTTTAGACACAGCTATATGCAGATCAGTCTTGACCCTGTGCCTCATGGGAACAGTCCAGCCCGAACTGCCAAGCCATGTCTTCCCTGGACCGGAAACAAGCATCCTGGGACCGGTTTCGGGCTAACAGCCCTCATCAGCCAGGCTAGCTTGAATCCAACAATCCTGGGATGCTGCAACGTTTCTTTCAGTTGTGAGTCAGTCGACACGGAGTGTGCCGGTCCTTAACCACAGCAGTGTCTTTACTGACAGATGCCAGGGACTAGAGCCTCTAGCCCAAAGGGAGGTTCTTGGCAATTTGCAGAAGGCTGGGGGCTCTGGGGTTTCTCTGAGGCCTCACAAAGTTCTGGAGAAACGGCATGTTGCAATGGTCGAGTCCTTAGCAGAGGCAGGGGTTTGTGCCAGTTTCTTCTGCGTCGGGTCTCAGTTCTTGAACAGCAGCACTCTTGTTCCATCGTAGACTTGTGTCCGTTGAATCTCAAGGCAGGTTCTCGGAGAGCCACGTAAATAATGAATGTTGGGGCATTTTTGGGGAGGCCAGGTAGTAGCCAATGGGCTGCATACCTGTAGGCTGCCTTCACCCTCATTATCCTCACCCCATGTAGGGAGTGGGCATACCCTAACTCTTAATAGGCTACTATCCCCATCCTCAAGGTGACGGTAGGTGAATAGTGGGGTCTACCTTGCCTGCCCCACCTGAGGGTTGGTACAGGGTGAAGGTACACCCACCTCCTACTTTACCTAATTTTCCCAACAATCCTCCCGTCAAAGGTGGAGCAGGACTGGGGGTTCATCATCTGGTTCTAACAGCAGAGGGCTGAAGGCAGGGTTCAGAGGAGGCATGCCCTTTGAATTTCCTGCTTCTGCAGAGGCAGATCCAGCAGAGGGGAAGGTGTGACCACCTCTGCCCAGAGCAGGCATTGTCTCTGGATCCAGAGAGCTCTGGCTCTCTACTCAGGGGTCCAGAAACATGTCTGGCGATGGCAGGCTGGCTAAAACTAGACAGGGACAACACCAGTCTTTGATAGACTTCAGGGGACCCTCTAGCAGGGTCTCTGTGTGAATTTATTAATAAATCCAATACTGACATCAGCAAGGATTTATTAAGACAAGATGTTTGGTACCAAACATCCAAGAAATCAGTAAAGCCATCATGGAGCTAGAAAACTTGTGCTGAAGAGTATCCAACCCATGTACTCTTTATGGCTTCCCTGTTCATTAACAACACCCAGACTGAACCAGATATTGTGGCGGCTCATCAGCTCATGCTGCTATGTACTCATATAGGATATAGTTTACCCTGCCTTGATGACTAAAGGCCTGCCGTAGGGATGGCTTACCTATACCTTATGTAGTGACAGGGTTACATGGCGCACAGGGCTGTGTGCCATACCGACTCTTCAGTTTGCCCTGCACCTGGACATGCAGCCTGTGATAGCAGCGCCACCTGGTCCGAGTAAGGGGTGCCTAGGGGACCTTCTTCCATCCCCATGTCCTGGGTACAAGGGGTACCATTTACTGGGGACTTACAGGGGAAACAGAAGTTGTGCCAATCGTGGTACAGTTTTAGTGAAAGTAGATCTGGCACTGCGAGCTTGGTTAGCAGGGACCCAGTGGATTTACAGTTCGAACTTATATCAGACATCAGGCAGAAAGTGGGGGGCTAACCATGTCAAAACAGGCACTTTCCTACAGCCATATCCAACATGACCCCCACCTAGCCGAAAGCCAGGTTAGTTTGAATCATTCCCTTAATAAACTTCCTGGATTAGGGTGATAGAGCCTGGATGACACCACACCACTGCGGGAGTACCCCCTCCAGCTCTAGGCCCCATGACCCCAGTAGGATCTCCTTTTCCTCTCACGGGGCCCATCAAAGACGTGACTCCTTCCGTTCCAGGGGTGGGTCTACTATCCCTACCAATGGGTCACCCTAGTTCACTGGAACAGCACCAGGCTAAGGACACCCCCAACTCTCAGCATCCACAACCCAGTAATCAGCCACCCAAGGCCTCTGGCCTTTGGCGACACTGGAAATGAGGCCAGTGGGCCCAGCTATTTCACACAGTTTGACCATTTTCCTTATGACCAGACCAGGGATGGCCTCCTGACCCTGGTCCTTTGGTCCCAGGGTCTGCACCCTGTGACCAGACAGGGGCCAGGGGTGAAGTTTTTTCTCCCCTGCCCCCCTGATTCTGACCGGGGGGCTTCTGTTTTCGGTCACCTCCCCATGTCCCCCTGCTAACAGGGGACTGCCCTCAGCTGCCCTCAGCTTCTCCATCTAGTGCCCCCTTTGGGGATGAGCAAGGCCCAGGGGCTGGGTGTAGTGTATTCTAGAGTTTGGCCTGATCGACTCCCTCCTTTCTTTGAGAAGGAACATGAGGGCCTTTCACCACCCAGCTCCATGGGGAGCTGCCTTCGCTAACTTTAATCTCCCCCACCCATGGTGGGGAGATAGCTAGCCCATCCACTGGAGGCCACCCCCCCATGGTCTTCCCAGCATACAGTAACAAATTCTCCCCTTTTGGAGTGGTCAGTTTGGGCCCTTCCACAAACGTCTGGAGCAAGATAGCTTTCTTGGCCGGGTAGGTCACTATGCCCTTTACTGCCGCTGTAAGGAAGGAGTCTCTCCCCGCCTTTGGTAATAACCGCTTTAAGTTACCTTCCCAGATTTCCTCCGGGACCCCGTGCGCTATTAAGGTTGCCTCATGGGTTGCCAGCCATTTGCTGATGTCCCCCTCTATCGGAATTGAGGAATCACCTTTTTGGACAAGAGCTTCCCCGGAAACATCCTTAACCCCGCACTCACAACAACGACCTGCCATTACAATGCAGTCACTACCCCGACTGCAACGTTACCACTTGTTACTTTACCATGCAATTAGTTACAATGACTTGCTGTAGGGGGTGCGTTGTTGGACTGGTGTTGGATTTTTAAGTCCAATACCTTCCTTACTGTTGGTTACACTGGAATTGGAATAGTAATTTATATTATTTTAAGGTCCACTGCCCGCTGAGGCAAGTTGTGCATGATAAAGTAACATGTGGTAATGTCTCAGTTGGAGCAGTGACTGCGTTGTAAAGGCACACAGCCGCAATTTAAACTCTCACTGTCAGACATTACAGGTGTGCTGCCACCTTTATTACATTTGGACCCTATTTGTATCCAGTCCTCAGAGGCTCAGCTCAGGGGCTAGCTTTCTCTCTTCCATGGCTTGACAAGGAACTGCTATTTCTCTTTTTTTAGCAAGGGCTAGGACCTGCTCCTTGTCCTGTCTGGCAAGATCTAATTCCAGCATTCCCACTTCCCTTCGGTCCTCCAGCTCCTTGGGAGACATGCCCCCAGAGAACACACTGCTACCTGTGGGCAGGAAGGTCTCCCGTCCTTGAGGGTCGGGGCTCCCCCTGTCCCCAGATAGTCCATCTGGAAATCCCAGCATTAGTTTTGGTCCCTCCCCACATTCAAGATTCTCCCACCGTTCACTGCCCCTTCGCAGTGGGGTGTGACCCTTGCCAACAGGGGTTTTTGAAGATCTGCCCTCGTGGCACTTCCCTCGTCAAGTACCCCCTCTCCCTGCAGAACCCTTCAAACTGCGTCACCATATACAGGTCCGGATCAGCCAACTCGAACAAGTCTACCTCAGGTAGGGCCCCAGGCATAGCAGCAAACTAGTGGGAGCAGAAATAGAGATCTATAGGGAACAAAAATCACTAAAGCCAAGGTCAACCCGTTCTTCAGGCACACTTTCTTTCAGGAACAAAAGAAAGGAACACTTTGCCTATGTGAAGTCGTGGCGCGCAATCATTTACCATGTGACTCTGTGCAAATGCAAGTCCTATCCCACGGCTTGACCGCCAAAAGTTGGAACCAGCACTTTTTGGTTGGCTAAAGAAATGCCCCAGCCAGGTAGAATCCAACGCTCCCATCAAGGTAAGGTGATTACACTCACTGTACAACCCGTGCTCACCCATGTGTAGCTTGCCACTGAGCAGTCAAGCTTGTCACAGAGGCAATGTGTAAAGTAAAGGCACAGTGCTCAACCATGGTAAATACACAGCACATCACAAATGAGAGACTTCACACAGAATTTAGATAAATATTGTTTATATTCAACACACACATTAATCAATGCAACATGAATATCATGTATTTCTGGACATAAATCACATTTGGCATATCAGTACTAGGCCCAATCGTGTTGATAAGATATTGTTAGTATGCACACATGGGACAATTCCTATTCTAAACCCCACAACACCCTTATGTGGTGCAACACGTTGTTTGCTCCAGGTCCACCCACACAATTCTCATAATTTAATATCACACAGTTATAGGGTGCACCCTGAGTAACAACGACATCGGCAATATGTACATACAAAGAATTATAAAAATGTTTAGTAGCACTGCGGGCTGGGGCATGCGGGTAAAAACCAATGTTAATGGTAACATCCTTTTGGCAAGAGATCAACGTATAAAACCACACCGCCGACCAGTGTTGTGAATCATAGGTGGTCCACAGACTGTCACACCCACACACACTCACTTTGCACCATTACACTGAGCCACAGGTACCAGCCCGGTCCGTACAGGACACTCATGCACACATATGCACACCACAACCTAATGCAGTGCAGCTGATACCCTGCAGGTCAATAGATAATATGCTGCAAACCATGTGGTTCCAAGTCTCCCGCCACCCTCCAATTCACTGCTACTGTCCTATGGCCCGCCAGATGGAAGATCACCAGCCCCTCCCTCCGGATACTAGCACATGCAGCTGCAGTCACATTTAATTTGCGTCCCCGGAAAGCAGTTGGGGATAGGTAGAAAAAATAAACAAGAGGCAGACGTAAACAAGGGGGACTTTGGAGCCACTCAGGAAGTTCATCAACAGGTTGCGAAGCAGAAGTGGGTTGAGGCAATAACTGGGTACAAACAGGGGTCCTTCGGGCCTTTTGGCACCAGCCCAGTTCTGCAAAGCACAGAGGGGTCTCACAGTCTCTTGACCTGCACCTGAACTATCTCTGAAGCATTCCCTGAGCCTAGTCAATCACTGTTATTCCTATCTGGCGCCAATGAGTCATCGGGAGGGACCAGGTGAGGAGAGGGCAGTTGGTCCATCATGATGGGGGGAAAAAGGGAACAATCAGTGAATGGGAAATAACACAGGGGGAAACTCCAGGCCTGAGGAGGCACCCCGTCCGGTACACATTGATCAGGGTCGTATGCAGGCATTCCGGGCACAGGGTCTGGTGCACAATAAGAAGATAGGCTTCAGGTCACACATCAAGGAGTTGCAAATTCTGTACCTCCCTGGAAATGAGGTGCTCTGTCCAGTGCACGTTGATGCAGGTTGCACCAGAAGATTCCGGACGCACACACAGGCACAAGTTCAGCAATATCTCACGAGGTACAATGAGAAACTGCAATGGGGATGCCCCCACCTCCCAGGGTCGCAACCCATGAATCGGACACCGCACACTATGAGCATGCAGTCGGTGTGTCGCACGAGAGAGATGCAGCACAGTCAATGAAGCAGGCCACTTTGGATCCTGCAACTGGTGAATCCACTAACCACCAACAAGACACTTATGTGTGCCGAGGTCCCTGCGCTACCTAGGCCTAAGCGGAGTTCACAAAACTCTATTGTGCTACGTGGAGTTCCGCAAACAGTGGAGTGGGTTACGTCATGCAGTTCGCATTGATTTTTAGTGCTGGGTGTTTGTCTTGCACTGTAAAATCACCGCAAATGGCAGCACGTGAAGCGCAAGTGGGCTCTACTTCTTTTTGCCGCTCGAGTAGATGTTCTACTCTAGTGTCAGCTTCCTCAATGCGAACAGAAGATTTCTCAACTTGAGCGGTAGCGACCGCCCGCGACCGCCCGCGTTGAGAAATTTAGCCAGGATGTGGTCAGGAGTAAGATTTTCCTCGCTCGCGTTCACCAACTTAACATTGGTGAGCATGAGCAAGGAAAAAACTCCACTCCACAGAGTTTTTTGGAACTGCGCTCACTACACAGAGCAGGAAAACCTCCACAAACTCTGCAAGCAGAGAGGAATTTCACACCCAGGCCTAACACTAACACAGGCACACTTGCACCATGGTCAAATAGTACCTTGAATACGGGCATAATTGTTTTTGTGCAGGAAGGCATATCCTCCTGCACAAAAACAATAATGCCTTAATGGCAGAATGCAACACAGATGGAAAGAAAGTAAAAACAAGAAAATAGGATATTTCTCTTTCTCACACCTCTGTCGGATAGACACACCATTTTTGTGTGAACCCGGGTTTACAAGTCTTTGTAAATCTAGTCTTGAGTTTAAATACATGGGTGGATGCACTGGAACACCCATGCTCCACCAATGTAACGCCTACCCAATGCAAAGTAACGCATAGCAGCGCTATGTGCTGTGCAGAGTTACTTTGTATCTACTAAACCACGCAAAGCCATGCAATTTTGCTTTGCATGGATCAGTAAATGCTACAATGGACTTTGCGCCATGCCTGCACCACTAAAGTGGCAAACCCTGATGCAAAATCATAGTAAATCTGGGCCTAGGTTTCACTGTAATTTTGCACATCTCAAAACACTGGCACCAACTGGAACATAAGGACAGTATTGCAGAATCGAGCACTGGGTACTATTTTAAGACTTGGGGGCTGTGTCTTGTAAAATGAGCACTGAAGCACAGTTATATGCCACTGTTTTGGGCATACTGGTGTATTTAATATTTTAAAGGCTGGATTAGCTGAAATTTGCCACCTTAGAGAGTGATAAATGTTTGTTTGTCACAGGAACTGTACATGAATGTGCTGTCTTTGACTGGAACTGTGGCAGCATTGGCTGCCTTTTCCAAAGTAATTACAAAGCCAACAGAACACTACAAAATAACATAAAACAATGTAAAAGCAACTCAACAAACATAACAGGACACAATATAACAAATCAGTTAAAACATACGGCATCAAAACAATACCTGGAGGGGCGTGGCTTAGCGCCCGTGGAAGATGGCGGCGGCCGAGTGACTCTCCTCGGGGCGGCGCGGCTGCAGTTTTGTGCCGTTTCTCCGCATGGCATGACCGTCGGAAGCGGATGCACAAACTTCTGAAGTGCCAGAGGTGATTTTTTATCTATTTTACGGCTGCGGGCTTGCCTTGCAGCCTCTGCTGTGTTTGAGGCACATCCTCTCTCAGACAAATGACGGCTGCCATTTTGTGAGAGGACCGGCTCTCCGCATCGATGCGATGCTGCTTAGGAAGCATTCGTGAGCGTTTTTTAGTTCTACAGGCATATTGCTACTTCTTTTTGCCTGTCTGTGATGGCGTTTGTCCTTCACTTTATTATTTATTCACCTCCTCTGTAAAAAGTTGTCAATCATATCACCTCAGCTAGGTGATTTATTTATCTGTCTGGTACCTCATCCTGCTATGACCATCACCTGCGCATATAACTTATTCTAAAGCTCGTGTGCTTGCTCAGTCCTGCTTCCTTCTTGGCTGTATCAGAGACTTTGCAATTATTTTTTATGGGAAGGTTATAAAGGGTGAGTCCTTCCTTGGCTCATTCCACGCAGTAGTTTATCAAAAATTCTACAATTTTTTCAAAATTCTCCAGAATGGAGGACTCTTTGGTCTCCATATCTAAGGGCTCCTCCTCTTCGATACCTGCTCCTGTTGCTGTGGGAAAAGCCTCCATGAAACACCTAAAAAAAGATCCACCATCTCCTCCGAAATTGTCCTCTCCTGTCTCTTTAGACATGTTGCTGGAAGAAATACGCTCACTACGACCATATATGGAGGAAACCAATTACGACCATATATGGAGGAAACCAATGCCAAACTGCAAGTTCTCACTGAGTATTGGTCAAAGATAGATGAAAGACTAACCGTGGTAGAACACAATGTGTCTTCACTTGGACTCACTGAAGTTAAGGTCAACACTCTTCAATCTCAAATCGTTTCACTCCAGAGACAAGTGGAAGACCTTGAAAATAGAAATAGGCGAAATAATTTACGCATCTATGGGCTGCCTGAAGGCACGGAAGGCAATGACCCTCTTGCTTTTTTCAAATCTTTCATTCCAAGGGTTCTGAATATGCCAGCAGAAACTTCTCTTAATATTCAACGTGCTCACTGGCTGGGACATCAATAAGCTACCTCTATCACTCCATGGCATCATAGAGGCGTTATTTTATACTTTTTAGAGTATGTTGACTTACTTAAAGTCCTTTCAGCAGTTAAGTCAACCAAGCACATCGTTTGGTCTGTCAACAATTTATATTTTTCTCAAGACTGCACTAAAAACACAGCTGACAGATGTAAAGAATTTCTCAATTTGAGGGCAGAACTCAGATCCCTTGGAGCTCATTATGGTCTTTTCCACCCTTGCCTATTTAAAGTCACATATAAGAATAAAACTACAACTTATGAAGACCCGATTAGACTGAAAAGTTTCATTAATTCATGCAAGATAGAAACAATGGATTTCTCGGAGCGTCTTCATCTCAGGCTGTGTAGAGTTGCAGGATCTTCCTAGACTTTTGCTTTTTGAATTGGACAGTTATGTTTTTGTTCTTGATGTGATGTTGAATACTATGGCGTTGCTTTACCAGATTTATTATTAAATATTGCCTGGTTGTTCCTTATGATTAACTACTTTTCCTTCCCTTACAGGTCCGTCCATGTTTGTTCCTGTTTGTCCTTCTCCTTGTTCTGTGAGCTGCGGCCTTCCCTCGCCTTCCCCTTCGTCATGTTTGGGGGTGTCATCTATCCCACGTGGTCTCTTTCCCCTTTCTCTAATTGGATTCTTAGGTATGTTCTTTGTTTTTGTTCTTCTTACATTGCTTGTCTTATCTCTATCCCTTTTTTCATTTTTATTTCCCCCTACGATACTCCTAAGTATATCATAATTTTTCTACTGTTGTACTTTTTTCTGTCTTTTTTTATTCTTTCTTTGTCTTTCCTTTCTATTTGTCTTCTGTCTCTTCTTTTCCTCTTTATTTGGTTTAATGTTTCACAATTGTACTTGAATTTCTTCCTTTTAAAATTCACATATAATCATATTACATATACACATGATTGGGTTGATATAAAAATTGTTCTATATTTTTGGATGGTTTGCCTAGGCCATTATCCTTCTTGTATATTCTTGTTGTTATCTCCATGTCTCTGAAAATTGTGTCATGGAATGTCAGAGGTTTGAATTCTCCCATTAAACGATAACGTGTTTTAACACATCTATCTAAACTGGAGGCTGATATAGCTCTTATACAAGAGTCTCATTTAGTGGCAACTGAATCTTTAAAACTGAAAAAAAGCTGGGTAGGAGAAGTTTTTCTCACCAGGAGACGGCAAACGAGATGGTGTATTGACTCTCTGTCATAAATCGATTTCTATTAAATTACTTTCTCAGTTATCTGATGATGATGGAAGATGGTTATATACTAAATTGCAAATTGGGAATGCTCTGGTTTCTTTGCTTAATGTATATGCTCCCACTAACGGTGACCCTTCTTTTTGGTTATCTCTAGTCCAACAAAGTTCGTCTTGCATTGATCATAATTTTATTCTTGTTGGAGACTGCAATCAAGTAGTTGATCCTTTTATAGATCGTAATTCATTGGTCTCCTTTAAACCGCACAAAACTCATAAAATATTTCTTGATATCATACAGCAATATAAGCTTATAGATGCTTGGAGAATATGCAATCCTGTCACAAGGGAATATACTTTTTACTCTCCGGCCCATCAATCACAGTCTCGAATTGACCACTTTTTCGTATCACATAATATATCTCAATCTTTAAGAGATGCAGATATTGGGTCAGTTCTAATATCTGATCATGCTCCCATTTCTATTCAATTGGATTTACTGTCAAAATCTAACATGCCCAGGAGATGGTGATTTAATAAATCTCTCCTTTTAGATTCAAAGTTGAATTCCTCTTTTGTTTCCTTTTTTAATGAATATTTTTCTTTAAATCAGACTGATACTTTGCCATTCTCCGTTGTTTCGGGCTGCATTTAAAGCAGCCGCCAGAGATTTTATTATTGGTGTTGTATCTAAAAAACGCAGAATTTCACGTGAAATTACCAGAGATCTTTTGGCGGGAATAAAGAGATTGGAGCATTCCTACTATTCTTCAAAATCCAAGGACTGTTTATCCCAGCTTATTAAGGCAAAGCTGCAATTCAACAAGGAGTCGACTGACAATGCCTTACTTTATTTGTTAAAGTCCAGTGCAAGATTTTATAGTGGCCAGAACAAAGCTGGTAAACTCTTGGCAAATTATATAAAAGTTAAAAATAACAAGCTTGACATTGAATCTATTCTGGATCAGCAAAATACATTAAGGATTAAGAATTCAGAAATATTGAATGAATTTCTCCTTTTTTACAAAGCATTATACATGTCAGAAACCATACCCTCGGAACTTGATATCTCTCAGTTCCTTTCAGACATTCAACGTTGCTTTGACACCCAAATAGATTTCACCCCTCTAGAATTTGACATCTCACAACAAGAACTCCTAATCGCTCTACAAACACTCAAGAAAGATAACTCCCCAGGTCCGGACTGGTTTACAGTGGAATTTTTTACACATTTCGCACCACTACTTCTTCCCAAGTTACATACCCTTTTAAAAAAAAAATTGCAATCGGGTGAATCCTCTGGCTCCTTTTTAGAAGCACTAATTGGTTTAATTCCTAAGGAGGGAAAGGATTTCAAAGATTGCAAAAATTATAGACCTATTTCGTTGGTCAATATTGATTATAAAATTTTCTCTAAGGCTTTAGCCATGCGTCTGGAATCCTATCTCCCTCAATTACTAGGCGCAGAGCAATCCGGATTCATTAAAGGACGCCTCATCTCAGACAATACTCATCTGTTTTTTGATATTTTATCTAAATCTTCTCATATATCTCACTCAATAGCAGCTGTGGCCTTGGACACGGAGAAGGCGTTCGATCGTATTAATTGGTCCTATCTCTTTCAAGTGCTTAAATGGTTTGGTTTTGGCCCAAAGATTAAATCTTTGATTTCGCTTTTATATTCTAATCCTCGGGCAGCTGTTTTTGTAAACAGTAACACATCCCCCTATTTTGACTTGGGAAGAGGTGTTCGTCAAGGCTGTCCTTTGTCCCCATTCCTTTTCAATCTAGCTTTATAACCCTTCTTGTCTAAAATTAGTCAAAACAAGGATATACATGGGTTTGATGTTAATAACAAACAAATTAAATTGGCGGCATACGCCGATGATATATTATTATTTATCTCCAATCCGCAATCCTCTATCCTTACCTTCCTACAAGAGGTGGAGCTCTTTGCTTCAGTTTCTGGCTATAAACTAAATAAAGATAAATGTGAAATACTACCTTTGACCAAGTATACCATCAAAGAAGATTTCATTATCTCAAAATTTACTTGGAATTCTAAGCACATAAAATACTTAGGGTTATATTTTTCCCCTTCAATTCCAGCAACGCTTTCTCTATGTATGGAGAAGTGTATACAGAGAATTTCCACATTAACGACCAAATGGCACCCCTTATATCTATCATGGTGAGGTCATTTGGATACCATTAAAATGATGCTCTCTCCTATAGTATTATATACAATCTCTAATATTCCAGTACCTATCCCCTCAAACATTTTTTTAAAAATTAACTCTATATTATCATCATTCTTATGGAATACTAAAAAGTCTTGCATGTCATTATTGAGATTAACAAAACCAAAGTCAGAAGGTGGGGTTAACTTTCCTGACTTTCCCACCTATCACATTTTCTTACTTCATCAATCTTCGAGATGGCTTTCTGAATCTCAGCTGGATTGTCCTTTGTGGATGGACCTGGAAAGTTCATATCTCTCTCCTTTCTCCTTTAAATAATATCTTTCCTTCATCCGTAAATCACAATCTATATCTACTCCTATTCTCAAACACACCTGCAAACTTCTAGAATCTAATCCAATGTTACCCCCCACAGATTTAAAATCTTTTCTTAATTCTACATTATGGCATAATAATTTCAATCTGATCCATGGCAAGGCCTTTTATTTGAAATCGTGGAGACACAAAGGTTTAATTTGGACACATCAACTTTTTTTTCAAAATGAAGTTAGATCTTTCTCACAGGCTAGCCAGCTTTTTGACCTTCCACCCTCTTACCAATAGAAGTACACTCTTTGAAAACAAGCCCTCTCCACTGCACATGCTCAAGTTTTATCTTTTAGCCATCCCACTCCCTACCCTGTTAGTGGTTTACATGCTTTTTCACACTCATGCCCCAAAGCTTCTATTATTTTCACTCACCTTCATAACCTACTTATTGACAGAGAAAAGGCTAAAGTAGAATTATCTTTGGGAGGAGGATCTTGAGACAGACTGTCCAATTTCCTTTTAGAACAAAATCACTCACCGCTGACGTCACTGTTAGCACCGCTGCTGTTGACACTTTCTTTCGTGTAGGGATGTGGCTCACTTTTCTTCCTTTCGGTCTGCACAGCCACGGTTTTTGCAGTATTTATTGGCTGTTGGGTCTCCTGAGACTTGACAGTAGATGACGTCGCAGAGAGCATCCAAGGCTCTCTGATGACCACCAGGAAGATGAAGACATCAGCATCTCTGGTGCCTCCTGCATCTTTCAGTTCTCCAGGGATTCATTAAAATGAGGCCCATCCTCACCTACCTGTGTGTTATTAATGCATTAGAAACTCAGTAATAATATGTGTGTTGAGCTTCCATTCTAGAAGCAAGGATTGGGAAACAAACATTTCAAAAAATTTGACACTTGTGAAAGATTCCCTTTTGAAGAATATTTGTGGATTCAATCAAATTGATCAGGTAAAACGTAAATTCTTATTTATTGCAAAAAGTGTATAAATTGGGATTGCAGTCTTCTATGTGATTTTGGTTGGTGAATGGAAGGAAATATAGAATCACGAGCAGAAATTGACCCCTGAACTGGAAGCAACTGGCTGGCCACTATTTTGCAAAAATGTGTGCCCCTCTAAGTGGGCATTGTTGGCAAAACTTTTTGTCTAGCAGAGTGCACCGCTGTACTAGTGCTTAAGAAACAGCACTGCGTCGTGTGTACTGAGATCTGGGGCCTTTTTATGCCACAGACACTGACACTGACTATATAATTCAACAGCAATCTTTGCATCTTGGCAATCTTGGCATGGCGCTTTAGTGCACGTACTCCATTCACATCATTACTCATGCCCACCAAACTTGACATTTGATTTGTTCCTCTGTGCACAAGTGTGCGTTATGTGGAAGTATTTAGCCGCTGTGCACAAGTGCGCGTTATGTGGAAGCATTTATCCACTGTGCACAAGTGCACGTTATGTGGAAGTATTCACCTGCTGTGCACAAGTGCGCGTTATGTGGAAGTATTCACTCGCTGTGCACTAGTGTGCGTTATGTGGAAGTATTTATCCACTGTGCACAAGTGCACGTCATGTGGAAGTATTCACCCGCTGTGCACAAGTGTGCATTATGTGGAAGTATTCACCGGCTGTGCACAAGTGCGCGTTATGTGTAAGTATTTATCCACTGTGCACAAGTGTGCATTATGTGGATGTTTTCACCCACTGTGCACTAGTGCG
Organism: Calotriton arnoldi; assembly: GCA_963921515.1. Lineage (NCBI taxonomy): Eukaryota > Metazoa > Chordata > Amphibia > Caudata > Salamandridae > Calotriton > Calotriton arnoldi. Next base: position 521,692 of record CAWUFW010009630.1, on the reverse strand, counting down.
CATTATGTGGATGTATTCACCCGCTGTGCACAAGTGCGTGTTATGTGGAAGTATATATCCGCTGTGCACAAGTGCGCATTATGTGGAAGTATTCACACGCTGTGCTCAAGTACACGTTATATGGAAGTATTGACCCGCTGTGCACAATTGCCCGTTATGTGGAAGTATTTATCTGCTGTGCACAAGTGTGCGTTCTGTGGAAGTATTTATCCACTGTGCACAAGTGCGCATTATGTGGAAGTATTCACCTGATGTGCACAAGTGCGCATTATGTGGAAGTATTCACCCACTGTGCACAAGTGCGCGTTATGTGGAAGTATTCACCCTCTGCGCACTAGTGTGCATTATGTGGAAGTATTTATCCACTGTGCACAAGTGCATGTTATGTGGAAGTATTCACCCACTGTGCAGAAGTGCGCATTATGTAGATGTATTCACCCGCTGTGCACAAGTGTATGTTATGTGGAAGTATTTATCCACTGTGCACAAGTGTGCATTATGTGGAAGTATTCACCCGCTGTGCTCAAGTGCGTGTTATGTGGAAGTATTCACCCGCTGTGCACAATTGCCCGTTATGTGGAAGTATTTATCCGCTGAGCACAAGTGCGCGTTATGTGGAAGTATTCACCCACTGTTCACAAGTGCGCATTATGTGGAAGTATTCACCCGCTGTGCAAAAGTGCGCGTTATGTGGAAGTCTTCCCCTTGGGCCCATCCTATCATATGGGACATCTCTCTCCATTCCACTCAGTCAGGGTTCAGTCAGAGTAGGGGGCTAGAGACTTTGGGGCACATTTGCTAACATTTTGTGTCACAAAATATTAGTAGAGATTAGGAAGCCACTAAAGGGCTGATACATGGCTTTGTTAAAAAAAAAAAAAGTCACCAAAGGCACTGCCTTGCTTTACCTTGCGTTGGGGAGGCTCAATCCTAGGTCTAATAAGGTCAATAAACCTGTGATTGCGCAAAAATAGTGTGCATCTCAGACCCATGCATAACAAGTAAAAATATCTTTGTTCCTCCTCGTTATTTCCTCTTTCCATGTGTGCTTCCATCTGCATCACACAGAGAAAGGAATATGCCTCTCTGTATTGTTTTTGTGCAGGAAAGTACCCCTCCCTGCACAAAAAGAACTGCTCATAATGGAGGCACTCTTGCAGCAAGGTGCAAGGTTGCCTGCATTTGCACTAGGCGTCCTCAGGTGCGCAAGTGCAAGGAGGGGGGAGAAGTGCACCATATCTTAGTAGGTACGGCAGACTTCTGCTCTCGATTGAAAGCAGCTGGAGTCTTGTCAGGTCCCCAACCTAGGATGCGCAGCGAAAATGAAAATTCACCAGCGTATCAGTTTAAACATCTGAATCCATTTTAATCCATGTATTTTAAATTCCAGTTTATTCCATTGTACATATTTTGCTCAGTTTATCATACTGAGTCATCTAAACAGCAGGTTCAACACATGCCCATTCAGGCTTTTTCTCCCATACATATGGAGATTCACCATGTCCCATAGTGTGACGTGAACAATATGACCCAATGTATTTCGGGCAGCAAACTGCCCTTCCGCAGGGGTAAGTGCGATAAAACAAATCACCTTTTTATAATGTAAACCAGCAATACCCAATGGAGAAACATACGCAATATCATTACTGGATGTAAACTCCACTGATGTGATACTCCATTTATACAGTATGACAACCACCACACTGCCTGCACTGTGTACCAGTGCAACACACAAACTCAAACAGGTAAGTGAAACAGTAAAAATGTGCAACCGGTGGGAAAACTATATATAACGAAATCAAAAAAAAGGTGACATAATCTTCATACCATGAATTTAGTGAACGTGCTCGGAAACAAAAAACCCAAAACGTGAAACAAAATTAAATTAGGCCAAATCCACAACCCACCAGCCAAGGAGACCTGATGTGGCCAAATTATTTAAAACTGGAAACTTAACAGAGGCGGCTGGCTTCAGGTCAGCGCGGCTGGTGCCCACGGTACAGCCAGCCATTGGTGGCATGACATATATACATGGTTCAGTGCACAGAGTGCTATAGTGTTTAATATGAACACTGTGTCAAGGCTTTTTTTGTGACAGCTTGACTCCGTTGACCCTTAAAGGGGGCTCTTAAATTAGTTTGGTCCCCTGGAAAATGCTCACAAAAGAATTGAGGGGCAAGGAGAAGGAAGATGGACCAAAGAGATTAGATCTTTGAAGGGGGTGAAGTGGAGTCCTTGACTTACAGAGCATATACTTGAAGCATGGATTAATCAAATGAATCAATTGAGTGACCTGAGGGCTCTGAGACAGTGGAGCCCAGTAGCTTGACGCACTCCCTAACACATACCCGGGAGCTGAGAGAGCCGAATGGTTCTACAGCCATATTAAGGCCCAATAAAGATGGCAGGACCAGTGGGGTGAAAGGGGCCAAAGGGCTAAAGCTAAGGGCGATACTGTAGCCTTGGATAAACAATGCTGGCAAAGCCTCGTAGGAACTGTAAGGCAAGCAAGATGGACAAGAATACGATTCAACAAGAGAAGGATGGGGCACGAAGGAGCTTAAATGACAATTTAAAGAAAGAACCTGTCAAATTCTCTGAAGAACTTTGTAACTTTAAGATTTCATACTTTTAAGAATCAGAAGTCGATCAATTTAAATGGTCTATCAAAGAGTCTATGCGCTCAACTGACCCATGTTCGGGTCAGGTCAGGTGACCTGGGTACAAATATTACCAGCACCTCTAGAACCTTAAGTCGTTCTTTCGAGGGTGTTAAACAAATCAAGGAATATGTTTCCAAAGGAGAAGAGAACCCTAAGTACACTGTGGAAAAGTGAACAAAAAAGGAAAGATTGTTCAAATCTGTAAAGTGAAGGACAGCGGAGCTGTGGGCTATGCTGATTATAATGTTAAATTTAGTAATAAAATAATTGAAAATACTAGATGCATAAGTGGCTGTACACTAAGTGAACCCTTAGGGCTATCCTTGCAGTACAAAACCTATGCTAGACTCACGGAGACACCCTTGCACTATGGTGCAAAGGTGTTTAGGTGGCGCATAGCAGCACACTTCTGCATCAGCGCTGAGGAGAGGGGAGGGGAGTGCCATATTTCTGTAAACATTGCACTCTCCTTACGCAGCTCAGCATTTGCGGCTGCTACACTGCACTGTGTGCTAATCTAGTAAACTGGGGCATAGATATGATTAATTCTGTGGGTGATCATAGTTCAGTTAATAAAGAGAAAATACAAATGGGCATGGTTATCAGGGTTAAGAAAATAGAATTGAATGCACCATCTAAAGTTACCAAGTCAATGGTTGTTTTACTAAAATTATTTATTTCAAACCAATAAAAAGGGGAAAGAGAAAACGGAGTTATTGCCATTGAATTGATCAAAACTTCTTGCACTTTGCAGTTAATTCCTTCCTTAAGTAATGTAACATCAGAGACTTTGGAATTAGCAGGGTTTTGTATTTCCAATGAAGGTGAACCAACACAGGTAGAATTTTTCTCAAAAGGAATTGTTGATAAAATAATTTAGAGAAAAAATGAATTGATGGAATATGGCATGTGGATTACGGATGACGGATGACCCAGGCTGTGGGGGAGACCAAAGTATTAATCTAAAAAGAGAAAGGATAAATGTAAACAGACATGTTACCCCGCAAAGTTTACCTTTGTTAAAAAATCACGGGGATTGGGCTCTACGGAAATTAAACTGTCATATTTGCCAATGCGTTGTCCGGGTAGAGCTGACCGACTGCAATTTAAGGAGAGACCCCTTAAATCAGTTCATAAGGGTTACATTCACAAATGATGAAGTTGAGGAAAGAAGTGAATGATATACACTAGAATGATAGACATAGGGGGTCGGATTGGCACTATACTTAGGTAATTGGGCAAACTGCAGCAAGTAAGATCTTGTTTTAGAATGCGAAAATTCAGCTAGCTATAAATCCCTTTTAGAGGGATATAATATATTGATATTGCAAGAAACTTGGGGCCGGATGTATCAAGCATTTTTCTGGGTTGCAAATGGCCTGATTTGCAGAACTGGGCCGTTTGCGACCATAAAAATGCATTTTAGTATGTATGTTACCAAATAGCAGTTTGGATTTGCGAATACATTCCTATTCAGTATTAGGAAGGGCCGTGTTTAAGGCGTCCTTTCCTAATACCAAATCACAGTGGTATGTAAGAATGTTTAGTGACCGAAATGCGGTCGCTAAACATTTGCATTTTACCACCTACTTCAAGTAGGTGGTAGCCCATTCTTAAAGGGGCCCCTTTCTCCTTTGTGAATGTTCGTAAAAACGTTTTTTAAGAGCAGGCAGTGGTCCCAAGGGCCACTGTCTGTTCTTAAAATATGAAAAGAAAACTTTTAATTTTTCTTTTTTTAAACGCAACCTGTTTCCCTTTAAGGAAAACAGGCTGTATTTTAAAAAAATGATTGCTTTATTTAAAAGCAATCACAGACAAGGTGGTCTGCTGACCCCAAATGAGGACCTTAATTCCTTACTCACAGCACAACCTGAGAAAGCCTTATTCTTTCTTTGCTATTTTGATTATTAACAACGGGGGAGGCTGGAAGACTTCTTGTGTATCAGCTCAGATAGCAGGAAGCACAATATGCCATACTTGTGATCTATAATAAATCAGGAATACATCTGGAGAAGCAGTTACGCACCTACTTGACATACTGTCTTCATCAACTTCTATGAGTCGCTTGATACATCAGACTCAACAGACTCTCAAACACAGAAAACAACTTTTTTCAATCACCTCTCCCTGTGAAAGGTACCCCCAGATTTAGCCCAAACATTAGATGATGAATTATCGGAAGGGGAAATAGCCCAGGCTATTTACGCTATGCCTTCATGTAAAACCCCAGGCCCAGACAGATACCTTGTGGAATTCTATTAAATAAAAAAAAGTAAAATGGTGCCCCTCTTGCACAGGCTCTTTGCAATCATTACACCAAACTCACCACCATCTCCAGACCTAAATTATGTGTATATCACTCATACTGAAACCAAACAGGGATCCACTGAATTGTTGGAGCTACAGGCCAATCTCCCTAACTAACATTGACATCAAAATATTTGCCAAAGTGTTAGCTACCCGGCTCCAAAGCCTACTCTCATCAATAATACTGCCCATGTGGGTTTTGTCCCCCCTGCTGTTCTGCATCACAACTGGAATTGCTCTCAAAAGTCATCTGGCAGGTGGGGAATGATCAAGTCAAAAAAGTGGCTATTGCTCTGAATGCAGAAAAAAGCATTCAACGGGGTTGAAGGGGGTAACTCCCTTTAACACTACTTGTGAGAGGTATGGTCAAAAATAGCAAGACCACTAAACATGTGTTGCTCGAATGTGAATTTACCTTGAAAAAAATGAAAGACAAGAGGAATTTGGTGAAACAGGAACAATTTATTTAATTAAATGCAGTGGCTGGGAGAACAGGCAACAGAGTTGGGGTCTGAAGACTGTCTCAAAGCACATTGGATTCGACCGTCATTTTGTACATTACATGAAGCATCATAAAGTCATTTGTACATTCTTTGGAGACAGATATCTGGGCCTAGTCATGGGGCCATAAATCTGGTTGTTTGATAAGAAGTGCAGTTGGGTCTCAACCTTGCATGGACACAATGTGGGGCAAGTTGGTATGTGTCCAGATGTCCGGTAAGGGGAGCATGTGATCACTGCATGTAGTGTGCATGCTGTGTTCTTATTGTCTGTGTGCTCCAAACTTAGTGTGCCACCTGACTTTATGGTGTTTTGGGAATGTGCACCCCTCCAGCCAAATGTGTTTTATTGGGGCCACTCTCCTGAGACCATTGTGGTATCGCTGCCTATCTGTGGGATCGATCTGGGTTTTCCTGTTCGCGTATTTGTCTAAGGGTCAGTTGCTTCAGGCCTAGGTCGCAGGACCTGCCTGACCACGTACTTCTGACTCGGGGTTGAGAGGGAGGCTATATCGGGTGAATTCAATGACAGTGATGCAAGTTTGTTATTATACGTACATATATCATGGTGTACATCGACATCATATTTTTCAATATTAACACTTGTTTCATGTGCTGCAGTGGGTGGTTCATTAGTAAAGTCAAATGGTTGTACTCCAACCTCACAGCTGCAGTGTTGTGCAATGGCTTTGTGTCCCCACAAATATCCTCAGAGGAACCAGACAGGGATGTCCTCTTTCTCCCCTGCTCTTCATCATTGCTTTAGAAGCCTTAGCCATTGTGATTCGAGACCACCGCATGATCAAAGGCATCTAAACTCTAGGAGGTGAGCATAAAGCCTTGCATTATGCTGATAGTTTGGTGACACTCTCGGAGCCACGGAGCTCCATTGAGTCACTGATGAAAGTGAACATGGAATTCTCCATATTGTCTGGATACTAGATTAATTGGGATATCTACAACACCTACAACAAATAAGTCATCACTTGGGGGATTCCCCTTTCTGTTGGGAAGACTATAACTTTAAATACTTAGGGATATGTCTTAACAAAGCTCTGCAGGATGTGATACAAGACAACCTGAGCCCCCTAATAGCAGACATGTGTCGATATACTAACCAACGTGTCGGACTCACTCTGTCTCTCTGGGGTACAGTGCAAATACTTAAAATGAATGTCATGCCACCATTAACTTATGTTTCCTCCATGTTGCTGCTTCGTATTCCGGGCACCCTCTACATGTTTTAACCAGGCTGTGGAAGTCCTTCCTTTAGCAGGACAGAAACCAGGCCTGAAGCTATCTGAACTGATGGACCAATCCTTTTTAAAACTGAATGGAGAGAAAACGGAGCTAATGATCCTCGGGGATAAACATAATACCCCCACTCCAGTACAATGGCCGAGTCTTTTAGGAGCTCCCCCTAAACCTAAAGACAGAATTAAAAGCCTGGGAATCTGGCTTGACTCTGCATTAAATATGGAATATCAAGCAGTTCAAGCCGCGGCTACATGCTATGGCATGCTCAGACAACTTCGAAAAATTCTACCTCTGCTCCCACAAACCGCATGCAGAACTCTGGTACAATCTATGGTGCTTACACGGCTGGACTACTGCAACTCCTTATATTTGGGGGCGCCAAAGACCACCACTAACAAGTTGCAAATAGTACAGAACTGCTCTGCTAGGCTTTTATATAATGTCCCTAGAAAACTGTCAGCCAAACTGGCGCTGATGGCGCTTCATTGGCTGCCTATTACTGAACGTATAAAATTCAAAGCGTTATGTATAGCACATAAATCACTGAGGGGAACCGGCCCCAAAATCCTCAAGAGCATGCTGTTGCTCTACCACCCTTCACGGAATCTGAGATCAGCGGACCAACTGCAAGCCACAGTTCCAAGGATCAAGAGATCTAGAACAGGATGCCGGATGTTCTCATTCAATGCTTCGGTCTTATGGAACTCGCTCCCCACTAAAATGAGGAAATTGACCCACCATCTACAATTCAGGAAGGAACTGAAAACGTGGCTATTTCAGCACTTGTAGCAAGAGTGAATATTTACAGTGATGGCTTGAGGGCTGGGAGGCCTACGGGTAGCCATGCGCTATATTAAGAAAGTATTAATAATAATAACTACATACATTGCCAAAGTCTGGAGGCCTCCGTCTGTCTCACATAGAATTATATTGTTTATCTTTTCAAATATCTCAGCTGCAATACTGCATCTGCTCTACTCTTGAACACCCACTATATGTGCAAATTGAAAATGGAATCATGGGAAATGGTAAAGAGCTTAGCTTGGTATATACTGATGACATGCACCAGACAGAATGAATGAATCCCATCCTCTATGCAACAACCTATGCATGGCAAAAAACCATAAGAGTTTCAAAATAGACCACAATATCCATAGAAAAGCACGCTTATGGGGCAGTGGTTCAATTAACCTGGTCAGGGCAGAACAGTACTGGCCTGACTTTATCACCAGAGAGTTATCCTATATTGACCACCTGCTATCTGGTGATGGGCGTAAAACCTTTGCAGAGATGCAGACTACCTTCAAACTTCTCCACAGTCGTTTCTACTAAGGATTCAGACACTGTCTTAGTAGTATATTGGGTATGGGCCTGTTGATATTCCAGAATCCCCAATCCTCAAATACCTACCTGTCAGAGGCCCATATAAAGGGGCAGTCTCTGGCCTTTGCAAACTCATTACGGAGCACGTTTTCCCAATCCATACCACTGACCATGGGAGGTGGTGGAACAATAGACTAGTATTAGTATCCAGTGAGGAAGACTGCAATGGCAGCCTGCAAACACACAACAAGTATTTGTGAGAAGCCAGAGAGAAATGTAGCTATTTCAAGATTTTACACAGGTGGCATTGGGCACATTCTAGACTATATTTGACTGGCCTGACCAGTAATGCAAAATATTGGAGATGCCCGTCGGATAGATGTAACATTGTACACATAATGTGGGAGTGTAACTTCCTTTAACACTACTTGTGAGAGGTATGGTCAAAAATAGCAAGACCACTAAACATCGCTATTCCCCTAACCAGCCAAAGTGCTCTTCTACATGACAGAACAGACTACCAGAAATTACACCACGCAGGGGCAGATGAGTAGCAACTGCACTAGCCACGGTGAAGAACTGCGGGGCATATTACCAAGGATTTGCGATAACTATCGCAAAGCGCGCTTAGCGCTGTTTTTTTTATCGCCGGCTATCGCTGGATTTCATCGTGGAGATAACGCGTTATTATCAACGCTTATCTCCAAGGCGATAAAAAATCCAGCGATAGCGGCGAAACCCAGCAATAGCGCGAGAAATCCAGCGATAAATTCACTGCGCTAATGAAAAGCTTGCTAATAGGCAGGTGAGGACTTAACCTTACAATCCACCTCCCATTGACAAGATGGTTAAGTCAAGTTTTTATCAGGTGTTAAATTCCAGCGATAATCGCGGTTAGCGCGACTTTTTTTATTGCTTCACGGGCATTGATAGGGGGAAGTTGTGTTTGCGACTGTTTGCAGTTGCTTTTAGTTGGGAACTCCTACTTTGCATGTCATTAGCGATAATTATCGCTCACATGTAAAGCGGCAACAAAACGGCCGCTATCGCCAGTAAGCTGTCGCTAACAGCTGTTAGCGAAAGCTTGCTAATAGGGCGATAAAAATATCGCCGCTTTATCGGCAAAAAGTGCCGCTAAAGTGGCGATACTGCCCTTGGTAATATGCCCCTGCATACTCCACCTGGGAAAGACAGATAAAATCCCAACTTTAGAGACTCCAAGAGATACACTTACTGGCTATGTATGAACATGTCACACACAGAATTTACAACCAGTCAGGCAAATTTGATGGAGTCTAGGGTAACTTTCTCACATACAAAGGAGCAAATTAATATTTGCATGATAGGCTGATACCGCATAATGGGTACTCCACCCTTCATGTTTCAGCTTCTTTCTCTACTAATTCCATTAGCTCTTCATCTGCCATCAGCTCACCCTTCCCAAACTGCTAGGGGGTGCAGGGCAATGCAAAACCTATATGAGATTTATCAAGCCATGAAAGGCCACCTGGCGTAGCCCTGCATGGATTTGTACATCTGGAGTAATGCAAGACAGTGCAAGGCTCTTCCTTGCTTTACTTTGCCCCAGGGAGGCATTCCATGGGTGGAGTATGGGTGTCCCAAGCATCCAGCCATGGAATCTGAAGCATTCCCAGATTTGCCAATACTGGTAGACCTGGGAATGTGGCAGAATACTATGCCTTCCCAGGGGAGGGTAACAAACAGAAATATCTTTGTTTCTCCTTGTGTTTTCCTCTTTCTATGTGTGCTGCTTTCTGCAGCACACATAGAAAGAGGTAAAAGTTTCAAAGGATTGTTTTTGTTCAGTAAGGTGTTCCCTCCTGCACAATAAAAAACCTGCCTGCACTGCAGGCACCCTTGACCATGGGGCAAGGGTGCTTGTGTTGGTGTAGGCAGACTAAAGTGCACCAGCGCAAGGAGAGTGCAGAACTGCACCATATCTTATTAGATATGGCACATTCCTGCCTCTCTCTCCCTTTCAAGCAGTGCAGCAAGGTATGTGATATGGGTCTTGATATTAAGGGCCAGATGTACCACTTATTCATGCAGCCGCAAACGCTGCGCAGCCCTGCGTGAAAAGGAGAGAGGAGAGTGCCATATTTACAGAAATATGGCACTCTCCTCCTTTTTCCCTAGCGCCGGCGGTGAAATCAGGTGCTGTGCGTCACGGAGACACCTTTGCGCCATAGTGCAAGGGTGTCTCCGTGAGTATAGCATAGGTTTTGTACTGAAAGGATAGCCTTCCAGTACAAAATACCATGCTTAGACTAACTTTAACCCTTTGCCCTCTTTGTATGTGTGCTGTAAAGTGCAGCACACTTACAAAGTCAGAAAGGGAAGGAGAAATAATAGCATTTATCCTTCATTGTGCCTACTTCAAAAGGGCGCAGATTTCTGACGCTAAACCCTGTCTATTTATTTTGTAAATAGGGTTTAGCTTCAGAAACCTTGGGCGGTTGTATGGGAATGCCCATGCACCACTCATGGTATGCCCCTTTGGCGCTAAGTAATGCAAAGCAGTGGTGCAAATGCGCTGCTTCGCATTACTTTCACGTTATTTCCAGTGCTAAACAAGTTTAGTGCTGGAAAGTAAATCAGAAAAAAACATTTTTACTCCGCTTTGCGTCACTTTTGTGATGCAAACACAGCATAAAACCTTTGTAAATCTCCCCCTTTGTGTCCGATTTCAAAGACTTTCACATTTACAGAATTTTTTTAAATGTTAATTTTACTTTTTGGTTCTTGATTTATATACAATTCTTAAATCTGTTAGTATTATATAATTTTCTAGCCAGTCTCGGACTTCCTGGATAGACTTTGCAGATTCCCAGGGGTTCCCTGATCACAGGTAAAGAACCACTGTGCTGAGATTTATAAAGCAGTCTTTACCATCCATAGATAGCGACCCCATGCTGCTTTTAAATTCACTGAACTAATTCACAGAAAATATTCTTTAGAGCCACTAGATGGCCCTGCTGATTCACCTTCGTTCAGAATCATTTTGTTGAAAATACTTCTTATATGAGTGCCAGACATAAAGGATACGGATGCTGTCCTTGTGCAGCATTCCTTGGTGTAATTACCCAGAAGCAAGGCCTGTCCTTTCCCAGGTGAGCAACAGGCTGTCTACTGCCAAGAATTCAGCAAATGCAGAGATTTACTTGTCTTCCCTTCAGCAGCTATGAATGGGAAGCACTAGCCTCTGCTCCAAATCTGCTTAAATAGGACTAGTGAATGCAGTCTGTACAAGAGGCCATGAATCAAAGGACCAAATTTATCAACGTTTTGCGTTGCCGTTGTGCCACACAAGGCGACACAGGGTGACGCAAAACCTAGATTCAGAATTACAAAGCCGCCAAAGGCTACCCTGCATGAATATGTGATGTTACAACGCGATCAAAATGATCGCGGTATGTAACATCGCAGTTTTTACACCGCAAGTCGTTACAACGACTTGCGCTGGAGGGCGCAGGACTTAGGAGTAGTAAAATTTACTATTCCAACACCAGTCTACGTACAGTAGGGAAGGTGTTGGAATAGTAAATCTTACTATTCCTTAGGTTTTAGCCCCCTCCAGTGCAAGTCGATGTAACGCTTGCGTTGTTATGGCAGCGTTCTAAATGCATCGCGGTGTAATCACCGCGATGTAAAGGATGTTTCCCCCCTGCATGGCCCTGCGTGGCTTGGTAAATCTGGTGTAACGCATGGCAGTGCAAGTCGCTGCTTTGCATTGCACTGCATGGTGGGGGCAGTACATGGGGGGAGTGTGGACGCATCAACCCATATATTCCCAGATATAACAAGTCTGGTAGGCCTGGGAATTCATCAGAATTGTACATATTCCCATCAAAGGTGCAACAAGGAGAAATATCCTTATTTCCTCTCTGCAGCACACTTAGGGGCATATTTACTAGGAAGTAGCGAAGCTCGGCGTTAGCCACCTTGGCTTAACGCTGCGCTCCGCCACTTCCAAAACGCAGGGCTGCACCATATTTACAAGGATACGGTGCAGCCTTGCGTTTCTCCTGCTGGTGTTAATTTAAGCTGCCTAGTGCCAACGCAGACACCCTTGCACCATAGTACAAGGGTACCTCCATTGTAGGGGAAGACTGTTTATGTCAGGAAGGTGACCCTTCCTGCACATAAACAATCTGAAATGGCATTTTGAAACTTCTATGTGTGCTGCTTAATGCAGCACACATAGAAGTTGCATAACGTCAATTTTTTTAATTGATTGTTTATGGGCAAGAAGGGTCACCTTCCTGCACATAAACAATCAATGGCCTTTTGCTGTTTCTTTGTGGGCTGCACAACGCAGCACACATAGAAACAGCAAAAATTAGGAAAAATGAAAATTTTCCTTGTCTTAATTTTGGCGCTGCCCCATATTAACGCTGCCCTTGTAAATATGGGGCAGCGTCAAAATCAATGGGTGTTGAAGTGGAACACCCACCACAACACCCATTGCCCGCCCCTTTCAAGCTAAGTATAGCGTGAAAGGGGGCCTTATTTACAAGGCGTGGTTAAGCCACGTTAAGTGGCTTAACGCTGCCATGTAAATAAGGCTAAGGTCATATCGCCACAGGAATGTCATTGAAAGTGACGTTCCTGTGGTGAAAGGGGCTTGTAAATATGCCCCTTAGAAAGAGGAGAATGCCTTGTTTTGATGCAGGAAGGTCCCTTTCTGCACAAAAAAAACTTTTCTGCAACACAGGCACCCTTCCGCCATGGAGCATGGCACAAGGCTGCACATTGTGCGCCAGCACAAGGAAAGGACAGGAATGCGCCATGAAATGTTAACTGTGGTGCATTCCTGTCCTCTCCCTTTCACACATCGCAGCAAGGTGTCTAGCTGTGTTTTGTGAAACCTTGAAAAATCGGGCCTCAAACATTTACACAAGATGCCTGACAGGCATGTGCAGATGTTCAAATATGCTGAGTCCTTGCTCGCTTTCTGAAAAAACTACTGCAGTAAGTGGAGATTCAGAATGCTGAGAGACTTATGTTAACAAAACAACCAAGTGGGATTTTACACCTTTCCGTCTTGTTTTTTTAGTACAGGTAATGGGTATGACTCCCCCTATCAACGCATGGTGCTACAACCGAGTCCTGACAGAGGTCCACTCAGAGAAACACGGAACTCAGGATGCCTTCTGGGGGGGTATTTGTGAGAGTAGTAGTCAATATGGCAGAGTGAGCTCATCCGAAATGGGAAACCGATCCCTCATACTGGGGCCTAAAAAGGGGATTAAATAAATTGTATTTCCCCTTTTAATTCCAATACGAAGCCAATGATGGTGACTAGAGAAAAAAAGAACTGTACAGAATTATACCATAAAAGTACAACTTTATTTACAGATTTGCCTATGTTTGGATTGGTGTAAATCCATTGAGGTATTGTTAGAAAAGTGTTTTTGTAGGCCTCAAATTGGGCTGATAATCAAGATAGATATATAACAACCATTTGTCTGTGAAGGGTCTCTTAGCCATGCTTTGTGGAACACCCATATCATTTTGGAGCTTTTGTGCTCCAAACCTAAAACCAGGTGTGCCAACCCAAACCAGTCTGATTGCTGACTGAAACGTGAACAAAAATGTTGTGGCCATCTTTACAGTGTTAGAGGACTTGGTCCTGAAAAAAAATGAATGACCATCGTATAAGGGGGGCATCCACTAACCTCTGCCTCTTTTGGGGTGGGGTAGCATCATGGTATTAGGCTTCTGGACTCTGAGGCTAGTTTAGCGGTCACCAGAGCTCCCTCTAGATTTACAAGAACCCAAGGCAAGTGGCCTTGGGTCCTCATTGGATATTTGTGAGTTTCACAGGCCTAGTGCTGGTTGATGCAAAATCTGGGGTAATTAGCAGTGCATGGTGAGGGTGAGAGTTATAGTTACCTTACGGACATGCAAAGTGTGGAGTTGGCCACAGGCCAGACTCTGTGCCCAACCCCCAATGCTGCACAACCCTCTCTCTGTGTCTGAGCCATGGGCAGCAGGCAGAGGGGGATTGAACGTAGGGCCTGGCACCCAAATTCCCACAGGCGCACATAGCTGAATATAAGGAGTGTTATTTTAATTTTGACTCTGACTTTGCCAAAGGATCAGAACACCAAAACATAAAAAATGGACCTATTGACTTTATGAAGGGATCAGGATATCAACATTTATAAAGCAAATATATTGTCTTTGTTAAAATATGACCATTAATTACAATGAAATGTACATTTCAACAGCTCACACTGTGAAATGTTTAATAAAGTAATTGTTACAAAAAATGTAATAACGTGTGTTTAAAAATAAAAACATGAATATATCTTGGCAATGTTTTTTGACGTTTTTCAAGCTGCAAAGTGCAGCCATAGAACCCACCACAAGGGGACTCTACACTCCAGCTGAAAAGCATAGAGCTCCATCTAGGAGTGCTTTAAAAAAAAATGGTAAGCTCTTCTGGGGGGTATGGATTTAATGACCCAGGAGACATACAGTTTTTTTAAAATTTAATGTTGCTGTAGGGCTGTTGCATTCCTGCAGCCCCCCGGAACATTTAGAAAAATGCTTTGTTTGAACTACAACAATGGACTGAAAATCCTGTGGCTTTTGTATAGTAACTATGTTGCTGAGAAGCTAGGCAGACCATCCCGATTTTTTGGAAAGAGCTCTTCTCTCAAGATTTAGATTGGGACCCATACATAGCTAACTCTCTTTTCCTAAAGGACAGTTTAGCAGCTAATTGATTTGCAGTTGCCCTTTTGGTGAGACTTCTTCTCAGACCACATTTCATTTTTCTTTTGTAAATGTCATGGTCTGTTTGACATAAGATTTTAATACCTTTATCGAAAAATCACAGGTTGAACAAGTGCAGACTTGTGCTGTGTTTTCTACAAATGTTATGTTGAGTTTCGCAAGACTGGGTAACTTTTAATAGAGGACCAGCTGAAACAGGTTTGCTGCTGCAGAGAAGCTCCTTGCGGTAGAAACCTGCTTTTTCAGCCCAGTGAAGTCGCACTCAGTTGGACTGTCTCAGAAGTGTCACGTGGTTAGAATAGGCCGGGTAGAAACAGTGACTATTTTACATGCTCACGTTTTTAAGTTGCCTTTTTTTCTTGAATGCAATTAAATTTGACATACATTTACTTGCGTATTTGTGCACGGTAATATTCCATGAAACTGCATTGCTTACATATCCACTTTGTGGGCACACTATCACAATAACTTATACATTAAGTACAAGTTCACTGCGCAAATGTTGTTGTTTTTTTGTTGTCCGTTAGGCGTCAGAGCTATCACAATAGAATAAATTATAGCAGCCTGACTGGGGCTTCGGATTGGCAGCATTGGGGATGTTTATTATATAAACAGTATCACTAACTTATTTGGTTAGAGGAGCAATTTGCTATCAAAGCAAGTTTGCTCCATGCGTAATTCCAGCTCAGCTGATTCCTGTTTACCTCTACGAGGGACTACCGGCTTTCCACCAAGATGGGCAGCCTGATGGCACTTACCCACAGGTAATGGAGAGTTAGGTCACCCTACAGGGATTTGTCAGATCACCCACCCTAAAGTGCTAGGTTGGGCAGCACTAGGTAGGAGTACAATATATTACAGTACTTACATGCCAGTACATATTCACTGTTGTAGCACAATGGTTGAATTGTTCATTTTCTTCATCATTCTCATAATGCTGATCATGCTA
The DNA here is from genome assembly GCA_963921515.1 of Calotriton arnoldi. Classification (NCBI taxonomy): domain Eukaryota; kingdom Metazoa; phylum Chordata; class Amphibia; order Caudata; family Salamandridae; genus Calotriton; species Calotriton arnoldi. The sequence continues at coordinate 505,928 of CAWUFW010009630.1, read as the reverse complement.
TTCTGTTTCCTCCTATTAATCATTGCAGCATGATTCTTTTATACAAATCTGGTCCCAATATGCTTGTTTCCAATCCAGGGAGGAGCTGGCCTGGCAGTTCGGGCTGGACAGTTCTCATGATGAGCAGAGTCAAGATTGATTTGCATATGGCTGGGACCAAACTGGTGGGGGCATGGTGAGCAAAAGAAAGATGGATTTAACCCAGATCACTTGACTGGCTGTGAGTAGTGGAAAAGTTTCAGCCCTCTGTCCATCATCTTGTTGTGTTTGCCATGTTCACCCTAAGAGGCCAGGGGTATGCCCAGACGTGGGTCCCTTGCTTGCTGTGCCACTGGATTCAAGGGTTGCCTGGCTGATGAGGGGTGATACCCCAAAACTGGCCCAGGATGCTTGTTTCCGGTCCAGGGAGGACATGGATTGGCAGTTAGGCTAGACTGTTCCCATGAGGAGCAGGGTCAAGACTGATTTGCACATGGCGAGGTTGAAACTGGGCTGGCATGGTGAGCAAAAGAACAATAGATTCTACCCAAATCTCTTGACTGGGGTTCAGTGGTTGAAAAGTTTTAGCACTCTGTCTATCCTCTTGTTGTGCTTGTTTTATACAAGAGTCACAATGCTACAATAAATATTGAAACACCTTGCTGAGTATTTCTTGTGTATCTCTTTGGGTGTACATAAGTAACCAAATGAAAATGTTCTAGATCTGTTACCACAATTCCTTGGGGAGTCAGCGTTGTGATGTTCTGAGGTTTCACAATACATTTGTTACCTTGCCTGGTTTGGGATACAGGTGGTGCACTGTGAGCTGGCAGGACGTAGGCCAACATTTGCTGAGGGTGTGCTTAGAACCAGTTTCGCACAATCCTGACATTTATGTTGTCCAACAAGCGCACAGTTTATACTAGACAGTATAAGCCATAAAACAGATGGTTGGCCTCAGTTCACCAATGGCTGGAAGTCCAAAACCTTTTTCTATGTCCCAACTTTCAGAGATTGCATCAGAAGTCCAGTTAGACAGAGCCAAGATGGCATCAGCTTGTGGGTGTGCATGACTCCTGGTTGCTCCTTAACCAATAGGGTACAAGTTCCCAGGGATTACCCTACGAACAATTGCATCATGTTCTGTGACATGGGAGATCTATTTTGAGTTAATTCAGTGACATGGGAGACCTATTTTGAGTTAATTCAGTTACTGGAGTTTCAGAAACACCTCAGAAACACCTCCTCACAATTCAAACCTCTGTTTCTGCTCTAGCAGCTTTTCACATCTTAATCAGGATTGAGTACTCAGAGGTTTGCAGCTGGAGGCTAATTCAAATTACCCTCCTGAGACTTTAGGCATGGAAAATGTATCTCTCTAAAATAATTGTTTTCTTTAATATTTATAAAATCCCAACTTCACCAGTGAATTTGGCTTTGAATAAATATTGCAAAGAGTCCAGAATTAAGGGGCATATTATCAAGGGCTCTATCGCCGCTTTAGCGGGACTTTTTCCCGCTAAAGCGGCGATAATTCTAACGCCCTATTAGCAAGCTGTCGCTAACTGCTGTTAGCGACAGCTTCTAGGCGATAGCGACCGGGTTGGGTGCCGCTTTGCATGCCAGCGATATTTATCGCTAATGGCATGCAAAGTAGGCGTTCCCAACCTAAAAGCGACTGGAAACAGTCGCTAAGCTCGCTATCGCCTGTTAGCGAGGCAGGGGAGGTGATTAACGAACCAGCGCTAAACACGTTTAGCGCTGGTTTGTTAACGCCTGGTCCAGACCTGACTTAGCCATGTAATCCAATGGGAGGTGGATTACATGGCTAAATCCCCCTCGCCCTATCGCCAAGCTAACACTGGTCACAGTGTGAATATCGCTTGTTTTCAAGCGATATACACACTGTTCTCCAGGGTTTCTATCGCTTAGGAGATAAGCGTTGCTGATAGCACGCTATCTCCGCGATAGAAACCTGCGATAGCCGGCGATAATTATCCTAGCGCTAACTGCGCTTAGCGATAATTATCGCCGGTTATTGCTAATAGGCCCCTAAATTTCTAGCTTTTTCCTAGCCGGAGATAACCTTATTAAATGTAATATTGCATTCCAGTCTTTTCTTATAGAACAGCCAGTCTTTTGGGGCCTTCTCACTGCAAGGACATGTTTAACACTTGGGCCCGAATGTGCTAACATTTTGCATTGTGGTTGTGCCACATTTTTGGCGCAGCGTCAATTCAAATTGCTATTCGAAATTTAGACAGCCATTCAAAATTTGTGTCATCTTGCGTGGCTCTGTAAAAAACAAAAAGGATTCACGTTTTGCTACACTGTTTTGGGTAGATGTTACATGGGTGGACCATGAGCATTTCCATACACCCACCCTTGTATTTTAAGGCAAATCATGATTTACTGAAGGCAGTTAACCTTTTGTTTGTGTGTAAATTGTGCACCTACCCAAGGGAGGCGTAACAGGAACAAATAGCCTAATTTTTTCTTTGTTACTTCCTCTCTCCATTTGTGCTTCATTCTGGAGAACACATATTAATAGGAATATGCCTCTAAGTATTGTTTTTGTGGGGGGAATGGCCAAGATGGTGGCCTAGGCAGATGTCTTTGCCTGAGCTCTGCCCGCACCCGGCCTAATCCATAACCGTCCTGTGTCCTCTGAACCATCCCGCAACTTGAGGGGGTTTCTTCTTCTGCTCCCCCTTCAACACTTCTCAACATTCATTGCCCCTGATGCTGCCTCTGTGTACATCGGACAGGCGCAAGGGTTCCCCGCGTGATCAAGACGATCTGGGCGGCAGCGAGCCTCTGGGTGTGGGGCTGCACTTCGGGGGCTTGGAGACAGCCTGCCAGGCCTCGCTGGCAAGACGAAGAGGCACGTTAGGTGACTGCCCTTCACGGATAAACTTCTGACTCTGACCCCAATCTGATCCCCGGCTGTAGGCCACGGCAATCATCCCGGTAGGGGAGACACTCTCTCTGGGCCGGCGGCTTACCCTTGAGGCTTGAACCAGCACATCAGCGCCTGGGCGGGTGCAGTGTAAGACCAGCTGCCCGCTCGAGATCATGAACAGACCCCTCTGCGGACCTGCTGGCTATTGCCAGATCAGGCTTGCCTCAAACGGCGGAGATTAACCCCCCCTGCTGCAACACCCAGAGTATCTCCACCCCAGTGCAGGAGAGATCACCGGAATGCTCCTGGAGTGGTCTTATGTGCTGGCTGCCAACGAAGGGTTCCTACCCTTGCTTTGAGGTGCCCCCGCTATGATTAGGGGGGCCCATTTTGAGTGCTCCCTAGAGGGTCTCTGAAGCTTGCTCAGAGTCCCTTCCTGCTGGACCCTTGCTACTACCATGAGGTCGAGGGAGATTGAATTAGGCCCCTAAGCAGAATTTCCCTGCCCAAGGTGAGTGTGGGTGCCCTGACCCAAACCGGAGAACCTGTGGCCCGAGTTTGAGAGGTGGGACCCCTGCCCTGAGACCTGCATCAAGGGACATGGAGGGAAACGTGCAGCCCTCTCTGCTGATTATGCATTGAACCTGTGGTGGTACTGCTTGGAGCAGTGCTTTGGAGCCCTCGACATCATCTGTTGCCCAGATAGGACCTTCTGTGCCTCAGTCCTTCAGCTGGGTGTGCTCCTACATTGACATGACTAAGCCCTAAGGCGCTACACAGACATGGTGAAACCTAACATGGACAAACACCCCTCTCCGACTGGAGATCAGCCCCTGATCCAGGATGGGGAGACGGCAGAAGGGGATGGTGCTCTATGCCAGCTCAAGGCCACCCTAGATCAAAATTCCACCCAGTTTGACCGTATTTCGCCGGCCATACTGGAGTCCAAGATTGACACGATGTCCCTGGAAGTTGGATTACTTTGTGTAGACAACCGCAAGCTGGTGGAGCGAGTCGATGACACTGAATCTGCTCTTACTGCTATTAGCCCTACGGAGCAAGACCTACAAGCCCAAGTAAGAAAGATGAAGGCCGATATCACCTCCTTTTAATGGAGAGCAGAGGACACTGAGGGTCACTCTTGGTGAAATAATGTGCGATTTGTGGGATTTCTTGAGCGCACAGAGGGTCCCAACATGGAACTCTTCATCAAGCAATGGCTGATGGGGACAGTGTTGGCTGCTATAGTACAGAAAATCTTCTCTATGGAGCGAGCCCACCATCTACTTGGCTGACCCCCACCGCCGGGGGTGCCCCCGTGACTGGTGAGTGCCTGTGTTCTAAACTATAGGGACAGCGACTTGCTCCTGCAGCTATGTTGGGTGAAGGGTCCCTGGCACTTTGAGGACTTTGACATTATGGCATACCCGGATTACACTGCTGAAATACAGCGCCGATGTGCCTCCTGCATGGCTGTGAAAACTCAACTATTTGCCTTGGGTCTTGAATACTTTCTTCTCTTCCCTGCCAAGCTCTGCATCACAGATGGAGACCACACTCTTTCTTTATTTCATAAACTTTATTCGGATGTATAAAAAATACAACCATAAAAGTACATAGCTAAAATCACACAGTTCATATAAACATACATAGATGAAACAGGCAGCAGTATCCCGCACTGCGGGAGTCCCCGGGACCTCTTAAGCCCCTCCTGGCATGGGCTACAATGATGTTGGCGGCACTCGGCCACAAAGGATGCAAAGGATGCTGGTGGCTGGAGTCCCCCGTCAACAGGCAGCGGTCTCCCGCGCTGCGAGAGTCCCTGGGACCTCTTAAGTGCCTCCTGGCGTGGGCTAGAATGACGTTTGCGGCACTCGGCAGCAAAGGATGCTGGTGGCTGGAGTCCCCCGGCAACAGGCAGTGGTCTCCTGTGCTGCGGGAGTCCCCGGGATCTCTTAAGCGCCTCCTGGCGCGGGCTACAATGACATTGGCGGCACTCGGCCGCAAAGAATGCTGGTGGCTGCAATGATGTTGACCACACTCATTTTTTCACAACCCCAGAGGACACCTGGACCTGGCTGCATGCAAATGTGCATTTTTAGAGGAGGCACACCTACCTCAAACAGAACTGCAAAACGTTGCATATGAAATGGAGAGGTCAGATTTATGACACCACATTCTCGTCTTTTGCAAGGGGGATTCTCCTTTAGATAGTCCCGTGGACTCCTATGTCCCAGAGTCGAATATTATTGCTACAGACAGCAGAGACGTGGTGGTAGATAGGCAACTAGATGGTAGACCCCTGTCACAGAACTACGAAACATCTCCAAGACTGGCTGGCCCACCATGGAGTCTGTGACATGTGGCACCTTTTACTCACCTGTCCATGGTGTCCATACTCACATAGATCTCTTACTTTGCAGTTCGTCCCCTGTCTCATTGATCCCTCACACAGAATACCTAGCACGCACACTATCTGACCACTGCCCACTCTTCCTCTCAATGTGAAGGGGCGGTGCCTCCCCCAGTATCCCAAAGTCGAGATTAAAGACTGACTTGCTTTTTGACCACCCGTTCTGGGGAGGCTTGGCTGAGCACATAGCGCAGGACTTCAAGCACAATGCTGGCTCGACGTCTGACTACATGACCGAATGGGATGCCCACAAGGTTGTGATACAAGGGCATTGCATTGCCACTACATGGGGTGTCCAGCAGACAATGCACTGAGACATACTAGCCAAAGAAAGGGAAATGCGTTACTTGGAAGTGGATCAACCGTAGTCTCCTACTGGTCTTGCGCCTTTACTTCAATTGTGGAGGGAACATAGAGATTTAGAGGCAAACTTGGGGTGTCTCGATTATAGCCATTGCCATACCAGATTGCATAGGGAAGGTGATCATGCGGGCATACTGTTTGCATGGCTGATACGAGATGAGCATTTGTATCCCCATATGGGCACAATACGGGTAAATGATAGCATGATTCTTAACGCGTAAGAAGACATCAACACAACCTTTGTGGGCTTTTATATCGCCCTTTAATCGGATGTACCGGGCGCCTTTGGCTCCGCCCTGCACAATTAACTTCAGGGAATCTTGCTCCCTCGACTTAATGCGCTCCAAGTGGCTGACCTAGATGCTCCCCTTCAACTTGACGAGATCTGTATGGCTATCTCGCAAATCACTCGCAGTAAAACGCTTGGCACCGATGGCCTTCTAGTAGACAAATACTCCATCTATAGTGCTACCCTAACAGCCAAACTCCTGGAAGTCTACAGGGAGGCACAAGACACTGGGTACCATGCTCGATACGTTCTGTAAGGCCTTTGTAGTGGTCCTCCCGAAACCGGACCATGATCCTCTAGATGTACAATCTTATAGGCCTCTCTCATTGCTGAACCTGGATTATAAAATCTTAGGGAATGTTCTTGAGAATAGGCTACTCCCCTTACTCGGAGTCCTAGTACATGAGGACGAAAATGGTTGAAGTACCTTTCTCAATATCCACCGACTGCTGCGACTCCTACAGGCAGTCTTAAGGACCAGTGGTATTCCAGTGATGGTGTTACTTGGCCTTCGACACCCTAGGGTGGAATTTGTTGTTTGCATCGCTTGAGGCAATGCAGGTGGGAACCAGCTCCTTGAGGTGGCTTAAAATCCTCTGTGGGTGTCCTTGTGCGAGAGTCAGTACTGGCCATTATGTCTCTAATAAGTTTGATATCTTTCGGGGCACTCAATAGGGTTGCCCACTGTCTCTGCTGCTCTTTGCTCTGGTTATGGAGCACTGGCCTGTCAATTTCGAATGTGATCAGAGGATTGGGGGACAGCGGTGCATAGTGCCCACCATGTGGTCTCCTTGCACGCAGATGATGTGTTGATATACTGGCGAGACATGCAATCCTGATCTGATTGCCAGGAGTAATGGCATTCCTGGATGATTTCAGGGAAATGTCAGGTCTCAGAGTGACCTGGGCTAAGTCCTGCCCCTCTGTCCCTGTCCTGTGCCTGATAGAGCTGCTCTCCCCAGGGCACCTCTTCAGTGGCAATACAACATTTTTTAATATCAAGGCATACGGATCTACCACTCGTAAGCTGCCGAATGGGAAGGAACTTGGATAGGGCTCTTGGCTTGGTGCTTGGATTGCTGTCATTTTGAACATCTCTCCCCTTGTCTCACCTTATCTCCAATGGGCCGAGTGGTCATATTGAAGATGCTGGTGTTACCATGGCATTTATATAATTTTTTAGCTCTCTTGGTCATGTTCCCCTGCGTTACTGGTGGAGCAGGGTAGCCCTAGATAAATGATATGATCCAATGCAGAGGGGTGGGCTAGGTGCGTCCAATTTCAAACTTTAATTTGCTGCTGGCCAGCTATAGTGGCCCTTGAGGGGGCTCTGGATGGCTCCATGTGGCGAATGAAATGAGGCTACACGCCTCCAATCGGGAACTCCTATATATACTTGGCTGTCGCCAAGGTGTCTGAGGCGATTCGTGAGTGCCTGGATGCCGGCGGGAGGGCAGCTTTGGTTATGCTGGACCTCTCGGCGGCATTCGATACAGTGCCTCATGTCTTGCTCCTTGATCGCCTCTCGGAGATCGGCGTATCCGGGTCCGTCTGGGGCTGGATCAGGTCTTTCTTGGAGGGTCGCTCGCAGCAAGTCTGGCTCCCACTGTGCGCCTCAGTCCCTTAACCAGTGGCTACGGGTGTTCCACAGGGGTCATCCCTTAGCCCTCTTCTCTTTAACATCTATGTTACCCCGCTGGTTTATCTCGCGGAGGCTCTAGGGGCTAAGGTGATGGCCTATGCTGATGACACCCAGCTGCTGTTTTCTTGGGGTCAGGATGAGGATGCCGTTGTCCCTGCTCAACACTGCCTATCTTCGGTCTTTCACTGGCTTGCTCAGGCACAGCTTAAGTGCAACGAGGAGAAATCAGAGATCCTTTTGTACAGCACATTTCCTGTCGACTTCAGAGAGAAGCTATGGCCCCCAGGTTTTCTCCTACCTAGCTTTAAGGGAGACTCCGTAAAGAATATGGGGGTCTGGTTCAATGAGAACCTGCTTTTCTCATCGCAGATCAAGAAGTTGGCCGGCACTTGCTTTGGCATTCTGAAGACCTTGAGGAAGTTTCTTCCTCTTTTGCCTAATTCTGCTAAGGAAACGGTTGTCCGTGCTCTAATTCTTTCCCGCTTGGACTACGCTAATGCACTGTATGCTGGCATTCCAGGTTACCTCTTGAATAAGTTACAGGTGATTCAAAACTCGGCCGCCAGACTCCTGCTGGGTCTCTCCAGCAGGTGCAGTGTGCGTTCTCATTTGCGTTCTCTGCATTGGCTCCCGGTGGAGGTGCGAATAAAATTTAAAATGTTATCTATTGCTCATAAAGCCCTCCATGGTCTGGGACCCATCTATCTGCAGAAGAGGATTGCTTTCTATTCTCCGGTGAGACAGCTGCGTTCCTCCTCCCAACTTTTGGCACAGACCCCGCGGTTTAATCGCCCGAGGCTTGGTGGGAGCTCTTTTACCCGGATAGCTGCGCTGGCATGGAATGCTTTGCCACTGGCCTTACGGGGCGTCAAAGATCCTATGATCTTTAAGAAAAAGCTGAAAACTTTTCTCTTCTAGCTCTGCCCTCTGATTCTGACTTTGACCCTTTTCAGGCTCGCGCCGGGACACTCCTCGGAGTATCGGTGCGCGTTAGAAGTTTATATAACATAACATAACATAACATAACTTGGCTGTCGCCCGTTTTATTGCAACCACTTTGCTGCCTTTACCGCGACCAGGACGGGGTCAGGACTCCAAGCCCCAGGCAACATCGCGGCTGTTTTCCGCCCACGTCACCAGCAGCGCCAGGAGGCGCTTTAAAAATTGTCGTGGGCTGCCACTGCGTGGGACGCCCGTTTATTGCCACCACTTTGCTGTCTTTACCGCGACCAGGACGGGGTCAGGACTCCAAGCCCCAGGCAACATCGTGGCTGTTTGCCGCCCACGTCACCAGCAGCGCCAGGAGGTGCTTTAAAAATCGTTGCGCGCTTCCACAGCGCGGGACACGCACGGGCTGCGCCCGGGCCAAGGGCGGGCCATCCTTGCCCATCATTGCCAGGAAGAGGCAGGGCAGGGCCACCCCCCTTGCATCCGGTATTCCTAAATACAAATGCAGGTCGTCACTTGATTCTCAAGGTACTGTGCTCCTTTCCCTTCCTTATCAAAAATTGTGGATGTTGGCCAAGGCTTGGTCTTGTTCTCCCCGTCCAAAAGAAGGTTCGAGCTGCCTCTTGACTTATCTTGGGATATTGGGACATTGGACATCTTTTTGGGTTACCGTTGTTGAAGTTGGTCGATGGCTTTATTCACTCAACCGATCAAGCATCTTTTCTGAGATAGCCCTTGCTTCGTTCCTTTTTCCTTTAATTTAAGCGACTTCTGGTGCGGGGGGCAACCATTGTGGGCACTCACGGGTTGGAATTGTTAGAATAGTAAACATCACCACTCATTGCCACTTTGTTGTAATACCTTGGTATCCATTGCCGGCTAAGGGGTAGGTTGTAGCCGGTTTCTGTCTGTTCCAGATTGTTGCTTGAGGCCGTAGAAAGATGGGGAAGAGAAAAACAATGGAGGGTCCCGGGGTGAGCCAAACAGGGAAAGGGAAGAAAGTTAGAAAATCGTTGGAGAACTTAGGGAACAATTGTGTTCTAGAACACATTGACTGCATTGACAGCTTGATTAGTGAGTGAGAAGGCATTCTAGACGGTGAACCAGCTGTCCCCCCACGCACCTCCTCTCACCAACCCTCTCCAGGGATCACCAGCCCTATCCACCCACTTGCAATCCCAGCAATGTTTAAGAAGACGTCATCGAAGAGTATTTCCTGCCAAAATTTGGAGGTTTCCTCCCACGTAGTGAGGGTTCACTCTCCCCCTACGACCCCTCCAGGTACCCCTAGTAGTCCTATGTCACAGCCAGAAACCATCATTTCTTGTACAAACAGGTTTTCTCCCCTTTTGGACCTGGCTGGTGACCCTGAGGAAAATAGTCCCCAACAGCCCTTTGTCGCATCTAATGCGACCTCATCTGCACCTTATTTAGAATCCCATAACACATACCAGCTCATTAGTACACTTAGGGCTGAAATAGGGAATATGCGATGCATGATTGAGAGCCTTACCACCTTAGTTGAGTCCTTAGTACGGAAAACTTCCCCTGCCCAACTGCGCATTGCATCTGTGCCAAAAACTCATACACCTTCTCTGGGCAATCAATGTAAAACGCACCAGGCTAGCAATGGGCCTACCCAATCTAACGTAACTACTGCCACTCTCACTCAAGTGTAGCAAGAACCCGCATCTAAACGAGCCAGCTACCCTCCTAATCCAGTGGCCGTACAGGGCCTTTCAAGCGGACTAGGGACTAGAAACAAATTTCCACCTCAGGCCCCACCAGCGCCATGCAACGCTCGGCCTCAACAAATCATTCCACACCTACCAGCTACCCAGAAAATGTATATGGTAAACTTACCGAAGCTTGCCAAGGGGAAAGGGCATGAGGGGGAAGATTCTTTGACTAATAAAGCAATACACTGGATTCGTCATGTCAGGGGTTGCCGCTTGGTGATTCGCGACGATATTATCAGGGCACGAAGGTGCTTCTCTTCTGTCCAGCCTGTCGTGTAGTTCCTATAGTACCCCTGCAGGACCTGCGCGTTTGGATAACATATACTGTGGGCTTGGTGGCAGACGAACTCTGAACACCCCCACCGTATATGTTAGCCTGGTTTGCATTAGCTAGCTCACAGTGCCAATAGAATCTCCTCTTCTCGGGGAGAGATTAGTTTCTGGCAACCTTAGATCATGACAACCCAAATTCCTCAGAATCGTGGAAACAATATACTACCTTTCGCTCAGTCACTCGTGCTTACTTATTCGGTTTGTCTCAGAGAGTTACACAGAATAAACAGTCGGGCGTTTCAATAAGTATTTATTGAACAGTTGTTATTCTAGTGTAAAATATATGTGCTGCGACAACCAGCAGACAATAGCAGAGATATATTATCAGCAGTACGATAAAAGCAAAGGGATAGAACAGTTCTACCATATTGCAATAATCATGAATACATACATGAATATAAAAGCATTATGCAAGTGCGCGTACTCCTACGATGCCTAACTAGATGTACCTGAGTGTACCTAGCATAGGTGTAGGTCTAAAAGCCTAAGAGCCAAGAATCCTTCTAGGATTTAGTCGAACCCCCATACCTGAATAGAGAGAGTGTGGGACACCGTCCTGGTCTCGAGTAGGACACCCCGCAAGGGCTGTGTCAGACCGCTGTCAGCTGGAGCGACTGCATGCAGGAGCCTCAGCGTCTCTGTTCAGTGTGTCAGCATGGAAGTCTCGGTTCCCTCTGTCTTACCGGGGCAAGATGTGGTGTATTTATACCCTAAAGAGTCTCGGTCCTCAGTATGGTTTGTATTGGTCTGTCGTTAGACATGAGGAAGACGTCAGGGGTGAACTTTGTACATACATATTATACAGGTGGTGTATTCCTAGAGAGCCATGCATAATTGATGAGTACAGTGTGGGCCTGTGTTTGGGGAAAAACCCTGCTGTATTCAAAACCACAGGATAGATAACGTTCAGCCCTCGCAGCACATTGTGTACTAGCAAGGACCAATGTAGGGGAAAGATCATGCCTATATAAGGAATCATGACTATAATAGGACATGTACAGTTATGACCATAATTGGGCATATGCGGCTATGACCATAATATGGCAAGTACGAATATGACCATATTAGGGCAAATATGAATACGTCCATTTTAGGGCATGTATGAACGGGTCTACATTAGGGCCTCTATACGGGACATAACATCCACTCCTCTTCCGAATTGGATAACAAGGACCATACTTAAAATCTGGATAATGTAAAACTTTTTTTTTTTTTTAAAGCAAGTAAAAACATGTTTTTAAAATTGTTAAAAATCTTTTGCCTAAAATGTTAATAATTCAGCTATTTCTAATTGGCACCAAAAGAATGTCCATTTTATTTCTCCATATAAGTTGCCTCACTCAAAGCGGAAGAAGGCCATGCTTTTCTCAAGCGAAAGTGTCAATTTAGGAAATGTTCCAATTTTGCTCGTTTGTTTTGAAACGAGTGAAGAAGCTGAATTCTTTCCCAGGACACGATGAGCCAATTCAAGATTAAGCGTCCTGGCTGGGAAGCACAATATTATCGGTGTTAGCTGCTGCAGACGACAAACCAACGCCTCACAGAGAACGTCAATCGCACATAGATGGAATGTAGCACTGCCAACAGTCGGTGCTGCGGCAGCTTGTGCGGCAGTTGTAACCTGGGTGCCTGTGGAGGAGTCACCTAACCCAGCAGGAGCAAACGGCACCTGTGGATTCTCCAGGAATGCATTCATCAGAATCGGAAGCCACTGAGGACAACGCAGAGCGTGGGCCTTTATGGGGTCCAGCATTGCATCCGTGTCCGGAGGCGCATCTGATGGAAAAGTTAGACAAAGATCCAACGTGCATTCTTCTCCGCAGAACAGGCATCGAAGATTAAGATGCAGTCTACCCATACTGGTCTAAACAATAGAAACCAGGAGGCATTGAGTTCTCGCAGGCAAGGAATGCCCAGAAGTTGTACCATGCGTTCACGGTATGTCCGCTCCAGGAGCGTGTTCGCCATTCCCTCGGGAATTGGGCCGTCCATTGCATAGCAGTAGTATTATGAATAGGACCCCTGCAACCAGCAATAGGATAAGCGGGAATCCTCCAAATACGCTTCCCAATACGGAGTGTATAAAATTTGGGATTACTCCGAGGACTGTCTGAAAGGTGCTCAACAGTCCTGACCCTATGGTCTTAAATAGGTGTCCAATACCGCTCGTATCAGACATATTGAAGATACGTCCCACCATTTCTACGAAATGGAAGGGGCAGTTTGTACGTATAAGCGCTTGTATCTCATTCGAGGTCCTTGCAACTTGAAGTTCATAGGTTTCTCGAGCGGAGGTTAAGGGCCCGGGTTGCTGTAAAAGCATGGCTTTCAATCTGCTCAGAGTATCAAATTGTATGAAAGAAACATTCAATGAAGGCCAAAGCAGCACCTCCCTGACTGTGTTCAGTGGTGGAAACAATACTTGCATACAGCAAGTAACCCTGGAGTTTACAGTGACCAGATAGGCGACGCCCGGAAGCATCCCACAGCAACCTTGATCATTTAACATTAAGTAACTCCCATTCGAGAGCAGCTGGAAAACCGGCGTGATCTTGGCCGCTGGGGTCCCTGACATGTGACAAGATAAGTTTGCTACTGAACCGCTACAGGCTCCATGTAGAGAAATATCCTAACACATGAGAGAACTGCTTAAAGTGTTCTTGCAGTTTGTACCACTCAGATACACTTCTCGATCCCCATTCCGGCATCGATATCTATATGGTAACTCCCAAGTTTCCTTGATGTATCCCTTACCCATCTGTTCATATTTGCCTGCCTGCCTTTGCTCAAGGCAATATTGAAACTGAAACGTAGTGACCGGCAGAGTGATTTGGCCATGAATTAGCCATTCAGTTGATGTTAATTCGGCTACAGTGAATGGTAATCTTTCCAGTTTCTCAATACGCAGCATTGTATATTTGGCTCCCCTTTGTGCCATTTCTATCTGTTTATCAGTTAGATTGTATTCTGAAAACAGAGACGTGGTGTTTATAAAACGCCAGGGCACATAGCCTGCACGCAAAGATTGCAGCGTCCAGCTTAGCATCACAATAGAACGTAGCTGAGATTTCCCATGTTGTAACAAGGCCAGATCTTGTTCTAATATGTCGATTGCCGAAGACACAATGTTGCCTAAGGAGTAAATCCTGGAGGTCAAAGTTGTTAACCCATTATCCACTGCAGCTAATGCCTTTTCTAAGTTAATACGGTCTATTTCCCGTATTCTTTCTGCGGCCTCATGTTGGAATATTTTCCAGTTTTCATTATAATAGGCATAAAGGCCAGCATATATGAAACGTTTCTGACGTGTTTTCCTTGGACCTAGTAGGAAATCCCTAAGGTCTACATCAGGTGTGAGTAAGGTCAAGTGATGTTTTAATTCTGTGAGTGTTGAGATCTCTAGACAATCAAGGCACAACTTCCCAACACTATAGGATGTCACTACCCCTGGGTGTTGTCTTTGTACATAGCGTGTATCTGGCCTATGGATACTAAACCCTTCGGTTGTATTTATAAATCTCTGTTGACAGGTTTTCGTGTCAATGGGCCAAATCAGCCATTTCGTCCAATCAGGATCTGATCTGTTGTACTGGAGAATGTCATCTAATCCTACCCCTTGTGTAGTTGAATTCTGCCCCCCACTCATCTGTGATGGTCTTGGAAACCCCGGTGTGTTCATTTCCTTGCCTTTGGCCAAACCAAGACAGGTTGTTTGTTGCACAGTTTCATTCAGAAATAACATCTGCTGCGGAATGATGCATGCTCTAAAAAGTGCTTCTATTCCCTGGACTTGCCAGTCCCTAGAACCCCAGTTCGATTTTGAATCTATTGTGTCTTTCCATAGATCAAAACCCTGTTTAGACAACTGGTTCAGAAAGGATGCAGAGTAAATATGTTTGGTGTTTGTTAACATAATTTTCTGAGCTGAAATTTTCGCCACTTTATAATAAAATTACTTTGTGTCGGATGTGTTAAACCCTGAGAAGTATGTGAATTTCTGTGCAAATGCTTGCGAACTACCTTTCGGTGGTGTTGGGAAGTGTTCCCACTGGTGGTACTCAAATACATTTCTAGGTGTTATAGATTTGTGCAAGAAATGATGACCATATTGTTGGTAACAGTACAATGTATCATAATCTGAAGTACCTTCTAACATTTCATTGTTCGGAAATGCTGCAGTTTTTTTCTAAATCAGACATAAAATTGTTCACAGTATCAGTGTCCCAATCATCAGAAAATGTACTGGAGGTAATGATATCACTTAAAGAAATTTTTTAAATACATATTTTAGCTTTAAAAGTTCAGTCGGACCGAATACATCATAATCAATCTTGTCCCATATTATACCGTCCGGTATAGGAACTGCTGTGATGTTCACTGAAGACAAGTCTCTTGGTTCACGATGTGAAGACTGGTGTGGTTTTAAAATAAAATTGACCCTTTGGGCTGTAGAGCTCTGTTGGAGGTATCGTCCATTAATAAGCATACTAAAAGTTATTATTAAGCCTACCCAGAAAAGAAAAAATAAAATCCCAGTGATATACCGTAGTTCAATCCAAGGTGACACCAGGAAAGTCTTTCTAAAAAAGTTCAAAAAGTCAGTGAGTTTCTGTGTGAGTGATTTTTTGGCTGGCATCGTTTCTGGCTCACTCTGGTCCAGTGAAAACGTATCAAAGTTCATGAAATAGCCAGGAGCAGTTCGATCAATTGTTGGAACTGCATCGGGATTTGTTGAAATTGGATTTTGCTCTTGACGAGGCATGTTGACGTAAATGTCTGTAGTCGGTCTTATTGCAACTTCGTTGTTAAGTTGATTTTCATTTTGAAGATGAATTTCTTGTTGAAGTGGAACGAGTTCCATAGCATTGTTGCTTAGTCCTTCATTCCGTACAGGTGGCTCTTCAAACGTGATGAGTCTTTCTGTTTGGACTTCTTGGATTGTAGCAAGAGGAGGGTGTCTGCTACTGTGGAGTCCACGAGGCCTACTGTTTAGTATCGGCCACATAGTGTGGTTTGATTAAGTCGATTGAGACAAATCTTTTCTCCTTTTTTCCGGCAAGAGGCGGCAGAAGTACAGTTCTTGTGCCTTGGATTGCTAGGACTGGTTCAGGCTTTCTGTAGGATGGCCCAAATTCTTTCTTGTCAGCAATATTCTCTCTGACCAGATCCCCGACTTTTGGGATCCAGACAGGTCTTGCCGTTACTGCCTTGACTTCCTCAGTGGCGGCCTGTTTCTGGAGCACGTTACTTTGTTGTGTTCTGGATTTGTTTAGATCCTATAAAACAGCCAAACGATCATGGATATCAAATGGTTTTTCATCCGCCACTGTGCCTTCACAATCAAGATCAGGTACCCACATTCTTGTCCCAAATAGGACCTCGTAAGGAGTGACACCCCCTAGAGAGCTTCTTGGCTGATTATTGATCGCTCGCTGTACCCCATAAAGGTGATCGACCCGTCTACCGCCCTTGCCTAATACCCTAGCTGTTAAAGATTGCTTTAAGTCTCGGTTTTTCCTCTCCACAACAGAATTTCCCTCGGGATGGTATGGAGAGGAGTACCGCAATGCTACGCCCATTCCTTCCATGGCCTCTTTGTAAGCCTGAGAGCTAAACGCCGGACCACAGTCAGAATGTAACGTGCCAACTGCGTATGTGCCGATAAAGACTCGCAAATCTTTTATAACAGTTCGAGCATCAGCCGAGTGCAGATGCCAGATCTTGAGGAAACGTGAGCTGGACGTACACAAACGGACAACCTGATGCTGTCTAATAATGGTATCTGTACTGGACGTGTTGTGGTGGACCCTTCCATCTGCTTGCAGATGTCGCAGTTCCAGACATAGTCTCTAATCTGCCTTCTCATCACGGGCCACCAGTAGCGTTCTTTCAACAAAGAAACAGTCTCCCTAAGTCCCTTATGTACAGAACCTTTCCCTTCGTGTGCCGCCACAATTAAACCTTGCCTACGATCCATATTTGGTATTACTCTATCCCCCACTCCAGGAATCTGAGCATATGGAACAATTTGTGCATCTAACTTGTAGGAGTACTTGAGTGGAAATGTTGTAGGTACTGCTGTGCTGCCTTTGCGTGAAGCATTGACAGCTGCCATTATCTCGCAGTCTACCCTCGTCTTTGAACGAGTAACTGCAGCTACGGCGGCTGTGCGAACAGCCCCCTTTGCGGCTTCATCAGCCAATGAATTCCCTTCAACGTGAACGCCATCACGCTGATGACTCAGTGTATGTATCACGTGAGCCCTTGGTAGTTTGTTTCTCAACTCCACTACCTGTTCCCATAGCATTCTATGCTTAATTGTGCCACCTTTTGCGTCTTTAATCCCGTTACTTTCCCAATGATGTAAGTATTAATTGTACGACTGTACATAGTAAAAGGAATCACACACAATTAGTGTTGGGAATTCGTGTTCCGTATTTATAAGTATCAGTGCTTTTAACTCTGCCAACTGAGCAGTGCAGTCTCCTAGAGATTGCGTTTTAGTGCAACTCGGATGGAACTTTCCATCGTGCATGCCACCTTTAACAATCGCACACGCCGCGCTGTAAGCTTGCTTACTCCCTATGGCTGGTTGAGCAGAACCGTCAGTGTAAATAATGTATTCATACTGATCTAGAGGCAAAATTTCATTTGGTAGAGGATATTCTTGTTCGTATTGCAGGAATGCCTGTGTTTTTAAACTTGGATCAAATCTGTATTCAACATCCGTTGCAGTAAGAGAATTAGCCCATTGTATCCATCTGGGATGTAAGGCTTTCGCATTTGGAATGCTAGCTTTTGTAACAGCTTCTAAAGCTGGTACTGGGGTCACGACAATTATGCGTTTACCCTGAGCCAGAGCTCTTTCTCTTGCTACAGCGGTCTGCACTGCTGTCAGAATTTTTCTGTTGAAGTGAAACGCATTTCTGCGTTTGTGTACAGGTGTGATTTGTATGCGATTGGTACCGTTTCACCTTCATTAAAAGTTAAATAAGTGTACCCGCATTGACCCGCTATTACTCGGATCACTAAGTTCTGTGCATTTACGCGTGTCTGTAAATGTTTTGAAGCTATCATGTCTTCCTGTAGGGAACGCAGGATATTTGTGTG
This sequence comes from Calotriton arnoldi, assembly GCA_963921515.1. NCBI lineage: Eukaryota > Metazoa > Chordata > Amphibia > Caudata > Salamandridae > Calotriton > Calotriton arnoldi. The sequence continues at coordinate 488,210 of CAWUFW010009630.1, read as the reverse complement.
TTCCTGTGTCCATTGTCTGACTGAAAAATCAGGTTTTATTAAGTTGTAGAAAGGTTTTACTCTTTCTGCGTAATCCAAAATGTATGTTCGACCAAAATTTAGGAATCCCAGAATTGATTGTAAATTCTTTGATGATTTTGGAGGTTGGAGCAGCGCACACTTTTCTAAAAAGTTAGCTGCTAGGCTTTTTCGTTCACTTGACAGCTCGTATGCTAAAAACAGGACACTGAGGTGCGCAATCTTTGATTTTTTAAAGTTAAATTTGTAGCCCTCAGAGGCGAATCCCATAATAATGGTGCTCACCCTGGTCAAGTGCCTCTTTAAGTCATCGTCTGTCAGATAAATATCATCCACATAGGACAATGCTTCTTCATCCAAATTTTGGGGTAACTCTGTTACCCTTGCTGAAAATACCCCGGGGCTATTTTTATACCCTTGGGCTAGTCGACAAAATTGTTGCTGGGACCCTAACGCACTGAATGCGGTCAGATACCTGCTTTCAGGCGCTATATTTTGGCAGAAAAATCCATTTGAGATATCTAGTGTTGTTCTGTATTTTTTGCGCACAATGTTATTCATTAATGCGGCACTGTGTGCATTTTGAACTGCAAATGTCTTTGTGCAAGTGTTTAAATGTCTGTAATCCAAAACTAAAATATATGTGTTGTCAGGTTTCATTACGGGAAACAAAGGATTGTTCATAGGTGAAGTGCAATTTTCTATCACCCCCTGGTATTCTAGTTGGTCTAGAATCTCCCTGACTTGTTTTTTAGCTTCCTGCCTTATAGGGTATTGCCTTTGAGCATTTGGGGAAACGTTTAACGGGATCACATGGTGGGTTGAATCCTCATCCCAACCAACATGATTTTTATACAATGCTGGAGCTAGGGCAACCGCCCACTCCTGCGCATATGCATGTTTAAGATGTATGGGAACGAGGTCGGAAAAGGCTGGAAAAATTACAGTTTCTCCCCTAGGGCACTCCATGAAGAATGCTGGCGGCCAGTCTTGTTCTGCTAATAGAATGTCATAACCAGATGACAGATTTTTCCAAAAGAGAACTTTAATTTTTCTGGCTTTGTCCCCCTCCATCCGGAGTGTTATCTCATGTAACTTATGTGGACACTTACCCGAGTATCAGGTGTTTCCACCGTGATATACTCACTCAACTCCGCTGTCACCAGAAATTCCTTCAGGTTCTGGCGACCTATCGTTACTTCTGTCGCGCTGTCTAGCATCGTCAGAGCCCATTCCCCGTTCAGAAGCTGTGTCCTCAGAATTCTGGGCATGTCTGATCTTGAGACCTGCTACCTTCTTCTTTTTGAACTGAGGTTTCTGTTTTTGTTTATCCTCTTTTTTAGGTGCGTAGTCCGCAGCGTGTTGCGTGTCTCTGGACTTTGTACGCTCCTCTTGTCTGTGTTCTGACCGTCCTTCCCTCTCGGAGTTTTTGATGAACCCTGAAAGGAACGAGAGGAACGAGTATCAGTATATATACCTGTCAGGTTTTTTAATATTATCCCTATTCCTGAGGTTATACCTCCTTTCAGAGGGCTCCTGTTGAGGAGACCTACCTCTGGATTGAGATCTGCTGTCCTTAGACTTTTGTTGTTTTTTATTTTCCCACTTCTTTTTAGAAGAAGTCGGTGTTTGCTTTGTAGTGTCCTTTTCAGGACTGCCCACTAGTTGTGGTTTTAATGCTTTCCCACCTAGACTGTCTCTGCCTAATTCTGCATATGCTGTTTCAATTATTTTGGGTACTTTGTGTCGATGATCCTCTGGACTGAACTCCCTTAGGCGTATTATGGCTGATACCTGGTCAAAGTTATTTAGTAACTTCATCCCTAAGTTAAGGGCAGGCTCTGCTCCGTACTCATTTTGTATCTGTCTCAATACATCAGGTATTACTGCTAAGGACAGGATACCATATGTTCTGGTATATATGGCAGCAAAGACTGAACCCCAAGAGGTGCAGTCCTCTACTTGTGGTGTGATCCCCATGGGCAAGCAGATTGTTAGAATTCTGTGTTTTTCATAGGTGGTAGTATTCGGAAATACTGCCTCAAGCTGAGTTATTTTCTGAGCTATCCAGAATGGTATTTGTTCGCGTTTTGCGGGCATTTTGCCCATTACTGCGTGTAATGTTTGAGGAGTAATTTTATTTCCTGTACCCTGAACTGGAGTACTGTTTGCTGCACCTGCTGGTGCAGGTTGGATTGTTAAAGTCCTCATGACGAATTGTGTCAGGTTTCTGTAGATTTTAATTAAATCTCTGTGTTGTACGAGTAAGTCTGGAGTGGCATTGTTCCAATGTCAGGATGCGGTGAGTAAGCCGCTAGTATTGGCCATGTGGCCCCGTCTCCTCCGAGCGGGCCTAATCTTACTCTTTGTCGTACGTGGGGTAGGGTGTCTTTAAACCAGTAAAAATGTTCCTGGTAAGTGAGTGGAATCTCTATGTCCTCAAACGGAGCATATTCTGCTGGTGCATCTCCTGCTATGTAGTAGTGAAATGTATTTGTTATAGAATTTGCTGCTGGGAATGTAACCCATGAATAGAACACCTCTGTTTTGTTTGATTCGTGTGCCTCAATCACGAAAACTACCATGCCACCCGTGGCTGGTAAGCCATTTTCTAATAGTCTTATGGTGACTGTCCTTCTGAATTTTGGTGCAATTTGTATTGCATCCTCAGGATCGTCTTCTCCTGTTAAGAAATTCAGATCAACTCTTTGGTCCCCTGCCTCGTTATCAGGCATGTTTAGAGGAAGAAGTGTTCAAAGGGAACTAAGATGAGGTGTTATGCACAATTTAGGAACTATATGTCCTTCAAGCTTGATTAACCAACAGCCAATAAATAGTATTTTCGTACTACTCAGCTGCGGCGGATTTTGTGCCCACCCACTCCAGACGTCTCTGGGGTTTTGTGAGTAGGTTCTCTGAGAATAGCACAACTGAACTACTCAGATTCTACTGTTAAATAAGTACCCAACCAACGTTGGGCGCCATGTCGTGTAGTTCCTATAGTACCCCTGCAGGACCTGCGTGTTTGGATAACATATACCGTGGGCTTGGTGGCAGACGAACTCTGAACACCCCCACTGTATATGTTAGCCTGGTTTGCATTAGCTAGCTCAGAGTGCCACTAGAATCTCCTCTTCTCGGGGAGAGATTAGTTTCTGGCAACCTTAGATCATGACAACCCAAATTCCTCAGAATCGTGGAAACAATATACTACCTTTCGCTCAGTCACTCGTGCTTACTTATTCGGTTTGTCTCAGAGAGTTACACAGAATAAACAGTCGGGCGTTTCAATAAGTATTTATTGAACAGTTGTTATTCTAGTGTAAAATATATGTGCTGCGGCAACCAGCAGACAATAGCAGAGATATATTATCAGCAGTACGATAAAAGCAAAGGGATAGAACAGTTCTACCATATTGCAATAATCATGAATACATACATGAATATAAAAACATTATGCAAGTGTGCGTACTCCTACGATGCCTAACTAGATGTACCTGAGTGTACCTAGCATATGTGTAGGTCTAAAAGCCTAAGAGCCAAGAATCCTTCTAGCATTTAGTCGAACCCCCATACCTGAATAGAGAGAGTGTGGGACACCGTCCTGGTCTCGAGTAGGACACCCCGCAAGGGCTGTGTCAGACCACTGTCAGCTGGAGCGACTGCATGCAGGAGACTCAGCGTCTCTGGTCAGTGTGTCAGCATGTAAGTCTCGGTTCCCTCTGTCTTACCGGGGCAAGATGTGGTGTATTTATACCCTAAAGAGTCTCGGTCCTCAGTATGGTTTGTATTGGTCTGTCGTTAGACATGAGGAAGACGTCAGGGGTGAACTTTGTACCTACATATTATGCAGGTGGTGTATTCCTAGAGAGCAATGCATAATTGATGAGTACAGTGTGGGCCTGTGTTTTGGAAAAACCCTGCTGTATTCAAAACCACAGGATAGATAACGTTCAGCCCTCAGAGCACGTTGTGTACTAGCAAGGACCAATGTAGGGGAAAGATCATGCCTATATAAGGAATCATGACTATAATAGGACATGTACAGTTATGACCATAATTGGGCATATGCGGCTATGACCATAATAGGGCAAGTACGAATATGACCATATTAGGGCAAATATGAATACGTCCATTTTAGGGCATGTATGAACGGGTCTACATTAGGGCCTCTATAAGGGACATAACAAGCCTTTTGATTGTATCGAACTTATCCTGAAAGGGACAGACCTAGTTGAAAACCTCCTTGCCCTGGAATTCCGAACCTGCTCCCCTGACACTTCCTTAATCCAGTTTAAGCGTTTTATACCCCTCGAACGTAGCAGGCTGCTTGATCTTCAGCCATCTGGTCAGACAGTCAGCGGCTCCAGTTTAGAAGCCAATGATTGACTCCTGAAGGAAGTTCACCAGTATCCCGGGCCTTGTGCCCCTCTTCCCCTTTGCATAGATAGCTGCATAGCAACTGTGGGTTGCCAGTCGGCGTCTTACCCAAAGGAAGATAAATCCCTAGTAGAATTAGACATGCACAATGCCCCTACTAACAGCAGTAGGATAGTGGGTGTAAAGCAACGCACAAGTCATAGCTCTCAGGCTCCATCTCAGGTCCCGGCTGGCTATTGCCATCTTAATCCAAACGTTGTACAGCCCCCCAGCCCAGCCCTCCGCCGCCAACTTAGGGTGTTTTCTTGGAATGTGGCTGGGTTAAACAGGCAAATGGCTCTTCCTCACTGGCACGATCTAAATGAGAGTTATGACATTTGTATCTTCCAGGAGACTTGGAGCTTGGTTCCCCTGTTTAAGTCAGGATTTATTTGTTTTTGCTCACCTGCAACGACAATAGGGAGAGGGCGCCCGTCAGGGGGCTTGATTATTTGGGTGAGCATTACTCTGGGCTGTCGGATTACACTTCATCCAAGCTCAAGTCCAGATATTTTGGGGTTAGGTATTAGGGGACCTAGGGGGGGAGCTCATATTGACCTGTTTAATATCTACGCTAGAGGGACCAAAGGCGGTAGAATTTCACCCACTATCACTTTGTTGGAAGAAAGCTTAGCTAGATGTCCATCTTATTACAAAGTGATAGTTGCGGGTGATTTTAACAGCACTTTCGAACCGCTCGACAAAGAAGACTTGTTAGGAAACGAGGCTGTTGACAATAAATGGGCTGTTCCCTCCTTACTCTTACCACCAGTCAAAAAATGGACACAGACAGCACTTCATCTCAATGCCATAAGTGCCGAGTTCGGCCTAAGGGCAGTAAATGGTAGAACTTCTTTGGATAGGCAGGGTGCCAACACATACAACAGAGATAGCTGCCCCTCTCATATCGATTACATTCTTCTAGATGTAAGGCTCTGGGGAGATTTAGTCAATATGAGTATCAGTAATACTACAGAGAGTGACCCTAATCCTCTGTGTTTTACAATGAACCCTCTGTGGGAAGCTCCATATTACCCCAAGACCTATTCAGCCCCAACATTTACTAGGGAAGTTCTACCTACGAATAACAACAGATCCCTAAAAATGGAAGAAGGGGCATTACAAGGAGAGAAAATCTCAGCCATACGGCACGACCTGGCAGTAGGCACACGGGAACTCCAGTCCGTGGTTGCCAGCGAAAGTGATTTGGCTGATGCAACCGCGGTTCACTCCCGTACCTTCGATCAAATTAATGCCCACTTTATAGTCCCTGGGTTGGATCAAATGTAAATGTCCAGTATTTGTAAAGCGCGAACAATTACCCGAAGGTGTCAAGGCGCTGGGGGCCGTCGGGAAGATTAACATGGTGCTGGGCTCATCTGCCGCCGGCACCGGGGATCAAACCGTGAGCCCCCGGGTTCCGGAGTCAGTCGCCCTGGCCGCTGCGCCACACCTCTTCCTAAGAGGAAGATCATAAGCCCATCAAACAGCTAAGAGGGGTTCACTCATGGTATACCAAGGATTGCCGACGTGAGCGATCCATTATGGCAGCAGCAATTAAAGATAAGAATTGTCCTTTGATCCGAATTGCCAGGAAGTGCTACAAGGCCAACTTGCATTCGGCAAAGTCAGCATGGGACAAATCTCGCTGGCAGCAACTAAGGGAAGCAAGTGTAGCAAAGGATGCCAACTTATTCTGGTCTTTAGTTACTTGGGGAAGCAAATCAGGTGCGCCTTCACCCCCTTACTACATCTCCGCCCAAGTATGGTATGACCATTTTCGGAAGCTCGGAGTCGATAGAGCTTGCAGGATATCATGTGGACGATGAGCCTTTTTCCCTAGGCGAAATTGAGACTGCAATGGGCAGAATAGTGCCGTCTAAGGTAGCAGGTCCAGACGGCATACTGGGTGACCTGTTTTTATCTGATATTCCTAATTGGGCCCGTTATATTCTCCTCCTGACAAATGCAATAGCCAAAGGTGCCTCAGGCACCGGGTCCTGGAAAGGAGCAGAGGTGGTCCCAATTCATAAAAAGGGAGCCAAAGACAACCCCTCAAACTATAGGCCCATAAGCCTGATCAATGCCTTCCAGAGGGTCTTCAGCAGAGTTTTGCTGCAGAGGATTCAGTTGTGGGCAGATGATTGTGCTATTCTATCACAGTTCCAGGCCGGCTTTAGGGCTAGGACGGGGACTATCGACCAGGTATTCCGGCTCCAACTCATCTTTTGGAAAGAGGTGGTGATTGGCAAAGGCAGTCTGTACTTAGCGTTTATTGATCTAAAGACTGCCTTTGACCTAGTGCCCAGGAGTAAACTATTGGCAGTGCTCAAAGAGATGGGGATCCCTCTGTTTATCCTCGATCTCATAATTAGGCTGCATGAAGATACTTATGCGCAGATTAGGTGGGGGCGCAGGGCCAGTTGACTGACCGTATTCCTGTAAGTAGGGGAGTCCGACAGGGCTGTGTTCTGGCCCCCACCCTTTTTTCCCTCTTCGTGAACGGAGTGGTAAGCTTTCTGCAAGAAGACCCTGCAGACACACCAGCTTTGGGAGGGTTAAGGTACCGACCCTCTTGTTCGCAGACGACACCTTGTTGGTGTCGAAGACCCCAATGGGGTTGCAACACCTTTTGAATTGGTTCCAACTCTTCTGTGATACCAGAGGGCTGGTGATTAACACTTCAAAAACAAAATTTATGGCCTTTAACCCCCACAAGTCGTATAGAGGCAGCCCTCTGCTTGATGGTATAACTTTAGAAAGAGTGAGCACTTTTGATTATCTTGGTATCCGCCTCGCAGATAATATGTCTTGGAAAAACCATCTCTCAAAGATGCTAATGAGCCACAAAAGGGTAGCGGGATCACTCGGGAAAGAACATTGCTCATCGCACAGTAGACCGGTAGCACCAGTCCTTCAGGTTTACAAAGCAAGGGCAGTCAGCACAGCATTGTATGGAGATAAGCTGTGGGAATTTGAGAAGATCCACGATCACTGCAGATCAGAATATAAATTCCTTAGGGAATTAGTGATGCTTCCAAAATATGCTCCCCTCGCTCCCCTCATGCTTGATATGGGAAGACGCTCTATAGGTGATGTAGCAAGCTTTCGACCATTGCTCTTTTGGGTTTGCATTAGGCGAACCGAAGAGCTTCTGCCTGATGCAGAAACCCTATCTGAGGTCATTAGGCTAGACACGAGCAGTAAAGTGGGTTGGATCTCAAACATTAGGAAAATGAGGACAGCCATAGGGCTTCGAGCCCACTGGGACAAACAAGATCCACAGAGGAAAGAAGAACTCAAGCGTCTCTATTGGGATTGGGTGGATCAGCAAGAATCTAGCAAATCAAACCTGGGGAGACTCACGGCAGAATTTTATCTTCACAAGCAGGAAAGATATTTAGAGCCTTTTCTAGATATAATCCAGGTCCCACAGGACAGGCTCTTATATATCCACTTCAGGATTTGTTATGTTTCGTATAGGTACTCTAATATAGGCCGGGGTAACATCATACCCTTTCACCTACATCACCTCCCCTACATTACACACTAACGAGCCTTTTAAGGATTGAACGCCTTTTATGGACTGAACCTTTTTACCTAGTTCTAGGCCTGGGTGCAGAAGGAGGGTTTTTCCCGAACAATAGTGTTCTATGACTTCATCTTTAGACTGACACTGCATGAATAAAATATTCATGAGGCTACTTGGAAACCAGGCAGGGGCTATACACCACCTTCCTAATATCTACTCACAAGGTTCATCCCATACGTCATCCTCATACCCAACAATGGCTCACACAAGAACAAGGGACAAAGGGACTCTATATACTTTTCTGTATAAATATAGCACCTCTTGCTATCAGTAGAAAGAGGGCACCGAGACTTCCAGGCCGACACACTGACCAGAGGCGCTGAGGCTCCTGGATGCCGACGCTCCAGCTGACAGTGGTCTGAACATCCCTTGCGGGGTGTCCAACTCGAGACGAAGAAGGGCTCCTACATTCACACTTCAGGTAATGGGGTTCGAATAAATCCTAGAGGGATTCTTGGCTTCACACCTACTCACATTCTAGGTACACTTAGGTACATCTAGATAGGCATCGTAGGAGTATGCACTCTCTTTTATCAATGCATTTTATATTCATGTATTTATTCATGCTTATTGCAAGATATAGAACTGTACTATCCTTTTATATTCATAGTACTGCTAACCATATATTTCAGCTACTGTCTAATGGTTGTTTCAGCTCATATACTTTACACGAGAATAACAACTGTTCAATAAATCCTTATTGAAACACCCAGACTGTTTATTCTGTGTACCCCTGAGATAAACTAAATAAGCACGAGTGACTGAGCGAAAAGTAGCACATTGTTTCCACGATCTTGAGGGATCAGTGTTGTCATGTTCTGAGGTTGCCAGAAACTAATCTCTCCCCGATAAGAGGAGACACTAGTGGCACTGTGAGCTAGCTAATGTAAACAGGCTAACATTTCTCGGTGGGGGTGTACAGAATCAGTCTGCCACCAAGCCCACAGTTTATGTTATCCAAACGCGCAGGTCCTGCATGGGTACTATAGGAACTACACGACATGGCGCCACCAACGATGGTTGGGCTCTTATTTTACAGTAGAATCTGAGTAGTTCAGTCATGCTATTCTCAGAGACACCTACTCACAAAACGCCAGAGACGTCTGGAGTGGGTGTGCACAAAACTCCGCCACAGCTGAGTAGGCGAGAAATCCTATTTATTGGCTGTTGGTTAATCAAGCTTGAAGGACATTTGTTTCCTAAAATTGTGCATAACACCTTATCTTAGTTCCCTTGAACAAAACTTCTCCTTTTACAAAAATGACTGAGAGCGAAAATAACCCAGTAGTAAATCTACACGTCTCAGACGAAGAAGATTCAAATGCAATACAGATTGCACCTAAATTCAGACTGACTGACTGATGTATTTATAAAGCGCTCGATTGCCGAGGCGCCTTCGCGCTGAGGTGAATTCATACTGATGCAGAGACTCGTTTATCTAAAACCCTTAAGGAAAGAGCCAGGTCGTAACCTGTTTCCTGAAGATAGACCAATTGGATTGCAATCTCAACTGTGAAGGGAGGGAGTTCCACAACTTAGCAGCTTGATATGAAAAACTCTTACCACCCCATCTAGCTTTTTTTATTTTAGGAACCAGTAGCAGCCCTGTGTTGGCCGACCTCAAGCTTCGCAGAGGTTGGTACCAGAAAAATAGCTTTTGGATGTCCATGGCACCACCTCCATGGAGCGCCTTGTGCACCAGGCAGAGGGCTTTGAATTTTACTTTTTGCGGGATAGTGAGCCAGTGAAGCTGTCTGATACTGGCAGACGTGGGGTGATATTTAGGGAGAGCGAGCAGCACACGGGCTGCCGCATTCTGCAGAGATTGTAGTTTAGCAGTTTGGCCTTTATCTATTCCTAGGTATAGCGCATTCCCATAGTCAATTCTGGAAAGTACAAGGGCTCCAATTACCGTTTTCCTGAGTGTAAATGGGATAAACGGCAGGATTTTGCGCAAAACTTTCAAGGTGAAGAAGCAGGAGGAGGTTACTTGATTAATTTGCTTCCCAAACTTCAATTCACTATCGAATATAAAGCCTAGGTTCTTTGCCTTGGTCACCGGGCCCGGACAGCTCCCCGCCTCCGCAGGCCACCAATGTTGGTTCCATATTGAGGGGCCTTTCCCAAACTCAATAACCTCGGTCTTTTCGGTATTGAGTTTGAGGAAGTTTGCGTTCATCCAAGCCATAACTGCATTAAGACAGTTACGGAAATGGGCCGCTGTGATGTCCACCCTCTGCATGACCGATACCACTATTTGGGTATCATCCGCATACGAGACCAGAATTAGGCCGTGCTGTTTGATTAATCTAGCCAGAGGGGTAACATAAGTATTAAACAGCGTTGGCGACAGAGCCGACCCCTGTGGAACTCCACACGGGAGGCACAAGTTCGCCGACTTAAGACCCTCCCAGTGGATATATTGTTCCCTGGATGCCAGGAAGGATGATAGGAGGGCTAGAGCCGTCCCTCTGATACCTACTGCCTTCAGCCGCCGAACCAACACCGCGTGGTTCACGGTGTCAAATGCTGCTGATAGGTCAAGCAGGATGAGGACGGCTCTACCCCCCCATCCAACAGTTTGCGGATTTCTTCTGTCGCCATTATCAGGGCAGATTCAGTGGAATGTCTTGCTCTGAAGCCGTGTTGGGTGGAATCAAGAAGTAGATTACCGTCCAAATAATCCATAAGTTCTAGATTGATAGCTTTTTCAAGAATTTTAGCCGGTAATGGGAGACATGATATCGGGCGGTAATGCTTAACCTCCGCTGGATCCAGTGTAGCTTTCTTGATGATCGGCCTAATACAGGCCTTTTTCCAAAACTGCGGATAGACACCAGAGCTAATAACCTCGTTTAAAAGAGGTTAAAAGACGTACTATCACCCTGAATTTAATGGACTATGGTTTAACTTCTAGGGGTGGCTTAGTAGCTTTCGTGATTGAGGCACACAAATCAAATAAAACAGAGATATTTTATTCATGGGTTACGTTCCCAGCAGCAAATGCAGTAACACAGACATTTCACTACTATATAGAAGGAGATGCACCACGGGAATACGGTCCCTGCGAGGACATAGAAGTTCCACTTACTTACCAGGAACACCTATACTGGTTTAAAGGCGCCCTACCCCATATAAGACACAGAGTAAGATTAGGCCCGCTCGGAGGAGACGGGGCAACATGGCCAATATTAGCAGCCTACACACCACATCCTGACATTGAAACAATGCCACAGCCAGATCTACTCTTACAACACAAAGATTTAATTCAAATCTACAGAAACCTGACACAGTATGTCATGAGGACTTTCACAGTCCAACCAACATCAGTTGCAACAAATGGAACTCAATTTCAGGGTACAGCAACTAAAATTACACCACAAACGTTACACACAGTAATGGGCAAAATGCCCACGAAACGTGAACAAATGCCATTCTGGGTAGCTCAGAAAATAACTCAGCTCGAGGCAGTATTCCCGAATACTACCCCGTTTGAAAAACACAGAATGCTAACAATCTGCTTGCCCATTGGGATAACACCACAAGTAGAGGACTGCACCTCTTAGGGTACAGTCTTTGCTGCCATATATACCAGAACACATGGTATTCCTTCTTTAGCAGTAGTACCAGACATATTAAGACAAATACAAAACGAGTACGGAGCAGAACCTGCCCTAAACTTAGGGATGAAGTTATTAAATAACTATGACCAGGTATCAGCGATAATACTAGCTAATATTAAAGGGGAAGCAGCTTCAGTGGCAATCCGCTAACGCCTAAGGGAGTTCAGTCCGTTGGATCAACAACACGAACTGGCCAAAATAATTGAAACTGCATATGCAGAATTAGGCAGAGACAATTTGGGTGGGAAAGCATTAAAACCACAACTGATGGGCATTCCTGAAAAGGACACTACAAAGCAGACACCTGCTTCTCCTAAAAAGTGGGATAATAAAAAACATCAAAGTTTAAAAACAGATCTCAATCCGGGGAAGATCTCCTCCACTGGAGCCCTCTGAAAAGAGGTATAATCTCAGGAATAGGGATAATATTAGGAAACCTGACAGGTATCAGGATACTGATACATGTTCCTCTCGTTCCTTTCAGGGCTCGACGAAAAACTCATAGAGAGAAGGACGGTCAGAACACAAAGAGGAGCATACAAAGTCCAGAGACAAGCAGCACGCTCAAGACTAATCTTCCAAAAAAGATGACAAGCCAAAATCAAAACCACAGTTTAAGAAGAAGAAAGTTGCAGGCATAAAAATCAGACATGCCCAGAATTCTGAGGACGCAGCTTCTGAACGGCGAATGGGCTCTGACGATGGTAGACAGTGCGGCAGAAGTAACAATAGCTCGCCAGAACCTGATGGAATTTCTGGTGACAGCGGACTTGAATGATTACATCACGGTGGAAACACCAGACACCAGGGTGAGCGTCCCACATAAGTTACATGAAATAACACTCCAAATGGAGGGGGACAAGCCCAGGAAAGTCAAAGGTCTCTTTTGGGAAAATCTGTCATCTGGTTATGACATCCTATTTGCAGAACAAGATTGGCCGCCAGCATTCGTTATGGAGTGCCCCAGGGGAGAAACTGTAATTTTTCCATCATTCTCCGACCTCGTTCTCATACATCTTAAACATGCTTATGCACAGGAGTGGGAGGTGGCCCTAGCTCCTGAACTATACAAAAATCATGCCGGTTAGAATGAGGATTCAACCCACCACATGATCCCGATAATGTTTTCACCAAATGCTCAGAGGCAATACCCAATAACGCAAGAAGCTAAAAACCAGGTCAGGGAGATCTTAGATCAACTTGAATACCAAGGGGTGATTGAAACATGTACCTCACCAATGAACAACCCTTTGTTTCCCGTATCCAAACCAGACAACTCATATCATCTAGTTTTAGACTACAGACATTTAAACTCATGCACAAAGACATTCGCTGTCCAAAATGCACATAGTGCCGCATTAATGAATAACATTGTGCGAAAAAAATACAAAACTACATTAGATATCTCAAATGGATTTTTCTGCCAAAATATAGCGCCTGAAAGCAGGTATTTGACCACATTCTCAGCGTTGGGGTCCCAGCGGCAATTTTGTTGTCTCCCTGAGGGGTATAAGAACAGCCCGTGGGTATTCTCAGCAAGAGTAACAGAGTTACTCCAAAATTTTGATGAGGAAGCATTGTCCTATGTGGATGATAATTATCTGAAGGACGATGACTTAAAAAAGCACTTGAACAGGGTGAGCACCATTATAATGGGATTCGCCTCTGAGGGCTACAAATTTAATTAAAAAAAATCGAAAATAGCCCACCTCAATGTCCTATTTTTGGGATATGAGCTTTCAAGTGAAGGGAAAAGCCTGGCAGCTAACTTTTTTAGAAAAGTGTGCGCTGCTCCAGCCTCCAAAATCATTAAAAAATCTACAATCAATACTGGGATTCCTAAATTTTGGCAGAACATACATTTTAGATTACGCAGAAAAAGTAAAACCTTTCTACGACTTAATAAAACCTGACTTTTCAGTCAAACATTGGACACAGGAACATTCAAATATCCGACGTTCATTACAAGAAGACATGATTGCTTCCAAACACTTACAGACAAGCGTAAACATACGCAACTTGGTGATCCGTGTAATAGCCGGTCAATGCGGGTACACTTACTTAACCTTCAATGAAGGAGAAACGGTACCAATCGCATACAAATCACACCCATACACAAACACAGAAATGCGTTTCACTTCAACAGAAAAAATTCTGACAGCCGTTCAGACCGCAGTAGCAAGAGAAAGAGCACTGGCTCAGGGGAAACGCATAATTGTCATAACCCCAGTTCCAGCTTTAGAAGCTGTTACAAAGGCTAGCATTCCAAATGCAAAAGCTTTACATCCGAGATGGATACAATGGGCTAATTCTCTTACTGCAACGGACGTTGAATACAGATTTGACCCAAGTCTAAAAACACAAGCATTTCTGCAATACGAACAAGAATATCCTCTACCTAATGAAATATTGCCTCTCGATCAGTATGAATATATTATTTACACTGACGGATCTGCTCAACCGGCCATAGGGAGTAAGCAACAATACAGCTCAGCATGTGCTATCGTTAAAGGTCGCATGCGGGATGGAAAGTTCCATCCAAGTTGCACCAAGACGCAATCTCTAGGAGACTGTACGGCTCAGTTGGCAGAGTTAAAAGCACTGATACTGGCACTTGTAAATACGGATCACGAATTCCCCAAACTAATTGTGTGTGATTCCTTTTACTGTGTGCAGTCATACAATGAGTACTTGTATCATTGGGAACAAAACGGGTTTAAGGACGGGAAAGGTGGCACAATTAAGCATAAAATGCTATGGGAACAGGTAGTGGAGTTGAAAAACGACCTACCAAGGGCTCACGTGATACACACACTGAGTCATCAACGTGATGGCGTTCACGTTGAAGGGAATTCATTGGCTGATGAAGCCGCAAAGGGGGCTGTGCGAACGGCTTCCGTAGCTGCAATCACTCGTTCAAAAACGAGAATAGACGGTGAGATTATGATGGCTGTGATTGCCTCAAGCAAGAACAGCTGTGCAGTACCAAAGACATTTCCACTCAAGTACTCCTACAAGTTAGATGCAAACAACATTCCATTTGCTCAGATTCCTGGAGTGGGGGACAGAGTAATACCAAATATGGATCGTAGGCAAGGTTTAATACTAGCAGCACATGAGGGTTTGGGCTCTGCACATACAGGCGTCACAGCGACTATCTCATTGTTGAAACAGCGCTATTGGTGGCCCGGTCTAACAAAGCAAACTAAAGACTATGTCTTGAAATGCGACATCTGCTAGCAGATGAAAGGCTCCACCAGAACACGCCAGGCGCAGACACCATTACTTATATCTGACAAACCTCTCGCATGTGTGTATCTGGACCACTGCGGCCCCTTACAATCTGATGGGGCTTACAAGTATATCATGGTTGCAGTGGATTCCTGCTCTAGATTCCTCTGGGTTTGGCCTCAGAGCTCGGCTGACGCTCAAACTGTTATAAAAGATTTGCGAGTCTTTATCGGGACATACGCAGTTGGCACGTTACATTCTGACCATGGCCCGGCATTTAGCTCTCGGGCTTACAAAGAGGCCATGAAAAGTATGGGCATTGCACTGCGGTACTCCTCTCCGTACCATCCTGAGGGAAATTTGGTTGTGGAGAGGAAAAACCAGGACTTAAAGCAATCTTTAACAGCTAGGGTATTAGGCAAGGGCGGTAGTTGGGTCAGTCACCTTTATGGGGTACAAAGAGCACTAAACAACCAGCCCAAAAATTCTCTAGGGGGTGTCACTCCATATGAAGTCCTATTTGGGACGAGAATGTGGGTAGCTGATCTTGAGTATGAAGGCACAGTGGCGGATGAGAAACCATTTGATATCGATGATCGTTTGGCTGTTTTACAGGATCTAAATGAATCCAGGACACAACAAAGCAACATTGTCCAGAAACAGACCGCCACTGAGGAAGTCAAGGTAAACACGGCAAGACCTGTCTGGATCCCAAAAATAGGGGATCTGGTCAGAGAGAAAATAGCGGACAAAAAAGAATTTGGACCATCATACAGAAAGCCTGTACCTGTCCTAGCAATCCAAGGAACACAAACTGTTCTTTTGCCACCTCTTGCCGGGAAAAAGGAGAAAAGATTTGTCTCAATCGACTTAATCAAACCACACTATGTGGCCAATACTGAACAGTAGTCCTCGTGGACTCCACTGTAGCAGACGCCCTCCTCTCGCTACAATCCAAGAAGTTCAAACAGAAAGACTCATCCCGTTTGAAGAGCCTCCTGTACGGAATAAAGGACTAAGCAACAATGCTATGGAACTCGTTTTCCTTGAACCCGAAGTTCATCTACAAAATGAAACTCAAAACAACACTCAAGTTGCAATCAGACCAAATATAGACGTATACGTCAACATGCCTCGACGAGAGCAAAATGCGATTTCAACAAATCCCGATGCAATTCCTACAATTGATCGAACTGCTTCTGGCTACTTCATGAATTTTGATACATTTTCTTTAGATTCAAGTGAACCGGAAACGACGCCAGTCCAAAAATCACGTAAAAAGCAAGCTAAAGACTTTCTGAACTTTCTTAAAAAGACTTACCTGGTATCGCCTTGGATTGAACTTTGGGTAATTACTTGGATTCTATTTTTTCTTTTCTGGCTAGGCTTAGTGATAACTTTTAGCATGCTTATTAATGGACGATATCTTCAACAGAGCTCTACAGCCCCGAAAGTTAATTTGATTTTAAAACCACATCAATCATCTCATCGTGAACAGAGAGACTTGTCATCAGTGATCATCACAGCGGTTCCGATACCAGATGGTATAGTTTGGGACGAGGTTGATTTCGAAATATTCGGTCCGACTGAACTTTTAAAAATTCCTCATTTATTTAAAATTTCATTAAGTGATATCATTACCTCCAATACATTTTCTGATGATTGGGACACTGAAACTGTTAATAACATGTTGTCTGATTTAGAAAAAACTGCTGCATTTCCGAACACTGAAATGTTAGAAAGTAATTCAGACTATGACACTTTGCACTGTTACCAACATTATGGTCATCATTTCCTGCACAAATCACCACCAACGGGTAGTTCGCAGACATTTGCACAGAAATTTTCATATTTTTCAGGTTTTAACACCACTGACCCAACCTCATATTATTATATGGTTACACCAACATCAGCACTGAAAATTATGTTGACAAACACCAAACAGATTTACTCTGCTTCCTTTATTGCCCAACTGTCTGAACAGGGTTTTGACCTATGGAAGGACACAATAGACTTAAAATCAGTCTGGGGTTCTAGGGACTGGCAAGTCCAGGGAACAGAAGCACTATTTAGAGCATGCCTCATTCCACAGCAGATGATATTTCTAAACGAAACTGTGCAACAAACATCTTGTCTTGGAGTAGCCAAGGTAAAGGACCTGAACACACCTCAATTTCCAACACCATCACAGATGGGAGGGTGGCAAAATTCAACTTCACAGGAAGAGGCAACAGTAGATGACATTCTAAAGTACAATAGATCAGACCCAAAATGGGGAAAAAGGGTGGTTTGGCCCTTAGACACAAACATATGTCATAAACGATTCTTGGGTATTACCGAAGGGTACAGTATCCACAGGCCAGACCCACGCTATGTACAAAGAGAACATCCAGGGGTAGTGACATCTTACAGTGTTGGGAAGTTGTGCCTTGATTGGCTAGAGACCTCAACACTAACAGAAGTGAAACAACACTTAACCTTACTCTCACAAGACATGGATCTTAGGGATTTTTACAAGGTCCCAGGAAACAACGTCAGAAACGTTTCATATATGCTGGCATTTATGCTGCCTATAATGAAGAGTGGAAAATATCACAACAAGAGGTCGCAGAGAGAATACGGGAAATGGACCGTATTAACTTAGAAAAATCATTGGCTGTGGTGGACAATGGGTTAACAACTTTGTCCTCCAGAATATATTCTTTGGGCAACATTGTGTCTTCTGCGATAGACATCCTAGAACAAGATTTGGCCATACTACACCACGGGCAATCTCAATTACGTTCTATCATGTTATTGAGCTGGACGCTGCAATCTTTGCACGCAGGCTTTGTGCCTTGGTGTTTTATAAACAGTACGTCTCTGTTTTCTGAATATAATCTAACAGATAAACAGGTTGAAATGGCACAAAAGGGAGCTAAATGTACAATGTTGCGTATTGAAAACTGGACCGACTACCATTTACAGTAGCGGAAGGTCCGTCTACTGAATGGCTGATCCATGGCCACATAACTCTACCGGTCACCACTTTTCAGTCTCAATATTGCCTTGAACAACAGCAGGCGGGCAAATATGTAAAAATGGGTAAGGAGTACATTAGGGAATCTTGGGATTTACCGTATAGATTTCGATGCCGGAGTGGGGATCGAGAAGTGTTTCTAAGTGGTACTAACTGCAAGAACGCTTTGAGCGGTTTTCTCATGTGCCGAGACATTACATTGCACGGAGCATGTAATGGTTCAATAGCAAACTTGTCCTGCCACATGAAAGGGACTCCAGCTGCCGTGATTAAGCCAGTATTCGAGCTGCTCTCAAATGGGAGTTACTTGATGCTGAACGATCAAGGTTGCTGTGGTATGCTTCCGGGCATTGTCTATCTGGTCACTGTGAACTCCAGGGTTACTTGCTGTATGCAAGTATTGTTTCCCCCAACAAGTACAGTCAGGGAGGCACCGTTATGGCCTTCGTTGAATGTTTCCTTTATACAAATTGATACTTTGAGCAGACTGAAAGCCATGCTTCTACAGCAGACCGTACCCTTAACCTCGGCTCGAGAGACCTTTGATCTTCAAATTGCAAGGACCTCGAGTGAGATACAGGCACTTATACGTACAAACTGCCCCATTCATTTTGCAAAAATGGTGGGTCGTATCTTTAATATGTCTGATACGAGTGGTATTGTACACCTATTTAAGACCATAGGGTCAGGACTTCTTAGCACCTTTCAGACAATCCTCAGAGTCATCCCGAACTTTATACACTCTGTATTTGGAAGCATTTTCAGAGGTCTACCTCTGATCCTGCGATCAATAGCGGGAGTCCTGATTGTCATTTACCTACTACGCAATGGACGGCCCCATTACCAACGAGATGGCAAAAGCGCTCCTGGAGCGGAAATACCGTGAACGCATGGTACAACATCTGGGCACACCTCGCCTAAGAGAACTAAGCGCCTCTTGGTTCCTATCGTTTAGACCAGTCTGGGTGGACTGCATCTTGCCTGTTCTTCGATGCCTGTTTTGCGGTGAAGAATGCGTGTTGGACCTCTGTCTAACACTTGCAACGGACACGCCTGCGGACTTGAATACCCGGCTAGAACCCTTGAGGGCCCACGCTCTGCAATGTCCCCAGCATATTCCCATCTTGATGGCTGCATTCCTCGAGAATCCGCAGATGCCTTTTACAACTGGGGTAAGCTTTAGCTCCACCACTAGCACCGAGGTATCGACGACAGCACCGGCTGCCTCTACACCAGCTATTGGCAGTACTGAATATCATCTGTGCTTCATTAACGTGCTCTGCGAGGTGTTACAAGGACCGTCCCCTGCAGCAGCAAGCAGCGATGATGTTGCGTCTCCCAGCCAGGACATTTAATCTGTAATTGGCTCTTTGTGTGCTGGGAAAGAATTCAGATTTTTTCACTTTTCTAAAATTAACTAAATTTGGAACACTCCCTAAAAATTGACACTTTCACGCTGGAAAAGCATGGCCTTTCCACGCTTGTAGACATTCAGCTTATATAAACGAACTCAATTAGGACTGTGGCTTAAGTGACAATTCCAAACAACGAATTTTCATAGCAAGAATTTAAATGTTTACCTTTTTAAACTGTTTTTAAAATGATTTTAAAACAGGATTTTAACGAAGCTCATTGAAAAATGTTCTATGCACTACTATCTAGTAAAGAGAATAGTCCACTGGCATTTTTATTATTGTTGACTGTTCGGAAGAGGAATGGGTGTTATGTGTCATATAGGTACCCTAATATAGGCCCAGGTAACATCATACCCTTTCACCTACATCACCTCCCCTACATTACACACTAACGAGCCTTTTAAGGATTGAACGCCTTTTATGGACTGAACCTTTTACCTAGTTTTAGGCCAGGGTGCAGAAGGAGGGTTTTTCCCGAACAATAGTGTTCTATGACTTCATCTTTAGACTGACACTGCATGAATAAAATATTCATGAGGCTACTTGGAAACCAGGCAGGGGCTATACACCACCTTCCTACTATCTACGCACAAGGTTCATCCCATACGTCATCCTCATACCCAACAATGGCTAACACAAGAACAAGGGACAAAGGGACTCTATATACTTTTCTGTATAAATGTAGCACCTCTTGCTATCAGTAGAAAGAGGGCACCAAGACTTCCAGGCCGACACACTGACCAGAGACGCTGAGGCTCCTGCATGCAGACGCTCCAGCTGACAGTGGTCTGAACATCCCTTGCGGGGTGTCCAACTCGAGACCAAGAAGAGCTCCTACATTCACACTTCAGGTAATGGGGTTCGACTAAATCCTAGAGGGATTCTTGACTTCACACCTACTCACATTCTAGGTACACTTAGGTACATCTAGATAGGCATCGTAGGAGTACGCACTCTCTTTTATCAATGTATTTTATATTCATGTATTTATTCATGCTTATTGCAAGATGATAGAACTGTACTATCCTTTTATATTCATAGTACTGCTAATCATATATCTCTGCTACTGTCTAATGGTTGTTTCAGCTCATATACTTTACATGAGAATAACAACTGTTCAATAAACCCTTATTGAAACGCCCAGACTGTTTATTCTGTGTACCTCTGAGATAAACTAAATAAGCATGAGTGACTGAGCGAAAAGTAGTACATTGTTTCCACGATCTTGAGGGATCAGAGTTGTCATGTTCTGAGGTTGCCAGAAACTAATCTCTCCCCGATAAGTGGAGACACCAGTGGCACTGTGAGCTAGCTAATGCAAACAGGCTAACATTTCTTGGTGGGGGTGTACAGAATCAGTCTGCCACCAAGCCCACAGTTTATGTTATCCAAACGCGCAGGTCCTGCATGGGTACTGTAGGAACTACACAACAGTTTGGTACACTGCCTGTCTGTGAAATTACAGCTAAATGGCACACTTGCAATCCAACGCCAAAGGACTGTCCATGCTGCAAGGTTCCGGTAGAAAGTGTTGCCCATGTCATGTTCGCTTGCCACGCATATTCCATACCAAGGGCAAAGTGGATGAAACCGATTTGCCGGCAACTGGGCACACAGGAGCATCGCGTTGCCCTGCGTATTCTTAGATCGGACCCAAGACCGCTCTTTGCCTGCAGTGTGGCTAAGTTCTTAAGACATGCATGGCTAATAAGAAGGAAGGCCCAGACAGGAATACGACAGCCCCCAGTCGCATGACGCTCATACGTAGCTGTCGTTGGGCTCTCAAGTTAATATAGGCCTAATTATATACCTTGTACGTGCACTTTACTGTTTTTAGCTTTGTGATAATGCTTTCATGAGGGGGTTTGTAAGTTGGGCTTAATTAAAAACGAACGATAACAGGAAGTCTTTTAGTGCCTTACCCTACCCCTTTTTTAAAAATGTAATTCATGTATATTTTAACTTCACTATGTTGTATTGATGACAGCTCTACTTTTATTGTGCCGATTAGCATGATATTGCCTGGTTTTAGCATGATAATAGAATGGATTAGTTTTATATATTTGTTGTAACTTGTTTTTGACGATTCAACTATCTTACATTCTTTATATATTTAAAATGGTGTTTTTATAGCTTTTATGACGTGAGCTGTCAAAATAAAGCTTATACAACAACAACAACTTGGCTGTCGACACTCAGGTCCAGCTTTCTGGGGGAATCATCACAAATGAAGCTAGATAGGCATAGCTGGCAGAAGTATTTTCAGGGGCCCATATCCACTCCTGATACCAATGTGGCAGAATCCGACTCTCCAGGACTTTATCAGACTCCATGATATGACTTGGTGGAAGGTGGCTGGGGTGACACGAGTGGGGGACTTGTATGTAAAGGGTGCGATTCGCCCCTTCCCGGATATCAGTGAAGCATTTCACATTCCGTGTGGACAATTTTCGACCTATGGCGCTGTTCACCACACGCTCGCCTCCTGCTAGGGACAGGAGAGATCAGAACCCAAGATTGCACTCCTACTCCATACAATACTGGTATACGGGGAATACGTAGGGTTATTACAGCCCTGTATGAAGCTCTACTAGAGTAGGGAGAGAAACCAGATACCAGGGTTAGGGAGCGATGGATGCCAGACCTTCACCTCCCACTAACGGATAAACAGTGGACTCAGTCCCTGTAGCAGGTTAAGGATGTCTCTCAAAATTTGCACTTTTGTTTCATCAAATTCAATTATTAATACCAAGCCTACCACGCACATCATTGCATGTCACCCATGTTTCCCACACCTACCCCTGGGTGCCCCAGATGTGGGGGTATTGACACTGAATTCCGCACATGGTGTGGGATTGCCCAGGGGCACAACAGGTCTGGGAAGAGGTGGTGAGGGTTACATCTGCCCTGGTCGATACTGTGGTTCCAACCACTCCAGAGTCCTGCCTGCTGGGCATCCACCACATAGCCAAGGGGGATAAATACTCTGCTGCAGTGGGCGAGAGCCAAAGCGTGGTGTTTTCGGAGTCCCGACGGAGGGGAGGGGCTGACAAGGGGCTTACAGTATGGGACATGTAAACACAGAAACTGGAGGCGAAGACCCTGGAGGCAAAGGATGACACTAGACCCCCGTAGGTGGGAAAATGCATAGACATATGGACACAAAATTTCTGAGAGATGTGGGATGGGGTGGTCCATAAGGGGAAGGTGTGTGTAGCAACCATCGGATAATATATTCTTAACATGAAATGTTACTTAAGATAGCGCAGACATTGAAAACCTTGCACACTACAGAAGGGATGGAGCCAGAAGTGGATCACTGGACTGGTCAACTACAGCGATGTGGTAGTAATAAGTATTGATATTGTACTGTTTAAAATGAATTGATGGTCATTTGCAAAACAGATTATGGGAGGTCTAACACTGTTGTATTTATGTTGCGGATTGTTAAAATAACAAAGAGATGCAAAAAAAAAGTATTGTTTTTGTTCAAGAATACTGCCCGTCATACAGGCATGCTTGTATCTTGGTGCAAGGCTGCCTGTATTGACTCAACCCAGCTACAAGTGCACCATTGTAGGAAGAGAGCTGAACTGCGCCATATGTTTGTAATGTGGCACTGTTCTGCTCTTTCCCATTCATGTATCGCAGCACAGCAATTTGGCTTTCTGCATTATGTTGGGTGTACTTTTAGAAAATCTGAGAATACATTTTGACATGTCCTATTTTTAAATACCATGCATTCTGCTTTATAGGCAGAAAGGCCTACATAAGAATGACATGTTGATATTTAAAAGGAAAGTTCTGGCTGGTGAAAAGGGGTTACTTTGATAGTTTGAATTGTAATATTTAATCGGCTGCACTCAGGTTGTAATGGTAGGCCCAAAGCCATTTTTTACCCTATCAGTTTTTTGAGTGGTACAATAGATGCTGCAGTCCAAAAGTGACATTTATTTTGCAGGCCCTGGCTGCACTTTGTACCACAGACTAGGGGCTTAGAGGTAAAGTTAAATATGCCAATTAGGAGTATACCAATTTCATCATGCTGAAAGGAGGCGCACAGGCACTTCACCACTGGGTAGCAGGTGTAACGTATACAGAGTTCTACAGCCAGTAAAAACAGATATGGCAAGACTCTGGGTATAGATAATGCAAAAGATGTTCATTTCCTAAAGTTAAATCACACATTTTATATTTTTCCAACATCTTCAATATTACTTCCAGAAAGTATTCTGAATATTTCTTTTTTTAGCTTGAACTGTGTTTTATCCCTACCAGTCCACTAAACTGCTTGTCCTTTTGAATTGTGACAGACATGACATTTTCTGCCATTTTGCAAACCTCTACACAGCAATTAAGTGCATTCTATATTAATAACAGCTTCAATTAGTAATAATATGAAAGGCTAGTTGAATTAGCATCCTATTTTATATATTGCACTATAAGGTAATCATTTTGATATTTAAGTTCCTCAAACCAGTAACCAATGTACAATGTCATTGTGATTGCATATGATAAGATGTTCTTTTGTTTGGAAAAGTTTGATAATATTCTATATATGAAACATAATCAATCTAAGCATGAAAAAGAACATCTCCATTGTATGTTCATCTCATTTATTAGCACAAAAACCTCCATTTGTTTGGCTTTTATTTTTAAATAAACCACAACAAACATTTATACAAAATATATTTGATCGAATAAATAATGTCATTAACAGTTTTTTTTACTTAAATCACATCACTATACAAGAGTTGATATAAACATACTAAATAATTTTTCAATGTACTGAACAAGACAATCATTCAAAAATCCTATTTTAGAGCTTCTCTTTTCCCTTTTTTCATGGTTTGCACTTCATCAAGCTTATCCTCATCAGAGTGTAGGAAATATCCTTTCATTAGTTCAAGTTCTGCTTCATGACTATTTAACTTTTCTAGTTTTTTAAGAATTTTGATTGTCATCTGCAATAAGAAAATAAAAAACTTTCAACTCTACATACTTTTCCATTTAGCATTAAAGCTTACATGGAAAGTAAACATACCATATAACATTCCTTACAAGAATTAAAGTTCTTTGTTATTTGTATTTTAAATATTTATATTTCAGTAGTGTACGTTTACAAGTTGGTTTTACTGTCAGGTGTGAAGTATGTACGCTTATCTGATATAAATATTATTTTAAAATAAGCATGTTCCAAAATGATCATCTGCTTCCTTTTTATTCTTTTCACACAAACATTTTATTTCATGTTATACAGCACTACATAGATAAATGTGCAACAATTTAAGATTGCAAATATTGCTCATCTTTTGTTGTCTTTCCTTGTTTTAA
This sequence comes from Calotriton arnoldi, assembly GCA_963921515.1. Classification (NCBI taxonomy): domain Eukaryota; kingdom Metazoa; phylum Chordata; class Amphibia; order Caudata; family Salamandridae; genus Calotriton; species Calotriton arnoldi. Next base: position 463,559 of record CAWUFW010009630.1, on the reverse strand, counting down.
TATCCATCATTACTCTTGCTACCTACAGGTTAATGATTTTCAGATTTTTCCAATTTAAATATACTATAATAGTAATTTGCCTATTGTGGTTGTGCTTGAAAAATGGCTTGTTAATTCAACTTTCAATGTTTTACAGTCTTCCACTGATGAGTAAAGCACAAAATAGTTTGGGATTTATGGGAGTACACTTTCAACTAGCACATTTTAATTTCTACTTTTTCTTTTTTTATGCAATAATAGATATGTACGTTTTAGTTGTCACTTTATGTTGCCAATAGGTAATGAAGTATGGGCAGTTTTCAGAATAATGCCAGATTATGAGGTGTGTGTTGTAAAGAGTTGGGCATACTAATTTGTGGCAATTTATTTTCAGAGCAAATCTTCCTGATACCCCCTGCAAGTGTACAGCCATATTTTACTACACCACATGCCCTCATTCTCAATCAGGACACATAGCCACAGGAGAAGGCTAAACGTCAACCTTAGGTCTAGCCCTTTTCATCAAAATACATGTTTTTTCAATCAAATATGAACTTTTCATATTGAGTAAACACATTTGAATAAAACCTTCTCTTTGTCTGGAAAGGAAACTCCATTTTTGCTTCAAAAACAGATTTCAAGCATAACACCCAAATGCCAGCTTGTCATTTTCCTAATACCAATGAATCACATTGAAAGATTCACCTCCCCTGACCACGTTTTTCAATCGTGTGCCAGATCTGCCTACTATAATCCTAAAGATGCCACTTTATGACAAGGATAGCCACCGTTTTGTCAGGGCCACAGCTGCTCCATGGATGCCCAACATAATGATAAGAACCTCCACAACATATCAGTTATAGGCATTATTATTCCAAGGATAACCAGAATGATGTGAAATATGACCACAATTTGACCATGAATATTAATAGTATGGCAAGTATAGCTGCCATTATACCATAATTAGTCCAAAGATGCCTGACATAAGCAGTATTTACCATTATTATGCCAGTGCAAACATTATAAAAAACAGTGATAATTAATAAGAAACAGTGATAATTGTGGCAGAGATGTGCTGTACAAAACAATGGAAAAGTATCACTAAATTCTTATGAATACTGTACATAGACCAAGGTCTTTAATTACGGCCCCCACAGCATTGATTGGAACAGTAGTAGACTCAAACCTTTTTCCATATGCCAGAGATAAAATATTAATTTCCATAGGCTTTGATAAACACTGATCTTGTTGACTGCTTGCGGCTACTGAACATTTTTAGGGATCAGCCCAAACAACACCCTTAATAACGTGCATCGGTTACTACATGTACCTAGTCAAGTATCATATTCTTAATCTCCTGGAACTCAGCAGGTCTAAGGAGATTTTCTCAGCAACCCACTGCAGTTAACTTTTTATTAAACTGGTATATTTTATGTTTGCAAGAGACTTGGGGCACAAAATCTTAGGTCATAAAGGACTACCATACAATCAACTTCCCAGCTATATAAACATGAAAACAGGATCATTCACCAGGTAGTATTTCAATTGACATATCTACAGCTATTTATACTACATTTACACAATACCACAATTTTGAACTGACTTTAAAGTGGTCCTTTTGGATAGATGTTGGATACTAGGAAAAATATCCACATTTTACCAGTAAATGTCAATCTAAATATGAATGGAAGTGGCCACAACATTTTATTTCCGATTGTTTGAGTAATATTGACAGCCTGAAGACCTCATATGTGGGAGCAGCAGTCATTGTAGTGGGGCTTTTTAATTTAAACGTATTTTAAAATAAAGGGATCATTCATACTGCTAACAATCAGGCTACTACTCACGATTCCATGGGGGATCTTGCAGTAAAAACACTAGGACAAACAGAGGGCCTTGAAACTGTAGGTCTCTCACATTCTGACTCTCTTGCCTTTAAATGGCAGTCCCACATTTAATCATTCAAAAGATTTCACTCCTTGCCAACCCTGGAGATGGGCTCCCCTAGATTATACATTTGGTTCATGTTGACTATATCAATTCTGTGCTCAATTTCTTGTGTTTCAGACGAATGAGAGCGACCACTTACATATTCTTGCAAAATATAATGTGAACTCCCATGTTTCTTATTAGGCAAATGTTGGAAATGCTGAATATTTTTCTCATTAAATAGGATCAAGTGGTTCCTCAGTCCTTGATAAATGTAAAAAGTGGTAGTAATCCACCCTGACCTAGAGCAGGTGAACCACCCTAATAGCCAGGATAAGCTCATCCAGATCGATTCAATACAGCTGAATGTCATAATTCTTCGAAAAAGAATCTAGCTAGCATCAGACCCCAGGTAGGAAATAACTGGTTCTCAGACAAAGAGGGAGTGCAGTCACTAGAGATAAAAAACAATATTAAAAAAACAAAGGTATAATGCACCTTTAAATAAGTTAGTTTAAGTGAACAAAATAATTACAAGACAAATGAGGCTGAAAGAGATTCTTTTTAGTCAAAGATGGACCTTAAATTAAACTCTCAGCACATTCTGGCAGTTTAGAAATCAACTTGATGATATCAACAGCTCTAACAGAAAAAATGGAGCAGGAGTTACAGAATAGACACAACACTTTTGAATTAACATCATTCCACACACATGAAAATGCCAATCAGACTCAAGTCCAGGGGTACCCACTTATGTTGAGGGGTAACCACCTTTATAACGCAGCAAACAAAGGTCAATGTTTCTACTTGTTTTACATCCTCCATTTCCTTCAACTATATACTATCTGTTTATTATCCAAGCAATCAGCAAAGTACGTCCAATGGTGCACCAGTGTTGTAATTTGGCAGCATTTAAGTTAAGCATTAACTGAAGACAGCCTGTATTTAGAGGCTAAATTGTCCGCTTTGTGGAATCCATTTTGTATTTCTGTCAGCCATTTTGGCTGCCATGTGCTACCATGTGCTCGCCATATGCTCTGTCCTACCTTCCTGTCAACTGCTCTTGAAATCTGCCTAGAGACAAGTTATATTTAGTTCCTCTTGCTTTGCACATGCTCAGTTGAGCTTGCAGCTGTTCCGAGTTTATAAATGTCAGGATGTGTCTGCTAAAAGTAGAAACTGTTAGCTCCACCCACTTGTCGACTGTGCATTCTCTGTATGACCTTATATGTACCTAAAACCAGCATTTGTGTTAGTACCGCCTTCATTTGAGCCCCTGTGTGGGTATAAAAGGACCAGGATCCTGCCATTCAGTGTGCTACTTCATGCATTACTGAAGGGTGATGTGTGAATGTTAGCTCCACCTCATGAGGTTTAATAAACTCTGTCTTTTATATTTCAGTTTCTGTGCCAACTTCTTCCTAAGTGTCTGAGGACTCTGTGCAGAGAAGGGAGAACCCCTAAGCACTGGTAGGCCTTGCTGAGGCTCACTACAACAAATTGGCGCTTCCAACGTGGGACTCATCAACGACTCGGATGCCCGAAGGACTGGTCGCGACGAAGGATTGGAATCTCGCTTTTGGACGCGATCGCTGCCTGAGGAGACACCAGAGTCTTGGCACCCACGGCGTTTTTCCTTTCTTTCTGATCTGACCATCCCGGCGGCGCCGGTCCTTGACTGAGATCTCTTCTGTTGATTCGCCGTGCAGTGACCATTTGGTCGATTTGAGAACTTGGCAGTTGGAACCTGGACACCATTTGATTGGTAAGAGCCGTTTTGCGGCACTTGCTGTTGGTTTGATGCCTTTGATTGGTAAGGTAGTTTTAGTAACACTTACTGTGGCTTTGTTTGTATAATTGGCCAATTTTGGAATCTGTTTTGTAATTATATATGTATTGCAATACATATAGGCAGGTAATGAGGAGAATTTTCTCTATTTAAAATTGTTTGAACAGCGCAACGTACGAAAAGTACCTTAAGCGCTACTTTGATTATAATACTGCATATTTTGCACAATTTTTTGGCATGCCTGTTTTCAGCACACTTCGTAGGATGTGTTGCTTTTGTAGTGGTACCAATTTGAGACTTGACGAAGCACAACCAGCCTCTCGGAGGGGACGCCTAATAGGGATATGTATATTAAGTATGGTATTTCTTCTATAATGTACTGCACGTTATGGAACAAATATACTAGTAAAGATCCTGAGTTGCGTTGGCCTATGTATGGGTCATTTGATTTGCGAAAAATTCAGTATGTGGAACAATGTATGTTTAAACGAAAGACTAGGCAAGATATGTTTGATTGTGTACGAATGTGGGAGAAAGAAGTGCGTGAGCGAATGAAGCGTGAACAAGCCTTGATTGATAAAGAACAGCGAAAGACCATTTATGCGAAAGCATTAGAGTTAAAAAACAAGGAGATGAGAGAAATTAAAGAGAGGGAAGATAGGGAACGCCATTTACAGGTAACTGGCCAATATGCTGTTAGGCAGCCCCTTTATCCTATCCTTAATAAACCGCAAGATGATTTCCTGTTATTAGATCGTTCTCCACCTCCGTATATTTTTTCTTCTGCTCCTCATGAGTCAGATGAGGACTCTTTTCAGACCAGGACAAAGCTCGAGAAACTCGTTCCATGTTATCTGCTGAGCGTGCATCTGACATTAGATCTACTGCGCGTAAAGCCGTTCAGTAGTACTACCACTGCCTCTGAACTTTTAGATAGTATAAAAGGATGGCAGGAAAGGGAGCAAATATATTTTACCGATACATTTGCTGCAGAGGTTATTGAACAATTTAGGAAGTATTCGGTAGAAGTGGAGCCCAATGATGTAGCAGCTGATTGTAAACAATTACGTGACGGTCTTTTTGTCTTCTCCCAGGTGGCTGACACGATCAGACGCTTGGTTAAACTGCGTGTTGAAGCAGCCCGTTTGCGAGAGGAGAAAAAGGCAGCAGAAACAGCTGCACTAGCATCTCAGATCAGCATGGCACAAACTTCTACTCCTGAAACAGATAAGAATGCTGTAATTCATGTGAAACCCATGCGGGAAGCCGCGCCTTTATATGTTCCTCCTAAAGGAACGGGTACAGAGGATGATAAGACTTCTCTTAATGCGAAAGGGTACTTTATTTATAATTGGGTTTACACTCCTTGGAATAGAGCAGATGTTATGGCCCTTAAAAATGCATTGCCTGACCCGCGAAAGAATCCAGCAGCCTTTTATGAGGAAGTTGAGGGTGCAATCAGCTCTTGTACTATGACTCTGTCTGATATTGATTTGTTCTTTGGATTAATATTACCGCCTGATATGTGGAGAACTGTGCGTAAAATAGATAATAATGCGACATTTGGAGCATTGTGGAAAGATTTAGAGCGGTTAGATGAAGATAGAGAACCTGCAAAGAAACCGTGTCAGTTAATTTTAAATCTTCCGGCAGCTATATTAGTTAAGTTAAAGACGATCATTCCCCCTAAAAAGATAGATTGGACAGTGCTAGCGTCTTGCAAGCAAAAGGTAGATGAATCAGTTTCTGACTTCTTCACACGCTTTGAAGAAGCATTTCACGATTTTAGTGGCCAGTCATTGACAGATGACACGGGTAGGCATCTGTTTGTCGATAAATATGTCGCAAACCTTTTGCCAGGAATAGCTAGTCGCTTAAAGGCCAGTGAGAGTTCATGGACTACATCTTCTCCGGTTTCTCTTTTAACTATGGCCCAGTATTATGAGCGGCAAGAATTAGAAGCCAAAGGTAATGAGGACAAAAAGTCTAAAGAGTTGAAAACAAAGGTTATGTTGGCTCAAGCTTATGGTCCGCCTTCTAGAGATAATGATAGAGGTGGACGTGGATCTTATGGTTCGTCCTTTCCTTCCTCTGCCCGTTCGAATTTGTCTGTTGATCAGTGTGCGTACTGCAAAAAATTTGGACATTGGCTTTCTGATTGTCCAGTGCTGCGTGCTCAGCAGAATCTACGTGGTCGGGGACAAATGAGAAATCGTTCAGGATATCAAGGGCCTAGAGGAAGCGCGAATGATCGTGCTCGGTTTGATGCTAATACACGTGGGCAGAATGGATTTAACACTTTTGATAGAAGGAACCAATATCAAATGTCTGACTATGCGCCCTCTGATTTTCAAGATTCTGCTTATGCATAGGATTGCCTAGGACGGGGTAAGGAATCAATTGAAGTTCCAGTAGATCAGAAGGGGTCCCTATGTTACAGCACATGTTTTGGGTTCTACTGATCAGTTTCTGGTTGATACAGGAGCTACTCGTAGCGCCTTGTCTAAACAATTGGTTCCAAGGGCTCCCCTGTCTGGCTTAACCATTACATCGATAGGTTTCGATGGAACACCTTCCCTTAGCCCATTGTCACAACCACTTGCATTTGATATTGATAAGTTTACTGCTCCATGTCCGTTTTTGCTTTCTCCAAACACACCAGACAATATTGTGGGTCTTGATATGCTTAAATATTTTAGGGCTACGATACGGTGTTCTCCGGAAGGAGTACGGGTTATTTTGAATGACAACTACCCTATGATTGAGAGATCTTGTATTGTTAAAGAGGACATTGCACTAGCCTCACTCTCTAGTACTTTGTGGGCTACTTCGGATACTGATGTAGGGCAAATGGTTATTCCACCAGTACATATTAGTGTCAAGGAGGGCGCTTTATTGCCAAGACTGCCTCAGTATAAAATTTCTCGAGAAGGAGAAGAAGCACTCACACGTATTGTACATGACTTAATTAAGGTGGGGGTTGTGGAAGAAGTTCCTTACAATATTTGCAATAGTCCGATTCTTCCCATTTTGAAAAAGATACTGACACTAGGATTTATAGATTTATTATCGATTTGAGAGAAGTCAACAAGATTGTAGTACCACAGTACCCTGTAGTCTCTGACATAACGACATTGCTTACCCTGGTCCCTCCAACAGCAACTACATTTTCTGTAATTGATCTGAAGAACGCTTTCTTCTCGATTCCTATTCATCCTGATAGCCGATATTTGTTCGGTTTCACTTTGAATAATAGATCATACAGATTTTGTAGAGTTCCTCAAGGCTATACTGAGAGTCCTAGTATTTACAGTCAAGCATTGAAGAGACAGCTTGATTCCTTTACCTTGCCTAAAGGAGTGGCTCTCATACAATATGTCGATGACATCTTGTTGGCAGCCGATACACCTGAGCAGTGTGAGAAATGCACTTTGTCTTTGCTTTCTTTTCTTGCTACACACCACCATAAAGTATCACGAAAGAAATTGCAATATTGTAGACCGAAGGTGACCTATTTAGGACACCTTCTGTCTAAGGAGGGCCGTGCACTGACACCAGATCGCATTCAAGCAATTTTAGACACCCCAGTACCTTCCACGCAGAAAGATGTCCGTGCATTCATTGGTCTGACTTCGTTTTGCAGGCAATGGATATTGGGTTTTTCACACATTGTTAAACCCTTGCTAGCACTTTTGACTAAGAACACACCGATCCCCCTTCCATGGACAGATGAATGTCAAAATGCTTTTTGTCAGTTGAGACAAGCTCTTTGCTCTGCACCAGTGTTAGGCACACCAGATTACACGAAGGCTTTTACACTCTATGTACATGAGAAAGAAGGATGTGCATTGTCAGTTTTAGTACAGATACACGGGGTCAAACAGCGTCCTTGTGCATACCTTTCTGCAGTTCTTGACCCTGTTGCTCGTGCATTGCCTGGGTGTTTCCGTTCAGTTGCAGCGACGGCTGTGTCCATACGTCAGAGTGAAGGGATAGTTTTGTCACACAAACTGTTGGTGCTAGTACCCCATGCAGTAGATGCCCTTTTGAATCAGACTAAGACTCAGCACTTAACTAGTGCTCGTTTGACAGGATACGAATTGACACTGCTAGCACCTCATATTACCTTGAAAAGATGTGCGACACTGAACCCCGCCACTTTGTTGCCATATCCTGCGACTCAGTCTCAGCCAAAGGAGCCTCACGATTGTATATTCCTTACTGAGGAACAGACAAAGGGTCGCATCGATTTGCAAGATACGCCCCTTCCAGATGTAGATGGGGAACTGTGGGTTGATGGGTCCTGTTTGAAGTTACCAGATGGCACGACTTCAGCTGCTTATGCAATTACCACGCTTGAGACAGTAGTGGAAACAGCTCGCATACCTCAGAAGTCGGCTCAAGCAGCTGAACTAATAGCTTTGACACGAGCATGTGAGCTTAGCACTGACTTGTGTGTGAACATTTACTCGGATAGCCGCTATGCTTTTGGAGTGGTTCATGATTTTGGCCTACTCTGGAAGGAAAGAGGCTTTCTTACATCCCATGGGATGCAGATAATGCACGGAGAGTTAGTGCATAATCTCTTGACTGCACTTACATACCCAAAGAAAGTTGCTATTATGAAATGTAGCGCACACAAGAAAGTGACTGACAAAATAGGACAAGGCAATGCCTTTGCAGACCGCGTAGCCCGTGAGACTGCGATGCAGCGAAGCACTACACCCATGTACGTAGTGAAATCACAAGCTGAGCGTTGGCATGATGCTAGAGAGGAAGTATTGGATATACAGAGATCTGCTTCTGTGGAAGAGCTTGAGCAATGGTCTAAAGAAGGAATATTAGATGATGAGGGTTGTTGGCGTAACAAAGAAATGAATAAGTGGAAATTGCCTGCGGCCTATTTACAACCTATGGTTCAAATGGCACATGGGCTGGCACATGTTGGAGCTCTAGCAATAACTACATTGCTTACACAAGTTTGGGAGCATCCTGAAATTGCTAGCACAGCCAAAAGGGTAGTACAGTCCTGTTTGATCTGTTGGCAGTATAATCCTGGAAAAGGGACACGAACTCCTACAGGAGGGTTTGCTACACCAACCGCACCTTTTGAAGTTTTGCAGATGGATTACATCCAACTCGAACGCTGCAATAATTTGAAATATGTCCTAGTGGTGGTATGTGCCTTTAGCAAATGGATAGAGGCATACCCTACGAAGGATAATACTGCTCTCACCACAGTAAAGGTGCTTCTAAAGGAGTTTTTCCCTAGATACGGTGTTTGTAAACTTTTGTGGAGTGACAATGGACCTCATTTTATTGGGCAAGTTGTTGAGCATGTCCTGAAAGGATTAGGGATCAAACAGAAATTCCATACAGTTTTCCACCCGCAATCAGCAGGATTGGTGGAAAGGTATAACGCTACTCTAAAAACAAAGTTGGCGAAAATACTGGCTTCCACGTCTCTAAAGTGGCCAGATGCCCTACCTTTGGCATTGTTGTCCATAAGATCGGTGCCACATTCACGATCAGGTCTTACCCCCTATGAGGTGGTGTTTGGGAGACCAATGAACATTTGGGGAATTCCTAAGCCACGCCCCATACATGATGTTCCTTGTGTTCTGATGAATGATTATTTGGCACAGTTAACTGACAGTTTGATTTCTATTCATCAACAGGTTCGAGAAGCTCTTCCTGACAGATCTACAGGTGAGGCCCACGAACTCCGTCCTGGTGACCATGTAATGGTCAAGGTCTTTGACAGATCGAACAGCTTGGAGCCAAGGTGGCGAGGACCAGAGCAGGTGCTCCTTGCGACAAGAACAGCAGTTCGAGTGACAAACAGAAAGAATTGGATCCACAGCACACACTGCAAACGCGTGTCGCCTGCCTTGGTGGAACCGGCTGTGTTGACCGACCATCGAGAGATTCTGGAGACGGAGAAAGGCCAAGCTATCTCACCTGACGAATCTGCGGAAGTCTTCCCGGACCACACGATCACTGGAGTATCCAGATATCAATTAAGACCGAGGAAAGGATCTGCAGTTTTGAAAAAGACTGGTTGAGCTACCACCCTGGGTTAGTGAAACGGAGAGCCATTGTGGCAAGGGGAGGGGGATCAGCCCTGTATTAGTGTAGTGACACCCACTTTGGCCCATGGTGAAGAAATCAGCGGCTGCCCAGGGAGAAGAGCTCCAACGACTGTTTTCAACAAGTTTTCAGAAAGATCAATCATTACTGCTGCTAAAATGAAAAAACAAATCATTTGTGCTGTAGGGTTTGTTGTTGCTATGGTGGCTATGGCAGCAATTACATGGTACATCGAGAAGGTGGCTCCTGTTCGACAGCTTTTTGTTGCCACTACGCCAGTACCCGTGGAACACCACTACTTTACTCTTCCTTACCATGAGCAAAAGCATCGACAATCCTACCTGAACAATACTTTTATCCAGATGTTGCACCATACTCACAATGCTACGAATACTACCAACTGTTGGGTGTGTGGGATGATACCTGCACATCAAAAGAAAGGAGGAACACCTTTTATTCCTCTTCCATTTTCTCACAATGGTTCTTGTCAAGCTTGGTATGCGCTTTTGTTTGCATATGGAAAGCCTTCAGTAGGTGGGATTATTTTTCAACTTAATAAAGTGTGTTATCAAAATAAAGAAGGTTATCCACAAGCCAAAGGGACTAAATGGGAATGGGAAGAGTATCAACCGGACAATATTTCAACACCATATGTTTTCACAAATGTGAGAATAATAAAGAACATTGGACCTTTTGTGATTTCTGTGACAAAAGCTAAAGCAGATTTGTGTATTTGTAGTGTTGGAAGAATTCCAGTGGGGAGGAGCGAGTGTACTGTAATCCTGACCATTGAAGGTGCCAATAAGAGCACTTTCACAGCCTCGCATAATACGTATTTTGTGTGTGGAAATAACGGATATTATCAATTACCTGTTGGGTGGTCAGGAATCTGCTATGTATCTTTTCTGTTGCCCCCTGTGTTTCTGGCACCTGCATTGTATCACCGTGATTTTAAACTGTACAATGACATTTCCAAAAACAGAAATAAGAGGACAATAAGTATGGATGAAGTTGACCAAACCGACACTACCCTACAACAATATGTTGATTTCAACTTGGGCTTATTTTTCTTTGTGGGTGCTGCATTAAACAGCAGGAAAATCCGACGACTGACTCGTGTTGTGGAAGCTGTTACTAATCAGACAGCTATGGCACTTGAGAACATTACAGAGGAACTACAGATTGCAAGGATTGTAGCACTCCAGAATAGGATGGTGCTAGACGTGATTTTGGCTGATCGAGGTGGTGCATGTCGCATCATCGGTAGCAGCTGTTGTGTATTCATACCAGATCACTCACCTTCAGTATATGACGCAATATCAAAACTGCATAAGATTGCTGCAGAAATTCATCCAGAGACTGGAACTTGGACTTTTGCTGGATGGTTTTGGACTCTTGTTTCTGCTTGGGGCTGGAAGCTACTGACTATCCTATGTGTAATAATTACAATATTCTTTACATGCTGCGTATGTATCCAATGTGGTCCAATGCTTTGCTCCATTTGCATCTCTGCTTGTATACCTGCCAGAGGGAACTTTGCTGAAACAAAGGCCCAACAAATGTTGAATAAAGAGGTGGCCGAAATAATGTTAATAGATGTACGGGATGAATATCTAGATTACCCCAGATAAACGAATGTCTTCAGCCAATGCTGAAAGGGTCGTCTGTTGTAATTTGGCAGCATTTAAGTTAAGCATTAACTGAAGACAGCCTGTATTTAGAGGCTAAATTGTCCGCTTTGTGGAATCCATTTTGTATTTCTGTCAGCCATTTTGGCTGCCATGTGCTACCATGTGCTCGCCATGTGCTCTGTCCTACCTTCCTGTCAACTGCTCTTGAAATCTGCATAGAGACAAGTTATATTTAGTTCCTCTTGCTTTGCACATGCTCAGTTGAGCTTGCAGCTGTTCCGAGTTTATAAATGTCAGGATGTGTCTGCTAAAAGTAGAAACTGTTAGCTCCACCCACTTGTCGACTGTGCATTCTCTGTATGACCTTATATGTACCTAAAACCAGCATTTGTGTTAGTACCGCCTTCATTTGAGCCCCTGTGTGGGTATAAAAGGACCAGGATCCTGCCATTCAGTGTGCTACTTCATGCATTACTGAAGGGTGATGTGTGAATGTTAGCTCCACCTCATGAGGTTTAATAAACTCTGTCTTTTATATTTCAGTTTCTGTGCCAACTTCTTCCTAAGTGTCTGAGGACTCTGTGCAGAGAAGGGAGAACCCCTAAGCACTGGTAGGCCTTGCTGAGGCTCACTACAACACCAGGACCCAAAGTACTAATTAAATATGATACAGAATTCTGGGCCCATTGGTTACACCCAGTATTTAATACCTGCTCTCAATTGGGCTCTGTCCCTGACGCATGGGGAGGCTCTATCTTATACCTGTTGTTCAAAATGGGAGACAAAGCTAATCCACATCATTAGCGCCAAATTGCCTCTTTATATATTGAATCCAAACCTGTGCCAGGTTGCTGCTCACTGATCTTGAAAACTGGGATGAGGAGAAACAGATGCTCTCTTTCTATCAAACATGGTTTTGCCCAAATTGCTGCAATGAAGATAATATCATAGCCCTTTCCCTTATGTCCCATCACTGTATCGACAACCAATGCATACCATTATATGATTGCTTTATTAACTATACTGCAGCATTTTATGGGTGTAGAGAGAGGGATTTTATGGCTAATCTGAATGATTGAGGAATTCCAACACCGTTACTCAGAGCAATCATTTTCTTACTCAACAACATTTGCTCTGAATTAAAGAAGATGGTGGCACTTTTCTAACCTGGGACCTACTAACAGATGTCTGAAACAAGGCTGAGATCTATTCGGTCTCTATAAAGCTGACATTGGTATAGCTACATGTAAGACCTGACTATTCTCCCCAGAATTTGTCAATCAACCTTTTTAAATATCATAATATCTAGTTATCCTAAATGAAACAGCAATAGTCGTGCAAAGGGCATTGGATTCACTTGAAATTTATAACAACAATAAATGATTTTTGGCCAACCTGAGCAAGGCTAACATTATGGTCCTTGGCAGGGACAATAAGAACTATATCTGGAACTATAACTGGAAATGGTACCTGGGAAAGAGCAACCTTCTTAATTACAACTATCTTGGAGTCTGGTATACAGAAAAGCTCTCACCCAGATGCCATAGATCTACTGTAAAGGTGATCAAGGGCAAATTTCTCCCAGCCCCAGTATATGGTAAGAGAGCTACACCCAACAGACTGGCCTAATTGTTTGACTTATTACTGTGCAATATGTTCAGAAGGATGTTTCAAGTCCCACAATTCAACCCCCAATGCTGATTCACCTAGAATGTGGACTCATTAAGCGAAATATGAAAACTTAATTTCTTAAAAATTCTTACAGACTACGTAATGGGAAAGACGGGCATTTTAAAACAGCCTAATAAACAACAATTTATGTAAAAAAAAATCAATTTTCAAATTCCTGGAAAAAACAGTGAATTCAGCCTAAGTCATCTACAAATGAACTCCATCTCGGCCCAGAACACGCTACTCGTTATTTAAAATAGCATTCAGGACACCACTCGCCTGAATGTCATGATCAGTTGACTACATTAGACTCTTGCAACGTATGCTTCACAAAATTCTGCTCAATTCTTATAACACCTTATCAAAACAGCCATAACTTCCAGAAACCCTTAGCCTACAATATAGCCAGAACATCAACCCATGAAAATCTTGATAGTGCTTCTCAAAGAATTGGCAGAGGTATTCTCTGTCTTAACCTGGATAGTATTAATTGTAGCTCTGCTACTGTCATAGAGTCACTCTTGCACTTAGTATGCTGTTGCCCAAGCCTATACTTGGAAAGATATACATTTTTATAACCCATTTTACAGCTAACACAATCAGAAGCTGTATGGAAGCACTGAACCTCTGTCTAAACACCAAGAATACAATTGAATTAAGAAGAGCGGCAACTATGTTTTGAATTTTTTTAACCCATACTGCATCTGATGACTGTTGGATTTCCCTGCCTTTTTATTTTAGGTATTAACCCCTTCGATGCTCATGACGGAATGGTTCCGTCATGAGCATCGGTGCCCCTGTGCTCATGACGGAACCATTCTGTCATGAGGCCAGGGGCACGAAATCCCTCTGCTGCAGACAGGAGAGGGATTTCTATTTCACCCCTGTGACCTTGGGAGCTGGGGAAGAGCTTCCCCTGCTCCCGAGGCCCCCTCCCTGGTTTCTGTGCCATGAGGATCAGCGTGCACGTCGCGCTGTCCTCATTGCACAGAAACCAAAACTGAAATGAGCCTCATTTCAGTTTCACTTTTTATGTGCTCAGGGGGCTATCTCAGCCCCCCGGGCACGTAGAAAGACGGGAGAGGTAACATTGGAAAGGGGAGAATCCCCAGTGGATCCCTGCTTGGGGATTGCCCCAGGAGGGCGATCCCCAAGCAGGGATCCACCCACTAGACACCAGGGAGGGGGGAGCGGCCCCTTGGGCAAGGGCTTTTGCTCCCCCCAATTTTATTTGGTGTGATTTAGTCTTTCTGCCCCTCCCGGGGGGGGGGCAAAAAGCCCACTAGACCCCAGGGATATTTTTTTTTGCCGCCTAATTTATTAGGGTGGGGGCTGCCCATAAAGGGCATGTCCATGCCCCCACCCCGAAAAATGTACAGCCTTTCTACCCCCCCGGGGGGCAAAAAGCCCACTATACACCAGGGATTTTTTTTATTATAATTTATGATTGGGGCTGCCCAAGATGGGCATGCCCATGCCCCCACACACCCCCCACAAAAATGACAGCCTTTCTGCCCCCCCTGGGGGGCAGCTGGGGGTATTAGCCCCAAATCTGCCCCCCCGGGGGGGGCAAAAAGCCCAGTAGATGCCAGGGATTTTATGGGCAAATTTTAATTAGGGTGGGGGCATTGGCATGCCCATTTTGGGCAGCCCCCACCCTAATTAAAATTTGCCCAAAAACTCCCTGGCATTAGCCCCCAATCTGCCCCGCCCGGGGGGGGCAAAAAGCCCACTAGACGCCAGGGATTTTTAGGGGGCAAATTTGAATTAGGGTGGGGGCTCCCAAAACGGGCATGCCCATGCCCCCACCCCCTCCCCCACAAAAATAACAGCCTTCCTGCCCCCCTGAGGGGCAGATGGGGCAGTAGCCCCCAATCTGCCCCCCCGGGGGGGCAAAAAGCCCACTAGACGCCAGGGCAAATTTTAATTAGGGTGAGGGCATTGGCATGCCCGTTTTGGGCGGCCCCCACCCTAATTAAAATTTGCCCCAAAAACTCCCTGGCGTCTAGTGGACTTTCTGCCCCCCCTGGGGGGCAGATGGGGGCATTAGCCCCCAATATGCCCCGCCGGGGGGGCAAAAAGCCCACTCGTAGCCAGGGATTTTTTTTGGGCAAATTTGAATTAGGGTGGGGGCTGCCCAAAATGGGCATACCCATGCCCCCACCCCCTCCCCGCAAAAATGACAGCCTTTCTGCCCCCCCTGGGGGGCAGATGGGGCAGTAGCCCCCAATCTGCCCCCCCCGGGGGGGGCAAAAAGCCCACTAGACGCCAGGGATTTTTTGGGGCAAATTTTAATTAGGGTGGGGGCATTGGCATGCCCGTTTGGGCAGCCCCCACCCTAATTAAGATTTGCCCAGCTCCTGAGCGTCTAGTGGCTTTGCCCCCTGGGGGCATATGGGGGCATTAGCCCCCAATCTGCCCCGCCGGGGGGCAAAAAGCCCACTAGACGCCAGGGATTTTTTGGGGCAAATTTGAATTAGGGTGGGGGCTTCCAAAACGGGCATGCCCATGCCCCCACCCCCTCCCTGCAAAAATAACAGCCTTCCTGCCCCCTGGGGGCAGATGGGGCAGTAGCCCCCAATCTGCTCCCCGGGGGCAAAAAGCCCACTGGACGCCAGGGATTTTTTGGGCAAATTTTAATTAGGGTGGGGGCATTGACATGCCCGTTTTGGGCAGCCCCCACCCTAATTAAAATTTGCCCAAAACTCCCTGGCATCTAGTGGACTTTCTGCCCCCCCTGGGGGGCAGATGGGGGCATTTGCCCCCAATATGCCCCGCCGGGGGGGCCAAAAGCCCACTAGACACCAGGGATTTTTTTGGGGCAAATTTGAATTAGGGTGGGGGCTGCCCAAAACGGGCATGCCCATGCCCCCACCCCCTCCCCGCAAACATTCCAGCCTTCCTGCCCCCCCTCGGGGGCAGATGGGGCAGTAGCCCCCAATCTGCCCCCCCGGGGGGGCAAAAAGCCCACGAAACGCCAGGGATGTTTTTTGGGCAAATTTTAATTAGGGTGGGGGCTGCCCAAAACGGGCATGCCAATGCCCCCACCCCCACCCGCAACAAGTACAGCCTTTCTGCCCCCCTGGGGGAAGATGGGGCAGTAGCCCCCAATCTGCCCCCCGGGGGGGCAAAAAGCCCACTAGATGCCAACGATTACGCTGGCTTTTTTATGTGTGGGGGTGGGGGCTGCCCAGAATGGGCATACCAATGCCCCTACCCCCCAAAAACATAGCCACAGTGTTTCTGCCCCCCTTGGGGGCATATCGGGGCAACCCCACCCCTCCGATATCCCCCCCAGGGCGACAGAAAGCCGACTAGGCAGGGATTTGTTTTTAGCAATATGCCTACCTATGGATTTTGGGCCCTAGCGCAGCCGGCACATAGGGAAACCTAGCAAACCTGTACATTTTTTAAAACTAGACACACAGGGGAATCCAGGATGGGGTGACTTGACTGGCTCTCACCAGGTTCTGTTACCCAGAATCCCTTGCAAACCTCAAAATGTGTATAAAAAAACACATTTTCCTCACATTTCTGTGGTGGAAAGTTCTGGAATCTGTGTGGATCCACAAAATTCCACTCACCCCGCATTCCCCAAAGACTTCCGAGAAAAATGGTACCTCACTTGTGTCGGTGTGTCAAGTACCCGCGACAGGCAAGGGCCCAAAACCTAGTGAGGCGACATCAAAATTACTTATCACAAACCAACCTGGTTTTGCACGGGGGTTACCTGGGTTTTTGGCCCCGGGGTCGGCGGCCATCTAGGGAAACCTACCAAACCCACACATTTCTGAAAACTAGACACCCGGGGGATTCCAGGGAGGTATGGCTTGCGTGGATCCCCCAACGTTTTCTTACCCAGAATCCCCTGCAAACCTCAAATTTAGCTGAAAAAAATCACGTTTTTTCCACACATTTTTGTTTGGGAAAGTCGTGGCATCACTGGGCTGACACAAATTTTCTACCACCCAGCGTTCCCCCAGGTCTCCTGATAAAAATGGTGCCTCACTCGTGTGGGAGGCACAAGTGCCCGCGACAGGCAAAGGCCAAAAACGTATTGAGGCGACATCAAAATTGCCTATCACAAAACGACCTGGTTTTGCAAGGGGGGTCACCTGGGTTTTTGGCCCGTGCTCGGTGGCCACCTAGGTAAACCTACCAAATCCACAAATTTCTGAAAAGTAGACACCCGGGGGATTCCAGGGAGGTATGGCTTGCGTGGATCCCCCAACGTTTTCTTACCCAGAATCCCCTGCAAACCTGAAATTTTGCTGAAAAAAATCACTTTTTTCACACATTTGTGTGTGGGAAAGTTGTGGCATCACCGGGCTGACACAAATTTCCTACCACCCAGCGTTTGCCCAGGTCTCCCGATAAAAATGGTGCCTCACTCGGGTGGGAGGCCCAAGTACCCGCGACATGCAAGGGCCCAAAACGTATTGAGGCGACATCAAAATTGCCTATCACAAAACGACCTGGTTTTGCAAGGGGGGTCCCATGACGTTTTGGCCCGGGGCTCGGTGGCCACCAAGGGAAACCTACCAAACCCACAGATTTCTGAAAACTAGACACCCGGGGGATTCCAGGGAGGTATGGCTTGCGTGGATCCCCCAACGTTTTCTTACCCAGAATCCCCTGCAAACCTGAAATTTTGCTGAAAAAATCACTTTTTCACACATTTGTGTATGGGAAAGTTGTGGCATCACCGGGCTGACACAAATTTCCTACCAGCCAGCGTTCCCCCTGGTCTCCCGATAAAAATGGTGCCTCACTCGGGTGGGAGGCCCAAGTACCCGCGACAGGCAAGGGCCCAAAACGTATTGAGGCGACATCAAAATTGCCTATCACAAAACGACCTGGTTTTGCAAGGGCGGTCCCATGACTTTTTGGCCCGGTGCTCGGTGGCCACCTAGAGAAACCTACCAAACCCACACATTTCCGAAAACTAGACACCCGGGGGATTCCAGGGAGGTATGGCTTGCGTGGATCCCCCAACGTTTTCTTACCCAGAATCCCCTGAAAACCTAAAATCTTGCTTAAAAAAATCATTTTTTTAACACATTTGTGTGTGGGAAAGTTGTGGCATCACCGGGCTGACACAAATTTCCTACCACCCAGCGTTTGCCCAGGTCTCCCGATAAAAATGGTGCCTCACTCGGGTAGGAGGCCCAAGTGCCCGCGACAGGCAAGGGCCCAAAACGTATTGAGGCGACATCAAAATTGCTTATCACAAAACGACCTGGTTTTGCAAAGGGGGTCCAATGACTTTTTGGCCCGGGGCTCGGCGGCCACCTAGGGAAACCTACCAAACCCACACATTTCTGAAAAGTAGACACCCGGGGATTCAGGGAGGTATGGCTTCCGTGGATCCCCCAACGTTTCTTACCAGAATCCCTGCAAACATGAAATTGTGTTGAAAAAAATCACTTTTTTCACACATTTGTGTGTGGGAAAGTTGTGGCATCACGGACTGACACAAATTTCCTACCACCCAGCGTTCGCCCAGGTCTCCCGATAAAATGGTGCCTCACTCGGGTGGGAGGCCCAGAACCCGCGACAGGCAAGGGCCCAAAACGTATTGAGGCAACATCAAAATTGCCTATCACAAAATGTTTTGGGCCCCTGCCTGTCGCAGGTACTTGGGCCTCCCACCTGAGTGAGGCACCATTTTTATCGGGAGACCTGGGGGAACGCTCGGTGGTAGGAAATTTGTGTCAGCCTGGTGATGCCACAACTTTCCCACACACAAATGTGTGAAAAAAGTGATTTTTTTCTGCAAAAGTTCAGGTTTGCAGGGGATTCTGGGTAAGAAAACGTTGGGGGATCCACGCAAGACATACCTCACTGGAATCCCCCGGGTGTCTACTTTTCAGAAATGTGTGGGTTTGGTAGGTTTCCTTAGGTGCCGGCAGAGCTAGGGTTCAAAAACTACAGCAAGGCACTTTGGAAAAAAAGGGTCATTTTTCACTGTGAAAATGTGGTGTGTCCACGTTGCGTTTTGCGCTGTTTTCTATCGCGGGCACGAGGCCTACCCACACAAGTGAGGTACCATTTTTCTTGGAAGACTTTGGGGAACGCGGGGTGGGTGGAAATTTGTGGATCCACTCAGATTCCCGAACTTTCCACCACAGAAAACTGAGGAAAATGTGTTTTTTTTGACAATTCTTTATTTTTGCAAGGGATTCTGGGAACCAGAACCTGGTGAGAGCCAGTAAAGTCACCCCATCCTGGATTCCCCTGGGTGTCTAGTTTTCAAAAATGTATAGGTTTGCTAGGTTTCCCTAGGTGCCGGCAGAGCTAGGGTTCAAACACTACAGCTAGGCACTTTGCAAAAAAAGGGTCATTTTTCACTGTGAAAATGTGGTGTGTCCACGTTGCGTTTTGCGCTGTTTCCTGTCGCGGGCACTAGGCCTACCCACACAAGTGAGGTACCATTTTTCTCAGAAGACTTTGGGGAACGCGGGGTGGGTGGAAATGTGTGGATCCACGCAGATTCCAGAACTTTCCACCACAGAAAAGTGAGGAAAATGTGTTTTTTTTTACAATTGTTTAGGTTTGCAAGGGATTCTGGGTACCAGAACCTGGTGAGAGCCAGTCAACTCACCCCATCCTGGATTTCCCTGGGTGTCTAGTTTTCAAAAATGTATAGGTTTGCTAGGTTTCCCTAGGTGCCGGCAGAGCTAGGGTTCAAAAGCTACAGCTAGGCACTTTGCAAAAAAAGGGTCACTTTTT
Organism: Calotriton arnoldi; assembly: GCA_963921515.1. Taxonomy (NCBI): domain Eukaryota; kingdom Metazoa; phylum Chordata; class Amphibia; order Caudata; family Salamandridae; genus Calotriton; species Calotriton arnoldi. The sequence continues at coordinate 443,738 of CAWUFW010009630.1, read as the reverse complement.
CACTGTGAAAATGTGGTGTGTCCACGTTGCGTTTTGCACTGTTTCCTGTCGCGGGCACTAGGCCTACCCACACAAGTGAGGTACCATTTTTCTCAGAAGACTTTGGGGAACGCGGGGTGGGTGGAATTTTGTGGATCCACGCAGATTCCAGAACTTTCCACCACAGAAAAATGAGGAAAATGTGTTTTTTTGGACAATTTTTTAGGTTTGCAAGGGATTCTGGGTACCAGAACCTGGTGAGAGTCAGTCAAGTCACCCCATCCTGGATTCCCCTGCGTGTCTAGTTTTCAAAAATGTATAGGTTTGCTAGGTTTCCCTAGGTGCCGGCAGAGCTAGGATTCAAAAACTATAGCTAGGCACTTTGCAAAAAAAGGGTCATTTTTCACTGTGAAAATGTGGTGTGTCCACGTTGCGTTTTGGGCCGTTTCCTGTCGCGGGCACTAGGCCTACCCACACAAGTGGGGTACCGTTTTTCTCGAAAGACTTTGGGGAACACGGGGTGGGTGGAATTTTGTGGATCCATGCAGATTCCAGAACTTTCCACCACAGAAAAGTGAGGAAAATGTGTTTTTTTACACTTTTTAGGTTTGCAAGGGATTCTGGGTAACAGAACCAGGTGAGAGCCAGTCAAGTCACCCCATCCTGGATTCCCCTGGGTGTCTAGTTTTCAAAATGTATGTTTTGCTAGGTTTCCCTAGGTGCCGGCAGAGCTAGGGTTCAAAAACTATAGTTAGGCACTTTGCAAAAAAAGGGTCATTTTTCACTGTGAAAATGTGGTGTGTCCACGTTGTGTTTTGGGCCGTTTCCTGTCGCGGGCACTAGGCCTACCCACACAAGTGAGGTACCATTTTTATCGGGAGACTTAGGGTAACACAAAATTGTAGAGCAACTGTTATTATCTATTGACTTTCGATGCATTTCTGCCTTCCAAATGAAAGACAATGTGTAAAAAAGAAGTCATTTTGAAAAATGACCTATAATTCTCATGCTAGTATGGGTACTCCCAATTTCGGAAATGTGCAAATATCTACTGTTTCTAAACTCTATATTTTGTTCCCATTTCAGAAATACATAGGTGTCTTTCATACCGATTTTTCCATGTATAAATTTTCCCAGAATAATTGCTATATACCCGGGACATAATAAAAAACCATTGCAAGACGCTGCTCAGTTATTGGCTCTGGGTTCGTCGGGTTCTTGGTGAACCTATATATATCACCACAACCAGAAAGGTCCAGCGGATGTAATGGTATATTGCTTTGAAATAGCTGTCATAATTAGAAGAAGTTACAGGTGAAAACGTTGACACAAATGGCTGTTTTTTTCAACTAATTTTCAATTTTTCCTATATTTAACTGTTTGTTTCTATAAAGAAAACTTGAAGGATCTACACAAATGACCCCTTGCTGAATTTAGAATTTTATCTACTTTTCAGAAATGTATGGCTTTCCAAGATCCATTATTGCTTTCATACCCATTTCTACCATTAACTGGAAGGAGGTTGAAAGCACAAAAAATAGCAAAAATAGGCTATGTCCCAGAAAAATGCCAACACTGTGTACAAAATGTTGATTTTCTGACAAAAGTCTGCTTGTCCCTGAAAGCTGAGAAGATGATTTCAGCACCACAAACCCTTTTTTGATGCCATTTGCAGGGAAAAAACCAGATGCTTTCATCTGTATCCCTTTTTTTGCATTTTTCCCCAAAAAACCAACATTTAGCTGTATTTTGGCTAATTTCTGGGTCCCCTCCAGGGGAATCCACAAACCCTGGGTACCTTTAGAATCCCCATGATGTTGGAAAAAAAGGACGCAAATTTGGCATGGATACCTTATGTGGTCAAAAAGTTACAGGGGCCTAAGCGCGAACTACTCCAAATAGCCAAAAAAAGGCTTAGCACAGGAGGGGAAAAGGCCTAGCAGCGAAGGGGTTAAGGGATTAGCATTCCCCATCTCTGAAAAACATGAAACTAACAAATGTTTATGGTTTTAAGTTTATATGGTGCATGGACAAAATATGGAAGAAAAAATAATGTGTGGACGGACAAAATATTGTGTCAAAAATATTGAGGAAAAAAATATTGTGAAGGTATTTATTAATTTATTTTTTTAAGATGTTTGATTAATTAAATTAATTATATCAGGTTTTGCCTCCCCTTGATCCTCCAAGGTTCCTAAAGCCCTTCTCACACAGTCTTTCAAAAATGTTTGTGCAAATCCTTTCTAACGGACAAAATATTGTGTCAAAAATATTAAGGAAAAAAATATTGTGAAGGTATTTATTAATTTATTTATTTAAGATGTTTGATTAATTAAATTAATTATATCAGGTTTTGCCTCCCCTTATTCCTCCAAGGTTCCTAAAGCTCTTCTCACACAGTCTTTCAAAATGTTTGTGCAAATCCTTTCTAACACCAATTCAAGTAATCCAAAACTTACTGCCCAACACTTCCCAGGCCATTATATTTTAAAAGATATAAACCAAATTCAAAATACACAGTTTCAAAGCAAGCCATCTAATAATACTTTCATTAAAATTGCACTATTTCCATTATTGCATTATTGCCATTATTGCACCTAACTCCCCTAGCAAGGTGCATTTCCCGAACAAGAAATATGAACCTTAATTACCCCTGGCAAACAACACAGAATGCAGTCCAATATGAGTGTTGCTCTTAATACCAATCTTCTGGTTTCTTTAAGACTTATTGGGGCAGCTGCTTTTTAATTCAGATAAAGCAAGGTGAGGGGTATATTTACAAGAATTTAACGCCACCGTAGCATCAATGTTTTGATGTTACAGCAGCTTTTTTTTATTGCCTTATTTACAAGTTGCCGCTAACTGCAGTTAGCGGCACTTTTCCAGCGTAAACGTGAATTTTCAAGATCACCACTTCTGTTAGTGGGACTTACCAAAAATGAGATGCAAGGTAGGCGTTCCCGAGAAAAAACTGCCGCTAACCACACTTCTCGATATTTACAGGGAATTCCTTGTATGATGCAAAACCCAAAAAACTGCCTATAAGTCCAGTTAGAGGCAAATTTTTAAGACCAAAAATAGCTGGTCCTAAAATTGGTGCAAACACTTGGGTCCACATATAAGATGTTTGGGTGCTGGACAGTGATGCAAGGAATATTCCTGCGCTGCCCTGCACCAAAACAAAAGGTCAGGAATGCACCCTATCGATAAGATAGGGCGCATTCCTGGGCCTCATTCATTAAAAGTGTTGCATCGCGGCGTCAAAACAGCGTTGCAACACTTTTCACTCCACCCTCCTTGCGACACCATGAATAAGCCGTATTTACTGCAAGTCGCTCCTTGTCGCAATCAATGACAGATACGTCTGGAATCCTGACATACCTGTCGGCGCTAAAGTCACGCATTGCTGCAGTTGTGTCGCAAGCATGACACAACTCCAGCAATGCATGGGGCAGGCCTATCCCTATGGCACTGCGTCACGCTTACGCCCGCCATGAGGCAGGCGTAAGGTTTGGCGTAGTGGCGTCTTAGAATTGTCGCAGTGAAATCTGACATCTTACCTGACGCAGGTAAAATGTGGCGTAGGGCTTTTCAAGGTCACGCATATACCTAGATGCTTCAGTTTGTAAATACGGTGCAATGTGTTGCAAAATTAACGCTGCAAGTACGTCAAGAAAATGATGCACCAGCGGCTTTAAACTGTCGGAAGAGGCTCATGAAAAAGCCCCCTTGTATTTTTTCCCTACATTGACGCACAATGTGTGGGGCCAAAGTCAAAATTCATACCTACCACTTTGTACCATCAGAACATAGACTTATTCTTTGATAAGGTAAAGGAGGACTTATATCAAATGGAATCCCCAAGTAGATTTGTCAAACAGCCACATCACAGTTTGTCCTCAAATGAAAGATGGGCACTGATCAGGTTACGAAATGATGATAATCTTGTGATCACGTAAGCTGACAAGGGCGGCAACGTAGTCGTCATGAACAAGAAGGACTACATGGATGAGATCAATCGGCAACTCAAAGACAAACAGTGCTATGAACTGGATAGGAGCAACCCTACTGGTGAATTGACTTCCCTCATTAACCTCAGACTTAACGAATGGAGGGATATCTGTTTTTTGAGTGAGGATGAATTTTGTTATCTAAGGGTTGAACATCCCAGGCACCCATGTATTAACATATTGCCAAAAGTCCACAAAAAAGGCCGCTTCCCACCAGGGTGGACTATCATTTCAGGGGTGGAGTCGCCTACTGAGAGATTGTCTGAATTTGTCGATATTAAGTTACAAAAACATGTACAGAGTTTGCCATCATACATAAAAGACAGCAAGGATATACTTACAAAGTTTAAAGATCTGGCTTGGTCGGAGGACCTTTTCTTTGTTACGTTTGATGTGGTTAGTCTATATACCTGCATACAAAATGAGTTTGGTCTTATGGCAGTAAGATCGTATCTGGATACGGAAGGTGCAGAGCATTTTGAACATAATAACATGATTTTAGACATGATTGATCTAATTCTGACTAAGAACGTTTTCCTCCATGATGGCCAATGGTTCCGACAGACACGTGGGACTGCCATGGGTTCCTGCTTTGCTCCCTCTAATGCCTGCCTTTTCATGGGTTGGTATGAGAGGGAGCATGCCTGGGGTCGAGATGCCTCCCCCTGGACTCAATTCAGAGTTTTCTGGGGGAGGTACATCGATTACATTATTTGCCTATAGTCAGGCACAGAGGCAGCCCTTACGGAATATTTCCTTTTCCTCAATGATAATCCTTACAATGTCAAACTCACCATGGATTACCATAGGGAGAAGATGGACTATCTAGATCTCCACTTTTACATCAAGAGTGGAACAGTACATAGCACATTGTTCCGTAAAGAAACAGCGTGCAATGGGGTCTTACACGCTTCAAGCGCACATGCACAATCAGTAATCAAAAATATCCCATTTGGGGAAATGGTGAGGGTAAGGCGCAATTGCAGTGAGAATGACAAATTTGAATCTAATATTCAGGATACAAAGAGGCGGTTCTGTGCAAGAGGATATGATTCGAATGTATTGAACAAGGCGTAAAACAGAATACATTTACTGGAGAAGGAAACTACACTAATGAACAATCGACGGGGTGTGAGGAATGATTTGTGAAATAAGAATCTAAGGTTTGTTACTAAGTATACTACCCATAGCGAAAAAAAAATTAGGATCTTGAAAAAGAACTGGCACCTCCTTGTGGAAATTCCGAGCTTGCGGGGCAGCTTGATGGCAGACCCCTCTGTTACATATAGGAGGGGTACCACACTTAGGGATGAATTGTGCCCCAGCTACGTTATGTCCAACAAACAAGACAACACATGGCTTCCACCCAAACCCAATGGATTTTTGGTGTGTCATTTGTGCAATATCTGTACTTATGGCAAAAACAAAATCAGTGAGTTTGGTAATAATGGTCCACAACGGTACAACATTAGACAATTCATTAACTGTAATACCACCTTTGTTATCTATGTGTTAGGCTGCAGATGCAGCATAATATTAAGCCTGGGCGTAGTTCGCGAAGTAGCGCTACGCAAAGCTACGCAAAGTGCAGTTCGCACTACGCGAGCTATGCGTAGCACTACGCGAATTGCGTAGTGCCCTGTTCGCAATGATTGCACAGTGCCGGATGCTTGTCCGCACTGTGCAATCATTGAAAACGGCATCTTGCACAGTGCGAGCTGTCTTTTACTGCCGCTCGAGTAGATTTTTACTCGAGCGGCAGCTTTCTCAACGCGGACTGGTAGTTTCTCATTCCGAGCGGTCGCGAGCATACGCGACCACTCGCAATGAGAAACCTGACCTCCCCGCGTTGAGAATCTCGCCGGGAGGTTTATTTTTCACGCTCGCGATCGGCAACTTGATGTTGCTGATCGCGAACGAGGAAAAAGTCTCGCCGGGATGTCATTTTGCTTGCTCGCGGTCGCCAACTTGACGTTGAGGACCGCGAGCAAGCAAAAAATGACCGCTGCACTCCGCTACACTACGCTACGCGTGTTTGCACTGTGCTACGTGCAATTCGCGTTGTGCGAAGTAGCGCAAACTTCGCAAACTACGCGAGCGTAGCGTAGTGCTTTGCCCAGGGTTACATAATATCAGCATTAGATATGCCTTCTTTAGAGACAACAATGATTCGTTTATGCTGAAAAATTGGTAAAAAACAGGGATTTTTTTATGCAAGTAACATTTGTGATTCGGGACCAAGAAGGGTCCACATACATGATGAGTCTTTATTGTAAGACGGCTTCTGCTCATATTTTGAGTATCCGAGGTGCCATTGGGACATATTATGGGATCTCATTTACACTATGGTTTGTGCCAGCATATATGTTATCCATTCGGGCTGGCTACATCTCTAATGATTACTATTACTGGTGTTATTGGGACGGGTTAATATGGGTCTCCATAGAGTTACTATTTCCGTATTACATGCTGACCTATTTTATTTGGGCAATATTAATGTTTTAATGTGGATGTAGACAGCAAAAAATTGCCGACACATTCAAGGGATCAAACATGCTAGTCCGTCTGTGAAATTTTTTCCTTATTTTCTCATTTTGGGCTATACTTTTGACTGTCTATTTGGAGTCAAAATATGTGACCTCATGAACACTATGGTTTGTGCCAGCATATATATTATCCATTCGGGCTGGCTATATCTGGAATGATTATTAATACTGGTGTTATTGGGACGGATTAATATGGTTCGCCAGAGTCACTATTTTCGTATTACATGCTGACCTATCTTGGTTGGGCAGTCTTCACATTTTAATGTGGATGCAGACAGTTCAAAATGGCCGCCACATTCACAGGATCAAACTATGAACCCGTGAAATTGCGCACTTGCCACCAAATTGATATTTTATTTCATTTTGGACTATATAGTTGACTTTCCATTTAGAGTCAATACTTGCAAGATAATAGGTCTCAGTAGGACTCCCTAGGATTAAAGACATTATAATAACAGCATTTGATGGGATTCTTTACACTTCCCTTTAGACTTTCAAAAATGGTTGACACCCTCACTGGACACAGTTACATTGGATTCTTGGGGTTTTAATACTACGTCAGCGAAAACATCCGGAGTCTTTGGTTCTGACCCGGAAACCCCTGTGAGTTCAGATGAGGAGGTTATTTAACCCCTTCCATGCTCATGACGAGCTGGACTCGTCATGGCACACAGTGCTCGTGTGCTCATGACGAGTCCAGCTCGTCATGGAACCCAGTCAAGGAAATCCCTCTGGTGCGGGCACCAGAGGGATTCCCTTTCATCTCCTAAAGCCTCGGGAGCTGGGGAAGAGCTTCCCCAGCTCCCGAGGCTCCCCTGGTTTCCCTGAAATGACGATCGGCGCGCACGTCGCGCTGATCTCATTTCAGTGAAACTGAAACTGAAATGAGCCAAGAGGCTCATTTCAGTTTCAGTTTCTACGTGCTCAGGGGCTATCTCAGCCCCTGAGCACGTAGAAACTCAGGAGAGGTATCGTTGGAAAGGGGAGAATCTCCCTTTCCAATGGTACCCTCACTAGTGGATCCCTGCTTGGGGATCGCCCCAGGAGGGCGATCCCCAAGCAGGGATCCACCCACTAGGCACCAGGGAGGGGGAGCGGCCCCTTGGGCAAGGGCCTTTGCTCCCCCATACCATTTTTGGCATAATTAGTCTTTCTGCCCCCCTGGGGGTAGATGGGGCAGTAGCCCCCAATCTGCCCCCCGGGGGTAGAAAGCCCACTAGACACCAGGGATTTCTATTTAAATTATATTTAGGGGTGGGGGCTGCCCAAAACGGGCATGCCGATGCCCCCATCCCCCCGGCCACAAAATTAGTCTTTCTGCCCCCCTGGGGGCAGATGGGGCAGTAGCCCCCAATCTGCCCCCCGGGGGCAGAAAGCCCACTAGATACCAGGGATTTTTTTAAAATTATAGTTAGGGGTGGGGGCTGCCCAATATGGGCATGCCAATGCCCCCACCCCACCCCGCCGCAAAGGTACAGTCTTTCTGCCCCTCCTGGGGGGCAGATGGGGGCAGTAGCCCCCAATCTGCCCCCCGGGGGCAGAAAGCCCACTAGATACCAGGGATTTGTTATAAATTATAATTTGGGGTGGGGGCTGCCCAATATGGGCATGCCAATGCCCCCACCCCACCCCGCCGCAAAGGTACAGTCTTTCTGCCCCTCCTGGGGGCAGATGGGGGCAGTAGCCCCCAATCTGCCCCCCGGGGGGCAGAAAGCCCACTAGACACCAGGTTTTTTTTCCCTCAATACATTTAGGGGTGGGGGTTGCCCAAGATGGGCATGCCAATGCCCCCACCCCTCCCCCACGAAATTCCAGTCTTTCTGCCCCCTCGGGGGCAGATGGTGGCAGCGGCCACCAATCTGCACCCACCCGGGGTTCAGAAATACCCTAGATGCCAGGGATTATTTTTTTATAGGCCCGGGGTGGGGCTGCCCAGAATGGGCATGCAAATGCCCCCACCCTACCCCCAAAGAAAAAAATAACTTTCTGCCCCCCAGGAGGCAGATGGGGGCAATAGCCCCTGATCTGCCCCCCGGGGAGGGGGCAGAAAGCCCACTATGCGCCAGGGATTTTTTTTTTATATAGGTAGGGGTGGGGGCTGCCCAGAATGGGCATGTCAATGCCCCCAACCCAAAAAAATGCTACAGTCTTTCTGCCCCCTGGGAGGCAGATGGGGCAATAGCACCTTATCTGCCCCCGGGGGCAGAAAGCCCACTAGCCACCAGGGATTTTTTTTTTTACAAAGTTCGGGGTGGGGGCTGCCAAGAATGGACATGCCAATGCCCCCACCCACCCCAAAAAGATGTCACTGTCTTTCTGCCCCTCCCAGGAGGCAGATGGGGGCAGTAGCCCCTGATCTGCCCCCGGGGGCAGAAAGCCCACTATGTGCCAGCGATTATGCTGGCTTTTTTATACGGAGGGGTGGGGGCTGACCAGCATAGGCATCCCAATGCCCCCGACCCCCCAAAAGAATAGCCACAGTCTTTCTGCCCCCTCGGGGGCATATCGGGGCAATAGCCCCTGATTTCCCCTCCCCAGGGCGGCAGAAAGCCCACTAGGCACTGACTTTTTTTCGGAATGTGCCTACCTGTTGAATTTGGTTCCTAGCTCTGCCGGCACCCAGGAAACCTAGCAAACCTATACATTTTTTAAAACTAGACACCCAGGGGAATCCAGGATGGGCTGACTTGACTGGCTCTCACCAGGTTCTGTTACCCAGAATCCCTTGCAAACCTAAAAATTTGTCCCAAAAAAACACATTTTCCTCACATTTTTGTGGTGGAAAGTTCTGGAATCTGCGTGGATCCACAAAATTCCACCCACCCCGCGTTCCCCAAAGTCTTTCGAGAAAATGGTACCTCACTTGTGTGGGTAGGACTAGTGGCCGCGACAGGAAACGGCCCAAAACGCAACATGGACACACCACATTTTCACAGTGAAAACGGACCCTTTTTGCAAAGTGCCTAGCTGTAGATTTTGAACCCTAACTCTGCCGGCACCTAGGGAAACCTAGCAAACCTATACATTTTTGAAGACTAGATACCCAGGGGAATCCAGGATTGGGTCACTTGACTGGCTCTCACCAGGTTCTGTTACCCAGAATCCCTTGCAAACCGAAACATTTGTCAAAAAAACAAATTTTCCTCACATTTCTGTGGTGGAAAGTTCTGGAATCTGCGTGGATTCACAAATTTCCACCCATCCCGCGTTCCCCAAAGTCTTCCGAGAAAAATGGCACCTCACATGTGTGGGTAGGCCTAGTGCCCGCGACAGGAAACGGCCCAAACGCAACGTGGACACACCACATTTTCACAGTGAAAACGGACCCTTTTTTGCAAAGTGCCTAGCTGTAGATTTTGAACCCTAACACTGCCAGCACCTAGGGAAACCTAGCAAACCTATACATTTTTGAAAACTAGACACCCAGGGGAATCCAGGATGGGGTGACTTGACTGGCTCTCACCAGGATCTGTTACCCAGAATCCCTTGCAAACCTAAAAATATGTCCAAAAAACACATTTTCCTCACATTTCTGTGGTGGAAAGTTCTGGAATCTGCGTGGATCCACAAATTTCCTACCACCCTGCGTTCCTCCAGGGCTCCCGATAAAAATGGTACCTCACTTGTGTGGGTAGGCATAGTGGCTGAAACAGGAAATGGCCCAAATCGTATTGTGGAGACTTCAAAACTACCTATAACAAAACTACCTGGTTTTGGGGGGCACCTGGTTTTTGGCCCGGGCTCGCCGCCATCTAGGGAAACCTACCAATCCCACACATTTCTGAAAACTAGACACCCTGGGAGTCCAATGAGGTATGGCTTGCGTGGATCTCCAACGTTTCTCTACCCAGAATCCCCTGCAACCCTCAAATTTAGCTGAAAAAACCATATTTTCCACATATTTTTGTGTGGAATCACCGTGCTGGCACAAATGTCCTACCACCCAGCGTTGCCCTTGTTCCCCGAGTAAAATGATACCTCACTTGTGTGGGTGTCCAAAGCAGAACTGGCTAAAAACGTATTTTTAAAAAAATATAGCGCTTAGAATTCTCGGTGCTATACCCTAAATCCCTATGTTTTGGGCTCTTCCCAGTCACAGGCCTTTGGCCCACCCAAACAAGTGAGGTATCATTTTACTCGGGAGAACAAGGGGAACGCTGGGTGGTAGGACATTTGTGCCGGCACGGTGATCCCACGCAAAAATGTATGGAAAAAGTGATTTTTTCAGCTAAATTTGAGGTTTGCAGGGGATTCTGGGTAGGAAAACGTTGTGGGACCCACGCAAGCCATACCTCGCTGGACTCCCCGGGTGTCTGGCTTTCAGAAATGTTTGAGTTTGGTAGTTTCCCAAGATGGCCGCCGAGCCCAGGGCCAAAAACTCCTGGGACTCCCTTGCAAAACCAGGTTGTTTTGTGATAAGTAATTTTGATGTCGCCTCAATAGGTTTTGGGCCCTTTCCTGTCATGGGTACTTGACCCACCCATGCGAGTGAGGTATCATTTTTATCGGGAGACATGGGGAACACTGTGTGGTAGGAAATTTGTGGATCCACGTAGATTCCATAACTTTCCCACACAGAAATTGGAGAGAAAAGTGATTTTTTCAGCTAAATTTGAGGTTTGCAGGGCATTCTGGGTAGGAAAACGTTGGGGGATCCACGCAAGCCATACCTCGTTGGACTCCCCGGGTGTCTAGTTTTCAGAAATGTGTGGGTTTGGTAGGTTTCCCAAGATGGCCGCCGAGCCCGGGGCCAAAAACCCAGGTGACTCCACTTGCAAAACCAGCTTGTTTTGTGATAGATCATTTTGATGTCTCCTCAATACGTTTTGGGCCCTTGCCTGTTGCGGGTACTTGAACCACCCACACCAGTGAGGTTTTGGCCCTGGGCTCGGTGGCCATCTTAGGAAACCTACCAAACCCACACATTTCTGAAAACTAGACACTCTGGGAGTCCAGCGAGGTATGGCTTGCGTGGGTCCCCCAATGTTTTCCTACCCAGAATCCCCTGCAAACCTGAAATTTTGCTGAAAAAATTCACTTTTTCGCACATTTTTGTGTGGTAAAGTTGTGGAATCATGGGATTGACACACATTTCCTACCACCCAGCGTTCCCGAGGTCTCCCAATAAAATGGTGCCTCACTCGGGTGGGAGGCCCAAGTACCCGCGACAGGCAAGGGCCCACAACGTATTGAGGCGACCTCAAAATGGCCTATCACAAAACGACCTGGTTTTGCAAGGGGGTCCCATGACGTTTGGCCCGGGCTCGGCGGCCACCTATGGAAACCTACCAAACCTACACATTTCTGAAAAGTAGACACCCGGGGCATTCCAGGAGGTATGACTTGCGTGGATCCACCAACGTTTTCTTACCCAGAATCCCCTGCAAACCTGATATTTTGCTCAAAAATCACCTTTTCCGCACATTTTGTGTGGTAAAGTTGTGGAATCATGGGGCTGACACAAATTTCCTACCACCCAGCAATCCCCAGGTCTCCCGATAAAAATGGTGCCTCACTCGGGTGGGAGGCCCAAGTACCCGCGACAGGCAAGGGCCCACAACGTATTGAGGCGACCTCAAAATGGCCTATCACAAAACGACCTGGTTTTGCAAGGGGTCCCATGACATTTTGGCCCGGGCTCAGCGGCCACCTACGGAAACCTACCAAACCTACACATTTCTGAAAAGTAGACACCGGGGCATTCCAGGGAGGTATGACTTGCGTGGATCCACCAACGTTTTCTACCCAGAATCCCTGCAAACCTGATATTTTGCTGAAAAATCACTTTTTCGCACATTTTTGTGTGGTAAGTTGTGGAATCATGGGATTGACACAAATTTCCTACCACCCAGCGTCTCCCAGGTCTCCCAATAAAATGGTGCCTCACTCGGGTGGGAGGCCCAGTACTGCGACAGGCAAGGGCCCACAACGTATTGAGGCTGAACTCAAAATGGCCTATCACAAAACGACCTGGTTTTGCAAGGGGGTCCCATGACGTTTTGGTCCGGGCTCGGCGGCCACCTACGGAAACCTACCAAACCTACACATTTCTGAAAAGTAGACACCCGGGGCATTCCAGGGAGGTATGACTTGCGTGGATCCACCAACGTTCTTACCCAGAATCCCCTGCAAACCTGATATTTTGCTGAAAAAATCACTTTTTCGCACATTTTGTGTGGTAAAGCTGTGGAATCATGGGATTGACACAAATTTCCTACCACCCAGCGTTCTCCAGGTCTCCCAATAAAATGGTGCTCACTCGGGCGGGAGGCCCAGGTACTGCTGACAGGCAAGGGCTCACAACGTATTGAGGCGACTCAAATGGCCTATCACAAAACTACCTGGTTTTGCAAGGGGTCCCATGACGTTTTGGCTCGGGCTGGCGTCCACCTAGGGAAACCTACCAAACCTACACATTTCTGAAAGTAGACACCTGGGATTCCAGGAGGTATGGCTGTGGATCCCCAACGGTTTCTTACCCAGAATCCCTGCAAACCTGAAATTTGGCTGAAAAATCACTTTTTCACACATTTTGTGTGGTAAGCTGTGGCATCACTGGGCTGACACAAATTCCCTACCACCCAGCGTTTCCAGGTCTCCCGATAAAATGGTGCTCACTGGTGGGAGGCCCAGTGCCCACGACAGGCAAGGGCTCACAACGTATTGAGGCGACCTCAAAATGGCCTATCACAAACGACCTGGTTTTGCAAGGGGGTCCCATGACGCTTTGGCCCGGGCTCAGCGGCCACCTAGGGAAACCTACCAAACCCACATATTTCTGAAAGTAGACACTGGGGATTCCAGGAGTATGGCTTGCGTGGATCCCTCAACAATTCTTACCAGAATCCCTGCAAACCTGAAATTTGGCTGAAAAATCACTTTTTCACACATTTTTGTGTGGTAAAGTTGTGGCATCACGGGGCTGACACAAATTTCCTACCACTAGCGTTCCCCCAGGTCTCCCGATCAAAATGGTGCCTCACTCGGGTGGGAGGCCCAAGTACCCGCGACAGGCAAGGGCCCAAAACATTTTGTGATAGGCAATTTTGATGTCGCCTCAATACGTTGTGGGCCCTTGCCTGTCGCTGGTACTTGGGCCTCCCACACAAGTGAGGCACCATTTTTATCGGGAGACCTGGGGGAACGCTGGGTGGTAGGAAATTTGTGTGAGGCCAGTGATGCCACACTTTCCCACACAAAAATGTGTGAAAAAAGTGATTTTTTCAGCTAAAATTGAGGTTTGCAGGGGATTCTGGGTAAGGAAACGTTGGGGGATCCACGCAAGCCATACCTCCCTGGAAGCCCCGGGTGTCTACTTTTCAGAAATGTGTGGGTTTGGTAGGTTTCCTAGATGGCTACCGAGCACGGGGCCAAAACCCAGGTGACCCCCCGTGCAAAACCAGGTCGTTTTGTGAAAGGCCATTTTGAGGTCGCCTCACTACGTTGTGGGCCCTTGCCTGTCGCGGGTACTTGGGCCTCCCACACGAGTGAGGCACCATTTTTATCGGGAGACCTGGGGGAACGCTGGGTGGTAGGAAATTTGTGTCAGCCCCATGATTCCACAACTTTACCACACAACAATGTGCGAAAAAGTGATTTTTTGAGCAAAATATCAGGTTTGCAGGGGATTCTGGGTAAGAAAACTTTGGTGGATCCACGCAAGCCATACCTCCCTGAATCCCCGGGTGTCTACTTTTCAGAAATGTGTAGGTTTGGTAGGTTTCCTAGGTGGCCGCCGAGCCCCGGGCCAAAACGTCATGGGACCCCCTTGCAAAACCAGGTAGTTTTGTGATAGGCCATTTTGAGGTCGCCTCAATACGTTGTGGGCCCTTGCCTGTCGCGGGTACTTGGGCCTCCCACCCGAGTGAGGCACCATTTTTATCGGGAGACCTGGGGGAACGCTGGGTGGTAGGAAATTTGTTTGAGGCCAGTGATGCCACACTTTCCCATACAAAAATGTGTGAAAAAGTGATTTTTTCAGCTAAAATTGAGGTTTGCAGGGGATTCTGGGTAAGGAAACGTTGGGGGATCCACGCAAGCCATACCTCCCTGGAAGCCCCCGGGTGTCTACTTTTCAGAAATGTGTGGGTTTGGTAGGTTTCCTAGATGGCTACCGAGCACGGGGCCAAAAACCCAGGTGACCCCCTTGCAAAACCAGGTCGTTTTGTGAAAGGCCATTTTGAGGTCGCCTCACTACGTTGTGGGCCCTTGCCTGTCGCGGGTACTTGGGCCTCCCACACGAGTGAGGCACCATTTTTATCGGGAGACCTGGGGAACGCTGGGTGGTAGGAAATTTGTGTCAGCCCCATGATTCCACAACTTTACCACACAACAATGTGCGAAAAAGTGATTTTTTGAGCAAAATATCAGGTTTGCAGGGGATTCTGGGTAAGAAAACTTTGGTGGATCCACGCAAGCCATACCTCCCTGGAATCCCCCGGGTGTCTACTTTTCAGAAATGTGTAGGTTTGGTAGGTTTCCTAGGTGGCCGCCGAGCCCCGGGCCAAAACGTCATGGGACTCCCTTGCAAAACCAGGTAGTTTTGTGATAGGCCATTTTGAGGTCGCCTCAATACGTTGTGGGCCCTTGCCTGTCGCGGGTACTTGGGCCTCCCACCCGAGTGAGGCACCATTTTTATCGGGAGACCTGGGGGAACGCTGGGTGGTAGGAAATTTGTGTGAGGCCAGTGATGCCACACTTTCCCACACAAAAATGTGTGAAAAAAGTGATTTTTTCAGCTAAAATTGAGGTTTGCAGGGGATTCTGGGTAAGGAAACGTTGGGGGATCCACGCAAGCCATACCTCCCTGGAAGCCCCGGGTGTCTACTTTTCAGAAATGTGTGGGTTTGGTAGGTTTCCCTAGATGGCTACCGAGCACGGGGCCAAAACCCAGGTGACCCCCTTGCAAAACCAGGTCGTTTTGTGAAAGGCCATTTTGAGGTCGCCTCACTACGTTGTGGGCCCTTGCCTGTCGCGGGTACTTGGGCCTCCCACACGAGTGAGGCACCATTTTTATCGGGAGACCTGGGGGAACGCTGGGTGGTAGGAAATTTGTGTCAGCCCCATGATTCCACAACTTTACCACACAACAATGTGCGAAAAAGTGATTTTTTGAGCAAAATATCAGGTTTGCAGGGGATTCTGGGTAAGAAAACTTTGGTGGATCCACGCAAGCCATACCTCCCTGGAATCCCCGGGTGTCTACTTTTCAGAAATGTGTAGGTTTGGTAGGTTTCCCTAGGTGGCCGCCGAGCCTCGGGCCAAAACGTCATGGGACCCCCTTGCAAAACCAGGTAGTTTTGTGATAGGCCATTTTGAGGTCGCCTCAATACGTTGTGGGCCCTTGCCTGTCGCGGGTACTTGGGCCTCCCACACAAGTGAGGCACCATTTTTATCGGGAGACCTGGGGGAACGCTGGGTGGTAGGACATTTGTGTGAGGCCAGTGATGCCACACTTTCCCACACACAAATGTGTGAAAAAAGTGATTTTTTCAGCTAAAATTGAGGTTTGCAGGGGATTCTGGGTAAGGAAACGTTGGGGGATCCACGCAAGCCATACCTCCCTGGAAGCCCCCGGGTGTCTACTTTTCAGAAATGTGTGTGTTTGGTAGGTTTCCTAGGTGCCGGCAGAGCTAGGGTTCACAAACTACAGCTAGGCACTTTGCCAAAAAAGGGTCATTTTTCACTGCGAAATTGAGGTGAGACCACGTTGCGTTTTGCGCCGTTTCCTGTCGCGGGCACTAGGCCGACCCACACAAGTGAGGTACCATTTTTCTCAGAAGACTTTGGGGAACGCGGGGTGGGTGGAAATTTGTGAATCCACGCAGATTCCAGAACTTTCCACCACAGAAATGTGGGGAAAATGTGTTTTTTTTGACAATTTTTTAGGTTTGCAAGGGATTCTGGGTAACAGAACCTGGTGGGAGGCAGTCCAGTCACCCCATCCTGGACTCCCCTGGGTGTCTAGTTTTCAAAAATGTATAGGTTTGCTAGGGTTCCCTAGGTGCCGGCAGAGCTAGGCTTCAAAAACTACAGCTAGGCACTTTGCCAAAAAAGGGTCATTTTTCACTGCGAAATTGAGGTGTGACCACATTGCGTTTTGCGCCGTTTCCTGTCGCAGGCACTAGGCCGACCCACACAAGTGAGGTACCATTTTTCTCGGAAGACTTTGGGGAACGCGGGGTGGTTGGAAATTTGTGGATCCACGCAGATTCCAGAACTTTCCACCACAGAAATGTGGGGAAAATGTGGTTTTTTTGACAATTTTTTATGTTTGCAAGGGATTCTGGGTAACAGAACCTGGTGGGAGGCAGTCAAGTCACCCCATCCTGGATTCCCCTGGGGTCTAGTTTCCAAAAATGTATAGGTTTGCTAGGTTTCCCTAGGTGCCGGCAGAGCTAGGGTTCAAAAACTACAGCTAGGCACTTTGCCAAAAAGGGTCATTTTTCACTGCGAAATTGAGGTGTGACCACATTGCGTTTGCGCCGTTTCCTGTCGCAGGCACTAGGCCGACCCACACAAGTGAGGTACCATTTTTCTCGTAAGACTTTGGGGAACGCGGGGTGGGTGGAAATTTGTGGATCCACGCAGATTCCAAAACTTTCCACCACAGAAATGTGGGGAAAATGTGGTTTTTTTGACAATTCTTTAGGTTTGCAAGGGATTCTGGGTAACAGAACCTGGTGGGAGGAAGTCAAGTCACCCCATCCTGGATTCCCCTGGGTGTCTAGTTTTCAAAAATGTATAGGTTTGCTAAGTTTCCATAGGTGCCGGCAGAGCTAGGGTTCAAAAACTACAGCTAGGCACTTTGCCAAAAAAGGGTCATTTTTCACTGCGAAATTGAGGTGTGACCACGTTGCGTTTTGTGCCGTTTCCTGTCGCAGGCACTAGGCCGACCCACACAAGTGAGGTACCATTTTTCTCGGAAGACTTTGGGGAACGCGGGGTGGGTGGAAATTTGTGGATCCACGCAGATTCCAGAACTTTCCACCACAGAAATGTGGGGAAAATGTGGTTTTTTTGATAATTCTTTAGGTTTGCAAGGGATTCTGGGTAACAGAACCTGGTGGGAGGCAGTCCAGTCACCCCATCCTGGATTCCCTGGGTGTCTAGTTTTCAAAAATGTATAGGTTTGCTAGGTTTCCCTAGGTGCCGGCAGAGCTAGGGTTCAAAAACTACAGCTAGGCACTTTGCCAAAAAAGGGTCATTTTTCACTGCGAAATTGAGGTGTGACCACGTTGCGCTTTGCGCAGTTTCCTGTCGCAGGCACTAGGACGACCCACACAAGTGAGGTACCATTTTTCTCGTAAGACTTTGGGGAACGCGGGGTGGGTGGAAATTTGTGGATCCATGCAGATTCCAGAACTTTCCACCACAGAAATGTGGGGAAAATGTGTTTTTTGGACAATTTTTTATGTTTGCAAGGGATTCTGGGTAACAGAACCTGGTGGGAGGCAGTCAAGTCACCCCATCCTGGATTCCCCTGGGTGTCTAGTTTTCAAAAATGTATAGGTTTGCTAGGTTTCCCTAGGTGCCGGCAGAGCTAGGGTTCAAAAACTACAGCTAGGCACTTTGCCAAAAAGGGTCATTTTTCACTGCGAAAAGGAGGTGTGACCACGTTGCGTTTTGCGCCGTTTCCTGTTGCAGGCACTAGGCCGACCCACACAAGTGAGGTACCATTTTTCTCGTAAGACTTTGGGGAACGCGGGGTGTGTGGAAATTTGTGGATCCACGCAGATTCCAAAACTTTCCACCACAGAAATGTGGGGAAAATGTGGTTTTTTTGACAATTCTTTAGGTTTGCAAGGGATTCTGGGTAACAGAACCTGGTGGGAGGAAGTCAAGTCACCCCATCCTGGATTCCCTGGGTGTCTAGTTTTCAAAAATGTATAGGTTTGCTAGGTTTCCATAGGTGCCGGCAGAGCTAGGGTTCAAAAACTACACCTAGGCACTTTGCAAAAAAAGGGTAATTTTTCATTGTGAAAATGTGGTACGTCCACGTTGCATTTTGAGCCATTTCCTGTTGTGGGCACAAGGGCTACCCACACAAGTGAGGTACCATTTTTATCGGGAGACTTAGGGTAACACAGAATTGTAGAGCAACTTTTATTACCTATTGACTTTCGATGCATTTCTGCCTTCCAAATGAAAGACAATGTGTAAAAAATAAGTCATTTTGAAAAATGACCTATAATTCTCATGCTAGTATGGGTACTCCCAATTTCGGAAATGTGCAAATATCTACTGTTTCTAAAATCTACATTTTGTTCCCATTTCAGAAATACATAGGTGTCTTTCATAACAATTTTTCCATGTATACATTTTCCCAAAATAATTGCTATATACCCGGTACATAATAAAAACCATTGCAAGATGCTGCTCAATTATTGGCTCTGGGTTCGTCGGGTTCTTGGTGAACCTACAAGTCCTATATATCCCCACAACCAGAAAGGTCCAGCGGATATAACGGTATATTGCCTTCAAATAGCTGTCATAATTAGAAGAAGTTACAGGTGAAAACGTTGACACAAATGGCTGTTTTTTTCAACTAATTTTCAATTTTTCCTTTATTTAACTGTTAGTTTCTATAAGGAAAACTTTAAGGATCTACACAAATGACCCCTTGCTGAATTCAGAATTTTGTCTACTTTTCAGAAATGTATGGCTTTCCAGGATCCATTATTGGTTTCATACCCATTTCTACCATTAACTGGAAGGAGGTTGAAAGCACAAAAAATAGCAAAAATAGGCTATGTCCCAGAAAAATGCCAAAACTGTGTAAAAAGTTGGTTTTCTGACAAAAGTCTGCTTGTCCCTGAAAGCTGGGAAAATGGTGATTTCATCCCCACAACCCCTTTTTGATGCCATTTGCAGGGAAAATCAAGACGCTTTCATCTGTAGCCCTTTTTCGCATTTTTCCCAAAAAAACAAAATTTAGCTGTATTTTGACTAATTTCTGGGTCCCTCCAGGGGAATCCACAAACCCTGGGTACCTTTACAATCCCCATGATGTTAGAAAAAAGGACGCAAATTTGGCATGGATACCTTATGTGGTCAAAAAGTTACAGGGGCCTAAGCGCGCACTACCCCAAATAGCCAAAAAAAGGCTTAGCACAGGAGGGGAAAAGGCCTAGCAGCGAAGGGGTTAAACATACAGATGCTGGGCATGCATTTTGAAAACAGACCGCACAATACACATGCGTAAGTACTTAGCAAGGTGAGTGAAGACTGAATGCCTTTGTATTGAATGGATGATTGTAACAGGGCTTTTCTGAGGCGGGTATGCCACATGCGGGTACTGCTGATAATGCTAGTCTGGGCATAGATATATATTTAAAATAATCATGGGCACATATTACGGGTTCTTTTACATCGGAACAAGTTGCTTTTGAAGGTTAATATCGCAGCGCAACAATGGCTTTCCGTGTGCCGATATATGTTTTAGAGCAATCTTGGGCAAGATTTACGTTTTTTTTACATCGGTAGATCTTGCTCTTAGAGGTTAACATCAGTGGGCCATATGTCTCATCGCAAATGAGAGGTTGCGATCATCAAACACATTGGCCTCTTTATATACAGGGGATGGGTCTTGAAACGGAATTTGGGAGTGGACTTGCAGCATAAACCGTTGAGCTTTGCCTTTATTGATAATGCCATGCACTTGCATCACTGTTAATTCAGATTGGGGTTTATATACGGGATGCAATTGGCCTCTGTCGTTAATGCGAGTGTATGCTCTAAATATGTGAATATACTTGGACTTGGGACCACAAGCAGGTTTTATTCACCTTAATATGGACCATATGACTAATTTTATATCTATATACTGGGTGTTTTGTGGAGGATTTAAATAGTGGTATTCTGTAGGTGCCTAGGGTTACTTTCTTGGTGTACTTATAATGTGAATATGATGTAAATACGGTGACTCGTTGAGTCTTCAGTGATGGTTGATTTCATTTTCATCAGGTACCTTACAGGGCACTAGGATGCCCTTTGGAGATACATAGCCTCCAGCAAATGTAAGCGGGAGCTGTTGTGCTTTACGGTTTCTTGAACTGTTTGAATATTCAAATATATTAAGGTGAGACATACTTACAATTTGTCTTAAAAGCAAGGTCTCCTTTATTTGTTTACATCACAACTTACTGGGGTGTCTCCTCCCCATTTAGGGTATTGGTGACCCTGACTCTGAGTAGTCACTCTTGTTTTGTTTCCTTTACACAATTACACATTTAATTTAAAAAGAAATTTTATTTTTTATTTTTATGGTGGCCTATCCGCTCATTGTCAGCCTCCAAATGAATAGGGAATCCTTGGGTCTCTGCCTTTGGTTGACCACAATCACCAAATCCCAAGGATAGGGGTGATTTTTATGTATAGAAACTATTAAATTATTAGTGATCTCATTCACTTTTAGGTTTACTTTGTGTGGCGGGTTGCTGGATATGGTACCCTTTGCTCCGTAAACCGGCTTCGAGGTGCACCTCTGGGAACGTCGTCTCCAATTGCTGGCAACAGCAATGGTGCTACTTCCACTCAGAACACATAAACAATTGGCTATTCTGTTTGGTGGGAACAATTTGGCCTGTTTTTAAAACAAAATGTAACAATGTTTTTGGGTGATTTTGTATTACCTTTCTTCTAAGCACCTTGGCTTTCCGCGTGGTTGGGATTTCAAATTGTATGATGTCCTTTTTAAGAGTTTTTTAGAAATTACCTCTACATGATTCTTTAGATTAATTGTACATTTTACAGTTTCATAATTTTATATGACCTGCTGGATTTTCAGATTGCTTTTAGGTCAATACTTATCATGAGCAGTGGGTGTTATGTGCCCGGGTTAGGCCCATGTAGCAACGCTGCACATTTGTCTTATATTATCCTCTTTCTGCACAATAACATTCTACTGTGACCTATTGCACATAAATGCGTGCGTGACAATGTTGGATTAGTTTCTCTGAAACTGCTTTGCTTACACATCTGGCTTTGCGCAACATTATCATGGTGCCATGAACACTGAGTACAAGGCCTTTACGCACGTTGTGCAAATGTCATTCTATCTTCATCCTTGGCGCAACAGGGCTATCTGCATACCCATAACAACTCCAATCTGCATATACATTGCAAGGATGCTTTTGATTATAAATAAAGAAGCATTTCCGGCGGTTAGCAGGGGAGACACTTCAGCTGATGTCGAGGGGTCCCTGCATGCTGAGGCTTCACCAAGCAGCTGCTTAACATCTCCGTGAGCAGTGTCCAGTTCGTGACCAAGATGGGGTCCTACATTCTATCCCACACGGTAATTGGGGTTGGATCATCCGAGGGAGGATTCTTGGCTCTAGATACACACACCTACACCTGCACTATAGGCACATAGAGTAGGGATTGCATAGTAGGAGTATGCTTGATTACTACCTTTGCTTTATATTCCTGCATATATACACTACTTTAGCACCATGGTGAAAATATACCTGCTATTTACTATTTTGGTGCTTGTAATCACTTTCATATGCTTCTGTCTACTGATTATCGCAGCACATGTATTCTATACGAGAATAACATTGGTTCAATAAATATATTGAAATTGTCACAGTGTGTATTCTCTGTATACTTCTCTTAAAACAAGAGTGCACCAGCGACTGAGAGAAAAGGGTTTCTAGATCTGTTACCACGATCCATGAGGCGTCAGAGTTGTCATGTTCAGTAGTTGCCAGAAGCCATTCACTCCCTGTTTGGGTTGGGGGGCTTATGGTGGGTCTTTGAGTTAGCTGCTCTCTAGGCCAAAATATACTACAGGGGTGCATGGAATCAGTCTAGGCACCACACCCAAAGTTTATGTTGTCCACAAATGAGCAGAACCTATGGATTAGTGGGAACTACATGACAGCAGTAAAACATTACTGCAAAAAAAGTTGGAAAATACAAAGCAAATTTGCACTGGTGTTGCTTTGCAGCTTGTAGTATGGCATCACTTGCTCGCCTGCTACAATGTTGGTATTACATTCCAAACAGAACATGCCCATTTATTTAATCTCAGGCGCTATGTCAGGTCAACGCCTCACCACTTCTGCAGGGAACAGGTGGAGCCAATGTAGATGTTGAAGCTCCTGCATTTTCTCTCTGCCTCTGCGCAGTCTTCAACTGTGGCACCTCTTGACAATCTTCTTCATTGCTATCCCCTGTTGCCATTTTGCTCAAGAAAAATACCAACTTGCTTAATACAAAGTGGTGCAGATAACTAACAGGTACCTATTGGTAGAGTGAATGGAATATTCAAGAAGGTTAATAGGCGGGGACTTCCTTTAAAGATAGTTGAACACTGTCTTAACCAATCACATCTCCTTCTTTTCGGAACCCGTGATATTCACAATGACGACGTCGCTGCTAATCGAGATGCGGACGTGCAAGCAGGAAGTAGAACATATTAGTAGTAAGTCGAACAAAGTGTATTTTCACTGTATTTACTTTTTATGGAAGCAAGGGATCTGCATGGAGGGAGTTGTACTCTCTCCGAAATTGACAGACCAGCAGCATAGAAACTGCAAGCAGGTGCTGGAGCAGTTTGCTGTCCTGTTCTCTTTGACCCCAGACATCACTTAGTGGTGTGTGCACCACATTGACACTGGTGACAGCCCACCTGTCAAAAATAAACTGCACAGGTTGTCTGACCATGCCAGAACTAACCTTAAGGCTGGGGTAGCTAAGAGGCTGGAGTTGGGGGTAATTGAGCCATCTGATAGTCCGTGGGCCGGGCCAGTCCAGTGGTGCCAGTGCCCAAACCTAATCCCCAGGGGGGACCAAAAGAGTTAAGGTTCTGTGTGGACTACAGAGGACTTAATGCAGTCACTAAGACTCATGCTCACCCTATACCTACAGCTAATGAGCTCATTGACAGCTTAGGGTCTGCTAGGTAGATGAGTACTTTTGATTTGACTTCAGGCTACTGACAGATTTCCCTCACAGTTGGAGCAAAGGAGAGGTCAGCATTTTCCAGCCCAGGGGACATTATCAGTTCAAGGAAATGCCCTTTGGCATAAAGAATGCACATGCCGTCTTCCAAAGGTTGGTGAACAGGGTCTTGTCTAACTTGGAGCAGTTCAGTGCAGCTTATCTGGATGATATAGCTGTATACAGATCTACCTGGGGGGATCACTTAAGCCACCTGAGGGAACTGCTTCAGGCCATGCAGCAGGCAGGCCTGGCTATTATGGCAAGTACGTTCTAAATAGGGCAGAGTTCTGTAGATGGAGGCCTCTTCAGGCCAAGATTCAAACTATTTTGGATTGGACAGCTCATGTTACCCAGACTCAGGTCAGGGTATTCCTTGGCCTGACTGGTTATTATAGAAGGTTTGTTCAAAACTATTGGACTATTGTGGGGCACCTAACAGAACTGACTTCTAAGAAGAGGCCCAAGAAGGTGGATTGGACTGCAGAGTGTCTGAAGGCTTTTGACACTCTGAAGCTGCTATGTGTTCAGCACCCATGCTGCTGGCCCCTGACTACACAAAGGAATTTGTGGTTCAGACAGATGCTTCAACAAGGGATTGGGCCAGTGTTGTCACATTTAAATGAAGAGGGCCATGATCAGCCAGTTGCCTTTATTAGCAGGCGACTTCTTCCAAGAGAGCAGAGGCGAGTGCTATTGAGAGGGACGCTTTTGCTGTGGTTTGGTCCCTGAAAATGCTGAGACCATATTTGTTTGGGACTTACTTTCATGTTCAAACTGACCACAGGCCTCTCAGATGGCTCATGCAGATGAGAAGGGAGAATCCCAAGCTATTGAGGTGGTCCATTTCCCTACAGGGAATGGCGTTTATAGTGGAACACAGACCTGGGGTTGCCAGTGCTGATGGACTTCCAGGTTTTTCCACTTAGCTGATGAGGACTACTAGGGTATAGGTTAGTAACCGATCACCTTTCGTTTGGGGGGGCTCTGTTGCGAAGTCATCCTAGGCACCCATCATTTTTTGCTGACTGCTCCTGGTGGTAACTGACTCTGACCTTCCCTAGGCTATGTCTAACCAGGCCCAGGGCCAGTGCTTTGCTGAAAACACACTTAGAATACAGTGAAAACACCTACCTACACTAGGGTACACTATGGATTAGGGTTCCCATATGATTGACATGACCTCCCCTATAAGGCCCTAGTACATAATAGGGCAAGGGGGTTAAAACTACCTTTAAGCCCCTAGTATACAATAGGGCATGGCAGTTTAGAGGACAGCAGCCCTTTCTGCACTTGCATGTGTGCACTGCTGAAGCCTGAGGTCAGTTTAAAAGCAGCCGGGTTGCAGGACTACTTTTAAAATGTAAATTGTGCCCAAACTTGACTCTGGTGTTTGGGGCACTTGCAAATTGATACCCTACTATATTGTGGCATAATAGGTAGCCCCAGGGTCACCCCTATTGGAGTAAAGTGATTCCCAAAATGGACTTTTGTGCTAGGAGCACTGTGGAGTGAGGATCTACATAGGTTTTGTATATTCAGAACCCCTAACGTCTCCCCTAGGTGTTCCAGGAGTGGGGGTCCTGTAGATTTAGGCAGGGTCCTTATAAAAGATATTTTATAAGCTCTGGTGTTGGACAAATTGCCCAGTTCATTTTACCCATTGTAGAGCCCCAGCCACATAGGTTAACATGGCAATCTGTTATTATTTAATAACTAACGCTAAGCTTTGCAGGAAAAATATCATTCAAGGGCTTAGGAGAATGGTATTGATAATTCCAACAAAAAGAAGAAAGTCCTAGGCATTTAATGTTGTAAGTCAATCAGAGTTGTAATTATAAGTCTGTCAGTCCACAAATGTCCCGGTGTATTCAACACTGTTGAATGCACTTGGACATTTGCGGTCTGATTCAAATAGAATCATAGAGATTACCTCTTTAGGTGTGAACTTAACAGTTCCTGTAGCTGTGGTTAAAATACTAACCGCTAGTCTAGTACGTTTTGGAGGTGGTATGACAAACAAGCAATTGTTACCCTGAAGAAGTCCCTAAGTTGTGGGGCAAAATGTGTTGGCTGTGTTTTCATTGTCACAATTTTGAAACAATCATTAAAAGAACAAGTACAAAGAATATACAAGACAATCTGATGCTTCATTTGGGCTTATCTTTTGATATTGAGTTATTTTGACAGATTTATTGATATTGAAACTAATGCAACTTGAATGATAATGTTTCTTTGATCGATTGCTTAAACTATACTGTGCTCCTTCTCGTACAAGTAATTGGATTGTTTTCGTTTTGGTGTCATTTTAAAGATAAAAATATTTCCTATTTTTATAAATTGGTGTTGGAGTTTTATTGTGTGCTGTGTCTTTTTTTTGTAAACTCTTTTTATTAACATTGCTCAAAAGACCATACTTTACATGAATCACTTGCGTTGGTACACGGTGAGGTTTGTACAGTACAGCAATAATATTTATGAGAAAACAGGAGACTATAAATCAATAAAGGCTTCTCCGGGTAGACTTACATACCATGACAAATTCGTTTAAGAAGTGTCTTGGCCCGGGTCCTCTCTTCCACGCACCACTCCGCCCCATTTCGGATGTTGCATATCACTCTCCCACCTGCATCCCTCTGTATCGCCGCCAGGGCGCCCATACTCTCTTCCATTTTTTAGCGCACCCCCTACTCTTATACACTGTTTCTTCAGCCCGCTGGCACCAGTCAAGGTCCCGCTTCCACTCTCCCAGTTTTGGAGGCGAAGACGCCCCGCACCCCCTGGCAATGTTCCGCTTGGCGATCCCAGCTGCAAGAGCCAACCATATTCCCACATATCTGGACCAATCAGAGTCTCCTTTAATCATTAATAACAGCCATTTTGCGTCCATTGGAACCGTCACTCCTGCCACCCTGGACATAGTGTCTGTGACTTTCTTCCAGTACCTGACAATCTCTGGACATTCCCATTATATATGCAGGAAAGATCCCTCCCGCTGACATCCCCTAATGCACAACGCTGTAGGGGCCCTGCCCCAGGTGTACAGGTGTGTACGGGGATAATCCGTACGGTGTAGTATCTTAAGTAGTACCAGTCTAAATCTGGAGTGAACTGCGATCTCTCTTGGGCTCTGAATTGCCTCCTGCCATTCCTCAACGTCTATGCTTCCCAGGTCGTTGACCCATGTCTCTCGGAGGGCCGTCAGGGGGTCTGGTACGTTGTTTATCAATTTACGGTAGATCGTGGAGGTCGCCTTCTCAGGAATGGGGTCAAGTAACAACCTATCCTCTAATGGGGAGTAGTCTGGAACAGGAGTGCCACTTTGGATGTGGTTTCGTATTGCGTGCATTAATCTCAGGTGATGGTATCTCTGCGTCTGGTTTAAATTATATTCCCGCTGGAGATCCTCAAAAGTGAGGGGAGTATCCCCTTCCATACATCTCCCAGGTACTCGATACCTATCAATTTCCACCCTTTGAAGCCCGTTAGGGCAGCCACTTCTTTTAGTGGATCGCCCACCCATAGCGGAGTTTGACTGGTCAGTTTCCCCATCCAGCCAAGTAGTTTATTAGCCTCTCGCCAGCACTGTACTACCACTTTAGTGTGCGCCGGCCACTCTGGTCGTTATTTTCGGGAGTATAAAAGAGGCTCACAGTTCTCTCCCGGCATGACGGCTCTATCTGCTCTATAGGCCGGCTCCTCGGTGCCTGCATACACCCAGTCATTTATGACCAGTAGCTGCGAGGCCCAGTAGTATAGCTTGATGTCAGGGACCGCCAGGCCTCCGTCATACACTCCCTTCTGTAGCTTATGGAGCGCAATTCTGGGGGAACTACCCTGCCACAACAACGTTCTGACCTCCTGTGCTATCCGTTTAAAGACTGTTGGGGGGCAGGGTATGGGGTGTTCTGGAGAACATAAAGGAGGCACGGCAACGCCATCATTTTAAATAGGGCTGCCCTACCCATAAATGATAGCGGAAAGGTACACCAATGGCGGACATCAGCACTAAGTCGACCCATCTGGGGCCTGAGGTTCTCCTCCGGGAACGCCTTTTGGTCCTGCGTAACATGGATACCTAGGTATTTAAAGCCCTCAGTCACAACTGGGGCCAGACACCTCATTGGAACCCTAGGGGGGGGGCCAGACAATGGAAAGATCACTGACTTGGACCAATTAATGTTATAGCCCGAGTAGCTGCCAAAGAGCTCGAAGATGTGGAGCACTCTTGCCATTGAGTGGTACGGTCTTGCAAGGTACAAGCCTATATCGTCGGCATAGAGCAAGATTTGCTCCTCCCACCCTCCTGCGCTGATATACCCCAGATCATCGGATCCTTCCTAATCCAGTGTGCCAATGGCTCCAGTGCGAGGGCGAACAGTAGCGAGGACAAGGGGCAACCCTGTCTAGTGCCTCTCCGCTGTTGAAAGGATCTTGATAACGCCCCATTGACTCGCACCCGAGCTGTAGGTGTCTCATACAATAGCCTTACCCAACTACAAAAGTTGGGGCCAAAACCCATCCTATGGCGCACCATAAACAGGTAGGGCCACTCTATACCATCGAACGTCATTGACGCATCTAGCGCCATCAATGCCGTCTGTTGGGCTGCGGGATCGCTCGTCATATGGAGTATACCATATAGTCTCCGAAGATTGTGCCGGGTGCTTCTGTGGGGCATAAAGCCCGATTGATCCACGTGGACCAGTTCTGAAATGACTGACACCAGCTTGTCCGCTAAGGCCTTGGCCAGTACCTTTGCCTCCACATTAATGAGGGAGACAGGAAGGTATGAACTGCATTGGTCTGGCGGTTTCCCGGCTTTGTAGATAACCACTATTGTGGCTGCTCATTGGTCCAGAGGGAGTCGCCCTCTTTCCCGTGCCTCAGCCAACATGTTACGTAGCGGTGGTACTATTATAGAGGCCTGTGCTTTGTATATCTCGACCGGGAGCCCATTTGGACCCGATGCTTTTCCTGATTTCAGGGAACCCAGAGCGCCACCCAGCTCCTCCTCAGTGGGTTCGGCTTCTAGCGCTTCACGCGCTTCCCCGGACAGTATGGGCAGGGCGAAATCTCTTAGCAGTTCTTCGCAGTCGTTTTCTGATCTAGCGCATATTGGTGCATAGACTCCCTCAAAGTACGTGGCGAATGTTTCTGCTATTTCAGTACCCAGTTATATCTATCAGTCTTAGAGCCATCAGCCCGTGCACCTGGTCTGACCACTCGCTGATTAGCTGTTGGGTCCCGCTGGGCAGTCAGCCGGTGCAGCCACCCCTGGGTTGGAAAACCGTGCGTAGCTGGAACCGAATTGAGGCCGATAAACTGGTGGGTACCTTATCCGGGCTCCTCCGGAAAGTACCCATCTTAGGCACCCTCAACCAAGAGAGTGCAGTCCTCACCGACACACTTAGCAAAGCCATTGATCAAGTTGCACCGGCACGAAGAGAGAAAGTTAGAGAAAAGGGCAAGGGAGCTCCCTGGTTCAATGAGGACCTGAGGGGGTGAAAGCAAACACTCCGCCAAGCCGAGAGGCGGTGGCGGAAATCTGGCAGTCAAGCCGAGCTCGCAGCCCACAAACTCCTGCTAGCCACATACAAAAAGGCCATCTTGACAAGGAAGGCCGAATTTTATGAGGCTAGAATCATGTGGGCCACTAACAAACAGAAAGAGACTTTCAGAATCCTTAAAGAACTCAGTCAAATGTCAGAGCAAAGAACTACAGCCCCACCAGTAGACTGCAACACCTTCCAGACTTTCTTCCTGCAGAAGGTCAGGGACATCCTAGCTGAGATTGAGAGCACCACGACCAACCAGGCTCCCCTAGACCAGCACTCCACGCCCCCCATGTCCGGCAACCAACTCCCCTCCTTCCCTAACTTAGACCTGGCTTCCCTGTCCCGCCTGATGAGCCACATCAAATCGGGCTCACCAGCAGATCCTTGCCCTCCTAGGGTTTTCTGCATGGCCCTGCCCGGCCTAGAAAGACAACTCCTCGCCCTTCTAAACCGCTCCTTGGAGACAGGCTACCTCCCCTCCGACCTAAAGGAAGTTAGGGTCAACCCCCTGCTGAAGAAACCAGGGGCAGATGTCGCAATTCTTAAAACTACAGACCTATCTCCCAGCTTCCCTTTTGGCGAAGGTGGTAGAGCAACATATCCTAATGTCACTCTCGGCCTTCTTGGAGGAACACCAGCTACTCCAGGGGCAACAGGCAGGCTTTAGGGCCCACCACAGCACTGAGCTGGTGATGCTATCTGTACTCGATGAGCTCAGAGTCATGGCCGACAATAAAAAACCATGCGCCCTGGTTCTGTTGGACCTTTCGGCGGCATTCGACACGGTCAATGATGCTCAGCTCCTAGCCCGTATCATCGAACTGGGTATTTGTGGGATGGCATACCAGTGGCTCAAGTCCTTCCTGTCCGGCCGGTCCCAGAGGGTCCAGCTAGGGGAGCAAGTGTCTGTCAAAGGCGCCCTTACGTGTGGCGTCCCCCAGGGATCAGCGCTGTCCCCGCTCCTTTTTAACATATACCTCCAGCCACTCATAGCTGCCCTAGCACGCATGAACTGCCAAGTCTTTAACTATGCGGATGACACTCAGCTTATCCTCCAAATTGACAACACCCAACAGGCCTCTTTACAGATACAAAACATCCTCAGATACACCGTGAACTGGATGACAACCAATTCCTTAAAAGTCAATCCTGACAAAACAGAGGTCCTGGTCATCCCTTCAAAGACAAATCCTTGGAGTGACCTTTTTTGGCCCCAAGAGCTTGGGACCACCCCCACGCCGGCCACACTCATAAAAAGTCTGGGCATCTTTCTATGGCCAACCAAGTTGCAACCGTAGCTGGAACCTGCACAGGCCTTCTGAGACAGATGCGAAGACTTGCCCCCCTCCTCTCAACGGCAGCACTACAGATGATAATATCTGCTACCATCATATCCAGACTGGACTACGGGAATGCCCTTTATATTGGCCTACCAGAAAAGCTTACCAACAAACTGCAAGTAACGATGAACGATGCTGCCAGGTTGATCTTCAGGCTTCCCAGAAGGGCGCATGCGACCCCTCTGCTGCACAAGCTTCACTGGCTCCCCATCAAGCAGAGGGCAAAGTTCAAGGGCCTCTGCACTGCCCACAAAGCCATCTACGGCCAGGCTCCAACATACATTAAGGAGCGCCTTGGAAACTACGTGCCGGGCCGGAAATTGCGATCATCCGAGAGCCACCTGTTGGCGGTCCCTTGGTTTAAAACCGCATCCAAGGGAGGCAGAGCCTTCTCTGTCATGCTCCCGCAACTTTGGAACAAACTGCCCGATGGCCTCCGCAAGGAAAGCATGCTCCTCCCTTTCAGGAAACGTCTTAAAACGCTCCTGTTCAGGGAGGTCCTGGAAACACGCTAACTATCTGCAATGCGTGTTTCAGGGGACTGCAGCTAGCTTGGGATCACTCTCTAGAAGTGCTAAGAGACCAGTTGGTGATTACGCGCTATAGAAATATCAGTTAACATAACATAACATATCACGCACCCCCGTCACCCACGATCGCTCCCTGTCACGTCTCTTCAGCCACGCTAGGAGCTTCAATGCCTTATCTCCTACATCGTACAATCGGTGTTGCGTCGCAAGAGCATATGCCCTTGCCTCGTTATCCGCCAGGGCCCGCATGTCCCGCTGTCGCAATGCTAGCCTATGGCGCAAGTCAGCATTTGCTGCAATTGCGATATCCCTTTCCATCTGGTTGATTTCCTGCTCAAGCAGCCTAATTTGCATGGATTCTTCTTTCTTCTGGGCCCTGATCAGCGCCTGTGCCTGTCCCCTCAGTACCGTCTTGTAGACCTCCCATAAAGTAATGTACGAATCTACTGACCCTGTGTTTTCTTTAAAATAAAGCTCCGAACCCTCCCGGATTTTGTCCCTGAGCATTGGGTCTCTTAGGCGCCAGGGGTCGATTCTTGGGAATGCAGCTCTGTCTAGGAGCGGGCCTTTAATGGTGACACACACCGGGGAGTGATCTGAAATGCCCCTCGCCATATGTTTAGGATTTGAGAATTCCCCCACCCTGTCATTTTGTGTAAAAAAATGGTCTATTCTAGAAAAGGACTTGTGTCGTGCGGAATAGTAGGTGTACTGCCGCACCAGTGGGTTGTGTGCCCACCACAGGTCTACAATGCCCATGGCCATAACGAAATCCGCCAGGCCACGTTCTCCTTGTCGGCCCACGTGAGAGCCTCACCGGTCTAGTTCCGGATTCATGACTGCGTTTGTGTCCCCACCAATCAGAAGAGTGCCCAAGGGCAGGTCCGTCAGGAACGAGCTTATCTTCGGGAAGACCACTGCGTGGAGTCTCGTGGGTATATAGATCGAACACAGTACAATCAAGCGCCCCTCCCATTTACCCGCTGCCACAACGCAACAGCCTGCGTCATCTGTCCAAGTGCCTGTTATCACAAGGGGTAGTGTGATGCAGGTCAGGATTCCCACGCCGCGAGCCCAGGTCGAATAACCGGAGAGGGCTACCATTTTGTACCCAAAGCGATCTAGTGCCTTGCATTTACTCCCCCATAGATGTGATTCCTGTATCAATATAACGTCTGGGGAGTGTCTCTTAATATGCTGAAGGACCAGTGTGCGTTTGATCTTGTTCCCCAGACCGTTTACGTTCCAGGTCCATACCCGTATACTAGCTAAGACTCCCATGGCATCAGGCGGGGTAAATTGTATTCATGAGTCCTCTCTTCACCTGGGTTCCCTTCGTGTCAACCTCCTGTAGTTGCTGGATATAGTGGTCTTGAGTGCATATCCCGTCCCCCCAAACAAACCAAGCAGTATACCCAACTCCCCCCTCCCTGCAACCCTGCTGGGTGAGTACCCAACCTCCCACTTCCCAAACGTGCAGAGTGCCTGTCACCCAAACTGTGCATTAATAAATATTGGTGAGGGGCCGTGAGCCAGCCTCCAGCATGAAGTACAATATGTCTGCTGATGAATACTGTCAAGCCCGTACAGGTTAGTACAGAAGCCACCTTACTCATGAAAACCCATGGTTGGCCTGTATATTCAATCAAAAAGGGGGGCCTCACATTACGGGTGTCTGTTCAACATCACACTTAAATCTTCAAGTGGGCCCCCTCCCCCTTAACGCCACTCCTGGACCCCATTTCATGCCCTTCAATTTCTATAGCGAGGAAACGTTCAGTTCGAATGACTAGGGGAGTGCACCTCGATTCACTTATCTGTTCGCTGCCGCTGCACTTGACCACTGGATATCTGCTCCGTCTCTTGCTCCGTCGCGTCATGGCCATTCGCAGACGACGTTCAACTTTTGCCTCCTTTGCAACTAACAGTACGCCACCCCTCCAGCCAGTCACTCGCCTCTGCTGGTGAGTCAAAGAAGTATGCCTTCCCCTCGTCCATATTTCACATTTTGTTCATGGAGGGCCCTTTTGACGGCATCAAACGTATGCCTCTGGCGCTGGACGTGGAGCGTGAAATCCGGAAAAAAACGGATGGTGGCATTCTCATGCCGGAGATCACCATGCATGCGTGCCGCTTGTAGTATAGTGTCCCTGTCTCTGAAATTCAGAATGCGGGCTATAATCGTGCGTGGGGCGCCCCGGGGTGAGGCCTGCCCCCCAGAGCCCTGTGTGAACGTTCTACTGAAAAAAAGGCGGATAAGCGTTTGGGCTTCAGGTGGTTCAAGATCAGGTCTTCCAGAAATAGGTCCATTGATGGCCCCTCCATTCCCTCCGGCACACCCACGTCGCAAATGTTGTTGCGCCGGGCCCTCCCCTCCTGGTCCTCAAGCCGGGCATATATGTCAGTTTGGTTCTTTGTGAGCGTGGCAACCTGATCTTCGAGATGTTTAGTTTTAGACTGTAAGCCCCGGATTCCTGCCTCTGCAGTGGACACCTTTTCGGATATTTTCCGAAGGTCTGCTCGCAGGAGGTTCACCTCCTCGGTGACGGAGTCTAGTTTCAGCTCCAGGGTACCCCGCAGTTCCCTGATTGCCTTCATGATGTCTTTTAAGGAGGGGTCTGGGATCTGATCCTCTTGCTCCTCCTGTGGACCCCCTCCTGTCGCCCCGTCGTCGCGACCCATGGCCACCGTGTATTTGTCGATGTGGTTTGCCTGTCCTGGCCCCGTTACTCTGTTACGACCCATGGCCCCAGTCTGCAGGCAACCGGCAATGGTCTCAAATGATAGAAGGTGCTCCAATACCAGCCAGTATGCCTGGACCCCGACACCGACCTCTCAGGAATGTGGCTCTCCCCACCGGCGCCACCTCTAGGCCACGGGCCCGTCGCAGCGTCGCAGTCACTCTCCTGTCGCAGACTCCAATAGGGGATCAGCGCTCACTTTTGTATTGACCCACTGCCCACTGCAAGTGCAACGCTGAACCACTGCCTTCAATACAGGCTCCAACAGCGTGGATATACCAGGCCTGGTGTCTTCTTCCTCTTTTATCAGGCGATCCTTACTGCGTGGCTCTGGGAGACACCGCATCAACGCACGCCAGGTGGGGGAGGGGAGCGTATTCCCTGACTCCCAGACAGTTCACCAATTTCGTCTCCAATCGTGCCTGAAGTGAGAGTCGCTGTCTGGCCCCAAACACTTGCTTAATTCAAGCGCGCAGTCGACGCAGCCGGAGACCAGGGAGCGAAGAGGGACCCCACGGCCGCAACGACACAGACCTGCCGGTTCTCTGCGTCACAGGTCCGCGGTCGACGTTCTCTGTCTTCCACTCCGCCCGCACTGCAGACTAGCACTCCTCAGTAAGCAGCAGCAAAGTCCTGTGTGATCTCCCCCTGCGCAGCTGCACCTCACCGCAGCGCTTCGGCTGGGACGACGGATCTGCTTCTCTCTCTGGGCTACTGGAGCGGCGCCATCTTGCCGCCGCGGGCTGATCTCTCGGTCCTCCACTCGCCCGCTCTCCGCACCTCGATCCTGGGGTTTTTCCACACCGCTGGGCAGCCGCCGTATCTTTGCTCTGCCACACGCTCTTTGAAACCCTCAAAGCATAGGATAATGCTGGATATTGTGGGCTTGGTCGCTGTCAGCTAGCGCAGCGCACTTAGATGGCGGCCATGTTCATCGGCTGCTAGCCACGCCCCCTGCTGTGTCTTAATTATTTACTGGATTGGTGTTTTAAATGCTTTGCATACCTGTCTCTGAAGTTGCGCCTGCCTGCTTGCAGCCAAGCTACCAAGGGTTGAGCATGGGAATCATTTTCTGAGACCTATTCTGAGCCCTCGGCTGTGTTGCTGGCCTTATTGCCAGTGGTAGATGCCTATTTACCACTACTAATAATCCACTTTGCAACATTTGGTGTTCATAGATGTGGATGAGGCCTTGTGTTTAAAAAAGTACACATTTCAGTAAAGTGAATTAACATTTTAAAAATACCATAAATTGTCTTAGAACAAAACTTTTGAGTTTGATTTTGGGAATTTGGACTAAACTGTTTTTAATCCATTGTTTTGATTTTTCCAAAATTGTTCTAAGTCTGTGTTGATAGTGTTGTGACCCAAAACTAGGGAACCATGGAGCTAGACCTGGCTAAACTGCCTAAGCTCAGGATGGCTGATCTTAGGGTGCAGTGTAGGCTTAGGGAGCTGCCTGCTTCCAACAAGATTAGGAATGCAGGGTTGCTTAAGTCCCGTAGGGCCTGGGCTGGGGTAGCTGAGGAGATTCAAGGGGGGGTGGAGGTTGTTCCCCCCAACCTCACCCAGGAGGAGGGTGAGGATTGTGCCTCTTTCATTTTCTCCAGAGTTAGCCATGTGATTCCGGGTGGTGAGAGGGGGGCAGGGTCCCCTACTCAGGAACCACCACTGCCCCTTGCAGAGCGACAGCTTGAGTCCCAACTAGCTTTGATAGCTTTGGAGCAGAGGAAACTGGAATTGGCTGAGAAGAACTTGGAGAGGGAGGAGGCAACAAACAGAATTGGTGGCAGTGAAAATAATGAAGAGGTTGAGATGTCCAGGGGTGGTGGATCTGACCACAAACTTCCCAAGGGTATAGTACCTAGCATAAGCAATACGGAAGGAGGAAGTTAAAGGACAGTAGACCTCGTCCCAGCAATCTTGTGGGATTTGGAGGACGCAGACTAATGTGATTAAAAGCCGGATAAAGTGGGTGGTGGAGGTTGATTAATCCTGCACTTAACACAAATCATACAGAACGACAATTAAGCTGAATATTGAAACCTGTATACTGACGGGGAAACCGAAGTTAGTTACGAGTGGCATCTGAAGTCGAGGAGCCAATTAGAAGCCTACCTTATAGACGCTACACCTTTATCATTGGATAGATTTTCAAGCTGTGGGAGACATCAAGTCTTTTCCTGAAGAAAGTGGTTGGAGCATTAAATCAACTGAATTGCGTCACTGATGTATTAACACACTAAATAGATTCAGCCTTGGTCAAATGCAGAGACTCTTTCACAGTGGTGATTTGACCAGAGATTTTCTTGTTCGATTAGTGGACCCAATGACAAAAATTAATGTCTATGAAATTCTCCCTTTATAACACTATGAATTTTCATTGTTGGTTTTTAGAATGGTTCATTGTATTTTTAGATTAATTTTGGTGTGGACTTAGTAGCTATATGTAGAACAACTTACTTTTCAACATATTCTATGTTGTGACGATTGTACAGGACAGATTTTTTTTTTTTATGTGCTATTTTAAACTGATTTTTAAGAAATAAAGGGGCATATTATCAAGGGCTCTATCGCCGCTTTAGCGGGACTTTTTCCCGCTAAAGCGGCGATAATTCTAACGCCCTATTAGCAAGCTGTCGCTAACTGCTGTTAGCGACAGCTTCTA
Source organism: Calotriton arnoldi (assembly GCA_963921515.1). Lineage (NCBI taxonomy): Eukaryota > Metazoa > Chordata > Amphibia > Caudata > Salamandridae > Calotriton > Calotriton arnoldi. Next base: position 407,419 of record CAWUFW010009630.1, on the reverse strand, counting down.
GGCGATAAGCGACCGGGTTGGGTGCCGCTTGCATGCCTGCGATATTTATCGCTAATGGCATGCAAAGCAGGCGTTCCCAACCTAAAAGCGACTGGAAACAGTCGCTAAGCTCGCTATCGCCTATTAGTGAGGCAGGGAGGTGATTAACGAACCAGCTCTAAACACGTTTAGCGCTGGTTTGTTAACGCCTGGTCCAGACCTGACTTAGCCATGTAATCCAATGGGAGGTGGATTACATGGCTAAATCCCCCTCGCCCTATCACCTAGCTAACACTGGTCACAGTGTGAATATCGCTTGTTTTCAAGCGATATTCACACTGTTCTCCAGGGTTTCTATCGCTTTGGAGATAAGCGTTGCTGATAGCACGCTATCTCCGCGATAGAAACCTGCGATAGCCGGCGATAATTATCCAAGCGCTAGCTGCGCTTAGCGATAATTATCGCCGGTTATTGCTAATAGGCCCCAAAATTATATATTGGATGAGACAACTTATCAGTATTTCTTGGTGATATTGGTTGAATTTGAGATGAATGTGTATGTTGTGAAACTAGGGGGGATATTATCAAGAAAAGGCGATAATTATCGCTAACCGCAGTTAGCGCGCCTTTTCTTATCGCCGTCTATCGCGGGAAACTATCGCCGTGTTAGCGGTGTATTACCAACACGCTGCTAACAGGCGATAGCTTGCCTCACTGGCTCAAAAGTTCGGCGATAAAATTAGCGGGACGGCAACAAGAAAAGGCGCGGTAACTGCGGTTAGCTATAATTATCGCCTTTTCTTGATAATATCCCCCGCAGTGTGCACAGTTCAAACAAGTGCTGGGTTAATCCAGTCTGCCTACTTCCACGTAATTCCTTTCTTCAGGGGAGACATGTCAAAGAGGCCATTTTGATGCAGCGTTGTCAGACTCAGGGCTGAATTCTGCCTCTTTAAACAACACAACTGTGATCAATTTCAAATACCAGACTGAGAAATAACATCAGTACTTACAAGTTGAACAGACCACTACTAACATGATCCATCTTAGCGATTTCGATACCAATTAAAATTAAAATAAAAAATCACTCAAAACGCTTACATGTCAGCTGCAGCTACTATGCAAATGAAACATTCAAAGAATGTCACGTATGTTCACTTCAATTATGCATACAGATCACGTCCTTGTTGATATTTACCCAACAAGGGCTGTTAAAGAATGCAAATTTTCACTATGCAGGTTCTTGTGTTGCTAAGGAACAAGTCCGAATTAAAACGGTATGGCTGCACTGTTTATTTAGCCACCTACAACTTCCAAGCACCTCCTTATGTCATATATATCACTACAGACACTGCTGTAACAAGTAGAGAGGCCTAGTCCAATACAAACGGAGATGCGTTCAAAATACAATTATTTAATCAAATCTGGCATTAATGGTATCACGGTATTTTGTGTGTATGCATTTAAATGGCATTTATCAGTTGGAAACTGTGCTGAAGAACTAGAATCTAGTTCGCGTCTGCTTGACTGACACTGTGTGATCTTCGGCACAATTCATGGCAGCCGTGGCATCATTGGAAAAAATTCAAATCAGGCCTTTGACACATATAGATGTTTATGCAGATTGTAGACCTACTGCAGAGGGGTGATCTGCTCCGGCACATGATAAACAAAAAAAACTATATACATGCCATTCATTAACGCATTCTGCACACTTACCTATTTTAATAAACTTTGACGCCGCGTGCAGTGTCAGTGTGCTTCAAGCCACAGTGGCATTCTGTTGAGCACTTGTGTTTTCTACGCATTTCAGGCATGCCAAGTGTGATCAAAATCACCATCAACAGGGCACTGAACATTTATGTATCATTGGCACAGGACACGCTGAGCATTACAGTACAGCGCCATTCCTAGCTGCATGACATATCTGGGAAATGTCTGCGTGTTACCCCTACAGACCACAACACATGAAATAATCCTCTCCTATTCACTCGACAGTAAAGAGCAGCCTGGTGGAGAGCTGCATTGCCTTTTAGCTTTAGTAAAAGCAATTTTGAAGCATGTAAATTAAAGCACATTATTGACAACATCAGACCTGGCTTACTGCCTTGCATCAACACATCCCCCAAGCATGAAACGTATTAAGAATACAAATCTTAAGTAAGAAGTACCTTATATTATAAAACCCAAATAATGTAATTTCTAGAAACGCTTATATACATCCTGTGTGGTTTTATTTACAATGAAGCAGCAGCACATCTAGGCCCCAAATGGAAAACAGCCCAAAAAAACTGCATTTCGAGAACTGCAATTCAGTGAAAAGACACAGAGGGATATTATCAAGGAGTGGCGATGACTATCGCTAACGCAAGTTAGCGGCAGGTTTTTTATCGCCGTCTATCCCTGAAAGCTATCGCCTTGTTAGCGACGTATTAACAACACGTCGCTAACAGGCGATAGTTTCAGGGATCAGCGGCGAAAACTAACATCAGCGCGATGGCGATAGGAAAACTGGCGATAGCGGGCGGAATCTAGCGATAAGTCCATAGCAATAAAAAAACGCACGCTAGGCAGCAAGTGTGGACTTAGAAAAAATAGCCTATCAGTCCACCTCCCATAGAAAAGATGTCCAAAAAAAATGTTTAATGCAGAATGGAGCAGCCAGGGCCAAGTGCAGCACACATCAACACCCCCCTCAAGCCACCCAACATCCAGGATGACCAGGATGAGAGCCTGAATGCCCCACTGGACCTGCGTCTGTAGCCTGGATGCCTCGCTGGACCTGCGTCTGGAGCCTGGATGCCCCGCTGGACCTGCGTCTGGAGCCTGGATGCCTCGCTGGACCTGCGTCTGGAGCCTGGATGCCTCGCTGGACTTGCTTCTGGAGCCTGGATGCCCCGCTGGACCTGCGTCTGGAGCCTGGAGTGGGATGTGGAGGAGTTGTGGAGTCGATGAGCCGTGGCGGGAGACATTGATGCACGACGATCGGCCGTACCTGGTGGTGAAGTCTGGCAGGTTGCATGGAGACACGTTGCTGTCCTGTGTGAGAAGTCCGCCTTGCGCACCTTGGAGCAGTTAATGGTAGAGGCGCTCCTGCGCACCAACGTAGTGAGGTCCACATCTCATACTACAATCCACCACTACACCGGGGTGCACGGAGGGGATTACCAACGGTGGGTGCCGTCTCCCTGCATCACAGGCCGGTTGATGTTGGGCTGGAGGTACGCTGTGGAGGGTGAGTGTAGTAAGTAACTACAGACGCTTGAGTAGTTGTAAGTAGGAGTTTATTCAGGAGCACAGCTAGAGGCAACACAACGCCTGCTGACCAAATCACCAACCGACGTTCCTAGAACACACACACATAGAATAGAGAATACACGCAGGTATTCTGGAAGGGTGAGTAAGGGGAGACATAGAGAAAGGCATAGGAATACATAGCGACCATATTGAGAGAGGTTATAATATACAACAGTGAGGCCCCTGTGCTATTCCCAACTTGTGTGGTCTGAGCGCTGCAACTACACGCCTAACAGAGCCCTGCTGCATCAACTGCATCGGGAGATCCACCAGCGGACTACGCGGTGACTGCTGTACCCAGCCCAGTGAAATCACACCTGGCTCAGGCTCCTGCTGGCTGAGTCACAGATTTGGAGAGAGTGCAGTGGATTGCGCCACGGTGTCAATGTCCAGGTAAGGAGAAGGTGGGATGCGTAGCGCAGGAGGGCCGGGGGGTGAGTCGCTCATGCCTATCACACATAGATGACGCACCCCCAGTGGTGTCTCTATCCACTATGGTGGAAGAGAGTTGCCCCACCGCCTCAAGCAGTGCAGATGTGGAACAATCATCACATGATGATAACTCAATCAATCAATCAATCAGGGGAATTGTAAGCGCGCTACACACCCGTGAGGGTCTCAAGGCACTGAGGGGGGGGGGGCACAGATATGTTAGCCAAAGAGCCAGGTCTTGAGGGTCTTCCTGAAGGTGTTCAGGGAGGGGGCACCTCTGATGTCTGCCCGTAGCTCGTTCCAGGTCTTGGATGCAATGTGGGAGAAGGAACTTCCACCTGCTGTGGATCTGTGGATGCATGGGGGTTTGGCCAGTGCGAGTTTGGAAGATCAGATGTTTCTTTTGTGCACGTGAAAGTTGATTCTGTTGTTGAGGTATTCGGTTACGTTGTTGTGTAGGCATTTGTAGGTGTGAGTGAGGATTTTGAAAGTGACTCTTTGCTCCACGGGGAGCCAGTGGAGTCTACGTAGGTGTTGGCTGATGTGTTCGTGCTGGGGGGATGCCGAGGACGAGTCTGGCGGCAGTGTTCTGTAATGTCTGGAGTTTACGGAGTAGGAACTTGTAAATGCCAGTGTAGAGTGCTTTTCCATAGTCCAGTCTGCTGGTGATGAGTGCATGGGTGACTGTCTTCCTTGACTCTGGGGGGATCCATTTGTAGGTCTTGCGGAGGATGCGGAGGGTGTTGAAGCAGCTGGAGGTGACGGCGTAGACCTGTCGGTTCATGGTGAGGGATGAGTTGAGTACGATGCAGAGGTTTTTGGCATGGTCCGAGGGGTAGGTGGGCTTCCAAGGGCGGCGGCCACCAGGTGTTGTCCCATGCTGAAGGGGTGGTTCCAAGGACAAGGACTTCTGTCTTCTCGGCGTTGAGCTTCAGGCAGCTGTTGGTCATCCAGACTGCGACGTTCTGCATTCCTTTCTGGAAGGTGAGTCTGGCAGTGGTGGGGTCTTTGGTGAGGGAGAGGATGAGCTGGGTGTCATCAGCGTAAGATACGATGTTGAGGCCGTGTTGTCGGACGATGGCGGCGAGGGGGCCATGTAGATGTTGAAGAGGGTTGGGCTCAGAGATGACCCCTGTGGGACTCCGCTGGTGATTTACGTGGGATCAGGGAGGAAGGGTGGCAGTTTGATACTTTGGCTTCTTCCGGTCAGGAATGATCGGATCCAGTCTAGGGCTGTTCCTTGTATGCCGGCGTCATGTAGTCTGGCGACTAGTGTGCTTTGGGAGACGGTGTCGAAGGCCTCTGAAAGGTCAAGTAGGATGAGGGCTGCGGAGTGGCCTTGGTCCAGGAGGTTGCGGATGTCGTCTGTGACGGCGAGTAGGGCGGCCTCGTTGCTGTGGTTGCTTCGCAATCCGGATTTGGACGGGTCGAGGATGGCGTTGTCTTCAATGAATCGTGTCAGTTCCCTGTTGACTCTTTACTCTGCAACTTTGGCTGCGAAAGGGGAGGAGCGAGATGGGCCGGTAGTTCTTGAGGTCGGTGGGGTCAGCTGTGGGCTTTTTGAGCAGGGGCCTGACTTCTGCACGCTTCCAGTCGTCTGAGTAGGTGCCTGTTTTGAAGGTGGTGTTGATGGTGCGTTGTAGTTCATGTGCGATGGCGGCCGCGGCTCTGTGGTAGATGTGAGGAGGGCAGGGGTCGGTGTGGGTCCCTGAGTGGATGCCTTTCATGGTCGAGGCAGCATCTTCGGCTGTGACCGGTGTCCAGGTGGAGATGGTGGGCTGGCTGGTGTGTCTGGGTGGCGGGGGGCTGGCTGTGGCGTCTGCTGGATGTTCTGCGAAGTTGTCGAAGAGATTTTTGATGTTGAGGTGGAAGTAGATTCCACGCTTATCGCAGAGGTCTTGGGACGGGGTGATGTCTGTGGCTTCACTGCGTGGGTTGTTGAATTCATGAATGACATATGAAGAGTTGCTTGGAGTTGGTGGAGTTGTCGAGGATTTTGTTGTGGATGAAGTCCCTCTTGGTGGTCCTGATTTGGTTGTTGCAGTCCGTCATGGCGTCCTTGTAGGTGGTGCCGATTTCGGGTGTCTTGGTGTTTCTCCAGTTCTTCTCCAGGTGTCTGCAGGTGCGTCTTGCTTCTTGGAGATCGGTGGTGAACCAGGCGGCTTTCCTGGGGTGCTGTTTGTCAGGGTTGCATAGCGGGGCGAGCTTGTTTGCGCAGTTGGAGATCCAAGTGTGGAGTTCTCTGGCTGCGACGTTGGTGTCAGGTGCCCAGGTGTGGCTGTCTCGGGTGAGGGTGGAGTTGAGTTGCTCGTCGGTAACCTTGCTCCAGTTCCTCCGTGGTGTGCGTGGGGCTGGTTTGGGTGCCTTGTGTTTGTCAACGGCGAAGTGTACGCAGTGGTGGTCGGTCCATGGCAGTTGCATTGTGTGGCTGACGTGAACGCTGTTTCCTGCCGCAAAGTTGGGGTCGAGGGTGTTGCCTGCTCTGTGGGTCTGTGTGGTGACGAGTTGTTTAAGTACGATGTTGGCGAGGTTGTCACGAAGGATGGTGGAGTTGGGGTCGCTGGGGTTGTCGAGGTGGAAGTTCCGGTCTCCAATGAGTATGTCGTTCATTGAGGCGATGGCGTGGGGTGCGATGAAGTCGGTGATGGTGGTGGCGAAGGGTGTCCGGGGGCCGGTGGGTCTGTACATAAGGGTTCCTCGGAGTGTGGAGTTGTGGCTGGTCTGTATCTGGAACTGCAGGTGTTTGGCAGAGGGAAGGTTTCGCTGGAGGTGTTAAGGCGGGGGTGCTCTTGTGGGCGATGGCGAAGCCCCCTCCTGGGTGGTTGGGGCAGTCCTTCCTCTGGATCTTGTATCCGTCTGGGATGGCGGTGTTGATGTCGGGGGCGGAGGAGGCGTTGGTCCAGGTCTCCATGAAGAAGGCGTTGTCAGGCGAGAGAGAGTTGAGTAGGTTACAGATTTCCATGGCGTGTTTGTGCACGGAGCGCACATTGAGGAGGATGCATCTTAGGGTGTCGCCGGTGCTGGCGTCGGCTGTGTTGGAGTCCGGGGTGGTGGTTAAGGTCTGGCGGCAGTGGAGGCAGGAGAACTGGCTGTGGGTCATGTTTGGTGGGGCCTGTTGGCAGTCTCTGACTTTTCCGGGGTTAAGTGCGTGGAGGGTGGCTGTGCTGTAGCAGTGGGTGGCCCGAGATCCAGGGTTCCTGGCGCTGGTCGCGGTTGGGTCACGGACGGTCACAGACGGGCTTGGCTTAGGTGCGCCTTCTGCGCACCAGCGGCGCACATCTACTGCGCAACCGCGCAGCGTCCGCCATTTAGTACGGGAGGGGGGAGGAACGATCAGCTGGGAGGCGGCAATGGCCGAGGACAGGAGTGCAAGGCAACAGGGGCAGCAGCGCAGGAAGCGGGAAGTGCGGCCTCCTAGAGCCCAAAAACAGATCAAAAGTTAAAATCAAGGGATAACTAACTGATGTAATCATGCTATGTATCCTCAGGGGGTGGGAGGGTGGGTAGGGACTGCTCCAAACACGGAGCAGGGCATGGGCGGATTGGCATGCCCACTCAAGTGCGCAATGACTGTTTGGTCGGCCCACTCAGGCCGCCCAAAACAGTCATGCACACTTCCCTGTTCGCAATGCAGGCTGCATTACAGCCTGCATGGAGAACATGGCCACCCCTCCGGCCCCTGGCTGCATGACTTGTCCCGTTGCCGATTACCAATCCCACCGCTGCATCACAGCGTTTTGATTGACTCAGGGGAGGGAGCCTGACTGCCTACTTCCTTTTCCTGGAAGCAGACGCAGAAGAGCAGGAGCTACAAAGACACGGGACACGGCTTCGAGGTAAGACTTCCCTCAATAAAATTTTAACAGCACACGCTCACACACACATTCCCGCGTCCCCGCACCATCCAGTGTTATATCCGGCGTTTACCACCTCACAGCTGTCCAGCCCCCCGCACTTCTCAATGGTGGCCGTTAAGCGCCCAAGCACAGTGGGCGTACCACTCATGTGCCAAAGGCACATACGTAGTTGCGAAGCATGCCATCACCTCACATTCCATTCCAATGCATACTTATACTAGGCACATTGCAACATTAGAGTGGGTGTTGCATAGCGGAGACATAAAGATCACTGTTTCCACTTCAGTGAGTGCAACCCAAAACTAATCTTTGCACCACAAACCCAACCGTGAACCCTGGAATTCCTTTTTGAGCCCCCAAAACACACACAAAAATCACATTTGAGACAAATGCACACACCATTTTTAATTTTTTACCCAAAGTTCACCCCATTTTTCATATTTTACCCCAAAAAACACCCCATTTTTCATATTTAACCCAACAAAAAACCCATTTTTCATAATTAACCCCAAAAAACACACAATTTTTCATATTTTACCCCAACAAACACCCCATTTTTCATATTTTACCCCAAAAAAACATACATTTTCAAATTTTACCCCAAAACCCATACACACTTGAGAAACTTTAAATTACCCCATTACTGACCTCACAATGCGTTGTGATCAAATGCGATGTTAAGGCACCTGCGTTGTCGGAGTTGCGTTGTTAACGATGTACTGCCTGCATTGTAATGGTCGTCTCCCGTGCCAAAGGCAACCCATAGGCTATACCGTTTACCTCCGTCTGCCCCTGGACCGCGCTCAGCACCAAGGAGCATTCCTCTTGGACACTCCACCACTATGACGCCAGCACCCTCCTCGCCATCAACCCTGGATGCCACCTCGCCTGCCAGGACCAACCTCTGCTCCGTGCCGGACATCGCCTTCGCCGTCACTGACGGCTGCAGTATCACCCACAAGGAGCACCCCGACCGTCAAGGAGGAGGCATTGCCGCCACCTACAGAGGCACAATCCGACTGACAACGCACTCTAATGTGCCAAGGGTGACCATGGACCACGTCAACTCCCAGATCCAGACCAAGCCCAAGAACATCCTCTACGGCACCCTCATGTGCAGGCCCCTCGGGCCATGCCCCCCCATTCTCTAATACCATTGTAGACCTCATTGCACCCCAGGATCTCCCATCCACCGACGACATCCAACTCGGTGAACTCAAGTTCCACCTGGACAACCCCAGTGACCAGAGCACCACCCCCTCCTGGGGAGGGTCACCGACATCAGACGCAAGCAGCAAGTCACCTCAACAGGCCACATAGCAGGACACACAGTTGAGCATGTCACCTCCACCAGCGGGCACTTCAACTACAGCCACAACACTGGACTCTCCTGGACCGACCATCATTGGTAACATCAAATCTTCACCTTGCCCACCGGACGCCACCGCCATCATCGCACCCCCTTGCAGCTGGATCAAGGCCAGCGAAGAAAATCTGGTCAACTCCCTCCGCACCAATACTCCACCAATGCTTCCAAACGATGACACCGCAGCGCGCAACCACCACCGATGGATCTCCAACAGCGCCGACATTCAGGCACCCCTCATGAACAGCACTGCGTCAGTACCTTCCGCCTGCCATCCAGGCGTGAGGGTGAGGCAGTGCCACAGGGATAGGCTGTCCCCATGCATTGCTGGAGTTGCGTCATGGTTGTGACACAACTGCAGCAATGCGTGACTTTAGCGCAGGCAGATACGTCAGGATTCCTGACATATCTGTCATTACTTGCGTCATGGAGCGCTGTCCAGTGCTTACAGCGCATCCATGCTGTCGCAAGAAGGGCGTAGTGAGAAATGTTGCAACGCTGTCGTGTTGCAGCGCAGCAACACTTTTCATGACTGGGGCACAGGTATGCGCACTATCTTATTGATTGTGCGCATTCCTGCACTGTAGTTTTGTTGCAGGGCAGCGCTGCAACATTGCTTGCAGCGCTGGCCAGCGCCAGAACCTGCAGGGATATGGGCCCAAGTTTTATCACCATTTGTAAGACCAGCTATTTTCTGATCTTAAGTAACTGGCTCTAACTGCAGTTAGAGCCAGTTTTTTGGCTCTTCAGAATTTCAAGGAGCCCCTTGATAATATGGAGTAGTGGTGTTTGCGTGCCTTTTTGCACGGGAACGCCTACTTTCCATGTTATTAGCAATAAATATTGCTAACATGCTTTGACATAAAAAAAACGGGCCGCTCTCGCCCAAAAACTCGCGCTAAGGCCTGTTAGCTGCAGCTTGCTAATACAGTGATACAATTATCGCCGCATTAGCTGCAGAAAAGTGCCGCTAACGCGGTGATAATTCGTTGATAATATGCCCCTAGGTCCTCTTTGAACATATCCAAAGGGAAATTGTTTTTTGACTGGTAGTACCTAAGTACACAGAGAGGGATGACATTGTTAAGTAGCAACCTTTGAGAGGGCCCTAAGGATGAGTAGGTTCCACTCTAAGTATTGGGGTGCACTCCTATGGGAGTTGATTCCAGTAGCTGGGAGGGATAGGCTTCTGGCCCTGAGTGGGGAGGGTGCAGAACCATACCAGCAGATGAAGGCAGGCTTGGTCAAGAGATATGGTCTGACTCCAGATCAGTATGGGATGAAATTCAGGGACACCGTGAAAGTGAATGCAAAGTCTTGGATAGACTTTGTGGACGTTTCAGTGAAGGCACGTGAAGGCTGGAATGTTGGTAACAAAGTTGACACATATGAGGGATTGTATAGTTTGTTGTTGAAAGAACGTATTTTGACTCATCGTGCAAAAGAGAAGTTATGCCAGTATCTAGTGGACTCTAAACTGACAGACCCCAGAGAGCTAGGGAAGCAGCTGATGAGTGGGTGCGAACCCGGCTTTCCAATCAGCACCAAGGGGGTGACCAGAAGAAAGGAGGACATGTCCCTCCCCAGGGAAAAACCAAGGGAAAAGAAGGTCAAAAGTAGAAGGAGTTCTCCAAAGACCCACAAAAACCCTAAACAAGGAGATGGGTGGCCCGAACCAACCCAAATTTAAAGGGAGGGGGTATCAGGGAAAGAATTGTAGGTTCTTTGATCCCTCAAAGGTGGGTAAGTGTTTTGACTGTAACCAGCCAGGGCACAAAAAGATGATGTCTGCACCAAGAAGCCCCCCCCATAAGGGGCCATCCCCAGGGTTTGCCAGTGTAAGGGTGGGGGTGAAGAGTGGTGTAGAGTGGTGCCCCAGAGAGGGGTAGGCAAGTAGATAGAAACAACCTTAGTGTCCCTGGGTGGCGTGAATATTGCAACCTTTGCTGATTTACCTCCAAACAACAGGCAGTGGCCTAAAGTTAATGGGGCTGATGTGGAGGCTATCAGAGTGACAGGGGCTAGTGTAAATATGGTCCTGGACAAGCTGGTGCCTCAAGCGAGGTTGCTACCCGGAGAGTTTTACCAGATGACCTATGCAGACAGCACTACCAAACTCTATCCTATGGCTATGGTAGAGTTGGAAAGGGGAGGTGTGACAAGTTCTATGAAGGTGGCTGTGTCTCCTGTGCTCCAACTCCATTGTTTACTGGGCATGATTTCGAAGCATCTGAGTGGTCAGAGGTGGAGAGAGGGCACCATAACAATATATTGGAGCTCCCTTAGTAGGTATGTGCTGTGACTAGGTCACAGACTATTCAGAAGGGAAAGGCTGGACACTTAGACCCTGGAACAAAGGGCCAAGCATCAAAGGACATGGGTACTGGGTCTGGTAAGCCAGCCCAGTGAACTCAGAGGTGCAGCAGGAATCTGACCCTGATGGGGAGGATCTGGCCTCTGAGAGGAGCAGGTGGACCCTCCAGAGAGGAGTTTTGTAAGGGACAGACAGACTGCCCCACCCTTGAGAGCTTAGGGATGATTGCCTCTAAGCAAGGGGAGGGGGATGACAGTGGGTTTCACAGAATCTACTGGGAGGATAGAGTGCTTTATACTGAGGCCAGAAACCTCATGGAGGGGGCCATCAGGAGGCTGGTGGTGCCCCAGAAGTACAGAGAGTTCATACTGACCTTGTGTGATGATATCCCCTTGGCAGGACATTTGGGACAGACAAAGATATGGATCCAGTTGGTTAACCATTCCTCATATATCTGAAAAGGTATGTCATGTAGTTACTATAAAACCTATACAGGATCTGCACGTTTACACAACAGACTGATTCTAGACACGTCCACCGGGTATGTTGGCCTGTGTACCAGCTAGCTCACAGTGCCCCTAGAAACTCCTCTTACCAAGGAGAGAATAGTTCTTGGCAACTATCGAACATGACAACCCTGATCCCTCAGGACCGTGGAAACAGTGTACTACTTTTCGCTCAGTCACTCGTGCTCACTTAGTCACAGAGAGATGCACAGAATAAACGGTAGGGACGTTTTCAATAAGTATTTATTGAACAGTCGTTATTCTGGTGTAAAATAGGTGTGCTGAAACAATCATTAGACAGTAACAGATGTAGATGATTAGAAGCACTAGGAAAGTAAAAGGATGGTAGATTTCTATCATTTTGCTGTAACCATGAATACAAGTAAGTACATAAAATACATGATAATAAAATGCGTACTCCTACGATGCTTCCCTAACTAGATGTACCTAGTATGTATGTAGGTGTTAAGCCAAGAATCCCTCTAGGATAGAGTCAACCCCATTACCTGAAGTGAGAAACTGTGGGACCCCGTCCTGGTTTCGGGTTGGACACCCGCAAGGGATGTCGGACCACTGCGAGCTGGAGTATCTGCATGCAGGGTGCTTCAGCGTCTCGCGTCAGTGTGTCGGCATGGAAGTCCTGATCTCCTCCCCTCTATCTCAGCAAGATGTGATGTTTATATACCCGAAGGTATCCCCAGGGGTTCTACTTTGCTGTGGCACTGTCAAACTAAGGATGATGTCGGGAATGAACCTTGTACATAGTTATTATGCAGGAGATGGTAGCCCTGCTGAGATTCAAAGAATACAAGGATCCTCATGCATAATGTATGAGGCTATTTGGTCAGGGAGAAACTCACGTTCTGTGTGCAGTACTGTAACTAGGTAAAGGGTCAGTCCTAGCAGCCCGTTATGTATGTAGTGTAGGGATCAATATAGGTGAAAGGTTGGGATGTTACCCGAGCCTATATTTGGGTACCTATATGGAATATAACACCCACTCCTCATCTGACTGGACAACATAATCTAATACTAACGTAATACCTGTCTAGGTACTGGTACGCAAACATATTTAATAAAAACCATAGTTCCGCTAAAAATGTTAAAAATGTTTAAAAACCCTAAAAGTGCTAAACAGAAAAATTGTCACTCAAGCCATAGATCGAATTTGTCCGTATATATAGTTCGAACAACTACAAGCATCGGAAAGCCATGCAGGTCATAAAAAGTGTCAATTTGTTTTGGAGTTTCATATTTAGTTCTTGTTTTTAAAAAACAAATTTTTTCCCAGCACACAATGAGCCAAATGTTTATGTGTCCTGGCTGGTAGACGTAACGTTGCTGTTGCCTGCCACCGCAGACGACGCATCCCTGTAACACCTCGCAGAGTATGTCAATCGAGCACAGATGATCTTTCGTATTGCCTGCAGCCAATGCTGGGGCAGCCTGTACTCCATTCAAGGCCTTGGTGCCAGTGGAGGAGCCGGTATCCATTCCTACACGAGCAGAAACTTCCTGTGGAGGCTCTAAGAATGCCGCCATCAACATACGCTGGGGACACTGTAGAACATGGGCCGTTATCAGGTCCAGTAGTGCATCAACGTCCAGTTGCGCAATCGATGGAAGTGTCAGACTGAGATCCAATACGCATTCTTCTCCGCAGAACAGGCATCGGAGAACAGGTAAGATGCAGTCCATCCAGACTGGTCTAAATGACAGGAACCACGATGCACTCAGTTCCGGTAGGCGAGGTGTGCCCAGATGTTGTACCATGCGATCACGGTATTTACGCTCCAGGAGCACTGTTTCCATCTCCTTGGTGACTGGGATGTCCATTGCGTAGCAGAAAAATTACAATCAGGATACCTACTATTAGAAACAGGATCAGTGGAAATCCTCCAAAAATGCTTCCCAATACGGAGTGTATAAAGTTTGGTATAACTCCGAGGACCGTCTGAAAGGTGCTTAACAGTCCCGAACCTATGGTCTTAAATAGGTGTACTATACCTGTCGTATCAGACATGTTAAAGATACAATTTACCATTTCTGCGAAATGGAAGGGGCAGTTCGTACATATGAGTGCCTGTATCTCGGCCGAGGATCTTGCGATCTGGAGATCAAAAGTCTCCCGGGAGGAGGTTAAGGGCACGTTTTCTGCAAAAGCATGGCTTTCATTCTGCTTAGAGTATCAAGCCATATAAGAGAAACATTTAGTGAAGGCCATAACGGCGCCTCCCTGACTGCATGTGTCGGTGGAAACAATACTTGCATTCAGCAAGTAACCATGGAGCTCACGGTTACCAGATATGTGATGCCCGGAAGCATGCCACAACAACCTTGATCGTTCAGCATCAAGTAACTCCCATTGAATACCGGAGTAATCACAGCTGCTGGGGTACCCCTCAAGTGGTAGGATAGGTTTGCTACTGAACCATTGCAGGCCCCGTGCAACATAATATCCTGGCATATGAGAGATCCACTCAAAGCGCTCTCGCAGTTTGTAACGCTTAGAAACACTTCTCGATCACCACTCCTGCATCGAAATCTGTATGGTAATTCCCAAGATTCCTTGATATATTCCCTACCCATTTCTTCATATCTGCCTGCCTGTTGTTGTTCTAGGCAATATTGAAATTGGAAAGTTGTGACCAGTAAAGTTATGTGGCCATGGATCAACCACTCTGTGGAAGGTGATTCTGCCACAGTAAAAGGTAATCTGTCCATTTTGTCAACCACAGCATTGTATATTTTGCTCACCTCTGTGCCATTTCTATCTGTTTATCTGTTAGATTGTATGCCGAAAATAGTGACGTACTGTTGATAAAACGCCAAGGCACATAACCTGCGCGCAATGTTTGCAGCGTCCAGCTCAATAACATAATAGAACGTAATTGTGACTGTCCGTGCTGTAGTATGGACAAATCTTGTTCTAGTACATCAATAGCAGAAGATACAATGTTGCCCAGTGAATAAATCCTGGATGTTAACGTAGTCATACCATTGTCAACTACGGCTAACGCCTTTTCTAAGTTAATCCTATCTATTTCTCGTAGTCTCTCCACTGCTTCTTGTTGGGAGATTTTCCAAATTTCATTACAGAGAGCATAATAGAAACGTTTCTGACGTGGCTTTCTGGGACCTAGTAACAAATCCCGTAGGCCCACATCGTCTGTTAGTAAGGATAAGTGTTGTTTCACCTGTGTTAGTGTTGAGGTTCTTAGCCAATCGAGGCATAACTTCCCAACACTGTTTGATGTCACCACCCCCGGATGTTCTTTTTGTACGTAGCGTGGGTCTGGCCTATGGATACTGAACCCTTCGGTTGTACCCCTGAATCTTTCCTGACATCTTTTAGTGTCTGTGGGCCAAACCAACCATCCCTTCCAATTGGGGTCTGATCTATTGTATTGTCAGAAGTCATCTAATGTAGCCCCTTTTAGTGATGTAGAATTACCCTCAGCCTGTGATGGTGTTGCAATTCGAGGTGTATTTAAATCCTTGTGCTTGGCTATTCCATGGCAGGAAGTCTGTTGCGCAGTCTCATTTAGAAATATCATCTACTGAGGAATGAGGCATGCTCTAAATAGCGCTTCTGCTCCTGGACTTGCCAGTCTCTAGAACCCCAGACTGATTTTAAGTCTATAGTGTCTTTCCATAAGTCAAAACCCTGTTCAGACAATTGGGTAATAAAGGAAGCAGAGTAAATCTGTTTGGTGTTAGTCAACATATTTTTCTGTGCCGGTGTAGGTGCAACCTTATAGTAATATGAAGTTGGGTCTGAAATATTAAACCCTGAAAAATATGGAAATTTTTGTGCAAAAGTTTTTGAACTACTTTTAGGCGGTGTTGGGCAATGTTCCCATTGGTGATATGTGAAAACATTTCTAGGGTTACTGGATTTGTGTAAAAAATGATGACCATAATGTTGATAACAATACATTGTGTTAAAGTCTGATGTGTCTTCTAACATTTCATTGCTAGAGAATGCAGCAGATTGTTCTAAATCAGACAACATATTATTCACAGTTTCAAAATCCCCATCATCGGAAAATGTACTGGAGGTAATGATATCATTCAAGGAAATTTTAAATAAATGTGGTATTTTTAAAAGTTCTGTCGGTCCGAATATATCATAATCAACCTTGTCCCATACTATACCATCAGGTATAGGAACTGCTGTAATGTTCACTGATGACAAGTCTTTTTGTTCACGATGTGAGGAAACATGATGTTTCAGGACCAAGTTCACTTTTGATGCTGCACAGCTTTGGCGAAGGTAAGTTCCATTAACAAGTAAGCAGAAGACAGCTACTAAGCCTAACCAGAAGAGAAAGAAAAGTATCCCGGTGCTTATCCAAAATTCTATCCAAGGTGACACCAGGTAAGTCTTTTTAAGAAAAATGTAGAAGTCTTTGATTTGTTGTTTACAAGAAATTGGAGCTGGCATTGTTTCAGGTTCACTTGGATCCAATGAAAATGCACCAAAGTTGATGAAATAGCCAGATGCAGTTCAATCTACTTTAGGTAGCTCAGCAGGTTTTTGCTGAACTTGCAGATGTGTTTGTTGAGGCATATTTATGTGGACATCAGTGTTAGGTCGAATTGAAAGTTGTAATTCTTCTTGATTTTGTATTCCTTTTTCAAGGGGAACGAGTTCCATTGCATTGTTGCTTAGTCCATCATTCCGTATGGGTGGCTCTTCGAAGGTGATGAGCCTTTCCGTCTGAACTTCCTGTATGGTAGCGAGGAGAGGGCATTGGCTATCCAGGAGCCCACAAGGCCTACTATTCAGTATCGGCCACTATGGGGCCGATTCCGATCTCGGCGGTAGGGCTCGAATCGGATTCGGCTTAACCGGATCCGATTCGGAGCCCTATTTCCCGACCGATTCGTACGTGCGTCCGGGCGAGCGAGTACGATGCGAAATCGCCGACCGACTCGTCCGGGCGTCCCGACCGCTCCGACCGACTCGTTCCCGGGTCTAACCGCACCGACCGACTCGCTCGGACTCGACTCGCACCGCGCAATGGAGACGTTCCCCGGCCGGGTAAGTACGATGCGCACCGCGAGCAGTCCGACCGAGCCGCGCACTCCGGCTCGAAAGAGCAGTCGGGGCCGTACTTTGGGGGTCCGTGTCGGACCCCCTGTACGTGTAGCTGCGCTGAAGTCGCACACAGGGGGACCCATGGGTCCCCCTACCTGTGCGTGTACGGCACGTGTCGCTTCGCCGCGTACACGCTGTAGGGGGCGCCCTCGTTCGCCTCGCACCCATTGAGTCAATGGGAGCCCGCGTACGCGTTGTACGACCGGCTCCCATTGACTTCAATGGGAGTCCGACCGACTCTAGTCCGATGGCATACGTGCGCATCGTACTCGTTCGGTCGGGCTGCACGGGTCCGATTCGGTCGGAAATCTCTCCGGGTCCGGCTCGGTCGGAGAGATTTCTGGCCCGAATCGGAATCGGCCCCATAGTGTGGTTTTATCAGATCAATGGAGATGAATCTTTTCTCCTTTTTCCCAGCAAGATGCGGCAGAAGTACAGTTCTTGTTCCTTCGACGGCCAGGATAGGTACAGGCTTTCTGTATGATGGCCCAAATTCTTTTTTGTCCATTATTTTCTCTCTGACCAGATCCCCAACCTTAGGGACCCAGACAGGTCTTGCCGTGACTGACTTGACTTCCCCAGTGGCGAACCTTTTCACTTGGACATTGCTTTGAGGTGCCCGTGATTCATTCAGTTCCTGTAAAATATCCAAACGTTTATGGATGTCAAAAGGTTTTTCATCCGCCACTGTGCCTTCACAATCAAGATCAGGTACCCGCATTCTCGTCCCAAATAGGACCTCATAAGGAGTGACCCCCGCAGAAAGCTTCTTGGCACGTTATTTAAGGCCCTCTGAACCCCATATAATTGATTGACCCAACTACCACCTGCACCTAATACTCTAGCTGTTAATGATTGCTTTAAGTCCCGGTTTTTCCTCTCCACGAGCGAATTTTCCTTGAGATGGTCCAGAGAGGAGTACCACAATGCTACACCCAAACCTCCCATGGCCTCCTTGTAAGCCCTAGAGCTAACAGCGGGCCACGGTCAGAATGTAATGTGCCAACTGCTTATGTCCCTATAAAGACTCGCAAATCTTTGATAACAGTTTGAGCGTCAGCCGAGTGCTGAGGCCATACCCATAGGAATCTTGAGCAGGAATCCACTGCAACCATTATGTACTTGTCGGCCCCATCCGATTGTAAGGGGCCGCAGTGGTCCAAGTAGATACACACGAGAGGTCTGTCTGATATTAGCAATGGTGTCTGCGCAGGACGTGTTATGGTGGAGCCTTCATCTGTTGACAGATGTCGCACTTTAAGACATAGTCTTTGGTCTGCTTTGTTAACCTTGGCCACCAATTGCATTGTTTCAACAAAGAAACAGTCGCCGTAACTCATGCGTGTGAAATTAAATGAAATGAAGAATTTATATAGCTCTACATGTACCCGGAGGTGTCTAGGCGCTTTAGCATAAAAAGGTAGGCAGAGGTAAGGATAGAGAGTTGTTAGTAGAGCCATGTTTTTAGGTGCTTTCTAAATTTGAACAGATTGGATTCTTTTTTTAGAGATCTCAGCAGGGAGTTCCAAAGTTTGGAGGTGGTGTATGCGAAGCTTTTTCCTCCCCATTTAACTTTGTGTACTTTAGGGACAATCAGGTTGCCGCTGTCTGATGATCTCAATGATCTAGCCGGGATGTAAGGAATGAAAAGTTGTGACAATTGCCAAGGACCCAGTCCATGTGTAGCCTTGAAAGCAATGCACAATGCTTTGAACTGAATGCGTTTGGTGATGGGTAGCCAGTATAAGTCTGCGAGGGCCTTAGATGTCGAGTCATAGCGTGTAAGCCCAAGCAGAACTCTAGCTGCAGCATTCTGCGTCATCTGTAGCTTATGAATGCTGCACTTACTTGCACTTGTGAGCAGGGCGTTGCAGTAGTCCAGCCTGGAGGCAATGAGTGCTGTGACTACTGTTTTTCTTAGCTCAAAAGGGATGAGTGGGAGAACTTTTTTCAGGATTTTGAGAATGAAGAAACAGGCCGATGTGGTGTGGTTGATCTGGATTCCAAAGGATAATTTGGTGTCGAAGAAAACTCCAAGATTTTTCCCTTTGTTCGCGGGTTTCAGAGGAGAGCCCATATAATTCAGCCACCATCTGTCTGACCAGTTGACTGGCGTATTGCCGAAGAGCATGACCTCTGTTTTAGATGTATTAAGCTTTAGACAATTGTCTTGCATCCACTTCCATATGTGGCTTATGCATTCTTTGAATTGAGCTGCAGTGTCAGTGGACGAACTGTTGATGGATACTATTATTTGTGTATCGTCCGCGTAAGACACTAGTGTGAAGCCAAAGCTTCTTATGATCCTGGCCAGGGGGGGTGACGTACAAGGCAGTGCAGTGCAGGGCAGTGAGAAAGCCGGGGAGACGAAAGCCTCATGTGTCACCGATTGAGACCTATTAGACAGAAAAGAGCTAAGAAGGAGTAGTGCTTTATCCCTAAATCCCAGCGAAGCGAGACGCTCAACCAATACATTATGGTTGACCGTGTCAAATGCCACTGAGAGGTCTAACAGGATAAGAGCAGCACTCCCCTCTCTGTCCAATGTTTGTCTCAACTCTTCAGTGGCCGTAATTGGTGCCAATTCAGTACTGTGATGGGCCCGAAACCCATATTGCAAATGGTCCAGGATGTCACCCTCCGCTAGGACAGCGGAAAGTTCTTCATTAAGATATTTTTCCATAACCTTGGCTGGGAACGGCAGCTTTGATATGGGTCTATAGCTAGAGGAATCCTCAGAGTCCAAATTGGGTTTCTTCAAAAGAGGCAGGATGGAAGCTTTTTTCCATTCCATGGGAAAATGCCCCTAGGAGATCATGAGATTAAAGATGGGCCAAAATATGGATGAAATGGTCTCGGGGACCAGATGGAGAATGTTTGGTAGGCATGGGTCTGACGGAGAACCAGATTTAACCAACGACATTAATTTGGTGGTTCTTTCCAACGTAATGGACGGGAAGACAGAGGGGCATATTCTCAAGGAACAATCGCTGAGTTAACGGCACTTTATCACAGCCAAAGTCGCGATAAAATTATTGCCCCATTCACAAGCTGCTGCTAACAGCCGATAACACCAGTTTACCTGCGATAGCAGCCGCAAAAAACATTGCCAAAGATGACCCCGGCAACTATTGCTAATGAGATGCAGAGTAGGCGTTCCCGAGCAAAAATAGGCTACAACACCACACCTCAACATTCTCAACGACCAGCCAGATCAGCGATAAGATCTCAAAACATGCGATAAGGCGCGTGAGCAGCATGAATCTAACACCTGCTCTGACCTGGTGCAAAGTCGGACGACAACCTGCACCATCAAATGGAGCCCAGCCCAGAGCCACACATGAAGAACGACAGATGCCATAGAGCCACTGACCATGCATCCCGGAGCCCCAAGAGGGCAACAACACCCAGCGCCACCACCCCAGGACCCCCGGGGCCCACTCCGGGCACCCCCATCCAAACCCCGGACAAAGATATGTCACATCAACGTTACGAAATCATAAACAAATCAATGTGCCTGATGTTGCACAATTACAACACCTAACATACATGTGTTGTCAGAAAAATGAGAATCATACATTCATCTCAGAATTTGCAAATAATTTGTTTCATTCAGAATAAACACAAAACAACTATCATGAAGAGTCATGGCGGGTCCTCACAGGACAATCTGTAAGTCACAGCCTGCAAAACAAAATTCCAGATAAGAAAGTGTGTCATGTGCTCATCAAAGGACAGAGAGAGCGAGCGAAAGAGAGAGAGAGATAAAGATAGAGAGAGTGAGAGAAAGAGAGGGAGAGGGAGAGGGAGAGGGAGAGAGAGAAAGAGAGAGAAAGAGAGAGAAAGAGAGAGATTGTACAAGGAGCGCAAGGCCAATCGGGCTCTTGGCTCATATATGCCAACTGTTGTGTTCGTCTCGAGGAAGGCGGCAAGCTGTCTGTTGACGGTCTTCTCGATGACTTTGGCCGGAAACGGAAGGAGCGAGATGGGGCGGTAGTTCTTGAGGTCGGTGGGGTCCGCCGTTGGTTTCTTCAGGAGGGCGGTAAGCTCGGCGTGCTTCCAGCTCTCCGGGAAGGTGGCGGTGTGGAAGGAGGAGTTGATGATGTCCCGGAGATGGGGTGCGATGGTGGCGTCGGCTTTGTTGAAGACGTGGTGTGGGCAGGGGTCGGTTGGTGATCCGGAGTGGATGGAGTTCATCGTGCGGGTGGTGTCTTCGGTGTTGATCGGGGTCCAGTTGCAGAGGGTGGTGGTGGCGGGCATTGGTTCGGCGGTAGGGTGCGTTGTTTGTGCGTCGAAACTGTTGTGTATGTCGGTGATCTTGCGGTGGAAGAACGCGGAGAGTGAGTTGCAGAGGTCTTGCGAGGGGGTGATGTCGTTGTTTCCGGCGCTGGGGTTGGAGAACTCTTTGACGATGCTGAAAAGTTCCTTGCTGTCATGGGCGTTGTTGTCCAGTCGTTCTTTGAGTGCCGACTTCTTGGTGGCACGGATCAGCTGGTGGTGTTTGCGGGTGGCGTGCTTGAGGGCGGTCCTGTTGTCTGTGGTCTGGACGAGTCGCCAGGTTTTCTCGAGAGTGCGGCAGTTCTTCTTGGATTCCTTGAGTTCGTTGGTGAACCAAGGGGTTTTCTTGCTTCCGGGTCTGCTGGGAGGGTTTTTAGTGGTGCGAGGT
Organism: Calotriton arnoldi; assembly: GCA_963921515.1. Taxonomy (NCBI): domain Eukaryota; kingdom Metazoa; phylum Chordata; class Amphibia; order Caudata; family Salamandridae; genus Calotriton; species Calotriton arnoldi. Next base: position 385,898 of record CAWUFW010009630.1, on the reverse strand, counting down.
CGTCGGCGCAGGCGGTCAGCCACTTGGCGAGGTTGCTGGCTGCTTCGTTTGGGTCCGTTGTGTCGGTGGGTGTGTTCTGGCTGAGGGAGGCGGTGAGCTGCTCGGCGGTGATCTTGCTCCAGCTCCGGCGGGGAGCCTGTTGCGGGTGGTGGTGGGTCGCAGTCTTTCTGAAGCTGAAGTGGACGCAGCTGTGGTCGGTCCAGTGGAGTCCGGTGGCGTGGCTGAAGGAGATGTGCTTGCTGGACGAGAAGACGGGGTCAAGCGTGTGGCCGGCGTAGTGGGTGGGCGTGTTCACCAGTTGCTTGAGTCCGAGGTTGGCGAGGTTGTCCAGCAGGGCGGTGGTGTTTCTGTCGTTGTTGTTCTCCAGGTGGAAGTTGAGGTCCCCTAGGAGGATGTAGTCGGCGGAGGGCATGGCGTGCGGGCTGATGAAGTCTGCGATGTCTTCGCTGAATAGTGTGCGTGGTCCCGGGGGTCTGTAGATGAGGGTGCCTCGGAGGGTGGTCTTGGGGTCCGTGTGTATCTGGAAGTGTAGGTGTTCGGCGGCGGTGAAGGTCTCGTCGGAGTTAGTCGAGATGCGGATGGTGTTCTTGTGTACGATGGCCATGCCTCCTCCCGTCTGGTTGACGCGGTCCCTCCGGGTGATCTTGTATCCATCCGGGATGGCTATGGCGATGTCAGGCGCTGAGGAGGCGTTCATCCAGGTTTCGGTGAGGAAGGCGATGTCCGGTGCTGTTGCGTCGAGCAGGTCCCAGAGTTCCACGGCGTGCCTGTGGACGGAGCGGGTGTTCAGCAGGATGCATTTCAGGTGGTTGCTGCTGTTGCTCGACTTGGCGGAGGTGGTGCACGTCAGGGGGCAGGTGAATCGGCAGGTTTGGCAGGTGAAGGGTCCGTGGGTGCGTCTCGGTGAGGCTCGGTAGCAGGCAGGGTTCCGGCCGGCATTGAGTGCGGTGAGTGTGGCGGCGTCGTAGGTCCGTCGAGTGGTGTTGCATCGGTGGGATCCAGGGGTTCTGGCGCTGGGCGCGGTCCAGTCGCGGACGGGCGCAGACGGAGCTTGCCTTAGGCGCGCCTTCGGCGCGCCAGCGGCGCGCCCGCTGCGCACGTCCGCTGCGCGGCGTGCAGCGGCCGCCATTTATGGGGAGGTGGGAGGGAGGAGCAGCTGGGAGGCGGGAGGCAGGGGCAGCGAATGGGCAGTCAGGGGGCGGGGCCGCAGGGGACGCAGCGGCGGGAATGGCGATAGGCAGCGAGGGGCACAGAAGGAAAAACGGGGGAGAGCAGGCAAATCACAGGTAAACAACAGTGGGGCAGCGAGGGGCACAGAAGGAAAAACGGGGGGAGAGCAGGCAAATCACGGGCACAACAACAGTGGGGCAGCGAGGGGCACAGAAAGGAAAAAAACGGGGGGAGAGCAGGCAAATCACGGGTAAACAACAGTGGGGCAGCGAGGGGCACAGAAGGAAAAACGGGGGAGAGCAGGCAAATCACGGGCACAACAACAGTGGGGCAGCGAGGGGCACAGAAAGGAAAAAAACGGGGGGAGAGCAGGCAAATCACGGGTAAACAACAGTGGGGCAGCGAGGGGCACAGAAGGAAAAACGGGGGAGAGCAGGCAAATCACGGGCACAACAACAGTGGGGCAGCGAGGGGCACAGAAAGGAAAAAAACGGGGGAGAGCAGGCAAATCACGGGTAAACAACAGTGGGGCAGCGAGGGGCACAGAAGGAAAAACGGGGGAGAGCAGGCAAATCACGGGCACAACAACAGTGGGGCAGCGAGGGGCACAGAGAGGAAAAAAACGGGGGAGAGCAGGCAAATCACGGGCACAACAACAGTGGGGCAGCGAGGGGCACAGAAAGGAAAAAAACGGGGGAGAGCAGGCAAATCACGGGCACAACAACAGTGGGGCAGCGAGGGGCACAGAAAGGAAAAAAACGGGGGAGAGCAGGCAAATCACGGGTAAACAACAGTGGGGCAGCGAGGGGCACAGAAAGGAAAAAAACGGGGGAGAGCAGGCAAATCACGGGCACAACAACAGTGGGGCAGCGAGGGGCACAGAAAGGAAAAAACGGGGGAGAGCAGGCAAATCACGGGTAAACAACAGTGGGGCAGCGAGGGGCACAGAAGGAAAAACGGGGGAGAGCAGGCAAATCACGGGCACAACAACAGTGGGGCAGCGAGGGGCACAGAAAGGAAAAAAACGGGGGGAGAGCAGGCAAATCACGGGTAAACAACAGTGGGGCAGCGAGGGGCACAGAAGGAAAAACGGGGGAGAGCAGGCAAATCACGGGCACAACAACAGTGGGGCAGCGAGGGGCACAGAAAGGAAAAAAACGGGGGAAAGCAGGCAAATCACGGGCACAACAACAGTGGGGCAGCGAGGGGCACAGAAAGGAAAAAAACGGGGGAGAGCAGGCAAATCACGGGTAAACAACAGTGGGGCAGCGAGGGGCACAGAAGGAAAAACGGGGGAGAGCAGGCAAATCACGGGCACAACAACAGTGGGGCAGCGAGGGGCACAGAAAGGAAAAAAACGGGGGAGAGCAGGCAAATCACGGGCACAACAACAGTGGGGCAGCGAGGGGCACAGAAAGGAAAAAACGGGGGAGAGCAGGCAAATCACGGGCACAACAACAGTGGGGCAGCGAGGGGCACAGAAAGGAAAAAAACGGGGGAGAGCAGGCAAATCACGGGTAAACAACAGTGGGGCAGCGAGGGGCACAGAAAGGAAAAAAACGGGGGAGAGCAGGCAAATCACGGGCACAACAACAGTGGGGCAGCGAGGGGCACAGAAAGGAAAAAAACGGGGGAGAGCAGGCAAATCACGGGTAAACAACAGTGGGGCAGCGAGGGGCACAGAAGGAAAAACGGGGGAGAGCAGGCAAATCACGGGCACAACAACAGTGGGGCAGCGAGGGGCACAGAAAGGAAAAAAACGGGGGAGAGCAGGCAAATCACGGGTAAACAACAGTGGGGCAGCGAGGGGCACAGAAGGAAAAACGGGGGAGAGCAGGCAAATCACGGGCACAACAACAGTGGGGCAGCGAGGGGCACAGAAAGGAAAAAACGGGGGAGAGCAGGCAAATCACGGGCACAACAACAGTGGGGCAGCGAGGGGCACAGAAAGGAAAAAACGGGGGGAGAGCAGGCAAATCACGGGTAAACAACAGTGGGGCAGCGAGGGGCACAGAAGGAAAAACGGGGGAGAGCAGGCAAATCACGGGCACAACAACAGTGGGGCAGCGAGGGGCACAGAAAGGAAAAACGGGGGAGAGCAGGCAAATCACGGGCACAACAACAGTGGGGCAGCGAGGGGCACAGAAAGGAAAAAAACGGGGGAGAGCAGGCAAATCACGGGCACAACAACAGTGGGGCAGCGAGGGGCACAGAAAGGAAAAAACGGGGGAGAGCAGGCAAATCACGGGTAAACAACAGTGGGGCAGCGAGGGGCACAGAAAGGAAAAAAACGGGGGAGAGCAGGCAAATCACGGGCACAACAACAGTGGGGCAGCGAGGGGCACAGAAAGGAAAAAAACGGGGGGAGAGCAGGCAAATCACGGGTAAACAACAGTGGGGCAGCGAGGGGCACAGAAGGAAAAACGGGGGGAGAGCAGGCAAATCACGGGCACAACAACAGTGGGGCAGCGAGGGGCACAGAAAGGAAAAAAACGGGGGAGAGCAGGCAAATCACGGGTAAACAACAGTGGGGCAGCGAGGGGCACAGAAGGAAAAACGGGGGAGAGCAGGCAAATCACGGGCACAACAACAGTGGGGCAGCGAGGGGCACAGAAAGGAAAAAACGGGGGAGAGCAGGCAAATCACGGGCACAACAACAGTGGGGCAGCGAGGGGCACAGAAAGGAAAAAAACGGGGGAGAGCAGGCAAATCACGGGTAAACAACAGTGGGGCAGCGAGGGGCACAGAAGGAAAACGGGGGAGAGCAGGCAAATCACGGGCACAACAACAGTGGGGCAGCGAGGGGCACAGAAAGGAAAAAAACGGGGGAGAGCAGGCAAATCACGGGCACAACAACAGTGGGGCAGCGAGGGGCACAGAAAGGAAAAAAACGGGGGGAGAGCAGGCAAATCACGGGCACAACAACAGTGGGGCAGCGAGGGGCACAGAAAGGAAAAAAACGGGGGAGAGCAGGCAAATCACGGGTAAACAACAGTGGGGCAGCGATGGGCACAGAAAGGAAAAAAACGGGGGGAGAGCAGGCAAATCACGGGCACAACAACAGTGGGGCAGCGAGGGGCACAGAAAGGAAAAAAACGGGGGAGAGCAGGCAAATCACGGGTAAACAACAGTGGGGCAGCGAGGGGCACAGAAGGAAAAACGGGGGAGAGCAGGCAAATCACGGGCACAACAACAGTGGGGCAGCGAGGGGCACAGAAAGGAAAAAACGGGGGAGAGCAGGCAAATCACGGGTAAACAACAGTGGGGCAGCGAGGGGCACAGAAGGAAAAACGGGGGGAGAGCAGGCAAATCACGGGTAAACAACAGTGGGGCAGCGAGGGGCACAGAAGGAAAAACGGGGGGAGAGCAGGCAAATCACGGGCACAACAACAGTGGGGCAGCGAGGGGCACAGAAAGGAAAAAAACGGGGGAGAGCAGGCAAATCACGGGCACAACAACAGTGGGGCAGCGAGGGGCACAGAAAGGAAAAAAACGGGGGAGAGCAGGCAAATCACGGGTAAACAACAGTGGGGCAGCGAGGGGCACAGAAGGAAAAACGGGGGAGAGCAGGCAAATCACGGGCACAACAACAGTGGGGCAGCGAGGGGCACAGAAAGGAAAAAAACGGGGGAGAGCAGGCAAATCACGGGTAAACAACAGTGGGGCAGCGAGGGGCACAGAAGGAAAAACGGGGAGAGCAGGCAAATCACGGGCACAACAACAGTGGGGCAGCGAGGGGCACAGAAAGGAAAAAACGGGGGAGAGCAGGCAGATCACGGGCACAACAACAGTGGGGCAGCGAGGGGCACAGAAAGGAAAAAACGGGGGGAGAGCAGGCCAATCACGGGCACAACAACAGTGGGGCAGCGAGGGGCACAGAAGGAAAAACGGGGGAGAGCAGGCAAATCACGGGCACAACAACAGTGGGGCAGCGAGGGGCACAGAAGGAAAAACGGGGGGAGAGCAGGCAAATCACGGGCACAACAACAGTGGGGCAGCGAGGGGCACAGAAAGGAAAAGGGGAGACAAGCAGACAAAACTGGCACCGGGGCCACAAGCGGAGGGCGATCTTACCTACAGGAGCAGCGGGCAGACAGCACAGGCGGAGCTGTGTGGTGGGGGAGCGACCTACCTGGCAACCCTCGCAGTCCGGGTTTCGGGCCAACCACAGCACCGAGACCGCTCTTATCGCAGCCACCGACGACATCAGAACCCTAACCGACAACGGGAAACAGCTGCCCTCATCCTCCTGGACCTCTCCGCGGCGTTCGACACCGTCTGCCACCGCACCCTAGTGAAGCGCCTCAGCAACATCGGAATCCGAGAGAAAGCACTGGAATGGATCATCTCGTTCCTCGCCGGAAGAACCCAGAGAGTCCGCCTCTCCCCGTTCAGATCCGAAGCCACCGAAGTCATCTGCGGCATTCCACAAGGATCCTCACTCAGCCCGACCCTCTTCAACGTCTACATGAGCCCCCTCGCAGCCATCGCATGCCGACACAACCTCAACATCATCTCCTACGCCGACGACACCCAGCTGATCCTCTCCCTCACCAACGACCCCACCACCGCCAGAGCCAACCTGCACGACGGGATGAGAGACGTCGCCGACTGGATGAGGAACAGCCGCCTTAAACTGAACTCAGACAAGACGGAAGTCCTCATCCTGGGCTCATCACCCTCCGCCTGGGACGACTCCTGGTGGCCCCCGGCCCTGGGCACCGCACCCAAGCCAACGGACCACGCACGCAACCTGGGCTTCATCCTGGACTCCTCCCTATCGATGACCAGACAAGTCAACGCCGTCTCATCTTCATGCTTCAACACCCTGCGCATGCTCCGCAAGATCTTCAGATGGATCCCCACTGAAACCAGGAAGACCGTCACCCAGGCACTCGTCACCAGCCGACTGGACTATGGGAACACCCTCTACGCCGGAACCACAGCCAAACTTCAAAAGAGACTCCAGCGCATCCAGAACGCCTCCGCACGACTCATCCTGGACATCCCCGACACAGCCACATCACCGTACACCTGAAAGACCTGCACTGGCTCCCCGTCAGCAAGAGAATCACGTTCAGACTCCTCACCCACGCACACAAGGCCCTCCACGACCTGGGCCCAAAGTACCTCAACGACCGCATGTCCTTCTACACGCCCACACGCCAGCTACGATCAACCAGCCACGCCCTCGCCACCGTACCACGCATCCGCAGAACCACCGCCGGAGGAAGATCCTTCTCCTACCTGGCGGCCAAGACCTGGAACTCCCTCCCCACTCACCTTCGGCGAACCCAGGACCATCTCGCCTTCAGGAAGCAGCTCAAGACCTGGCTGTTCGAGCAGTAACTTACCCCCTCCCCCAGCGCCTTGAGACCCTCCCGGGTGAGTAGCGCGCTCTATAAATGCCGTGATTGATTGATTGATTGATTGTGTGTATCGCTATTGGTGCACACTAAGTCAAAGGCCTGGCATCAATTGCAACGCGAAGGCCACATCACATTTCAAAAATGCAAGCAGTAGTCAGACTAACATTAGGAATGAAAGGTCCTTTGTCTCAATACACAAGACTGAAGGACATCTGAACACCCCACCTTGGTCTTGAATGCGGCTGGCACTCCCTGCGAGAGATACCATACCAGATCTTGACGACTCCAACACGCCGAACTGCGCGAATGAAAGACCAACGTGTCCACTCCCCACACACACTTGTCCCTGCTTGAGGTACACCTGCATGGGATGCCCATGACACATAAGTAAAAAACAACCTATACACCCAAACGTTGCACACAAATACGACTCATTGCTCCGAGCAGTGGCATATCATCCACATAACTGCCGCCTGTCAGAAGAGTGCCGGTGCTACGAGACCAACAAAGGCAATGGCTGGCAATCCCGGGCACATGCACAACCCCTGTCATGTGGAACTGTACCGTGCACGAATGCTGCATCTGTTGGGATCACTGCCACTGGCAGTGTTGCAAATCAGTTACCGTCTGAGTTTCCGTCTTGCGTACGTCACCTTCGTCCAGCCCTGGTTCCACTGTCGATCATGCACATTCGAGTGGCCCATGGATGTCTGCCTATCCAACACAACGGTAGCTGAACTGGATTATGACACGTGTGTGTGCCCCCTGTTGGCCCACGAACAGGAGTGTAACCGTGATACCCGTGCATGGGATGCCTTGATATTTGGCGTATGTGCAGGCAGTTGGGCATGGGAGATTGCACAACTCCTCGTGTGCAGTGACCACATCGAGGCGCTCCCCTATTGGGCTGTGTTGCAGATTGGTGAAACGGCGTGAACGGAGCACAGCTGCCCGGACCAGGTAATGGATTGGCTCGCCCTCGTGTTCCTTGACCTCTACAACGATGTACTCTTGGAACAGATTGCCCATGAAGCAGCGCTCGCATTCATGGACGAGTAACTATGTTCCTGCAGCCACAACTGATTGTCACCCACAGCACAGGTCCCCACACCTTGTAGCATCTTGGAGGAATGGTCACATATCCCACCACAACAGTGGACATGTCTGCCTTCGCCTGGACTCGGAATGCATGTGCGTGGACCTACGCGTGTGTACACACACCTGTGCAAGGTGATGCAGTCCCTTGGGCGGAGCTGCACAGCATCGTTTGGCAACGTTCCAAAATCGGAGAAACTGCTGGGGGGAGAGTACACACATGGCAATGTAGTACGACATGTGACCTTGTAGGATCCTTTCACCTGCTCACTGTCAGCAGAGCACACAGTCAGTGCAGTCCGGTGCTACAGCACTATGCAGATCCCATGGGCTGTGAGTCATGTCCCCTGACACCTTACAATGAGCAGACGCCAAACATCACATGACTCGTCCAGCAAGGTAAGGTGGGCTGAGACCGTTGACATCCGTTATGATATGTGTTCACTTCTGCCACCCCATTACTTGCACCTCGACATGTTCCTAAGCTGCCTGTAAGTGTCTTAAACATTGGTCTGCATGTTGTGGCCCTTGCCCTGCCTGTACTGACACGCACATGTCAATAAAGTCTACTCAACTTCACTAGTGTACAACTGTGATGCGTGTTGATTATAATGACAAATCGTGTGCCTACATGTGCAATGTCCATACACAGGGAGGGAGGGATTGACTGATGCTTGTGAATTGGGGGTGAGTCCCTATTGACAGCTCCACCTCTGTGAGCCAGATATTGTGGTTGGGATAGTTGCTGGCAGACCTGTGCTCTTACGTGTCTCCAGCAATGTGAGTATGGTGTCCAACTTCTTGCCATGTAGATCAAGGTTATCCATCAAAACAGACTGTGTCCACACAGATGTGTGTGAGTAGGTTTGCGAAGAGACGTTCTGTTGTCACATGTGATAGGGGACACCACTTCAGGACTTCTACCGAATGTGACATTTCTACACACAGCCATATTTAATTCATGGACGTGGGGCTACATTGGGGGGTAACGAGATTGTTGTCCATGTGCAATGAGGCCACAGCTAGTTCACACCTTCACAGTCATCTAATTGGCCATGTGGGTCAGGGTCAAACATGCGCATTGATGACATTTACCATGTGGAGAAGTGTGGTGCAGCGGCCAGGGCAGCTGACTTCGGAGCACAGGGTTCACGGTTCCATCCCCGGCTGCGGCAGCTCAGCTCAGCACCATGTGACTCTGGGCAATAGCTCACTTAATTTCCACTCCGGCCCCCAGCGCCTTGAGACCCGTAAGGGTGAGTAGCTGCGCTATATAAAAACGGACTTACATTTTTACCAGGGTGTACCTTTTAGTGCAATCAATGTCCCTACATCCATCCAAACTTTTATACGTGAGTGAACATAGACATGACACATCTGTGTGATTTGAAATGTTTTATTCACATTCTGGGGAGTGTCGGAGCTGGAGCAGTACATGGCCATTTCAAGCCCATATAACATGGGTGCCCAGTGGTGAGCCAACCAGAGTCCTTGGGGGAATGCAAAGTTAATCTGAAGAGGAAGAGTTGAGTCCGCAGCCGGATTGCTGTGTCATTGGTACCAGAGCACATATCGAAGTCCATGTCGGGGTCTAGGTGAATGTTGCAGAGTGTTTTGGGGGACAGTGGGAGGTGCTGTTCCAGGGCATGATGCAGAGAGCAGAACCAGGCAGGGACAGGCCATATGGCGGGGATGGATGCTACTACCTCCTTCCTCACACAGTCATTACCCTCCACATCTTACTCCTCTGAGAAGTCTTCTGTGTCCGGTGTGTCAGGTGTGTGTGGTGGGGTTATGGCTGCGTCACCTTGTGCCACTGACACATCAGGGTGCGAAGGTGATAGGGCTGTATCACTGTGTGCCACTGACATGTCAGGGGGCGGAGATGTGTGTGTCGAGGTTCCTGCAGCAGTCATCTGGGACAGGCTCAGTGGCAGCAATGGCAAGATGAGGATCTGCAGGACATGGAAGATCCCAGCTACATCTCGCTGGTGTTCAGCCGTGGCAGCCATACTTCCAGCCTGCATCGGCTCCATGGTCCTCCGCATCTGTGCCAACTCTGTGCTGTCATCACTGGAGCCTGTCTGACTAGACAGTTCTTGTATCCGAGTAATGGCCGCAGCGATGTCAGCCAAGGATTGTTGGTGAGCACGGTGCAGACAGTGGGTGTCCGTTAGGGACTGTAGGTGCTCCCTGATGGGACTCAGGCACCCATGTATGGCATTGAGTTTGGTTGCCATGAGGTCAAACTCCACCCGCAGCTGATCAGCCATCTTCTCCTGGCACCCTAACACACAGCGTTGGAATTCCATGTGTTGGTCGTGGGGGTCCTGGGAGACAGCCGTAGTGGTGTGTGCTTCCTGCTGTGTGGTCTGTGCAGGGTGTGGGGTCACCGCGATGCAGCTGGGCTGCCCTGCTCCTGGAGGTGGGATGCGGAGACTGTCCACGAGCCGTTGGAGGGTGCAGAGTCGAAATATCACCGCAAAAATATCGCAGGACAGAAATATCGCCGCAAAAATATAGTGGAGAAGAAATATCGAGAACAAAAATATAGTTGACAAGAATATCGACTGACAGGTAAGTAATATCGATTACATAAATATCTTTGTAATAAATATCGTTTACAAAAATATAGTTTACAAAAATATCGAATTATTAATAATTGTATGTATTTTAGTGTTTTTAATGAGAATTGTTTGTTATTTTATTATATGTTTTCGAGTTTTACTAGTTATTAATTTATTTTAAGTTTAATTCTGTGTTTTTAGTTCCGTAGCGGGTTGTGGGTTTATAGGGGATTAGGCTGGGAAGTAATTTAATTTTATAAGATTTATTGAATAATTAATGTGTTAATTGATTAATTAATAATAGTTTAATAATTCGTTGTTAATTAATTTCAATTGGTCAATTAATAAATAATTAGGTTAATTGCTTAATTAATTTTAGGTGTGTGTTGTGGTGTTTATATGTGTAAATTGTGTGAAAGGTGGTAAGTAATTAATTTTTTTATTGATTAATTATTAAATACTTTTAAGTTAATTACCATCAATTAATTAGTAATTATTAATTGTAATTGTGTAATTAATTTTAGGTGTGTGTTTTGGTGTTAATATGTGTAAATGGTGTGAAAGGTGGTAAGTAATTAATTTTTATTGATTAATTATTAAATAATAAATTAATTTTCATTAATTAATTAGTAATTATTAAATTTAATTGTGTAATTAATTGTAGGTGTGTGTTGTGGATTTAATAGTGTTAAATAATGGGTAATTTTTTTTATTATCTTTGTTAATAATAATATATTTAAATTTATATATTAATTATGTTAATATTGGAAATTAAATTTAATAAAAATGTTGATGGTTTTATTTTTATTGTTTTGGGATCCAGCGCTTTCCCTACTGTTGCACTCACTGGAGTGGGAATAGTAAATGTTACCCCTCCGCTATCCAGCGCTTTCCCTACTGTTGCACTCATTGGAGTGGGAATAGTAATTTTTACCCCTACGCTATCCAGCGCTTTCCCTACTGTTGCACTCACTGGAGTGGGCATAGTAACTTTTACCCTTCCGCTATCCAGCACTTTCCCTACTGTTGCACTCACTGGAGTGGGAATAGTAATTTTTACCCCTCCGCTATCTAGCGCTTTCCCTACTGTTGCACTCATTGGAGTGGGAATAGTAATTTTTACCCCTACGCTATCCTGCGCTTTCCCTACTGTTGCACTCACTGGAGTGGGAATAGTAATTTTTACCCCTACGCTATCCAGCGCTTTCCCTACTGTTGCACTCACTGGAGTGGGAATAGTAATTTTTACCCCTACGCTATCCTGCGCTTTCTCTACTGTTGCACTCACTGGAGTGGGAATAGTACTTTTTACCCCTACGCTATCCAGCGCTTTCCCTACTGTTGCACTCACTGGAGTGGGAATAGTAAATTTTACCCCTCCGCTATCCAGCGCTTTCCCTACTGTTGCACTCATTGGAGTGGGAATAGAAATTTTTACCCCTTCGCTATCCAGCGCTTTTTCTACTAATGTTTTTATTTTGTTATTAAATGTATGTATTATTTTTTTTAAATAGTTTAATATGTTAATTAAATATAGAATATTTTATTTTAAAATATTTATATATGTGTTTATTTTATTTTTATATAATTAAAAAGTTTATAAATTAAATAAAGATAATAGTTAATAAAATGTATTTAAGTAAATATATGTAAATATTTTTTTGTTTTAATTTAACAAATTAAGTTTATTTGTTATAATTTGTTTAACAATATATTAAATTTTATTTATTTTGTTAATAATTTTAATTAATTTATTTTAATTTATGTTATTTTTTTAAATCGATATTTTTACATCTATATTTTTGAGTCGATATTATTGTACTTACCTGTTTAAGTATAGCAATTCGATATTTTTGTAATCGATATTTTTATATCGATATTTTTTCAACTATATTTTTGTAATCTATATTTTAACATGGAACCCCGTTGGAGTGTGTCTGGGCAAATGTGCAGGGTGTCCTCTTCATCATCACTGAAGAGAATTGTGGTCTGCTCTGCAGGGGTGTTGATTGTCCTTCTGCAATGTAAAGGGAGATGCAGGTTAACAGTGTGTTCCATGTATGTTGACGCATTGTAGATGTTTACATTCAGACAGCATGACAATGTACATTGTGACTGTTTTGGTGAAGCTGGCTATTTGATGGGAGACAGTGGACATTTCGACTACATGACGTATGTGTGGTTGTACTCGTACATTGTCATCTCACAGTGTCATGCAGTGCCAGATGTGATTGGCCAGTTTCTACGCACGAGCGGCACCAGTTGTGTCCTCTGTCCTGTGGTGTAGGGGTTGCACTTTATACCACATTGTTGTCAATGTTGATGTACTGTGATTGCTATGTGTGTGTGCTGCATTGTTGGCGATTCGCCACTGCAGCTCTGCTTTGGCGGACCCTTATCCCTTTGAGTCGGTGTGCCTTTGACTTGTGTGCTTTTTGGGTGCTGGGATGCTTGCGACTTGGGTCATTCGTGCTCCTGGACAAATTTTGTACTCTTGTGCATTGTTTGTCTGCAGATGTGTTTTTGACATCATGGGTTGTAGGTGCACGTGGATGTGTCAGAGTGTGACCTGCTCCTTTACGGATGTGGTCCACACTCAGCCACCTCAATGTCATCTCGTGCACCATAGCATGGCTGAAGTCACAATACATGACATCTGTCATGCAGTGTCACTTGCATTGTCTGTGTGGCTCACAGAGCCGCTGCTTTTCTGGATTCAGCACATGAGCATGGGTAGGTTGTGGCATTGGTGATATGGAGGGCGGCCCATTTGTGTACATTGTGGACAGGGGCCTACTTGGTGTTTCTATGTGTGCTGCAGTGTGCCAAGGGTATCAGGGACATGTTCCACACTCATTGTGGGTGTGCAGTGTGCTACACATGATTGTGCATGTGTGCCATTGTGCCCATCTCCCCCTGTCCCCCCAGTCCCTGGTCGTTACTCACCCTGTTGCTGTTGGGTCAGGTCATATCGAGCTGTATCCAGACCCCCAACTCCTTGCACCTTCTCCACACTGACTCTGGCCACCATTTCCTCCAGCTCACCCAGCTCCTCCTGTGGTGCAGGGCTCCCACCTCCAGTCGCCTTTGCTGCCTTCCTTTTGGCAGCGAGTTTCTGTTTGGTTTGGCTGTGCACTTCATGCCAGCACCTCTTGACCTCCTCCATTGACCTCCTCGACACTCCGACTGCATTCACGTTGGTGACGATGGACTGCCATATTTCCGTTTGTGTTGCCAATGACGCATTGGAGGTGACGAACAGTTGTTGGTAGTGTTCTATCACCTCCGTGACGATGATCCGGTCTTCCTGCGGACTGAACCCCGTCTTCCTCTTCTCCTTGCCCTTCCCCGGAAATGGGGTTCCTGGCTGGTCCTCCGTGGGGCTTGTGGGGTTCGGGTTGTCCTCTGCACTCGGTCCGGGTGCATCCATGGTGCTACGCAGTTTGATTTGGTTTTGGTGTGTTTTTTTTGTTAATTTTATAGTGCATTTTCCCGCATGACGCTTGGGAATTGCAGGCCTGTCGCTGGTTGTCGCTGATTTTTGTATCGCGATTTGGGGCATCGCAGGTTTTTTCGCGTTCGTGTTTCGCATTTTTTCGGCGTCGCGTTAATTTTAACGCGGACATTTGGCGCGTTGTCCTGCTACTATCGGATGGTGCCGCCGGGTTGGGAATACCACGTTGACACAGTGTTATTTTCCCGCGATAGATTGCGATGTGAAGAGTTGCGTTAAGCAACTTTTGCCGTAGTTATCACACATTCTTGAGAATATGCCCCTGATAGTGTAAGATATGTGGATCTATCCGCCTTGGCGGGCGGCACTGGGCTGTCATTCTGGGGCTTATAAGTCAATGCAGAAAAATTTGATTGAGGTACAAATGCATCGAAGACTTGTTTAACTTTTCGCTGAAAGAAGTCTGCTAACTTATTGCAAAATTGCTGGCTACTTTCGTGATTAGAGGATTCAGGGAGCTTGGATAGTTGTTTGACTGTGGTAAATAGCCTTTTGGCCCAGCCCTGGGCTGCCTCCATTTTTCCTTTGAAGTAGGCAGACTTTGCCTTTAAAATAAGATTTTTGTACGTTTGGATGGCTAGTCTATAGTCTGATTTAATCTGGGATTTTTTTTTTTACCTCCATTTTCTTTCTAGTCTTCTACATATTTGTTTCTGTGCCTCCAGTGGCTCATTGAACCATGGTTAAGAGGATGACTGTCTGACTGTTCTCCGCATGGTCAGGGGAGCCAGCTGCTGCCCGGCGGTGACAATCCAGGAGTGATAGTTCTCCACTGCCTCATGCAGGTGTGCAGAACCCAAACCCTCGTGTGCAGCTAATATTAAGCCTAATCTGCGATCCATGTTTGGTATTACTCTATCCCCCACTCCAGGAATCTGACCAAATGGAACGTTGTTTGCATCTAACTTGTAGGAGTACTTGAGTGGAAACCCTTTCGGAAGTGCTTTGTTGTCTTTGCGTGAAGCAATGACAGCTACCATTATCTGTCCGTCTATTCTCATTTTTGAACGAGTGATCGCAGCTACGGACGCAGTTCGTACTGCCCCCTTCGCGGCTTCATCAGCCAATGAATTCCCTTCAACGTGAACGCCATCACGTTGATGACTCAGTGTGTGTATCACATGACCTCTTGGTAGTTCATTTTTCAACTCAGCTACCTGTTCCCATCGCATTTTGTGCTTAATTGTGCCACCTTTTGAGTCTTTAAACCCATTCTGTCCCCAATAGTGTAGATATTCATTGTATGACTGGACACAGTAAAAGGAATCGCACACAATTAGTGTGGGGAATTCTCGATCCGTATTAATCAGTGCCAGTAAAGGAGCTTTCAGTTCTGCTAACTGAGCCGTTCAGTCTCCTAGAGACTGAGGGGCCGAGTTCGATGTCGGACGGACTCAGGTCCGTCCGACATTGGTCAGGAGCCGTAACCGACCGACCTGCTGTCGTCGGTTACGGCCCTGCAAGTACGATGCGACCGAACCCTGTTCGGTCGCACTCGTATACTACACAATGGGAGCATGCACTCCGAGCGGAATGCATGCTTGCATTGTGGAAAGCAGGGGTGCAGTTCATCCCTGCACTCTGTGGCCGGCACCCCAAGGTGCCTGCCACCGGGTGCAGGGATCAACAGAGGGGCACCATAGGTGCCCCCAGGCCGCCATTCGGCGGCCTCGCACCCATGGGGGCCCTACTGGGGGCCCCCAAAGACAGTTACCAACTGCCTTTTCATGCCGGAATGACCGGCACGAAAAGGCAGTGGAATACTGCCATCGTACTCCCTCGGTCGTGAAGAGGCGGCCGGGGAGTACTGAAGGATTTCCGGACGGCGGACGGGCTCTCCGAGCCCGTCGTAAGCCATCCGGAAATCCCAGTCGGATTCCTTTCCGACCGAGCCCATCGGAATGGCTCGGTCGGAAAGGAATCCGGCCGGCACGTTCCGGTTCGGTCGGAAGGGCTCCGACCATTGTTCGGTGCCCTTCCGGCCGAAATCGGAATCGGCCCCTGAGTCTTTGTACAGCTTGGATGGAACTTACCATCTCGCATACAACCTTTTATAATCACACACGCGGCGCTGTATTGTTGTTTACTTCCTATGGCCGGTTGTGCAGATCCGTCAGTGTAAATTATGTATTCATACTGTCTAGAGGCATTATTTCATTCGGGAGAGGATATTCTTGTTCATATTGCAGGAATGCTTGTGTTTTCAGATTTTAATCATATCTGTATTCTACATCTGATGCAGTGAGAGAATTAGCCCATTGTATCCATCTCAGATGTAACGCTTTAGTGTTAGGAATGCTTGCCTTTGTAGCAGCCTCTAAGGCTGGTACTGGAGTCACGACAATTATTCGTTTCCCCTGAGCCAGTGCTCTTTCTCTCACTACATGTGTGAAAAAGAGAGGTCCTGGCCGGTGTTTTTCTTGGCTGTTTATTTAAACAGACTTAGACCATTAAATCATTTAATGAATCTGAAGTATTTTATTTACTTCTATTTGTAATATTTGGGCAAACTTAGACATTGTTAGGACATGTCAATGAAAGAGACAGACTACCTTTGACAGTACATGAATTGAAACAATACTCAACATAGACATAAAACAAACATTGTTAACAAAAACCAATGAACATCTTGTCCATCAACCAGTCATTTTTAAACATTACAGCCTTATTGTTGGTTTTTACAACACTATTGCTTTGTGTATTTTTAAGGCTGTAACCTGCTGGGTACAAATTTTTGTATATATCTATGAGGGCAAACAAATTTGACAAAATTGGCTCCGCATAGAAAAATATTAATTAGATAATATCCCAGGAGGAAAAAACGCCTACGCGTTTCGGTCCCCTTCGTTAATTGATGGGGTTTAATTCTCTTCAGGGCGTATGACTGGAGAATACCTGGAACAAAAATTCCAGAAATATTCAGTTGAACCCTCTAATTTAGGAATCCCTCTAATTTAGGAACCCTCTAAGCCGAAATTTAGGAATCTCAGAATTGATTGTAAATTTTTCAATGATTTTGGAGGTTGGAGAAGCGTGCACTTTTCTAAAAAGTTGGCTGTCAAGCTTTTCCCTTCACTTGAAAGCTCATATCCCAAAAATAGGACACTGAGATGTGCTATTTTTGATTTTTTGAAGTTAAATTTGTAACCCTCTGAGTCAAAACCCAAAATGATGGTGCCCACCCTCATCAAGTGTTCCTCCAGGTCATCATCCGTCAGATAAATATCATCTACACAGGACAATGCCTCCTCATCCACATTTTGAAGTAATTCAGGGGCATATTATCAAGAGAATTATCGCCGCTTAAGCGGCCGTTTTCGGCCGAAAAGCGGCGATATTCCTAACGCATTATTAACAAGGACACGCTAGCGCGTGTATCCTTGATTTAACTCCTGTTTCTGTCACCACTCGCTACGCATCGATAATGAGATGCAAAGTAGGCGTGGCTGACAGAAACATCATGGGAAAATATCGCGAAGGCAGCTTCGCGATATTAGCAAGGAGGGGTAGCGATGATAATAATCGCGCTACCTCTGGCCTAACGCAGGAATTTAACGTCTGCTAAATTCCTGTGTTAGGCATACCTAACATGGGAGGTGGATTATGGGGTTAAGGCCACAGGGCCTTATCACCAAGATCATCGCCGTTTTGGGAGGGACATCGCTGTTTTTCAGGCGATGTTTGGCCATTTGCCCGCTATTGGAATATTTATCGCCATAGCGCTGAGCGTTGGTAATACAGCGCTAGCTTGGCGAGATATTCCAGCGATAGCCGGCGATAAAGATAATTATCGCCAACCCTAGCTAATATGCCCCTCAGTTACTCTGGTGTAAAACAGCCCCGGGCTGTTTTTATATCCCTGGGCTAGTTGACAAAATTGTCGCTGGGACCCTCGCGCTGAAAATGCTGTCAAGTATCTGCTCTCAGACGCTATCTTCTGGCAGAACAATCCATTTGAGATATCTAGTGTTGTTTTGTATTTTTTCTGCACAATGATATTGATTAACCCCTTGACCGCGATCGGAATTCCGCTCGTGTGCTGGACATTCCGATCGCGGGTGGGGTCGTGACGAGCTCAGCTCGTCATGCGCACAGCGCTACCGCGCAGCATGATGAGCTGAGCTCGTCATGAGCACGGAAGGGGTTAATGCAGTACTGTGTGCATTTTGTACTGCAAATGTTATTGTGCATGAATTTAGATGTCTGTAATCAAAAACTAGACGATATGCATTGTCAGGTTTCATTACGGGAAACAAAGGATTATTCATTGAGGAGGTGCAAGTTTCAATCGCCCCCTGGTATTCAAGTTGATCTAAGATCCCCCTGACCTGTTCCTTAGCTTCTTGCTTTATGGGATACTGTCTCTGTGGAGTTGGAGTAGATTTTAATGGTATCAGGTTTTGGGTTGACTCTTCATCCCATCCAACATGGTTTCAATATAGTGCTGGAGCAAGGGCTACTGCCCACTCCTGTGCATATGTATGTTTTAAATATTGGGGAACGAGGTCAGAAAAAGCTGGCATAATTACCCTTTCTCCTTTTGGGCAATCCATAACAATAGCAGGCGGCCAATCTTTTTCAGCTAATAAAATATCATCGCCAAAGGTTAGGTTCTCCCAAAAGAGACCTTTAATTTTCCTGGGTTTGTCCCCCTCCATCCAGAGTGTTATCTCAGGTAACCTATGTGGGACGCTTACCCTAGTATCAGGCGTTTACACCGTGATATGTTCACTCAACTCCGCTGTCACCAGAAATTCCATCAGGTTCTGGCGAGCTATTGTTACTTCTGCTGCGCTATCTAGAATCGTCAGAGCCCATTCCCCGTTCAGTAGTTGAGTCCTCAGAATTCTGGGCATGTCTGATCTTGAGACCTGCTGCATTCTTCTTTTTGAATTGAAGTTTAGGTTTTTGTTTTTCTTCTTTCTTAGCTGCGTAGTCCGCAGCACGTTGCATGTCTCTGGACTTTGCACGCTCCTCCTGTCTGTGTTCCGACCGTCCTTCTCTCTCTGAGTTTTTCAAAGAGCCCTGAAAGGAACGAGAGGAACGTGTATCAGTGTCCTGATACCTGTCAGGTTTTCTAATGTTGTCTCTATTCCTAAGGTTATACCTCCTTTCGGAGGGCTCCTGTTGAGGAGACCCACCTCTGGATTGAGATCTATTGTCTTTATTCTTTTGATTTTTGTTATTGTCCCATTTCGTCTTTGAAGAAGTAGGTGCTTGCTTAAAGGTATCCTTTTCAGGACTCCCCATTAGTTGAGGATTTACTGGTCTAGCTCCCAAACTATCTCTACCTAATTCTGCATAAGCAGTTTCAATTATTTTAGATAATTCTGTCTCCTGTTGTAAAGGAGTGAAATCTCGCAGGCGTTGGCGTATTGCCACTGATGTTGCTTCCCCTTTAATGTTTGCTAATATTATAGCTGATACCTGGGCAAAGTTATTTAATAACTTCATCCCTAAGTTCAGAGCAAGTTCTGCTCCATACTCGTTCTGTATCTATCTCAATACGTCTGGTATCACTGCTAATGAAGGGATACCATGAGTCCTGGTATATATTGCAGCGAAGAATGTACCCCAAGAAGTACAATCCTCTATCGGGGGAGCTATCCCCATCGGCAAGCAAATTGTTAGCATTCTATGCTTTTCGTGTGGACCAGTGTGTGGAAATACTGCCTCTAGCTGTGTTATTTTTTGAGCTATCCAGAAAGGCATTTGCTCACGTTTAGCGGGCAATTTACCCATCACTGCGTGTAATATTTGTGGTGTAATTTTTGTTGCACAAGCTTGGACTGGTCCTGCTTGTGTAGCCAGTGTCGGCTGAATTGTGAGTGTTCTTATCACAAACTGTCATGTTTCTGTAAAGTTTTATTAATTTTTTATGTTGTGTAAGCAAGTCTCCTCCTGGCATTGCATCAATGTCAGGGTGTGGTGTGTAGGCCGCTAGTACTGGCCATGTTGCTCCGTCTCTTCTGAGTGGACCGAGTCTTACTCTATTTCTTGTATGGGGTAGGGCGCCTTTAAACCAGTATCAATGTTTGTGGTAAGTGAGTGGAATTTCAATGTCCTCGAATGGACAATATTCGTTCAGTATTTCATCTGTGTAGTGATGACATGTTTTTGTTAATGCAAATGCTTTTGGGAATGTAACCCATGAATAGAATACCTCTGTTCTAAATGATTTGTGTGCCTCAATCACGAATGTTATCTGCCTACCCCTATATGTTAAACCGTATGCAGCTAGTTTTAGTGTGATGGCAGTTCTAACATTTTCTGAAATGTGTATTGCATCTGCATCTTCTTCATCTCCTGAAAGATTTAGTTGAACCACAGTATCTGCCTGTACAGTCATTGTTTTTAGTAAGAAGAGCCTTGCAAGGGAACTTTGATAAGGTGTTATGCACAAATAGGAACAATGTATCTACTCAGCTGTGGCGGAGTTTGTACCCTGGACTTTTAGCGGTCGGGTGAGCCCTATGATGAAGCATGTCACTATTAGAGTGAGTGAGGGCTATTATAAGAAAAGGGTTTCTAACAACGGGCTTTCATATTTCATTTGTTTCTCTCATGAACGTTGGTCTGGAGAGGATCACCACTACACACCTAGGAACCCCCCATCCAATATTGGTCACTATTTTGTTGCTTCTCCTAGCTGAGGAGAAAGCAACAATTAAACTACAGAAAGGACATTCTAGTGGTAAAGAGTTGGTACCCTCCCACTCCAGACGTCTCTGGGGAAATGTGAGTAGGGGTCTCTGTGAATAGCACGACTGAACTACTCAGATTTGACTGTTAAATAAGTACCCGACCAACGTTGGCGGCGCCATGTCGTGTAGTTCCTATAAAAACTATACAGGATCTGCACATTTAGACAATACACACTGTAGGATTGGTGTCAGACTGATCTAGACACCCCCACCGGGTATGTTGGCCTGTGTACCAGCTAGCTCAAGTGCCCCTAGAAACTCCTCTTACCAAGGAGAGAATAGTTCTTGGCAACTATCGAACATGACAACTCTGATCACTCAGGACCGTGGAAACAGTGCACTACTTTTCGCTCAGTCACTCGTGCCCACTTAGTCTCAGAGAGATACACAGAATAAACAGTAGGGACGTTTTCAATAAGTATTTATTGAACAGTCGTTATTCTAGTGTAAAATAGGTGTGCTGAAACAATCATTAGACAGTAACAGATATAGATGATTAGAAGCACCAGGAAAGTAAAAGGATGGTAGAGTTCTACCATTTTGCTGTAACCATGAATACAGGTAAGTACATAAAATACTTGATAATAAAATGCGTACTCCTATGATACTTCCCTAACTAGATGTACCTAGTATGTATGTAAGTGTTAAGTCAAGAATCCCTCTAGGATAGAGTCAACCCCCATTACCTGAAGTGAGACACTGTGGGACCCCGTCCTGGTTTCGGGTTGGACGCCCCCCAAGGGATGTCAGACCACTGCGAGCTGGAGTATCTGCATGCAGGTTGCTTCAGCGTCTTGCGTCAGTGTGTCGGCATGGAAGTCCTGATCTCCTCCCCTCTATCTCAGCAAGATGTGATGTTTATATACCCAAAGGTATCCCCAGGGGTTCTACCTTGCTGTGCCACTGTCAGACTAAGGATGACGTCGGGAATGAACCTTGTACATAGTTATTATGCAGGAGATGGTAGCCCTGCTGAGATTCCAAGAATCCAAGGATCCTTATGCATAATGTTTGAGGCTATTTGGTCAGGGAAAAACCCACGTTCTGTGTGCAGTACTGTAACTAGGTAAAGGGTCAGTCCTAGCAGCCCGTTATGTATGTAATGTAGGGATGAATATAGGTGAAAGGTTGGGATGTTACCCAAGCCTATATTTAGGTACCTATATGGAATATAACAGGTAAAGGAGTTTTGCAGCTCCTGTGTCACCTGTCAGGCCAGTGGCAAGGCAGGTGGCAAGACAAAGGCTCCCTTGATATCACTGCCAGTGGTTGGTGTTCCCTTTGAAAGGGTGGGGATGGACATTGTTGGTTCCCTGGACCCACATACTTCATCAGGGAATAGGTATATCTTGGTGGTAGTGGACCATGCCACTAGGTACCCTGAGGCAATACCTCTTAAAACCATAGATACTCCCGCAGTGGCTAGGGCACTGCTTGGTGTATTTACCAGAGTGGGTTTTCCGAAAGAGGTTGTGTCAGATAGGGGCACACACATTTTGTCCAGCTATCTGACTGCAATGTGGGATAAATGTGGTGTCAACTACAAGTTCATCACCCCATATCACCCCCAGACAAATGGTCTGGTGGAGAGGCTCAACAAGACCCTGAAGGGCATGATCAATGGGTTGTCTGAGAAACTCTGGAGGAGATGGGATGTTCTCCTCCCATGCCTACTGTTTTCATACAGGGAGATTCCACAGAAAGGGGTTGGTTTCAGTCCCTTTGAGTTGTTGTTTGGATACCCTGTGAGGGGGTCATTGTGCCTGCTGAGAGAGTCTCTGGAGAAGCCTCTCCAAGAAGCAATGGACAATGTGCTAGACTATGTGCCAGTGCCTGAGATCTAGAATGGCAGAGTACATGTACAAGGCAAGCAGAAAACTAGAGGCTAGCCAGGAGCTCATGAAGCACTGGTATGACCAGAATGCTACTATGCCTGAGTATACTCCCGGACAGTTGGTGTGGGTGTTGGAGCCTGTGGCTCCCAGGGCCCTCCATGACAAGTCCCTATCCAATCTTAGAAAAGAAGGGTGAGGTTACCTATCTTTGTCGACCTTGGCACCCCAGGAAGGAACCCTCATAGGGTCCTGCATGTGAATAGATTGAAACCCCACCATGACAGGGCAGATATGGCCATGTTACTGGTCATTGATGAGGGAGTGGAGGAGGAGATTAAGCCAGTGTCTGACCTCCTCTCCAATAATGTGCAAGATGGGTGAGTGGAGGGAGTTGTACTCTCTCCCACATTGACGGACCAGCAGCTCAGAGACTCCTCCCTGGGGCAAATCTTTGTAAATCAATATGGGGGCCCACGTGGCCCTCTCCCCGCAGCACTGAGGACCACCACCTCCCGGGGCTAAATATCAGCCCAAGAAGCCACAACCACCCCAGGTATATCTATTGCAATAGAGGAGACCTGCATGGCCCCCTTCCTGGAGCCATAGATGGGCCTGGTGACCGCCACACCAAAGGGCTGGCTCCTGCCCACTCCAGGGGCATAGCTGTTTGCTGTGGCTTGGTGGGAGCTTCAACCACTCCGGCCAATCCACAACAAACACTCCACTTCCAACAAGTGAGAGCAGTGAAAATGCTCTTGCTTCCTGGAAGCGGAGCATTCGTCTGTTTCCATGCCCTCTCTGAAGCGAGCAGGGAAACTGTTGAATTGCTTTCACACACATGGAGCTGCATGTTCAGCAGCTCCCTGTGTGTAAAAGCAATGCTGGCTCCTGCAGGAAGTGGGGAGACGGCAGCTTCTGCGGGGGCCTTGAGGCTCCCCTGTGGTCCCAATAGAGACTGGGTGCCTTTGGGGCACCAAGAAAACCATGGCTGAACCTTTGGGGATGGGGTCCCGCAGTGGAAATCTGCCCAGGGAGAGGGGCCATGTGACCCCCTCCCCATTGCAAAAACACCGGGCCCTCTCCCTATTAAAAAATAAAGAATCAAAAGGCCAGCCCCAAGAGATGGGGTCCTTGGGCCAAAAATTGCCCAGGGAGGGGGGCCGTGCAGTTCCCCTCCCTATACTTTAACAAAGCAGGTGCCAGGGTTGAAGCACCACTTCTTTAAGTACTAGTCATCCTAACTTTGCGAGCATGACCAAAGGCAAAACATGTATGTTTTCTCTGCATTTCCACTGTGAAAAGTTATTTTTAATCCTTAATGAAGGTGTTTGCATCCTTGCTTTTCTCAAAGGCAAAATCTTATATAGAGTCTGTGACAAGGGGGTTCTTTCTAATTATCTGCTGCTGACACTAATGCTTGTGTTCTATACTTTTACAAACTTGAACTATCCAGTCAATCTAGCTTTATTTCGACAAGAGTGTCATAAAAGCTGCATTTTACAATAAAAACACATAAATATTCTTTAGAGGTAAAATACAAGATTACGACATCAATGATTTGCATAAATGTCTCTGCAAACAAATATACAGTTGGGATTGTAGTGCAAAGCCAATGTCATATTTACAAGGATAAAAAGATTTTTATTAAAAAAATAAAAAAGTTAATATGTGCACAATTTGTTTTGAGTTATTCAATACATGTGGACATTAAAACTGGAATGAAAGTACGTAAAATTTCTATAGAAAACATTATTTTCGCCTTCGGTATTTGCGTATAATTTAACAAATGAAATACTTGTGCAAAATAGATTCAACAGTTCTATATGTGGAACTTTAGGCTCCCCACTAGTCTGCTTTCTGCTAAAACTGTGTCATTCTTGTAAACTCCCTGCGCCTTATAAGCCAAGCCTGACCGAGAAATTTTGCCACACAGCATGCGTAAAACGGCCTACAATCAGATCTTAAGATACGTATTGCTGTGTGATAATCGCGTGTGCCCAGTTGTCGACAAAGCGGTTTCAACCACTTTGCCCGTGGTAACTTGTACACCGGGCAAGCGAACATTAGATGGGCAATGGTTTCGGTCATGGCCTTAAAAAATGGGCAATTTTCCTCCTTGCTTGGACTCCACTTTGCTGTCGCCTCGCGAACGGGGAGAGATCCAAGCCTAAAATGAATATATAGTGTTCTGTCTCTTGGGACTTTGATTGTGTCAAGGAAGGGCTCAAGATGACTAATTTGTTTGTGGGAATAAAATTCTAGTGTGAGTTTGCCTACATTAGAATTACAGTTTTCTCGTAGGTCCACCCATTCCCAGTATAGGCGTTTGAGTTCCTCTTTCCTTGGCGGAGCTTGGCCCGCCCAACAGCCCTGGAGACCCATTATTGACAGCATTTTTTTAATGTTGGCAAGCCAGCCTATTTTCCCGCCTGTATCCAAGCTAACAATCTCAGTCATAGCTTCTGCGTAGGAAGAAAGTTCAGGAGTCCTTCTGATACGTGCCCAAAAGAGCAGAGGGCGCAACCTAGCTATGTCGCCCAATGGCCGCCTGCCCATATCCAACAATAGGGGAGCAAGGGGGACATATTTGGGTGCCATAACCAGGTCTCTCAGGAATTTATGTTCAGATCTTGAAAGCTCATCTAATTTCTCAAACCCCCAAAGTTTGGCTCCGTAAAGAGCAGAGCTGACTGCTTTCAAGTTATAGATTTGAAGTGCTGGTGCAATGGGCCTAGTGTGCGAAAGGCGATGTTCTTTGCCAATTGCTCCAGTTATCCTTTTATGTCCCAGCAACATCTTGGCAATGTGTGGTTTCCAAGACATGTTTTCGGAAAACCTCACACCCAGGTAATCAAAACTATTCACCTTTTCGAGGGGAACACCACCCAGCAGCGGGCCATTTTTATAAGATCTGTGGCAATTAAAGGCCATAAATTTTGTTTTAGAGCTATTTATGACCAATCTCATGTTATCGCAGAAGAGTTGGAATCTATTGATAAGTCGCTGTAGCCCCACTGGGGTCTTAGATATCAGCAGGGTATCATCTGCGAATAACAGGGTTGGTATCTTTTTGCCTCCTAAGGTAGGCGAATCAGCTGGCTCCTCCAGAAGAAAATCGACTACCCAATTCACGTATAGGGGAAAACAGAGTTGGTGCCAGGACGCATCCCTGTCGAACCCCTCTATTGACAGGGATGCGCTCAGTTGTTTGGCCCTGTTCCCCCCACCTGACCTGGGCAACGTTCCCCTCATGGAGTCGAGTTAGTAATTTAAGAATGAACGGGGAGATGCCCATCCCGCCAAGAGTTGCCCACAATTTGGATCTAGGAACCAGGTCAAAGGCAGTCTTCAAATCTATAAAAGCAAGGTAAAGACTGCCCTTGCCTAGCACAACTACCTTCCAATGGATGAGGAGAAGTCGAAATATTTGGTCCATAGTCCCGGTCTTTGATCTAAACCCAGCCTGGAACTGAGAGAGGACGTTCTTCTCCTCTATCCATGCCTGTATCTTGTGTAGAAGCATCCGGCCAAAGACCTTCTGCATGGCGTCTATTAAACTAATCAGTCTGTAGTTGGCAGGGTTGTCCCTGGCACCTTTCTTGAATATAGGGACTACTTCGGCACTCTTCCAGGACGCTGGGACTGGCATACCATCAGCTATAGCATTAGCTAGTAATAAAATGTATTGAGCCCAATGCTCGGGATCTGCCAGAAACAAATCGCCTGGCAAGCCATCCGGTCCTGCAGCTTTTGAGGGAACAATTCTACTTATTGCTGCTTCTACCTCCAATAAGGTAAAACATTCTTCTTCTACCATGCACCCATTTGCATCACCTACTTCCCCTTCCATGGTCACCTCCTCTGCTGAATATAGGCCTTTGAAATGATCAAACCATGCCTGGCTAGTAATGAAGTTTGGGGGTGAGCGAGCACCTGACCTGCTCCCCCAGGTTACTATTTTCCAGAACAAATAATTATCTTTAGATACACACGCCCCCTCCAACTGTGCCCAGCGTGACTCATCCCAGCTTGCCTTGGCCTCACGCTGGGCTACTCGGTAAGATTTTCTGGCCGATTTTATGAGCGGCTGATTTTTCTCTCTAATGGCTTTAGCCAGAATTGATCTTTGGGCCCTACAATCTTTGTTGTACCAGGAATAGGGGTCCTTGGTGCTACATGATTTTTTGCTCATGCCTTGGAATTGAAAATACGAGCTTATTTGGGCAATGGTGTGAGCATAAGCCCTTTGGATGATTGTTGATCTATTTTCGCTATTAACTGCCAGTTGAAGCTTATCTATGCCCAAAATAAGCTCGTGCTTAATGCCAGCGGTCTTAGCATTGCTTAGATTTACCCTCTTCCATTTCAGAAATGTTTTACAATTGGAAGGAACTATATCTCTAGTTGTTATCTGGGATATAGTAGTCGACTGTTGGTGGGTTGCCTCCCACAGGTGCTTAAGAGTCAGGGATTGTGGTCGCTCTCTGTTGTCGAGCCCACTAACATATCCACCAGATTCCTCCACAGTTTGACATCTAGGAGGATGTAATCAATTCTAGATGGACAACAGACTCTATTGTAGGTGTTGGCACCTTGCTTATCAGATGGCGACCTTCCATTTGTTGCCCTTAGACCGTGCTCCATGGTGATGGCATTAAGTTGGAGCACTTGTTGTGTCCATCTTTTGATTGTGGGGAGATCAAGTTGGGGTACCGCCCATTTGTTATCTTGGTCTTCTGCTCCCAATAGATCCTCGATTGCAAGTGGTTCGTAGGTGCAGTTGAAGTCTCCTGCAACTACTACTCGTGCTTGGGGAGGGCAATTTGATAAGCATTCATCTAATGCTGAAATGGTAGCCGAGGCTCTACCACCCTTTGTTCCTCTTGCATAGACATTGAAAAGTTCCATCTGGAGTCCACCCCTAGGCCCTCTAATACTTAGCCACAGAATATCTGGGCTTGCGGTGGATTGTAGCGTAATTCGACAATCTAAAGCTATGCTAACCCAAGCAATCAACCCACCAGATGGTCGCCCTCTTCCGATGGAAATTGCAGGTATGTGAAAGCAAATATAGCCTGCCTTATAAAGTGGAACCAAACTCCACGTCTCCTGAAAAAGGCAGACGTCGAATTCGCCCACAAATTCATTCCAGTGGGGTAACTGGATTTTACTAGTTAAACCCGCCACGTTCCATGACACTATCTTCAATTGATGTTTGGCTGCAGGGTTAATAGCAACATTTAGCACACGAACATCAGTGACGGATTGGGTGGCGACTAGTTCTTGCAAACCCAAGTGTAAAGAATTGTCTGGAAGTTTATGGTTTATGCCATCCAAGATGCCGCTTTGGGACTCAGAAAGAGCCGAAGTGACCAACGGACTTTCTACATGGCTGCAACTCGGATTAAGCTCTGCAGTCAATGAGGGAGAGCCGAGGGGTGCCGAGTCCTTTAGTCAATCTATGGCCTCGAGAGAAGTGATATCTGCCTGGTGTGTCAATGACTGTAAGATTGGTAGCCCATCCTGCTTGTATATAGGAAGGTGTCTAAGTTGAATGGAGGATCCATCGGGGTGGCATGTGCGAAATTCCAGAGCCAGAAGGTTTTCCGCCAGATCAACTCCCCTAAGAGTGATCTCTATATTGTCCAGATGGTAATTTGGAGAGGAACACCTCCGTGCTCGTAGAATGTCGTCTCTAATCACCGATCGGCAGCCCCTCACATGGCGAATCCAATGAGTCACCTTATTTATCAGGGATTCCTCACTCTCGTTAGCATTCTTCCGATCTACTTTTGGAACATTGGTCATATAAATATTTTTATTTTGCGCCCGTTTATAGTTAGATGTGGCTGCTAATGAGAGAGGATGATCTCGGCTACCATAAATGCAGGTTTGAATTTGCTGTGGCCAAGTGGCCCCTTGCCTGCTTGTGATGTTCTGGGGAGCAGCTAGCCGTTTGAGCTTTTCTTGGATATTAGTATTGGATCTATTACTTTCCCATGCTGATGGGATACTTGCAGCTTGCTTATTATTTGGAAGAAGGGCGGGGATAGGTGAATGATATTGGTCCAAATTCAGGGCAGCATTGGTTTTGCTAAAAGAATCTGGTTCTCGTGACTTCAAATCATTATTATTACCACGAGGGTGGCAAGTATGTGTAAGAGTGTCTTGCTGATTAGAGAATGAATCTGTCTTTACTAGTGTTTTCACTATGGTTGTAAGATTTTATACCATATTTTTAAGCGCGCCAATGTCAACTCTGAGTGCATTTACCGTGAGATAGATGTCACGGGACTCTGGCTTTTCGTTTTCCATAACCGCCATTGTGTCCCGTATTTTTCCGGGAGGCAATGGTACGGGCATGCTATCGCTATGGTCATCCCTATCGCCCTGAAGCGGTAAAAATCTATTTGAGCAGTGGATGGTTATTTCTTGACGTGGTTCTAGCTGTAGATTGCTGGTGCTAATACGAGGGGAAGTGGGAGAGACACAAGGTTGGATTGTAACCTGGTCGGTTAAGGATGTCTTTTCCATTGATGTCATTTTAGGGGGGACTTTTTTAAACATTGTCGGAATGATCGGGGGGCAATTTGGTCTCGGGCTTGGGGGAGGCCTGTTGGTGGAAGAATCTGCCTGATTGCTCACTAGAATTTCCTCACACTCATTGATCAAGGTGTCTATCCTATCTAAGACACAATTACTATCGGAGTGTTTTAAGGTCTTTCTAGCCCTTTTCCCCTTTATTGCCCGGCTTGCCCCAGTTCCCCCAATACTTTCCATAGATTTCCTTTTCCCCATATTATGCCTCAAACTGTGCTACCAATCAGTGCAGATGTTGGTGTTAGGGAAATAATGAATAAACCTGTCCACCCCCAAAAAACAGAAATAATAACATACAATAGCAAGTTCAGATCATGGTCCCCAACAACTCATAAAACACAATTCGCCACAGTCAGCAGATGTAACACGAATGTTAGGCAGATGATATCGGTACGTGCGGGATGAAGCAAAGAAAGAGAACCCAACACAGTACCTTAATTGTCTGTTGCCAACAAGCATCCACAGTTCCGTAAGAGAAATACAAAGGGGGTGGCCCTGCCCTGTGTCCTCCTGGCAATGACAGGCAAGGACAGGCCCGACCTTGGCCCGCGCGCGTCCCGCGCCGCGGTGATTTTCGGCGCTTTTACCGCGAATTTGGTGCCAAAGCTCCTCCCCTGTGAGCAGGGAGGATTCTGGAGCTGGAAGTCCTGGGGCTAACAGTAGTGCTGGTGGCAGGCA
This sequence comes from Calotriton arnoldi, assembly GCA_963921515.1. Classification (NCBI taxonomy): domain Eukaryota; kingdom Metazoa; phylum Chordata; class Amphibia; order Caudata; family Salamandridae; genus Calotriton; species Calotriton arnoldi. The sequence continues at coordinate 356,366 of CAWUFW010009630.1, read as the reverse complement.
AGGCACGTCCCGCGCCGCGGTGATTTTCGGTGCTTTTACCGCGAATTTGGTGCCAAAGCTCCTCCCCTGTGAGCAGGGAGGATTCTGGAGCTGGAAGTCCTGGGGCAAACAGTAGTGCTGGTGGCAGGCAAGGCGCGTCCGCGCCGCGGTGATTTTCGGCGCTTTACCGCGAATTTGGTGCCAAAGCTCCTCCCCTGTGAGCAGGGAGGATTCTGGAGCTGGAAGTCCTGGGGCAAACAGTAGTGCTGGTGGCAGGCAAGGCGCGTCCCTCGGCGCGGTGATTTTCGGCGCTTTTACCGCAAATTTGGTGCCAAAGCTCCTCCCCTGTGAGCAGGGAGGATTCTGGAGCTGCAAGTCCTGGGGCAAACAGCAGTGCTGGTGGCAGGCAAGGCACGTCCCCTTGCCTACAAGCCCCATCTGTTTGACCCCTCTGTATATACATTAGCGGTATACAACGTCTTTCTAGCCTTTTCCCCGGATGATTGACAGTTTACTGAAAGAACTCCCCATCACCTTTCCCTGCCATTTTGGAGATGTGTTCCTCATGCCTCGGAATATAATCCCATCTCCCCCAAACAAAGAAGCACTTACTTCTGCAAAGTACAAATCATTCAAGTGTGATTTCTCTCCAGTTCTACTTTCTAAAAATATCTGTTGAAGACACTTGAGAAACAATAATATTGAGAAAGTTACAGACCCACAAAGTCACTAGAGACATTTTATCAGCGTTGTTTACTCAGTTGTAGTGTGGGAGATGCACTATACATTTACCCAACGGGGTAGCAGTTATTAATTACCCAAAAGAAAATACTCCAGTTGGGTAGAGGTGTTCCAGAAAACGCTGGTCTCTTGGATAAATAGACATGGCAGGATTCATTCTACAATGATGCTCATTTAGCAGAAATAAAACCTCAATGGTAAGCACTTACAGATATAAACAAAGCAGGTGCCCGAGTTGAAGCTCCACTTCTGTAAAGTACTAACGATCCTAAGTTCATGGACATCGCCAATGCAAAGCAAGTGTGTTTTCTCTGCATTTTCACTGTACGAAGTTATCTGTAATACTTGATGGAGATGTTTGTATTGTTGCTTTCTCAAGTGTAAAATCTCATATGGTGTTTATGATGCGGGCACTCTTTCTTGAAATCTGCTCCTGAGACCAGAGATTGTGTTCTAATCTTTTACAAAGTAGAAGTATATAAAGTTGCCTATAAGCCCTGTTCATTAGGCCCTACCCTATATGTATTCGAGGTATGCAATGTTTTTCCGTCCTTTTCCAAGGATGATGGACAGCTTACTAAAAAGGCCCCCCTGGATTTTTCCCTCACATTTTTGAGACATGTTACTCATGCCTAGGAATACAACTGCATCTCCCCCAAACTAAGAACCACTTACTTCTAGAACGTACAAATCATCCAAGTGTGTTTCCTCTGCAGTTCTATTTTCTAAAGATATCTGCTGAAGACACTCAAGGAACAATCGTATTGGTAAAGTTACAGAAACACAAGATGACTAGACACATTTTATCAGCATCCTTTACAAAGTTGTAGTGTAGGGGATGTACTAATCATTTACCCAAATAGGTGGCACTTACTAATTATCCAGTTGGGTGCAGGTGTTGCAGAATATGGTGGTCTTTTTTGATAAATATACAGGGCAGGATTCATTCTGCCACAATGTTAACTGCACAAAACTTCAATAGGCTACAGCTAAGAAATAGAATTAAAAAAACCTTAGAAATTCACTGACAAAACCAAAGGTTAGAGGGATGTTATAGTTAGGAAATAGTTCAAAAAAACTTTGAAATTCACTGAAAAAAACAAAGGTTACATGGAATTTTAGTCAGGAAATAGAATTAAAAACCTTAAAAGTTCACTGAAAAAAACAAAGGTTACAGGGATGTTATAGTTAGGCTCACATTTCACTTGTACATAAACCATTGAAATTCAGCAGTAATAATTACCTGAGCTAGCTATAACTTAAGCACCCAAAATGCACTGCTTATGACCTCACATATTACATCACTCATGACATGGTCAGTGACATCACTGATGACATCACTGATGACATCTCAAATGACATAACTGATGACATCTCAAATGACATCACTGGTGACATCATTGATGACATCATCTAAAGAATCATTGACATACCCACTTACACCACCATAGAATATCTGATACTCCCCTGCTACACAACCACTCACATACCCATTTACAGACCCATGCAAACACTGGTACATCTACTAAGAAATCCATGGAGCCACTCACATATCAGCTCACCTATTCAGCCACTAATGCAACCGCTAACTCGCATATACAGGCACTCATGCACTTACTTACTGACCCATGTACCCACTCACACATCTAGTCATACAGACATACAGGCACTTACATATCCACTCATACACCCATAGAGTCTCAGACAGTAAATCACCTACCCATATAGCTACCCACACACCTACCCACTGACCCGTACATTCACTCACATAGCTACTCACTCATGCATACAGTTACTTGCACACCCACTCAATTACTGAAACATATGCTAACACATGTACTCACTCACCTATACAGTCACTGAGGCAAGCACATACTCTCCCTTGTAACCTCTCTCACATTCACTTACTCACCCATTCCTTACTCACTCATTCACTCACCCATACAGCTACTCACACAACCACTCACTAACCCATTCACCCCCTTACACACCCATTCACGCACCTGTACATCCACTCATATAATCTGTCACTCACTCATACACACTTATGTACCTCCTTAGTCACCCATTCAGCCACACATGCAACCTCTCATTCACTCTTTACAGCCACTAAAACACCTGCACACTCACCCATACAGGCACTCATTCACCCTCTTATTCACCATTACAGCCACTTACACACCCACTCTCTCACCCATATAGTAATCAAATAGCCACTGACTTACTCATACATCCACTGAGCCCCACTTGCTTACCCATGCAAAAACTCACACACCCACTCAGTCATGTATACTGTCTCTCACATACCCACTCACTCGGATATACACCACATACACACCCAGTCAGTCATCCATACAGGCACTATCAAACCCACTTACCATAGTATACATGTCTTACACTCAATAACTTTTAGAAAACACTCGCAATTACAGGATGATGTTATCAGTGATGTCATTTGAGATGTAATCAGTGAAGCCATCAGAGATGTCATTTGAGGTGTCATCAGTGATGTCACTGACCATGTCATGAGTGATGTAATATGTGAGGCCATAAGCAGTGCATTGCGGGGGCGTAAGTAATAGTTAGTTTAGGTAACTAAATATGCTGAATTTCAATGCTTTTGTATGAGTGAAATGTGAGCCTAACTATAACGTCCCTTTACCCTTTGTCTTTTTCAGTGAATTTCTAAGTTTTTTAAAATTCTATTTCCTAACTATAACGTCTCTCTAACCTTTGGTTTTGTTAGTGAATATATATATTCATGATTAATTGCAAAAAATTAGGAGCTTGTGAAGGGAATTGCAGAGCTCTGATTGGCTGCCAACACTTCAACCAGGAAGTGTTGGCAACCATCTTGGGACTCTGCTGAAGCCGAGTCCCCAAAAAACATAAAAAGAAAATTGGGCAGGGTAGGAATTCCCTGACCCCCAAGCCGTAGTCTTGGGCTTCCCTGAAGCCTGCCATGACATAAAAGCATTTATTATTAAATTACGAGGAATTTCTGAAATTAGCTGCAAAACATATTAAAAAAAAACAAGTGCGGACTCCAGTGCTTGTTTTCAAAAGGACCCCTGGGTGGGTCAGGTCCCTGGGACAAGCCACAAAAATAGGCGGGTGGTACCCCCTCCATGGGCTTATGAAAGTACCAGGGACTGCCACCTCCCCGCGGCATTGCTTTTTATGTATGTGGGCGTACCCCGCTGGACCCACCCTCGCCCCAGGGACCGCCATTTTCGTGGGACTAAACATCAAATTAATGTGGGGGCCTGTGGGGCACCCCGGGGACCACCACCTCCCCAGAGAAATTCATTCCAATTAAGCGCTGCTTAATTTGAATGTAATTGCCCTGAGTATGCAAATGTCCAAAATCATGTGCGGGTTGGACCATCCCCATTTTCCTTAGTAGTATGCAAAGGTCTTCTTGCCTTTCCTCATATTGATGGACAGCTAACCAAAAGGCCCCCAAGTGCATTTTTCACTGATTTTGGTCACACATTCTTGATGAGTAAGTGCCTTCTGTGAATACCAAAATGAGTAACTTACTCATTTTGAGTAACTTGATGCAAAGGAAAACAAGGACATCTCCATCAAAAGTGAAGGCACTTACTCATTGATGAGTAAGTGCCTTCTGTGAATACCAAAATGAGTAAGTTACTCAAAATGAGTAAGTTACTCAAAATGAGTAAGTAAGTGCCTTCTGTGAATACCAAAATGAGTAAGTGCCTTCTGTGAATACCAAAATGGTAGTAAGTTTAGGATTTTGTCTTAAGTTAGTTCTGTGAATCGGGCCCATTGTGTAGTGTCCGGAGGTTATATTAACTCCTTCATGAAATATGACTGCTATAGTTGTGAAAGTTCTTTTTGAGATGGAAATGTGTGCAGCTTTAAAGTTTGTAATTTCGGTTCCTAATTTAGTACCACCCACTCTGCATCGTTGTAGCATGACTATGATATATTTTCCATACCTTTGCAGAAATAACGTTGACCTAAGGTCTGTTCTGCAGTTTGGACAGGTCATATCTTGATGGGCGTTTGTAGTTAAATCTTTAAACGGCACAGCTTCACAATCTGGTAATGTGAAGTTGAGGAATCGTTCTATATTGATTTCAGTGCTAGATGTAAATTCACAATCTTCACAGTTATGGGTCCATTTATAAGTTAAACCAAATAATTCATTGATATTCACATCTTCTTCATCTAATGGTCCTAGAATTATCATTAGAAATTCTTGAGCATCCTGCTGAACATTTTGAGAGAACACTACTTGTCCAGTACAGTCATCGGTGAGTTTTCTTATTCCAGTAGCAGAATGTATAATACTTCTGTCACTGCTTGATTCTTCAAGTAAACTACACAGTTGTGAAGACATTCTTTTATCTACATTTCCTTTAATAGAATCTGTGAAATGAGTTAAATGGTATACTGTATTTAACACTACATTAGCATAACAGTTCACTCCAGATTTATTATCAAAATGATACCCTTCATTTTCCTCATTGTGCTGTAGTTTTCTTTTTTTCCTCCTTGTTGACTCTGGTCGTAATTTTCGGGAGTATAAAAGAGGCTCACAGTTGTCTCCCGGCATGACGGCTCGATCTGCTCTATAGGCCGGCTCCTCGGTGCCTGCATACACCCAGTCATTTATGACCAGTAGCTGCGAGGCCCAGTAGTATAGCTTGATGTCAGGGACCGCCAGGCCTCCGTCATACACTCCCTTCTGTAGCTTATGGAGCGCAATTCTGGGGGAACTACCCTGCCACAACAACGTTCTGACCTCCTGTGCTATCCGTTTAAAGACTGTTGAGGGGACGGGGTACGGGGTGTTCTGGAGAACATAAAGGAGGCACGTCAACGCCATCATTTTAAATAGGGCCACCCTACCCATAAGTGATAGTGGAAAGGTACGCCAATGGCGGACATCAGCACTAAGTCGACCCATCTGGGGCCCGAGGTTCTCCTCCAGGAACGCCTTTTGGTCCTGCGTAACATGGATACCTAGGTATTTAAAGCCCTCCGTCACGACTGGGGCCGGACACCTCATTGGAACCCTAGGGGGGGGGCCAGACAATGGAAAGATCACTGACTTGGACCAATTAATGTTATAGCCCGAGTAGCTGCCAAAGAGCTCGAAGATGTGGAGCACTCTTGCCATTGAGTGGTACGGTCTTGCAAGGTACAAGACCATATCGTCTGCATAGAGCAAGATTCACTCCTCCCACCCTCCTGACGCCGCTATACCCCAGATCATCGGATCCTTCCTAATCCAGTGTGCCATTGGCTCCAGTGCGAGGACCAACAGTAGCGAGGACAAGGGGCAACCCTGTCTAGTGCCTCTCCGCAGTTGAAAGGATCTTGATAACGCCCCATTGACTCGCACCCGAGCTGTAGGTGTCTCATACAATAGCCTTACCCAACTACAAAAGTTGGGGCCAAAACCCATCCTATGGAGCACCATAAACAGGTATGGCCACTCTATACTATCGAACGCCATTGACGCATCTAGCGCCATCAATGCCGTCTGTTGGGCTGTGGGATCGCTCGTCATATGGAGTATACCATATAGTCTCCGAAGATTGTGTCGGGTGCTTCTGTGGGGCATAAAGCCCGATTGATCCACATGGACCAGTTCTGAAATGACTGACACCAGCCTCTCCACTAAGGCCTTGGCCAGTACCTTTGCCTCCACATTAATGAGGGAGACAGGAAGGTATGAACTGCATTGGTCTGGCGGTTTCCCGGCTTTGTAGATAACCACTATTGTGGCCGCTCGTTGGTCCAGAGGGAGTTGCCCTCTTTCCCGTGCCTCAGCCAACATGTTACGTAGCGGTGGTACTATTATAGAGGCCTGTGCTTTGTATATCTTGACCGGGAGCTCATTTGGACCCGATGCTTTTTCTGATTTCAGGGAACCCAGAGCGCCACCCAGCTCCTCCTCAGTGGGTTCGGCTTCTAGCGCTTCACGCGCTTCCCCAGACAGCGTGGGCAGGGCGAAATCTCTTAGCAGTTCTTCGCAGTCGTTTTCTGATCTAGCGCATATTGGTGCATAGACTCCCTCAAAGTACGTGGCGAAGGTTTCTGCTATTTCAGTACTTGTAGTTTTCAGTGACCCAGTTATATCACGCCCCCGTCACCCACGATCGCTCCCTGTCACGTCTCCCCAGCCACGCTAGGAGCTTCAATGCCTTATCTCCTACATTGTACAATCGGTGTTGCGTCGCCAGAGCATATGCCTCGTTATCTGCCAGGGTCCGCAGGTCCCGCTGTCGCAATGCTAGCCTATGGTGCAAGTCAGCATTTGCTGCAATTGCGATATCCCTTTCCATCTGGTTGATTTCCTGCTCAAGCAGCCTAATTTGCATGGATTCTTCTTTCTTCTGGGCCCCGATCAGCGCCTGTGCCTGTCCCCTCAGTACCATCTTGTAGGCCTCCCATAAAGTAATGTGCGAATCTACTGACCCTGTGTTTTCTTTAAAATAAAGCACCGAACCCTCTCGGATTTTGTCCCTGAGCGTTCCCCCACCCTGTCATTTTGTGTAAAAAAATGGTCTATTCTAGAAAAGGAGTCGTGTCGTGCGGAATAGTAGGTGTACTGCCGCACCAGTGGGTTGTGTGCACACCACAGGTCTACAATGCCCATGGCCATAATGAAATCCGCCAGGCCACGTTCTCCTTGTCGGCCCACGTGAGAGCCAGACCGGTCTAGTTCCGGATTCATGACTGCGTTTGTGTCCCCACCAATCAGAAGAGTGCCCAAGGGCAGGTCCGTCAGGAACGAGCTTATCTTCGGGAAGACCACCGCGTGGAGTCTCGTGGGTATATAGATCGAACACAGTACAATCAAGCGCCCCTCCCATTTACCCTCTGCCACAACGCAACAGCCTGCGTCATCTGTCCAAGTGCCTGTTATCACAAGGGGTAGTGTGTTGCGGGTCAGGATTCCCACCCCGCGAGCCCCGGTCGAATAACCAGAGTGGGCTACCATTTTGTACCCAAAGCAATCTAGTGCCTTGCATTTACTCCTCCGTAGATGCGATTCCTGTATCAATATAACATCTGGGGAGTGTCTCCTAATATGCTGAAGGACCAGTGTGCGTTTGATCTTGTTCCCCAGACCGTTTACGTTCCAGGTCCATACCTGGTTACTAGCTAAGACTCCCATGGCATCAGGCGGGGTAAATTGTGTTCGTGATTCCCCTCTTCACCCGGGTTCCCTTCGTGTCAACCTCCTGTAGTTGCTGAATATCGTGGTCTTGAGTGCGTATCCCATCCCCCCAAACAAACCAAACAGTATACCCAACTCCCCCCTCCCTGCAACCCTGCTGGGTGAGTACCCAACCTCCCACCTCCCAAACGTGCAGAGTGCCTGTCACCCAAACAGTGCATTAATAAATATTGGTGAGGGGCCGTGAGCCAGCCTCCAGCATGAAGTACAATATGTCTGCTGATGAATACTGTCAAGCCCGTACAGGTTAGTACAGAGGTCACCTTACTCATGAAAACCCATGGTTGGCCTGCATATTCAATCAAAAAGGGGGGCCTCACATTACGGGTGTCCGTTCAACATCACACTTAAATCTTCAAGTGGGCCCCCTCCCCCTTAATACCAATCCTGGACCCCATTTCACGCACCTTCAATGTCTATAGCGAGGAAACGTTCAGTTCGAATGACTAGGGAGTGCACCTCGATTCACTTATCTGTTCGCTGCCGCTGCACTTGACCACTGGATATCTGCTCCGTCTCTTGCTCCGCTGCGTCATGGCCATTCACAGACGACGTTCGACTTTTGCCTCCTTTGCGACTAACAGTACGCCACCCCTCCAGCCAGTCACTTGCCTCTGCTGGTGAGTCAAAGAAGTATGCCTTCCCCTCGTCCATGATTTTGAGTTTAGCAGGGAAGAGCATCATATATTTCACATTTTGTTCACGGAGGGCTCTTTTGACGGCATCAAACGTACGCCTCTGGCGCTGGACGTGTAGCGTGAAATCCGGAAAAAAACGGATTGTGGCATTCTCATGCCGGAGATCACCATGCATGCGTGCCGCTTGTAGTATAGCGTCCCTGTCTCTGAAATTCAGAATGCGGGCTATAATCGTGCGCGGGGGAGCCCCGGGGCGAGGCCTGCCCCCAGAGCCCTGTGTGAACGTTCTACTGAAAAAAAGGCGGATAAGCATTTGGGCTTCAGGTGGTTCAAGATCAGGTCTTCCAGAAATTGGTCCATTGATGGCCCCTCCATTCCCTCCGGCACACCCACGTTGCAAATGTTGTTGCGCCAGGCCCTCCCCTCCTGGTCCTCAAGCCAGGCGTATATGTCAGATTGGTTCTTTGTGAGCGTGGCAACCTGATCTTCGAGACATTTAGTTTTAGACTGTAAGCCCCTGATTCCTGCCTCTGCAGTGGACACCTTGTTGGATATTTTCCGAAGGTCTGCTCGCAGGAGGTTCACCTCCTTGGTGACGGAGTCTAGTTTCGGCTCCAGGGTCCCCCGCACTTCCCTGATTGCCTTCATGATGTCTTTCAAGGAGGGGTCTGGGGTCTGATCCTCTTGCTCCTCCTGTGGACCCCCTCCTGTCGCCCCGTCGTCGCGACCCATGGCCACCGTGTATTTGTCGATGTGGTTAGCCTGTCCTGGCCCCGTTACTCTGTTACGACCCATGGCCCCAGTCTGCAGGCAACCGGCAATGGTCTCAAATGATAGAAGGCGCTCCAATACCAGCCGGTACGCCTGGACCCCGACACCGACCTCTCAGGAATGTGGCTCTCCCCGCCGGCGCCACCTCTAGGCCACGGGCCCGTCGCAGTCACTCTCCTGTCGCAGACTCCAATAGGGGATCAGCGCCCACTTTTGTATTGACCCACTGCCCACTGCAAGTGCAACGCTGAACCACTGCCTTCAATACAGGCTCCAACAGCGTGGATATACCAGGCCTGGTGTCTTCTTCCCCTTTTATCAGGCGATCCTTACTGCGCGGCTCTGGGAGACACCACAACAATGCCCGCCAGGTGGGGGAGGGGAGCGTATTCCCTGACTCCCAGACAGTCCACCAATTTCGTCTCCAATCGTGCCTGAAGCGAGAGTCGCTGTCTGGCCCCAAACACACGCTTAATTCAAGCGCGCAGTCGACGCAGCCGGAGACCAGGGAGCGAAGCGGGACCCCATGGCCGCAACGACACAGACCTGCCGGTTCTCCGCGTCACAGGTCAGCGGTCGACGTTCTCTGTCTTCCACTCCGCCCGCACTGCAGACTAGCACTCCTCAGTAAGCAGCAGCAAAGTCCTGTGTGATCTCCCCCTGCGCAGCTGCACCTCACCGCGGCGCTTCGGCTGGGTCGACGGATCCGCTTCTCCCTCTGGGCTACTGGAGCGGCGCGATCTTGCCGCTGCGGGCTGATCTCTCGGTCCTCCACTCGCCCGCTCTCCGCACCTCGATCCCGGGGTTTTTCCACACCGCTGGGCAGCCGCCGTATCTCCGCTCTGCCACACGCTCTTTGAAACCCTCAAAGCATAGGATAATGCCGGATATTGTGGGCTTGGTCGCTGTCAGCTAGCGCAGCGCACTTAGATGGCGGCCATCTTCATCCGCTGCTATCCACGCCCCCTGCTGTGTCTTAATTATTTACTGGATTGGTGTTTTAAATGCTTTACATACCTGTCTCTGAAGTTACGCCTGCCTGCTTGCAGCCAAGCTACCAAGTGTTGAGCATGGGAATCATTTTCTGAGACCTATTCTGAGCCCTCGGCTTTGTTGCTGGCCTTATTGCCAGTGGTAGATGCCTATTTACCACTACTAATAATCCACTTTGCAACATTTGGTGTTCAGAGATGTGGATGAGGCCTTGTGTTTAAAAAAGTACACATTTCAGTAAAGTGAATTAACATTCTAAAAATACCCTAAATTGTCTTAGAACAAAACTTTTGAGTTTGATTTTTGGAATTTGGACTAAACTGTTTTTAATCCATTGTTTTGATTTTTCCAAAATTGTTCTAAGTCTGTGTTGATAGTGTTGTGACCCAAAACTAGGGAACCATGGAGCTAGACCTGGCTAAACTGCCTAAGCTCAGGATGGCTGATCTTAGGGTGCAGTGTAGGCTTAGGGAGCTGCCTGCTTCCAACAAGATTAGGAATGCAGGGTTGCTTAAGTCCCGTAGGGCCTGGGCTGGGGTAGCTGAGGAGATTCAAGGGGGGGTGGAGGTTGTTCCCCCCAACCTCACCCAGGAGGAGGGTGAGAATTGTGCCTCTTTCATTTTCTCCAGAGTTAGCCATGTGATTCCGGGTGGTGGGAGGGGGGCAGGGTCCCCTACTCAGGAACCACCACTGCCCCTTGCAGAGCGACAGCTTGAGTCCCAACTAGCTTTGATAGCTTTGGAGTAGAGGAAACTGGAATTGGCTGAGAAGAAGTGGGAGAGGGAGGAGGCAACAAATGGGAGAGGGAGGAGGCAACAAACAGAATTGGTGGCAGTGAAAATAATGAAGAGGTTGAGATGTCCAGGGGTGGTGGATCTGACCACAAACTTCCCAAGGGTATAGTACCTAGCATAAGCAATACGGAAGGAGGAAGTTAAAGGACAGTAGACCTCGTCCCAGCAATCTTGTGGGATTTGGAGGACGCAGACTAATGTGATTAAAAGCTGGATAAAGTGGGTGGTGGAGGTTGATTAATACTGCACTTAACACAAATCATACAGAACGACAATTAAGCTGAATATTGAAACCTGTATACTGACGGGGAAACCGAAGTTAGTTACGAGTGGCATCTGAAGTCGAGGAGCCAATTAGAAGCCTACCTTATAGACACTACACCTTTATCATTGGATAGATTTTCACGCTGTGGGAGACAAGTCTTTTCCTGAAGAAAGTGGTTGGAGCATTAAATCAACTGAAATGCATCACTGATGTATTAACACACTAAATAGATTCAGCCTTGGTCAAATGCAGAGACTCTTTCACAGTGGTGATTTGACCAGAGATTTTCTTGTTCGATTAGTGGACCCAATGACAAAAATTTATGTCTATGAAATTCTCCCTTTATAACACTATGAATTTTCATTGTTGGTTTTAAGAATGGTTCATTGTAGTTTTAGATTAATGTTGGTGTGGACTTAGTAGCTATATGTAGAACAACTTACTTTTCAACATATTCTATGTTGTGACGATTGTACAGGACAGATTTTTTTTTTAATGTGGGGGATATTATCAAGAAAGACGATAATTATCACTACCCGCAGTTAGCGCGCCTTTTCTTATCGCCGTCTATCGCGGGAAACTATCGCCGTGTTAGCGGTGTATTACCAACACGCCGCTAACAGGCGATAGCTTCCCTCACCGGCTCAAACGTCCGGCAATAAAATTAGCGGGACGGCGACAAGAAAAGGCGCGCTAACTGCGGTTAGCAATAATTATCGCCTTTTCTTGATAATATCCCCCGCAGTGTGCACAGTTCAAACAAGTGCTGGGTTAATCCAGTCTGCCTACTTCCACGTAATTCCTTTCTTCAGGGGAGACATGTCAAAGAGGCCATTTTGATGCAGCGTTGTCAGACTCAGGGCTGAATTCTGCCTCTTTAAACAACACAATTGTGATCCCTTTCAAATACCAGACTGAGAAATAACATCAGTACTTACAAGTTGAACAGACCACTACTAACACGATCCATCATAGCGATTTCGATACCAATTAAAATAAAAATAAAAAATCACTCAAAACGCTTACATGTCAGCTGCAAGTACTATGCAAATCAAACATTCAAAGAATGTCATGTATGTTCACTTCAATTATGCATACAGATCACGTCCTTGTTGCTATTTACCCAACAAGGGCTGTTAAAGAATGCAAATTTTCACTATGCAGGTTTTTGTGTTGCTAAGGAACAAGTCCGAATTAAAACGGTATGGCTGCAGTGTTTATTTAGCCACCTACAACTTCCAAGCACCTCCTTATGTCATATATATCACTACAGACACTGCTGTAACAAGTAGAGAGGCCTAGTCCAATACAAACGGAGATGGGTTCAAAATACAATTATTTAATCAAATCTGGCATTAATGGTATCACGGTATTTTGTGTGTATGCATTTAAATGGCATTTATCAGTTGGAAACTGTGCTGAAGAACTAGAATCTAGTTCGCGTCTGCTTGACTGACACTGTGTGATCTTGGGCACAATTCATGACAGCCGTGGCATCATTGGAAAAAATTCAAATCAGGCCTTTGACACATATAGATGTTTATGCAGACTGTAGACCTACTGCAGAGGGGTGATCTGCTCCGGCACATGATAAACAAAAAAAACTATATACATGCCATTCACTAACGCATTCTGCACACTTACCTATTTTAATAAACTTTGACGCCGCGTGCAGTGTCAGTGTGCTTCAAGCCACAGTGGCATTCTGTTGAGCACTTGTGTTTTCTACGCATTTCAGGCATGCCAAGTGTGATCAAAATCACCATCAACAGGGCACTGAACATTTATGTATCATTGGCACAGGACACGCTGAGCATTACAGTACAGCGCCATTCCTAGCTGCATGACATATCTGGGAAATGTCTGCGTGTTACCCCCACAGACCACAACACATGAAATAATCCTCTCCTATTCAATCGACAGTAAAGAGCAGACTGGTGGAGAGCTGCATTGCCTTTTAGCTTTAGTAAAGGCAATTTTGAAGCATGTAAATTAAAGCACATTATTGACAACATCAGACCTGGCTTACTGCCTTGCATCAACACATCCCCCAAGCATGAAACGTATTAAGAATACAAATCTTAAGTAAGAAGTACCTTATATTATAAAACCCAAATAATATAATTTCTAGAAACGCTTATATACATCCTGTGTGGTTTTATTTACAATGAAGCAGCAGCACATCTAGGCCCCAAATGGAAAACAGCCCAAAAAAACTGCATTTCGAGAACTGCAATTCAGTGAAAAGACACAGAGGGATATTATCAAGGAGTGGCGATGACTATCGCTAACGCAAGTTAGCGGCAGGTTTTTATCGCCGTCTATCCCTGAAAGCTATCGCCTTGTTAGCGACGTATTAACAACACGTCGCTAACAGGCGATAGTTTCAGGGATCAGCGGCGAAAACTTCCGCTAACATCAGCGCGATGGCGATAGGAAAACTGGCGATAGCGGGCGGAATCTAGCGATAAGTCCATAGCAATAAAAAAACGCACGCTGGGCAGCAAGTGTGGACTTAGAAAAAATAGCCTATCAGTCCACCTCCCATAGAAAAGATGTCCAAAAAAAATGTTTAATGCAGAATGGAGCAGCCAGGGCCAAGTGCAGCACACATCAACACCCCCCTCAAGCCACCCAACATCCAGGATGACCAGGATGAGAGCCTGGATGCCCCACTGGACCTGCGTCTGGAGCCTGGATGCCCCGCTGGACCTGCGTCTGGAGCCTGGATGCCTCGCTGGACCTGCGTCTGGAGCCTGGATGCCTCACTGGACTTGCTTCTGGAGCCTGGATGCCCCGCTGGACCTGTGTCTGGAGCCTGGAGTGGGATGTGGAGGAGTTGTGGAGTCGATGAGCCGTGGCGGGAGACATTATTGATGCACGACGATCGGCCGTACCTGGTGGTGAAGTCTGGCAGGTTGCATGGAGACACGTTGCTGTCCTGTGTGAGAAGTCCGCCTTGCGCACCTTGGAGCAGTTAATGGTAGAGGCGCTCCTGCGCACCAACGTAGTGAGGTCCACATCTCATCCTACAATCCACCACTACACCGGGGTGCACGGAGGGGATTACCAACGGTGGGTGCCGTCTCCCTGCATCACAGGCCGGATGATGTTGGGCTGGAGGTACGCTGTGGAGGGTGAGGCCCCTGTGCTATTCCCAACTTGTGTGGTCTGAGCGCTGCAACTACACGCCTAACAGAGCCCTGCTGCATCAACTGCATCGGGAGATCCACCAGCGGACTACGCGGTGACTGCTGTACCCAGCCCAGTGAAATCACACCTGGCTCAGGCTCCTGCTGGCTGAGTCACAGATTTGGAGAGAGTGCAGTGGATTGCGCCACGGTGTCAATGTCCAGGTAAGGAGAAGGTGGGATGCGTAGCGCAGGAGGGCCGGGGGGTGAGTTGCTCATGCCTGTCACACATAGATGACGCACCCCCAGTGGTGTCTCTATCCACTATGGTGGAAGAGAGTTGCCCCACCGCCTCAAGCAGTGCAGAAGTGGAACAATCATCACATGATGATAACTCAATCAATCAATCAATCAGGGGAATTGTAAGCGCGCTACACACCCGTGAGGGTCTCAAGGCACTGAGAGGGGGGGGCACAGATATGTTAGCCAAAGAGCCAGGTCTTGAGGGTCTTCCTGAAGGTGTTCAGGGAGGGGGCACCTCTGATGTCTGCCCGTAGCTCGTTCCAGGTCTTGGATGCAATGTGGGAGAAGGAACTTCCACCTGCTGTGGCTCTGTGGATGCATGGGGGTTTGGCCAGTGCGAGTTTGGAAGATCAGATGTTTCTTTTGTGCACGTGGAAGTTGATTCTGTTGTTGAGGTATTTGGTTACGTTGTTGTGTAGGCATTTGTAGGTGTGAGTGAGGATTTTGAAGGTGACTCTTTGCTCCACGGGGAGCCAGTGGAGTCTACGTAGGTGTTGGCTGATGTGTTCGTGCTGGGGGGATGCCGAGGACGAGTCTGGCGGCAGTGTTCTGTAATGTCTGGAGTTTACGGAGTAGGGACTTGTAAATGCCGGTGTAGAGTGCTTTTCCATAGTCCAGTCTGCTGGTGATGAGTACATGGGTGACTGTCTTCCTTGACTCTGGGGGGATCCATTTGTAGGTCTTGCGGAGGATGCGGAGGGTGTTGAAGCAGCTGGAGGTGACGGCGTAGACCTGTCGGTTCATGGTGAGGGATGAGTTGAGTACGATGCAGAGGTTTTTGGCATGGTCCGAGGGGATAGGTGGGCTTCCAAGGGCGGCGGCCACCAGGTGTTGTCCCATGCTGAAGGGGTGGTTCCAAGGACAAGGACTTCTGTCTTCTCGGCGTTGAGCTTCAGGCAGCTGTTGGTCATCCAGACTGCGACGTTCTGCATTCCTTTCTGGAAGGTGAGTCTGGCAGTGGTGGGGTCTTTGGTGAGGGAGAGGATGAGCTGGGTGTCATCAGCGTAAGATACGATGTTGAGGCCGTGTTGTCGGACGATGGCGGCGAGGGGGCCATGTAGATGTTGAAGAGGGTTGGGCTCAGAGATGACCCCTGTGGGACTCCGCTGGTGATTTACGTGGGATCAGGGAGGAAGGGTGGCAGTTTGATCCTTTGGCTTCTTCCGGTCAGGAATGATCGGATCCAGTCTAGGGCTGTTCCTTGTATGCCGGCGTCATGTAGTCTGGCGACTAGTGTGCTTTGGGAGACGGTGTCGAAGGCCTCTGAAAGGTCAAGTAGGATGAGGGCTGCGGAGTGGCCTTGGTCCAGGAGGTTGCGGATGTCGTCTGTGACGGCGAGTAGGGCGGCCTCGTTGCTGTGGTTGCTTCGCAATCCGGATTTGGACGGGTCGAGGATGGCGTTGTCTTCAATGAATCGTGTCAGTTCCCTGTTGACTGTTTACTCCGCAACTTTGGCTGCGAAAGGGGAGGAGCGAGATGGGCCGGTAGTTCTTGAGGTCGGTGGGGTCAGCTGTGGGCTTTTTGAGCAGGGGCCTGACTTCTGCACGCTTCCAGTCGTCTGAGTAGGTGCCTGTTTTGAAGGTAGTGTTGATGGTGCGTTGTAGTTCATGTGCGATGGCGGCCGCGGCTCTGTGGTAGATGTGAGGAGGGCAGGGGTCGGTGTGGGTCCCTGAGTGGATGCCTTTCATGGTCGAGGCAGCATCTTCGGCTGTGACCGGTGTCCAGGTGGAGATGGTGGGCTGGCTGGTGTGTCTGGGTGGCGGGGGCTGGCTGTGGCGTCTGCTGGATGTTCTGCGAAGTTGTCGAAGAGTTTTTTGATGTTGAGGTGGAAGTAGATTCCACGCTTATCGCAGAGGTCTTGGGACGGGGTGATGTCTGTGGCTTCACTGCGTGGGTTGTTGAATTCATGAATGACACATGAAGAGTTGCTTGGAGTTGGTGGAGTTGTCGAGGATTTTGTTGTGGATGAAGTCCCTCTTGGTGGTCCTGATTTGGTTGTTGCAGTCCGTCATGGCGTCCTTGTAGGTGGTGCCGATTTCGGGTGTCTTGGTGTTTCTCCAGTTCTTCTCCAGGTGTCTGCAGGTGCGTCTTGCTTCTTGGAGATAGGTGGTGAACCAGGCGGCTTTCCTGGGGTGCTGTTTGTCAGGGTTGCATAGCGGGGCGAGCTTGTTTGCGCAGTTGGAGATCCAAGTGTGGAGTTCTCTGGCTGCGACGTTGGTGTCAGGTGCCCAGGTGTGGCTGTCTCGGGTGAGGGTGGAGTTGAGTTGCTCGTCGGTAACCTTGCTCCAGTTCCTCCGTGGTGTGCGTGGGGCTGGTTTGGGTGCCTTGTGTTTGTCAACGGCGAAGTGTACGCAGTGGTGGTCGGTCCATGGCAGTTGCATTGTGTGGCTGACGTGAATGCTGTTTCCTGCCGCAAAGTTGGGGTTGAGGGTGTTGCCTGCTCTGTGGGTCTGTGTGGTGACGAGTTGTTTAAGTACGATGTTGGCGAGGTTGTCACGAAGGATGGTGGAGTTGGGGTCGCTGGGGTTGTCGAGGTGGAAGTTCCGGTCTCCAATGAGTATGTCGTTCATTGAGGCGATGGCGTGGGGTGCGATGAAGTCGGTGATGGTGGTGGCGAAGGGTGTCCGGGGGCCGGTGGGTCTGTACATAAGGGTTCCTCGGAGTGTGGAGTTGTGGCTGGTCTGTATCTGGAACTGCAGGTGTTTGGCAGAGGGGAAGGTTTCGCTGGAGGTGTTAAGGCGGGGGGTGCTCTTGTGGGCGATGGCGAAGCCCCCTCCTGGGTGGTTGGGGCGGTCCTTCCTCTGGATCTTGTATCCGTCTGGGATGGCGGTGTTGATGTCGGGGGCGGAGGAGGCGTTGGTCCAGGTCTCCATGAAGAAGGCGTTGTCAGGCGAGAGAGAGTTGAGTAGGTTACAGATTTCCATGGCATGTTTGTGCACGGAGCGCACATTGAGGAGGATGCATCTTAGGGTGTCGCCGGTGCTGGCGTCGGCTGCGTTGGAGTCCGGGGTGGTGGTTAAGGTCTGGCGGCAGTGGAGGCAGGAGAACTGGCTGTGGGTCATGTTTGGTGAGGCCTGTTGGCAGTCTCTGACTTTTCTGGGGTTAAGTGCGTGGAGGGTGGCTGTGCTGTAGCAGTGGGTGGCCCGAGATCCAGGGTTCCTGGCGCTGGTCGCGGTTGGGTCACGGACGGTCACAGACGGGCTTGGCTTAGGTGCGCCTTCTGCGCACCAGCGGCGCACATCTACTGCGCAACCGCGCAGCGTCCGCCATTTAGTACGGGAGGGGGGAGGAACGATCAGCTGGGAGGCGGCAATGGCTGAGGACAGGAGTGCAAGGCAACAGGGGCAGCAGCGCAGGAAGCGGGAAGTGCGGCCTCCTAGAGCCCAAAAACAGATCAAAAGTTAAAAACAAGGGATAACTAACTGATGTAATCATGCTATGTATCCTCAGGGGGTGGGAGGGTGGGTAGGACTGCTCCAAACACGGAGCAGGGCATGGGCGGATTGGCATGCCCACTCAAGTGCGCAATGACTGTTTGGTCGGCCCACTCAGGCCGCCCAAAACAGTCATGCACACTTCCCTGTTCGCAATGCAGGCTGCATTACAGCCTGCATGGAGAACATGGCCACCCCTCCGGCCCCTGGCTGCATGACTTGTCCCGTTGCCGATTACCAATCTCACCGCTGCATCACAGCGTTTTGATTGACTCAGGGGAGGGAGCCTGACTGCCTACTTCCTTTTCCTGGAAGCAGACGCAGAAGAGCAGGAGCTACAAAGACACAGGACACGGCTTCGAGGTAAGACTTCCCTCAATAAATTTTTAACAGCACACGCTCACACACACATTCCCGCGTCCACGCACCATCCAGTGTTATATCCGGCGTTTACCACCTCACAGCTGTCCAGCCCCCCGCACTTCTCAATGGTGGCCGTTAAGCGCCCATGCACAGTGGGCGTACCACTCATGTGCCAAAGGCACATACGTAGTTGCGAAGCATGCCATCACCTCGCATTCCATTCCAATGCATACTAATACTAGGCACATTGCAACAGTAGAGTGGGTGTTGCATAGCGGAGACATAAAGATCACTGTTTCCACTTCAGTGAGTGCAACCCAAAACTAATCTTTGCACCACAAACCCAACCGTGAACCCTGGAATTCCTTTTTTGAGCCCCCAAAACACACACAAAAATCACATTTGAGACAAATGCACACACCATTTTTAATTTTTTACCCAAAGTTCACCCCATTTTTCATATTTAACCCCAACAAAAACCCCATTTTTCATAATTAACCCCAAAAAACACACCATTTTTCATATTTTACCCCAACAAACACCCCATTTTTCATATTTTACCCCAAAAAAACATACATTTTCAAATTTTCCCCCAAAACCCATACACACCTGAGAAACTTTAAATTACCCCATTACTGACCTCACAATGCGTTGTGATCAAATGCGATGTTAAGGCACCTGCGTTGTCGGAGTTGCGTTGTTAACGATGTACTGCCTGCATTGTAATGGGCGTCTCCCGTGCCAAAGGCAACCCATAGGCTACACCGTTTGCATCCGTCTGCCCCTGGACCGCGCTCAGCACCAAGGAGCATTCCTCTTGGACACTCTACCACTATGACGCCAGCACCCTCCTCGCCATCAACCCTGGATGCCACCTCGCCTGCCAGGACCAACCTCTGCTCCGTGCCGGACATCGCCTTTGCCGTCACTGACGGCTGCAGTATCACCCACAAGGAGCACCCCGACCGTCAAGGAGGAGGCATTGCCGCCACCTACAGAGGCACAATCCGACTGACAACGCACTCTAATGTGCCAAGGGTGACCATGGACCACGTCAACTCCCAGATCCAGACCAAGCCCAAGAACATCCTCTACGGCACCCTCATGTGCAGGCCCCTCGGGCCATGCCCCCCATTCTCTAATACCATTGTAGACCTCATTGCACCCCAGGATCTCCCATCCACCGACGACATCCAACTCGGTGAACTCAAGTTCCACCTGGACAACCCCAGTGACCAGAGCACCACCCCCTCCTGGGGAGGGTCACCGACATCAGACGCAAGCAGCAAGTCACCTCAACAGGCCACATAGCAGGACACACAGTTGAGCATGTCACCTCCACCAGCGGGTACTTCAACTACAGCCACAACACTGGACTCTCCTGGACCGACCATCATTGGTAACATCAAATCTTCACCTTGCCCACCGGACGCCACCGCCATCATCGCACCCCCTTGCAGCTGGATCAAGGCCAGCGAAGAAAATCTGGTCAACTCCCTCCACACCAACACTCCACCAATGCTTCCAAACGATGACACCGCAGCGCGCAACCACCACCGATGGATCTCCAACAGCGCCGACATTCAGGCACCCCTCATGAACAGCACTGCGTCAGTACCTTCCGCCTGCCATCCAGGCGTGAGGGTGAGGCAGTGCTTACAGCGCATCCATGCTGTCGCAAGAAGGGCGTAGTGAGAAGTGTTGCAACGCTGTCGTGTTGCAGCGCAGCAACACTTTTCATGACTGGGGCACAGGTATGCGCACTATCTTATTGATTGTGCGCATTCCTGCACTGTAGTTTTGTTGCAGGGCAGCGCTGCAACATTGCTTGCAGCGCTGGCCAGCGCCAAAACCTGCAGGGATATGGGCCCAAGTTTTATCACCATTTGTAAGACCAGCTATTTTCTGATCTTAAGTAACTGGCTCTAACTGCAGTTAGAGCCAGTTTTTTGGCTCTTCAGAATTTCAAGGAGCCCCTTGATAATATGGAGTAGTGGTGTTTGCGTGCCTTTTTGCACGGGAACGCCTACTTTCCATGTTATTAGCAATAAATATTGCTAACATGCTTTGACATAAAAAAAACGGGCCGCTCTCGCCCAAAAACTCGCGCTAAGGCCCGTTAGCTGCAGCTTGCTAATACAGTGATAAAATGATCGCCGCATTAGCTGCAGAAAAGTGCCGCTAACGCGGCGATAATTCGTTGATAATATGCCCCTAGGTCCTCTTTGAACATATCCAAAGGGAAATTGTTTTTTGACTGGTAGTACCTAAGTACACAGAGAGGGATGACATTGTTAAGTGGCTAGCAACCTTTGAGAGGGCACCAAGGATGAGTAGGTTCCACTCTAAGTATTGGGGTGCACTCCTATGGGAGTTGATTCTGGTAGCTGGGAGGGATAGGCTTCTGGCCCTGAGTGGGGAGGGTGCAGAACCATACCAGCAGATGAAGGCAGGCTTGGTCAAGAGATATGGTCTGACTCCAGATCAGTATGGGATGAAATTCAGGGACACCGTGAAAGTGAATGCAAAGTCTTGGATAGACTTTGTGGACGTTTCAGTGAAGTCACGTGAAGGCTGGAATGTTGGTAACAAAGTTGACACATATGAGGGATTGTATAGTTTGTTGTTGAAAGAACGTATTTTGACTCATCGTGCAAAAGAGAAGTTATGCCAGTATCTAGTGGACTCTAAACTGACAGACCCCAGAGAGCTGGGGAAGCAGCTGATGAGTGGGTGCGAACCCGGCTTTCCAATCAGCACCAAGGGGGTGACCAGAAGAAAGGAGGACATGTCCCTCCCCAGGGAAAAACCAAGGGAAAAGAAGGTCAAAAGTAGAAGGAGTTCTCCAAAGACCCACAAAAACCTAAACAAGGAGATGGGTGGCCCGAACCAACCCAAATTTAAAGGGAGGGGGTATCAGGGAAAGAATTGTAGGTTCTTTGATCCCTCAAAGGTGGGTAAGTGTTTTGACTGTAACCAGCCAGGGCACAAAAAGATGATGTCTGCACCAAGAAGCCCCCCCATAAGGGGCCATCCCCAGGGTTTGCCAGTGTAAGGGTGGGGGTGAAGAGTGGTGTAGAGTGGTGCCCCAGAGAGGGGTAGGCAAGTAGATAGAAACAACCTTAGTGTCCCTGGGTGGCGTGAATATTGCAACCTTTGCTGATTTACCTCCAAACAACAGGCAGTGGCCTAAAGTTAATGGGGCTGATGTGGAGGCTATCAGAGTGACAGGGGCTAGTGTAAATATGGTCCTGGACAAGCTGGTGCCTCAAGCGAGGTTGCTACCCGGAGAGTTTTACCAGATGACCTATGCAGACAGCACTACCAAACTCTATCCTATGGCTATGGTAGAGTTGGAAAGGGGAGGTGTGACAAGTTCTATGAAGGTGGCTGTGTCTCCTGTGCTCCAACTCCATTGTTTACTGGGCATGATTTCGAAGCATCTGAGTGGTCAGAGGTGGAGAGAGGGCACCATAACAATATATTGGAGCTCCCTTAGTGGGTATGTGCTGTGACTAGGTCACAGACTATTCAGAAGGGAAAGGCTGGACACTTAGACCCTGGAACAAAGGGCCAAGCATCAAAGGACATGGGTACTGGGTCTGGTAAGCCAGCCCAGTGAACTCAGAGGTGCAGCAGGAATCTGACCCTGATGGGGAGGATCTGGCCTCTGAGAGGAGCAGGTGGACCCTCCAGAGAGGAGTTTTGTAAGGGACAGACAGACTGCCCCACCCTTGAGAGCTTGGGGCTGATTGCCTCTAAGCAAGGGGAGGGGGATGACAGTGGGTTTCACAGAATCTACTGGGAGGATAGAGTGCTTTATACTGAGGCCAGAAACCTCATGGAGGGGGCCATCAGGAGGCTGGTGGTGCCCCAGAAGTACAGAGAGTTCATACTGACCTTGTGTGATGATATCCCCTTGGCAGGACATTTGGGACAGACAAAGATATGGATCCAGTTGGTTAACCATTCCTCATATATCTGAAAAGGTATGTCATGTAGTTACTATAAAACCTATACAGGATCTGCACGTTTACACAACAGACTGATTCTAGACACGTCCACCGGGTATGTTGGCCTGTGTACCAGCTAGCTCACAGTGCCCCTAGAAACTCCTCTTACCAAGGAGAGAATAGTTCTTGGCAACTATCGAACATGACAACCCTGATCCCTCAGGACCGTGGAAACAGTGTACTACTTTTCGCTCAGTCACTCGTGCTCACTTAGTCACAGAGAGATGCACAGAATAAACGGTAGGGACGTTTTCAATAAGTATTTATTGAACAGTCGTTATTCTGGTGTAAAATAGGTGTGCTGAAACAATCATTAGACAGTAACAGATGTAGATGATTAGAAGCACTAGGAAAGTAAAAGGATGGTAGATTTCTATCATTTTGCTGTAACCATGAATACAGGTGAGTACATAAAATACATGATAATAAAATGCGTACTCCTACGATGCTTCCCTAACTAGATGTACCTAGTATGTATGTAGGTGTTAAGCCAAGAATCCCTCTAGGATAGAGTCAACCCCCATTACCTGAAGTGAGAAACTGTGGGACCCCGTCCTGGTTTCGGGTTGGACACCCCGCAAGGGATGTCGGACCACTGCGAGCTGGAGTATCTGCATGCAGGGTGCTTCAGCGTCTCGCGTCAGTGTGTCGGCATGGAAGTCCTGATCTCCTCCCCTCTATCTCAGCAAGATGTGATGTTTATATACCCGAAGGTATCCCCAGGGGTTCTACTTTGCTGTGGCACTGTCAAACTAAGGATGATGTCGGGAATGAACCTTGTACATAGTTATTATGCAGGAGATGGTAGCCCTGCTGAGATTCAAAGAATACAAGGATCCTCATGCATAATGTATGAGGCTATTTGGTCTGGGAGAAACTCACGTTCTGTGTGCAGTACTGTAACTAGGTAAAGGGTCAGTCCTAGCAGCCCGTTATGTATGTAGTGTAGGGATCAATATAGGTGAAAGGTTGGGATGTTACCCGAGCCTATATTTGGGTACCTATATGGAATTTAACACCCACTCCTCATCTGACTGGACAACATAATCTAATACTAACGTAATACCTGTCTAGGTACTGGTACGCAAACATATTTAATAAAAACCATAGTTCCGCTAAAAAATGTTAAAAATGTTTAAAAACCCTAAAAAGTGCTAAACAGAAAAATTGTCACTCAAGCCATAGATCGAATTTGTCCGTATATATAGTTCGAACAACTACAAGCATCGGAAAGCCATGCAGGTCATAAAAAGTGTCAATTTGTTTTGGAGTTTCATATTTAGTTCTTGTTTTTAAAAAAACAAATTTTTTCCCAGCACACAATGAGCCAAATGTTTATGTGTCCTGGCTGGTAGACGTAACGTTGCTGTTGCCTGCCACCGCAGACGTCGATCCCTGTAACACCTCGCAGAGTATGTCAATCGAGCACAGATGATCTTTCGTATTGCCTGCAGCCAATGCTGGGGCAGCCTGTGCTCCATTCAAGGCCTTGGTGCCAGTGGAGGAGCCGGTATCCATTCCTACACGAGCAGAAACTTCCTGTGGAGGCTCTAAGAATGCCGCCATCAACATACGCTGGGGACACTGCAGAACATGGGCTGTTATCAGGTCCAGTAGTGCATCAACGTCCAGTTGCGCAATCAATGGAAGTGTCAGACAGAGATCCAATACGCATTCTTCTCCGCAGAACAGGCATCGGAGAACAGGTAAGATGCAGTCCATCCAGACTGGTCTAAATGACAGGAACCACGATGCACTCAGTTCCGGTAGGCGAGGTGTGCCCAGATGTTGTACCATGCGATCACGGTATTTACGCTCCAGGAGCACTGTTTCCATCTCCTTGGTGACTGGGATGTCCATTGCGTAGCAGAAAAATTACAATCAGGATACCTACTATTAGAAACAGGATCAGTGGAAATCCTCCAAAAATGCTTCCCAGTACGGAGTGTATAAAGTTTGGTATAACTCCGAGGACCGTCTGAAAGGTGCTTAACAGTCCCGAACCTATGGTCTTAAATAGGTGTACTATACCTGTCGTATCAGACATGTTAAAGATACAATTTACCATTTCTGCAAAATGGAAGGGGCAGTTCGTACATATGAGTGCCTATATCTCGGCCGAGGATCTTGCGATCTGGAGATCAAAAGTCTCCCGGGAGGAGGTTAAGGGAACGTTTTCTGCAAAAGCATGGCTTTCATTCTGCTTAGAGTATCAAGCCATATAAGAGAAACATTTAGTGAAGGCCATAACGGCGCCTCCCTGACTGCATGTGTCGGTGGAAACAATACTTGCATTCAGCAAGTAACCATGGAGCTCACGGTTACCAGATATGTGATGCCCGGAAGCATGCCACAACAACCTTGATCGTTCAGCATCAAGTAACTCCCATTGAATACCGGAGTAATCACAGCTGCTGGGGTACCCCTCAAGTGGTAGGATAGGTTTGCTACTGAACCATTGCAGGCCCCGTGCAACATAATATCCTGGCATATGAGAGATCCACTCAAAGCGCTCTCGCAGTTTGTAACGCTTAGAAACACTTCTCGATCACCACTCCTGCATCGAAATCTGTATGGTAATTCCCAAGATTCCTTGATATATTCCCTACCCATTTCTTCATATCTGCCTGCCTGTTGTTGTTCTAGGCAATATTGAAATTGGAAAGTTGTGACCAGTAAAGTTATGTGGCCATGGATCAACCACTCTGTGGAAGGTGATTCTGCCACAGTAAAAGGTAATCTGTCCATTTTGTCAACCACAGCATTGTATATTTTGCTCACCTCTGTGCCATTTCTATCTGTTTATCTGTTAGATTGTATGCCGAAAATAGTGACGTACTGTTGATAAAACGCCAAGGCACATAACCTGCGCGCAATGTTTGCAGCGTCCAGCTCAATAACATAATAGAACGTAATTGTGACTGTCCGTGCTGTAGTATGGACACATCATGTTCTAGTACATCAATAGCAGAAGATACAATGTTGCCCAGTGAATAAATCCTGGATGTTAACGTAGTCATACCATTGTCAACTACGGCTAACGCCTTTTCTAAGTTAATCCTATCTATTTCTCGTAGTCTCTCCACTGCTTCTTGTTGGGAGATTTTCCAAATTTCATTACAGAGAGCATAATAGAAACGTTTCTGACGTGGCTTTCTGGGACCTAGTAACAAATCCCGTAGGCCCACATCGTCTGTTAGTAAGGATAAGTGTTGTTTCACCTGTGTTAGTGTTGAGGTTCTTAGCCAATCGAGGCATAACTTCCCAACACTGTATGATGTCACCACCCCCAGATGTTCTTTTTGTACGTAGCGTGGGTCTGGCCTATGGATTCTGAACCCTTCGGTTGTACCCCTGAATCTTTCCTGACATCTTTTAGTGTCTGTGGGCCAAACCAACCATCCCTTCCAATTGGGGTCTGATCTATTGTATTGTCAGAAGTCATCTAATGTAGCCCCTTTTAGTGATGTAGAATTACCCTCAGCCTGTGATGGTGTTGCAATTCGAGGTGTATTTAAATCCTTGTGCTTGGCTATTCCATGGCAGGAAGTCTGTTGCGCAGTCTCATTTAGAAATATCATCTACTGAGGAATGAGGCATGCTCTAAATAGCGCTTCTGCTCCTGGACTTGCCAGTCTCTAGAACCCCAGACTGATTTTAAGTCTATAGTGTCTTTCCATAAGTCAAAACCCTGTTCAGACAATTGGGTAATAAAGGAAGCAGAGTAAATCTGTTTGGTGTTAGTCAACATATTTTTCTGTGCCGGTGTAGGTGCAACCTTATAGTAATATGAAGTTGGGGCTGAAATATTAAACCCTGAAAAATATGGAAATTTTTGTGCAAAAGTTTTTGAACTACTTTTAGGCGGTGTTGGGCAATGTTCCCATTGGTGATATGTGAAAACATTTCTAGGGTTACTGGATTTGTGTAAAAAATGAAGACCATAATGTTGATAACAATACATTGTGTTAAAGTCTGATGTGTCTTCTAACATTTCATTGCTAGAGAATGCAGCAGATTGTTCTAAATCAGACAACATATTATTCACAGTTTCAAAATCCCCATCATCGGAAAATGTACTGGAGGTAATGATATCATTCAAGGAAATTTTAAATAAATGTGGTATTTTTAAAAGTTCTGTCGGTCCGAATATATCATAATCAACCTTGTCCCATACTATACCATCAGGTATAGGAACTGCTGTAATGTTCACTGATGACAAGTCTTTTGTTCACGATGTGAGGAAACATGATGTTTCAGGACCAAGTTCACTTTTGATGCTGCACAGCTTTGGCGAAGGTAAGTTCCATTAACAAGTAAGCAGAAGACAGCTACTAAGCCTAACCAGAAGAGAAAGAAAAGTATCCCGGTGCTTATCCAAAATTCTATCCAAGGTGACACCAGGTAAGTCTTTTTAAGAAAAATGTAGAAGTCTTTGATTTGTTGTTTACAAGAAATTGGAGCTGGCATTGTTTCAGGTTCACTTGGATCCAATGAAAATGCACCAAAGTTGATGAAATAGCCAGATGCAGTTCAATCTACTTTTAGGTAGCTCAGCAGGTTTTGCTGAACTTGCAGATGTGTTTGTTGAGGCATATTTATGTGGACATCAGTGTTAGGTCGAATTGAAAGTTGTAATTCTTCTTGATTTTGTATTCCTTTTTCAAGGGGAACGAGTTCCATTGCATTGTTGCTTAGTCCATCATTCCGTATGGGTGGCTCTTCGAAGGTGATGAGCCTTTCCGTCTGAACTTCCTGTATGGTAGCGAGGAGAGGGCATCGGCTATCCAGGAGCCCACAAGGCCTACTATTCAGTATCGGCCACTATGGGGCCGATTCCGATCTCGGCCGGTAGGGCTCCGAATCGGATTCGGCTTAACCGGATCCGATTCGGAGCCCTATTTCCCGACCGATTCGTACGCGCGTCCGGGCGAGCGAGTATGATGCGAAATCGCCGACCGACTTGTCCGGGCGTCCCGACCGCTCCGACCGACTCGTTCCCGGGTCTAACCGCACCGACCGACTCGCTCGGACTCGACTCGCACCGCGCAATGGAGACGTTCCCCGGCCGGGTAAGTACGATGCGCGCCGCGAGCAGTCCGACCGAGCCGCGCACTCCGGCTCGAAAGAGCAGTCGGAGCCGTACTTTGGCAGTCGGACCCCCCTGTACGCGTAGCTGCGCGAGTCGCACACAGGGGGGACCCATGGGTCCCCCCTACCTGTGCGTGTACGGCACGAGTCGCTTCGCCGCGTACACGCTGTAGGGGGCGCCCTCGTTCGCCTCGCACCCATTGAGTCAATGGGAGCCCGCGTACGCGTTGTACGACCGGCTCCCATTGACTTCAATGGGAGTCCGACCGACTCGAGTCCGATGGCATACGTGCGCATCGTACTCGTTCGGTCGGGCTGCACGGGTCCGATTCGGTCGGAAATCTCTTCGGGTCCGGCTCGGTCGGAGAGATTTCTGGCCCGAATCGGCCCCATAGTGTGGTTTTATCAGATCAATGGAGATGAATCTTTTCTCCTTTTTCCCAGCAAGATGAGGCAGAAGTACAGTTCTTGTTCCTTCGACGGCCAGGATAGGTACAGGCTTTCTGTATGATGGCCCAAATTCTTTTTTGTCCATTATTTTCTCTCTGACCAGATCCCCAACCTTAGGGACCCAGACAGGTCTTGCCGTGACTGATTTGACTTCCCCAGTGGCGAACCTTTACACTTGGACATTGCTTTGAGGTGCCCGTGATTCATTCAGATCCTGTAAAATAGCCAAACGTTTATGGATGTCAAAAGGTTTTTCATCCGCCACTGTGCCTTCACAATCAAGATCAGGTACCCGCATTCTCGTCCCAAATAGGACCTCATAAGGAGTGACCCCCGCAGAAAGCTTCTTGGCACGTTATTTAAGGCCCTCTGAACCCCATATAATTGATTGACCCAACTACCACCTGCACCTAATACTCTAGCTGTTAATGATTGCTTTAAGTCCCGGTTTTTCCTCTCCACGAGCGAATTTTCCTTGAGATGGTCCAGAGAGGAGTACCACAATGCTACACTCCAAACCTCCCATGGCCTCCTTGTAAGCCCTAGAGCTAACAGCGGGCCACGGTCAGAATGTAATGTGCCAACTGCGTATGTCCCTATAAAGACTCGCAAATCTTTGATAACAGTTTGAGCGTCAGCCGAGTGCTGAGGCCATACCCATAGGAATCTTGAGCAGGAATCCACTGCAACCATTATGTACTTGTCGGCCCCATCCGATTGTAAGGGGCCGCAGTGGTCCAAGTAGATACACGCGAGAGGTCTGTCTGATATTAGCAATGGTGTCTGCGCAGGACGTGTTATGGTGGAGCCTTCATCTGTTGACAGATGTCGCACTTTAAGACATAGTCTTTGGTCTGCTTTGTTAACCTTGGCCACTAATTGCATTGTTTCAACAAAGAAACAGTCGCCGTAACTCATGCGTGTGAAATTAAATGAAATGAAGAATTTATATAGATCTACATGTACCCGGAGGTGTCTAGGCGCTTTAGCATAAAAAGGTAGGCAGAGGTAAGGATAGAGAGTTGTTAGTAGAGCCATGTTTTTAGGTGCTTTCTAAATTTGAACAGATTGGATTCTTTTTTTAGAGATCTCAGCAGGGAGTTCCAAAGTTTGGAGGTGGTGTATGCGAAGCTTTTTCCTCCCCATTTAACTTTGTGTACTTTAGGGACGATCAGGTTGCCGCTGTCTGATGATCTCAATGATCTAGCCGGGATGTAAGGAATGAAAAGTTGTGACAATTGCCAAGGACCCAGTCCATGTGTAGCCTTGAAAGCAATGCACAATGCTTTGAACTGAATGCGTTTGGTGATGGGTAGCCAGTATAAGTCTGCGAGGGCCTTAGATGTCGAGTCATAGCATGTAAGCCCAAGCAGAACTCTAGCTGCAGCATTCTGCGTCATCTGTAGCTTATGAATGCTGCACTTACTTGCACTTGTGAGCAGGGCGTTGCAGTAGTCCAGCCTGGAGGCAATGAGTGCTGTGACTACTGTTTTTCTTAGCTCAAAAGGGATGAGTGGGAGAACTTTTTTCAGGATTTTGAGAATGAAGAAACAGGCCGATGTGGTGTGGTTGATCTGGATTTCAAAGGATAATTTGGTGTCGAAGAAAACTCCAAGATTTTTCCCTTTGTTCGCGGGTTTCAGAGGAGAGCCCATATAATTCAGCCACCATCTGTCTGACCAGTTGACTGGCGTATTGCCGAAGAGCATGACCTCTGTTTTAGATGTATTAAGCTTTAGACAATTGTCTTGCATCCACTTCCATATGTGGCTTATGCATTCTTTGAATTGAGCTGCAGTGTCAGTGGACGAACTGTTGATGGATACTATTATTTGTGTATCGTCCGCGTAAGACACAAGTGTGAAGCCAAAGCTTCTTATGATCCTGGCCAGGGGGGGTGACGTACAAGGCAGTGCAGTGCAGGGCAGTGAGAAAGCCGGGGAGACGAAAGCCTCATGTGTCACCGATTGAGACCTATTAGACAGAAAAGAGCTAAGAAGGAGGAGTGCTTTATCCCTAAATCCCAGCGAAGCGAGACGCTCAACCAATACATTATGGTTGACCGTGTCAAATGCCACTGAGAGGTCTAACAGGATAAGAGCAGCACTCCCCCCTCTGTCCAATGTTTGTCTCAACTCTTCAGTGGCCGTAATTAGTGCCAATTCAGTACTGTGATGGGCCCGAAACCCATATTGCAAATGGTCCAGGATGTCACCCTCCGCTAGGACAGCGGAAAGTTCTTCATTAAGATATTTTTCCATAACCTTGGCTGGGAACGGCAGCTTTGATATGGGTCTATAGCTAGAGGAATCCTCAGAGTCCAAATTGGGTTTCTTCAAAAGAGGCAGGATGGAAGCTTTTTTCCATTCCATGGGAAAATGCCCCTAGGAGATCATGAGATTAAAGATGGGCCAAAATATGGATGAAATGGTCTCGGGGACCAGATGGAGAATGTTTGGCAGGCATGGGTCTGACGGAGAACCAGATTTAACCAACGAAATTAATTTGGTGGTTCTTTCCAACGTAATGGACGGGAAGACAGAGGGGCATATTCTCAAGGAACAATCGCTGAGTTAACGGCACTTTATCACAGCCAAAGTCGCGATAAAATTATTGCCCCATTCACAAGCTGCTGCTAACAGCCGATAACACCAGTTTACCTGCGATAGCAGCCGCAAAAAACATCACCAAAGATGACCCCGGCAACTATTGCTAATGAGATGCAGAGTAGGCGTTCCCGAGCAAAAATAGGCTACAACACCACACCTCAACATTCTCAACGACCAGCCAGATCAGCGATAAGATCTCAAAACATGCGATAAGGCGCGTTAGCAGCATGAATCTAACACCTGCTCTGACCTGGTGCAAAGTCGGACGACAACCTGCACCATCAAATGGAGCCCAGCCCAGAGCCACACATGAAGAACGACAGATGCCATAGAGCCACTGACCATGCATCCCGGAGCCCCAAGAGGGCAACAACACCCACCGCCACCACCCCCAGGACCCCCCCCCCCGGGCCCACTCCGGGCACCCCCCATCCAAACCCCGGACAAAGATATGTCACATCAACGTTACGAAATCATAAACAAATCAATGTGCCTGATGTTGCACAATTACAACACCTAACATACATGTGTTGTCAGAAAAATGAGAATCATACATTCATCTCAGAATTTGCAAATAATTTGTTTCATTCAGAATAAACACAAAACCACTATCATGAAGAGTCATGGCGGGTCCTCACAGGACAATCTGTAAGTCACAGCCTGCAAAACAAAATTCCAGATAAGAAAGTGTGTCATGTGCTCATCAAAGGACAGAGAGAGCGAGCGAAAGAGAGAGAGAGAGAGAGATAAAGATAGAGAGAGTGAGAGAAAGAGAGGGAGAGGGAGAGAGAGAGAGAAAGAAAGAGAAAGAGAGAGAAAGAGAGAGATTGTACAAGGAGCGCAAGGCCAATCGGGCTCTTGGCTCATATATGCCAACTGTTGTGTGTGTATCGCTATTGGTGCACACTAAGTCAAAGGCCTGGCATCAATTGCAACGCGAAGGCCACATCACATTTCAAAAATGCAAGCAGTAGTCAGACTAACATTAGGAATGAAAGCTCCTTTGTCTCAATACACAAGACTGAAGGACATCTGAACACCCCACCTTGGTCTTGAATGCGGCTGGCACTCCCTGCGAGAGATACCATACCAGATCTTGACGACTCCCACACCACGAACTGCGCGAATGAAAGACCAACGTGTCCACTCCCCACACACACTTGTCCCTGCTTGAGGTACACCTGCATGGGATGCCCATGACACATAAGTAAAAAACAACCTATACACCCAAACGTTGCACACAAATACGACTCATTGCTCCGAGCAGTGGCATATCATCCACATAACTGCCGCCTGTCAGAAGAGTGCCGGTGCTACGAGACCAACAAAGGCAATGGCTGGCAATCCCGGGCACATGCACAACCCCTGTCATGTGGAACTGTACCGTGCACGAATGCTGCATCTGTTGGGATCACTGCCACTGGCAGTGTTGCAAATCAGTTACCGTCTGAGTTTCCGTCTTGCGTACGTCACCTGCGTCCAGCCCTGGTTCCACTGTCGATCATGCATATTCGAGTGGCCCATGGATGTCTGCCTATCCAACACAACGGTAGCTGAACTGGATTATGACACGTGTGTGTGCCCCCTGTTGGCCCACGAACAGGAGTGTAACCGTGATACCCGTGCATGGGATGCCTTGATATTTGGCGTATGTGCAGGCATTTGGGCATGGGAGATTGCACAACTCCTCGTGTGCAGTGACCACATCGAGGCGCTCCCCTATTGGGCTGTGTTGCGGATTGGTGAAACGGCGTGGACGGAGCACAGCTGCCCGGACCAGGTAATGGATTGGCTCGCCCTCGTGTTCCTTGACCTCTACAACGATGTACTCTTGGAACAGATTGCCCATGAAGCAGCGCTCGCATTCATGGACGAGTAACTATGTTCCTGCAGCCACAACTGATTGTCACCCACAGCACAGGTCCCCACACCTTGTAGCATCTTGGAGGAATGGTCACATATCCCACCACAACAGTGGACATGTCTGCCTTCGCCTGGACTCGGAATGCATGTGCGTGGACCTACGCGTGTGTACACACACCTGTGCAAGGTGATGCAGTCCCTTGGGCGGAGCTGCACAGCATCGTTTGGCAACGTTCCAAAATCGGAGAAACTGCTGGGGGGAGAGTACACACATGGCAATGTAGTACGACATGTGACCTTGTAGGATCCTTTTACCTGCTCACTGTCAGCAGAGCACACAGTCAGTGCAGTCCGGTGCTACAGCACTATGCAGATCCCATGGGCTGTGAGTCATGTCCCCTGACACCTTCCAATGAGCAGACGCCAAACATCACATGACTCGTCCAGCAAGGTAAGGTGGGCTGAGACCGTTGACATCCGTTATGATATGTGTTCACTTCTGCCACCCCATTACTTGCACCTCGACATGTTCCTAAGCTGCCTGTAAGTGTCTTAAACATTGGTCTGCATGTTGTGGCCCTTGCCCAGCCTGTACTGACACGCACATGCCAATAAAGTCTACGCAACTTCACTAGTGTACAACTGTGATGCGTGTTGATTATAATGACAAATCGTGTGCCTACATGTGCAATGTCCATACACAGGGAGGGAGGGATTGACTGATGCTTGTGAATTGGGGGTGAGTCCCTATTGACAGCTCCACCTCTGTGAGCCAGATATTGTGGTTGGGATAGTTGCTGGCAGACCTGTGCTCTTACGTGTCTCCAGCAATGTGAGTATGGTGTCCAACGTCTTGCCATGTAGATCAAGGTTATCCATCAAAACAGACTGTGTCCACACAGATGTGTGTGAGTAGGTTTGCGAAGAGACGTTCTGTTGTCACATGTGATAGGGGACACCACTTCAGGACTTCTACCGAATGTGACATTTCTACACACAGCCCTATTTAATTCATGGACGTGGGGCTACATTGGGGGGTAACGAGATTGTTGTCCATGTGCAATGAGGCCACAGCTAGTTCACACCTTCACAGTCATCTAATTGGCCATGTGGGTCAGGGTCAAACATGCGCATTGATGACATTTACCATGTGGAGAAGTGTGGTGCAGCGGCCAGGGCAGCTGACTTTGGAGCACAGGGTTCACGGTTCCATCCCCGGCTCCGGCGGCAGCTCAGCACCATGTGACTCTGGGCAATAGCTCACTTAATTTCCACTCCGGCCCCCAGCGCCTTGAGACCCGTAAGGGTGAGTAGCTGCGCTATATAAAAACGGACTTACATTTTTACCAGGGTGTACCTTTTAGTGCAATCAATGTCCCTACATCCATCCAAACTTTTATACGTGAGTGAACATAGACATGACACATCTGTGTGATTTGAAATGTTTTATTCACATTCTGGGGAGTGTCGGAGCTGGAGCAGTACATGGCCATTTCAAGCCCATATAACATGGGTGCCCAGTGGTGAGCCAACCAGAGTCCTTGGGAGAATGCAAAGTTAATCTGAAGAGGAAGAGTTGAGTCCGCAGCCGGATTGCTGTGTCATTGGTACCAGAGCACATATGGCAGTCCATGTCGGGGTCTAGGTGAATGTTGCAGAGTGTTTTGGGGGACAGTGGGAGGTGCTGTTCCAGGGCATGATGCAGAGAGCAGAACCAGGCAGGGACAGGCCATATGGTGGGGATGGATGCTACTACCTCCTTCCTCACAGTTATTACCCTCCACATCTTACTCCTCTGAGAAGTCTTCTGTGTCCGGTGTGTCAGGTGTGTGTGGTGGGGTTATGGCTGCGTCACTGTGTGCCACTGACACATCAGGGTGCGAAGGTGATAGGGCTGTATCACTGTGTGCCACTGACATGTCAGGGGGCGGAGATGTGTGTGTCGAGGTTCCTGCAGCAGTCATCTGGGACAGGCTCAGTGGCAGCAATGGCAAGATGAGGATCTGCAGGACATGGAAGATCCCAGCTACATCTCGCTGGTGTTCAGCCGTGGCAGCCATACTTCCAGCCTGCATCGGCTCCATGGTCTCCATTGTCCTCCGCATCTGTGCCAACTCTGTGCTGTCATCGCTGGAGCCTGTCTGACTAGACAGTTCTTGTATCCGAGTAATGGCCCCAGCGATGTCAGCCAAGGATTGTTGGTGAGCACGGTGCAGACAGTGGGTGTCCGTTAGGGACTGTAGGTGCTCCCTGATGGGACTCAGGCACCCACGTATGGCATTGAGTTTGGTTGCCATGAGGTCAAACTCCACCCGCAGCTGATCAGCCATCTTCTCCTGGCACCCTAACACACAGCGTTGGAATTCCATGTGTTGGTCGTGGGGGTCCTGGGAGACAGCCGTGGTGGTGTGTGCTTCCTGCTGTGTGGTCTGTGCAGGGTGTGGGGTCACCGCGATGCAGCTGGGCTGCCCTGCTCCTGGAGGTGGGATGCGGAGACTGTCCACGAGCCGTTGGAGGGTGCAGAGTCGAAATATCACCGCAAAAATATCGCAGGACAGAAATATCGCCGCAAAAATATCGAGGAGAAGAAATATCGAGAACAAAAATATAGTTGACAAGAATATCGACTGACAGGTAAGTAATATCGATTACATAAATATCTTTGTAATAAATATCGTTTACAAAAATATAGTTTACAAAAATATCGAATTATTAATAATTGTATGTATTTTAGTGTTTTTAATGAGAATTGTTTGTTATTTTATTATATGTTTTCGAGTTTTACTAGTTATTAATTTATTTTAAGTTTAATTCTGTGTTTTTAGTTCCGCAGCGGGTTGTGGGTTTATAGGGGATTAGGCTGGGAAGTAATTTAATTTTATAAGATTTATTGAATAATTAATGTGTTAATTGATTAATTAATAATAGTTTAATAATTCGTTGTTAATTAATTTCAATTGGTCAATTAATAAATAATTAGGTTAATTGCTTAATTAATTTTAGGTGTGTGTTGTGGTGTTTATATGTGTAAATTGTGTGAAGGGTGGTAAGTAATAATTTTTTTATTGATTAATTATTAAATACTTTTAAGTTAATTACCATCAATTAATTAGTAATTATTAATTGTAATTGTGTAATTAATTTTAGGTGTTTGTTTTGGTGTTAATATGTGTAAATGGTGTGAAAGGTGGTAAGTAATTAATTTGTTATTGATTAATTATTAAATAATAAATTAATTTTCATTAATTAATTAGTAATTATTAAATTTAATTGTGTAATTAATTGTAGGTGTGTGTTGTGGATTTAATAGTGTTAAATAATGGGTAATTTTTTTTATTATCTTTGTTAATAATAATATATTTAAATTTATATATTAATTATGTTAATATTGGAAATTAAATTTAATAAAAATGTTGATGGTTTTATTTTTTATTGTTTTGGGATCCAGCGCTTTCCCTACTGTTGCATTCACTGGAGTGGGAATAGTAAATTTTACCCCTCCACTATCCAGCGCTTTCCCTACTGTTGCACTCATTGGAGTGGGAATAGTAATTTTTACCCCTACGCTATCCAGCGCTTTCCCTACTGTTGCACTCACTGGAGTGGGCATAGTAACTTTTACCCCTCCGCTATCCAGCGCTTTCCCTACTGTTGCACTCATTGGAGTGGGAATAGTAATTTTTACCCCTACGCTATCCTGCGCTTTCACTACTGTTGCACTCACTGGAGTGGGAATAGTAATTTTTACCCCTACGCTATCCAGCGCTTTCCCTACTGTTGCACTCACTGGAGTGGGAATAGTAATTTTTACCCCTCCGCTATCCAGCGCTTTCCCTACTGTTGCACTCACTGGAGTGGGAATAGTAAATTTTACCCCTCCGCTATCCAGCGCTTTCCCTATTGTTGCACTCACTGGAGTGGGAATAGTAATTTTTACCCCTACGCTATCCTGCGCTTTCTCTACTGTTGCACTCACTGGAGTGGGAATAGTAATTTTTACCCCTACGCTATCCAGCCCTTTCCCTACTGTTGCACTCACTGGAGTGGGAATAGTAAATTTTACCCTCCGCTATCCAGCGCTTTCCCTACTGTTGCACTCATTGGAGTGGGAATAGTAATTTTTACCCCTTCGCTATCCAGCACTTTTTCTACTAATGTTTTTATTTTGTTATTAAATGTATGTATTATTTTTTTTTAAATAGTTTAATATGTTAATTAAATATAGAATATTTTATTTTAAATTATTTATATGTGTTTATTTTATTTTTATATAATTAAAAAGTTTATAAATTAAATAAAGATAATAGTTAATAAAATGTATTTAAGTAAATATATGTAAATATTTTTTGTGTTTTAATTTAACAAATTAAGTTTATTTGTTATAATTTGTTTAACAATATATTAAATTTAATTTATTTTGTTAATAATTTTAATTAATTTATTTTAATTTATGTTATTTTTTTAAATCGATATTTTTTACATCTATATTTTTGAGTCGATATTATTGTACTTACCTGTTTAAGTATAGCAATTCGATATTTTTGTAATCGATATTTTTACATCGATATTTTTTTCAACTATATTTTTGTAATCTATATTTTAACATGGAACCCCGTTGGAGTGTGTCTGGGCAAATGTGCAGGGTGTCCTCTTCATCATCACTGAAGAGAATTGTGGTCTGCTCTGCAGGGGGTGTTGATTGTCCTTCTGCAATGTAAAGGGGAGATGCAGGTTAACAGTGTGTTCCATGTATGTTGACGCATTGTAGATGTTTACATTCAGACAGCATGACAATGTACATTGTGACTGTTTTGGTGAAGCTGGCTATTTGATGGGAGACAGTGGACATTTCGACTACATGACGTATGTGTGGTTGTACTCGTACATTGTCATCTCACAGTGTCATGCAGTGCCAGATGTGATTGGCCAGTTTCTACGCACGAGCAGCACCAGTTGTGTCCTCTGTCCTGTGGTGTAGGGGTTGCACTTTGTACCACATTGTTGTCAATGTTGATGTACTGTGATTGCTATGTGTGTGTGCTGCATTGTTGGCGATTCGCCCTGCAGCTCTGCTTTGGCGGACCCTTATCCCTTTGAGTCGGTGTGCCTTTGACTTGTGTGCTTTTTGGGTGCTGGGATGCTTGCGACTTGGGTCATTCGTGCTCCTGGACAAATTTTGTACTCTTGTGCATTGTTTGTCTGCAGATGTGTTTTTGACATCATGGGTTGTAGGTGCACGTGGATGTGTCAGAGTGTGACCTGCTCCTTTACGGATGTGGTCCACACTCAGCCACCTCAATGTCATCTCGTGCACCATGTCATGTATTGTGACTTGTGAGTTGCGTTAAGCAACTTTTGCGGTAGTTATCACACATTCTTGAGAATATGCCCCTGAGAGTGTAAGATATGTGGATCTATCCGCCTTGGCGGGCGGCACTGGGCTGTCGTTCTGGGGCTTATAAGTCAATGCAGAAAAATTTGATTGAGGTACAAATGCATCGAAGACTTGTTTAACTTTTCACTGAAAGAAGTCTGCTAACTTATTGCAAAATTGCTGGCTACTTTCGTGATTAGAGGATTCAGGGAGCTTGGATAGTTGTTTGACTGTGGTAAATAGCCCTTTGACCCAGCCCTGGGCTGCCTCCATTTTTCCTTTGAAGTAGGCAGACTTTGCCTTTAAAATAAGATTTTTGTACGTTTGGATGGCTAGTCTATAGTCTGATTTAATCTGGGATTTTCTTTCTAGTCTTCTACATATTTGTTTCTGTGCCTCCAGTGGCTCATTGAACCATGGTTAAGAGGATGACTGTCTGACTGTTCTCCGCATGGTCAGGTAAGCCAGCTGCTGCCCGGCGGTGACAATCCAGGAGTGATAGTTCTCCACTGCCTCATGCAGGTGTGCAGAACCCAAACCCTCGTGTGCAGCTAATATTAAGCCTAATCTGCGATCCATGTTTGGTATTACTCTATCCCCCACTCCAGGAATCTGACCAAATGGAACGTTGTTTGCATCTAACTTGTAGGAGTACTTGAGTGGAAACCCTTTCGGAAGTGCTTTGTTGTCTTTGCGTGAAGCAATGACAGCTACCATTATCTGTCCATCTATTCTCATTTTTGAACGAGTGATCACAGCTACGGACGCAGTTCGTACTGCCCCCTTCGCGGCTTCATCAGCCAATGAATTCCCTTCAACGTGAACGCCATCACGTTGATGACTCAGTGTGTGTATCACATGACCTCTTGGTAGTTCGTTTTTCAACTCAGCTACCTGTTCCCATCGCATTTTGTGCTTAATTGTGCCACCTTTTGAGTCTTTAAACCCATTCTGTCCCCAATAGTGTAGATATTCATTGTATGACTGGACACAGTAAAAGGAATCGCACACAATTAGTGTGGGGAATTCTCGATCCGTATTAATCAGTGCCAGTAAAAGAGCTTTTAGTTCTGCTAACTGAGCCGTTCAGTCTCCTAGAGACTGAGGGGCCGATTCCGATGTCGGACGGACTCAGGTCCGTCCGACATCGGTCAGGAGCCGTAACCGACCGACCTGCTGTCGTCGGTTACGGCCCTGCAAGTACGATGCGACCGAACCCTGTTCGGTCGCACTCGTATACTACACAATGGGAGCATGCATTCCGAGCGGAATGCATGCTTGCATTGTGGAAAGCAGGGGTGCAGTTCATCCCTGCACCCTGTGGCCGACACCCCAAGGTGCCTGCCACCGGGTGCAGGGATCAACAGAGGGGCACCATAGGTGCTCCCAGGCCGCCATTCGGCGGCCTCGCACTCCATGGGGGCCCTACTGGGGGCCCCCAAAGACAGTTACCGACTGCCTTTTGTGCCGGAAAGACCGGCACGAAAAGGCAGTGAAATACTGCCATCGTACTCCCTCGGTCGTGAAGAGGCGGCCGGGGGAGTACTGAAGGATTTCCGGACGGCGGACGGGCTCTCTGAGCCCGTCGTAAGCCATCCGGAAATCCCAGTCGGATTCCTTTCCGACCGAGCCCATCGGAATGGCTCAGTCAGAAAGGAATCCGGCCGGCACGTTCCGATTCGGTCGGAAGGGCTCCGACCATCGTTTGGTGCCCTTCCGGCCGAAATCGGAATCGGCCCCTGAGTCTTTGTACAGCTTGGATGGAACTTACCATCTCGCATACAACCTTTTATAATCACACACGCGGCGCTGTATTGTTGTTTACTTCCTATGGCCGGTTGTGCAGATCCGTCAGTGTAAATTATGTATTCATACTGTCTAGAGGCATTATTTCATTCGGGAGAGGATATTCTTGTTCATATTGCAGGAATGCTTGTGTTTTCAGATTTTAATCATATCTGTATTCTACATCTGATGCAGTGAGAGAATTAGCCCATTGTATCCATCTCAGATGTAACGCTTTAGTGTTAGGAATGCTTGCCTTTGTAGCAGCCTCTAAGGCTGGTACTGGAGTCACGACAATTATTCGTTTCCCCTGAGCCAGTGCTCTTTCTCTCACTACATGTGTGAAAAAGAGAGGTCCTGGCCGGTGTTTTTCTTGGCTGTTTATTTAAACAGTCTTAGACCATTAAATCATTTAATGAATCTGAAGTATTTTATTTACTTCTATTTGTAATATTTGGGCAAACTTAGACATTGTTAGGACATGTCAATGAAAGAGACAGACTACCTTTGACAGTACATGAATTGAAACAATACTCAACATAGACATAAAACAAACATTGTTAACAAAAACCAATGAACATCTTGTCCATCAACCAGTCATTTTTAAACATTACAGCCTTATTGTTGGTTTTTACAACACTATTGCTTTGTGTATTTTTAAGGCTGTAACCTGCTGGGTACAAATTTTTGTATATATCTATGAGGGCAAACAAATTTGACAAAATTAGCTCCGCATAG
The DNA here is from genome assembly GCA_963921515.1 of Calotriton arnoldi. Classification (NCBI taxonomy): domain Eukaryota; kingdom Metazoa; phylum Chordata; class Amphibia; order Caudata; family Salamandridae; genus Calotriton; species Calotriton arnoldi. The sequence goes on along the minus strand of CAWUFW010009630.1, from coordinate 315,809 downwards.
AAGAATATTAATTAGATAATATCCCAGGAGGAAAAAACGCCTACGCGTTTCGGTCCCCTTCGTTAATTGATGGGGTTTAATTCTCTTCAGGGCGTATGACTGGAGAATACCTGGAACAAAAATTCCAGAAATATTCAGTTGAACCCTCTAATTTCTTTAAGTACCAGATTGTATTTAATCAGGTTTTGAAAAATTGTACCTGCATTCCTTCAGGACTAAAGAAGGTCCTATATGGAATTTATGTTTCCCGGTAATCTGTAAATCTGGTTTAATTAATCTGCAAAAAGTGAAGATTCGATTTTAGAATTGTCATCTAATTCATATTGGATGAGTCAACGTTAGAACAATGACTCCACTTACATTGTGCTGTTTTTTTCCTTCGACTGACCAATTCGGTAGATATTAAGCACTTGGAGATATCTTTCTCTCACTACAGCATTCTGTACTACTGTCAGAATTTTTTCTGTGACTGCGAAACACATCTCAGCATTTGTGTACAAGTGTGATTTGTAAGCAATGGGTACTGTCTCGCCTTAATTATATGTGAGGTATATGTACCCAGATTGACCCGCAACTATAGGGATGACCAGGTTGCGGACATTTACGCGTGTCTGTAAGTGTTTTGACGCAATCATGTCAGCCTGGAGTGAACGAAGTGTATCTTTGTGTTCTTGTGTCCATTGCCTAACTGAAAAATCAGGTCTTATGAGATTGTAGAAAGGTTTAACCCTTTCTGCGTAGTCCAAAATGTATGTTCTGCCGAAATTTAGGAATCTCAGAATTGATTGTAAATTTTTCAATGATTTTGGAGGTTGGAGAAGCGTGCACTTTTCTAAAAAGTTGGCTGTCAAGCTTTTCCCTTCACTTGAAAGCTCATATCCCAAAAATAGGACGCTGAGATGTGCTATTTTTGATTTTTTGAAGTTAAATTTGTAACCCTCTGAGTCGAAACCCAAAATGATGGTGCCCACCCTCGTCAAGTGTTCCTCCAGGTCATCATCCGTCAGATAAATATCATCTACCAGGACAATGCCTCCTCATCCACATTTTGAAGTAATTCAGGGGCATATTATCAAGAGAATTATCGCCGCTTTAGCGGCCGTTTTCGGCCGAAAAGCGGCGATATTCCTAACGCATTATTAACAAGGACACGCTAGCGCGTGTATCCTTGATTTAACTCCTGTTTCTGTCACCACTCGCTACGCATCGATAATGAGATGCAAAGTAGGCGTGGCTGACAGAAACATCATGGGAAAATATCGCGAAGGCAGCTTCGCGATATTAGCAAGGAGGGGTAGCGATGATAATAATCGCGTTACCTCTGGCCTCAACGCAGGAATTTAACGTCTGCTAAATTCCTGTGTTAGGCATACCTAACATGGGAGGTGGATTATGGGGTTAAGGCCACAGGGCCTTATCACCAAGATCATCGCCGTTTTGGGAGGGACATCGCTGTTTTTCAGGCGATGTTTGGCCATTTGCCCGCTATTGGAATATTTATCGCCATAGCGCTGAGCGTTGGTAATACAGCGCTAGCTTGGCGAGATATTCCAGCGATAGCCGGCGATAAAGAAAAGCGCGCTAAGCGCGTTCGGCGATAATTATCGCCAACCCTAGATAATATGCCCCTCAGTTACTCTGGTGTAAAACAGCCCCGGGCTGTTTTTATATCCCTGGGCTAGTTGACAAAATTGTCGCTGGGACCCTCGCGCTGAAAATGCTGTCAAGTATCTGCTCTCAGACGCTATCTTCTGGCAGAACAATCCATTTGAGATATCTAGTGTTGTTTTGTATTTTTTCTGCACAATGTTATTGATTAATGCAGTACTGTGTGCATTTTGTACTGCAAATGTTATTGTGCATGAATTTAGATGTCTGTAATCAAAAACTAGACGATATGCATTGTCAGGTTTCATTACGGGAAACAAAGGATTATTCATTGAGGAGGTGCAAGTTTCAATCACCCCCTGGTATTCAAGTTGATCTAAGATCCCCCTGACCTGTTCCTTAGCTTCTTGCTTTATGGGATACTGTCTCTGTGGAGTTGGAGTAGATTTCAATGGTATCAGGTTTTGGGTTGACTCTTCATCCCATCCAACATGGTTTCAATATAGTGCTGGAGCAAGGGCTACTGCCCACTCCTGTGCATATGTATGTTTTAAATATTGGGGAACGAGGTCAGAAAAAGCTGGCATAATTACCCTTTCTCCTTTTGGGCAATCCATAACAATAGCAGGCGGCCAATCTTTTTCAGCTAATAAAATATCATCGCCAAAGGTTAGGTTCTCCCAAAAGAGACCTTTAATTTTCCTGGGTTTGTCCCCCTCCATCCAGAGTGTTATCTCAGGTAACCTATGTGGGACGCTTACCCTAGTATCAGGCGTTTACACCGTGATATGTTCACTCAACTCCGCTGTCACCAGAAATTCCATCAGGTTCTGGCGAGCTATTGTTACTTCTGATGCGCTGTCTAGAATCGTCAGAGCCCATTCCCGTTCAGTAGTTGAGTCCTCAGAATTCTGGGCATGTCTGATCTTGAGACCTGCTGCATTCTTCTTTTTGAATTGAAGTTTAGGTTTTTGTTTTTCTTTTTTCTTAGGTGCGTAGTCCGCAGCACGTTGCATGTCTCTGGACTTTGCACGCTCCTCCTGTCTGTGTTCCGACCGTCCTTCTCTCTCTGAGTTTTTCAAAGAGCCCTGAAAGGAACGAGAGGAACGTGTATCAGTGTCCTGATACCTGTCAGGTTTTCTAATGTTGTCTCTATTCCTAAGGTTATACCTCCTTTCGGAGGGCTCCTGTTGAGGAGACCCACCTCTGGATTGAGATCTATTGTCTTTATTCTTTTGATTTTTGTTATTGTCCCATTTCGTCTTTGAAGAAGTAGGTGCTTGCTTAAAGGTATCCTTTTCAGGACTCCCCATTAGTTGAGGATTTACTGGTCTAGCTCCCAAACTATCTCTACCTAATTCTGCATAAGCAGTTTCAATTATTTTAGATGAGAGAGAGAAGAAGATACTTTATTTGGTTTTTTACAACCGTAAAATAAGACACTTAAAATTACTAAAATGTGAAGTTAAAACAAATTCATGATAAAATGCATCATTATGTCAAAATATGTACAAACATTTCCCCTTCTTTCTTTCCATCCAACTCATTATTAGCCCTATTACGACTATGTATCTGCAGAATTTTCCAACTCATTAATAGCCAAGTTCATATGTTCAAGATCCGCTCTTCTTAACAATGTGTCAATCAAAGTTAAAAACTTTACCCCTCGACAAATTAGAATATTTGATGACCCCCCCGCCCAGCGAATAATAGTCTGTCTACAAGTACGAACGTTAAGGACTTTTAAAATTGGTTTTAGAAATGTTCTTCTTGCTTCGCTGACAGTGGGACAGACACACATCACGTGGCATAATGATTCGTTGTGATATCCACATAGTCTACAAGTTGTGTTAAGATATTTCCCTTTCCAACTTGGTTGCAAATCCTTGGTTTCATATACTCCAAACCGATACAGCATGTACTTCTTCTTTAAAAATAATCTGAAGTGTGCTGATAGATAATCCTGAGGTTTTAGTTTTACATATGAATTTATTACTGTCCAAGAATGTCGTCTTTTTGCCACTGTGTTTTTGTCGTCTAAGAAAGATAATTTTTTGCTGCGCCATTACACACTCTATTAAACGCCATCCTCTCCATCTTACTCTCCCATGCCTCTTGAATGTCCAAATCCACCAGGGCTGATCTTAGATGTTCACCCCATGAATCCAGATTTTTTTGTTCAAACTGGGCCCTTATTTCAGTCCAACAAAGATTGTTCATGGTGCCGGGTTCCGAGGAGCGAAGTTTCCAACATAGTTTCACAAAAACCGATTGTCTCTGGAATTTCTGATTTTGTAGCTCAAATTCCAGACGGATCTGTGCTGGTGATACTACTCTAGGGAGGTTAAAAACTGCTTTATACACTTTTGTTTGTAAATCATTTAAAATTCCAAATTCCCGACGTGCCATATTTCCAAACCATATGCCAATGCTGGAAGTAATTGTGCTGCCATTGTTTTTAAAAGATGGCTGTAAGACGGGCAACTTAATTTCATTTGTAGCTGTTTGTATGCAAAAATTAAAGTTTGTGCCTTTGCTCTTATTGCACTTTTTGATCAGTAAAGGACATACGTTGCCCTAAATTAATGCCCAAATACTTGTAGGTGCCAACTTCCTCTATTTCTTTACCCTTGGCTAGCCACTTGAATTTTGTTTTTTTAAAACTTGATCCTACTAGTGGCACCACCTTTGTTTTTTTCATATTTATCTCCAGCCCCTGACAATCAAAATAGTTGGTTAAGTAGTCAATGACTCTTTGTAAGCCAATGGGGGTTTGGCTAAGGACCACTATGTCATCTGCGTATTGCAGATACTGAATGTGGTCCTCTGCCAATTTCGGAGGATGACCGTTTACTTTTGTCAAGTGGGTATGCAGATCAGCAAGGTACAAGTTAAAAGGCTTGGGGCCAAAACACACCCCTGTTTCAGGCCATTTTTTGTATCGATCTTTGATGATGCTATACTACCATCCCCCAGCTTTACCCGGGCCCAGGTTTCACTATGGAGGGCAACTATGGAGTTGATTAGTTGTTGTGGTATACCCCAACCTTTCAATTTTGTCCATAGTCGTTCACGTGGGACTTTGTCAAAAGCCGATTTTAAATCAATATAACATACGAATAAACCTGATTTCTTTAAAATTGCTTTTTCCGTAAGGAGTGCAATTACTGCCAGGTTTGTGCTAGTACCCATTCCTTGTCTAAAACCGGTTTGATATTTGGGAATTATACCTTTCTCTTCCATCCATCCCTGTAAATGTAATAATAAACAGGAAGCATATAATTTTGCATCAACATCCATCAGGGCTATAAGCCTGTAATTTCCAGGCTCCCTGCGATTACCACTTTTATATATTGGATGAAATATGCTCCCTCTCCATGATTTAATTATCTTATTTTGATAATACAGGTAGTTGAAGAGTGGAGTAAGAAATTGTGCCCAAAATTCCACATCATATTTGAAAATTGCGTTCGGAAGCCCATTAGGCCCTGCGGCTCCCTCCGTTTTCAATTTTTTTATTATATCTTTTAATTGGTTTATATTAACTAAGATGGTTGAGGCATTATGATTTGGTTCCTGTAACTTGTCTTTGATTTGAACTTTATCGTGATTGACTATGATTTTTTCAGGTTGCACTATTTTCCATGAAGTGAGGCTGATGTCAGATTTTGTATGCTTATCCTCCTCCAGAATATCCAGATCAGGTTCCAAATTCGTTCTCATTTCGTGGTTCGTAATATTAAATACATTTTGGATGTGTTGTTCCCATATCTTCTCACTTATTCCTGCTTTTTGAGACATTCCTATTCCCTTTGTTAACTTATTTATTATGCCCCAAAATTCACAACTATTAGACAATTTGCTGGCCCAGAGTAATTTTTCCCAAAGTTTTTCCATGCGTTCCTTTTTGGCCACTCTACACCTCTCCCTATAGTTCTTCTTCATGTCTCTAATATTGTTGTTTGTTACTGGATTTCTGGATCTTACGGCCAAAACTGCTTTTCTCGATTCCCTAGTGATTTTCCTTTTTAGGTTACGCAACTGTATATTGAACCATGGTTCATAAGTTGTACTTTGTGTACCATGACGTCCCGGGAGAACCGGAAATTTGTTTAGAAGAAACTTTCCCAAATGTTCCCAAATATCTTCTGGTGACTTGATACACTGTGACCCACCATCAATTATGTATTTATGCACAGCAGCCATTATTTTTTAGACATTCGTAACGCGCCATTTTAGTTTCTTCAGATTGTATATTACCGGGATTTCTGTCAATACAGATATTTTCTCTTTCTGAGACAGTTTTGCGTTGATGGTCAAAACTTGCGGCAAATGGTCACTTTCCGGGCGGGATTCTATATAAAACGAGTCGACTGTAATGTATAGTTCATTACTGACCATGGTGTAGTCAATGGTTGATTGTTTCCTCCCACTTAGAAAGGTAATCCTTGCTGGTTGATCTCCCTTTATTTTTCCATTTAGAATATGTAATCCTAAGGTATCCAGATCGTTTATCAATTCATTAACAGCCCGCTCCATTTGACACATTCTCTTAATTATCTTGCTCCCTATTAGGTTGGAATTAAAATCACCGGTGATTATCATCTCACTATTTTGGTAGCTTTTCTGCAAAACCTTGATTAGGTTAATCAGGCATACCAGTTTTTCCTTTTTCAATTTTTTGCTCGGATGGATATATATGTTTAGGATCAGGAGCTGCCAAGGCATATTATTTACTAAGTTGTTACTTTCCAATTTCACAATCTGTATCCAATTTTCACAGGTGTCAAGTTCTTCCGTATGACAGGCTAATTTTTCTGTTAAATAGATAGACAGCCCACCCCTAGGATGCCCATGTTTATAAAATTGTTCTGCCAAAACATGAAATTCCACATATCCACTAATGGATTTAGAAGTCAGATTCCAGGTTTCCTGTAACAATATAATATCAAAGCTTTGTAAAAAGGCTTGCGTCTCAGGGTCTTGCCCCATTTCCTTGAACCCATGGATATTCCATGAGCAGATTCTTATTTTGTCATCCTTAGGAGTGCCTGGGTATATCATTGGTGGCTTTAACCTATTAGAATTGTTAGATTCATCAGGATCGTTTATGACTCAAGAAATGTGGCACCCACGACCAATCGTGAAGTTCTTCTGCCCCTTCGGTTATTCGAGCTCGATTTTGATTTGTTTTCTCCAGTGTCTTATTTGCCAGATATGTATTTTCAGGAGTAGTACTTCTGGCCCCCTTAAACATGTAGTTGCATGAATCACCTTTCCAGATGTAATCGGGCTCATTATGTCCATTAATAATGGGTACGGATATTTTGTTTTTTTTGGATAAGATAGAGAAATTCCCCATGCATCAAAATTTGCTCTTTCTGAGAAAATCAGGGCTGTTAGTTCTTTTGAGAACCAAGTTGTAAGAGTAACCTCTTTACCTGATATATTATCTACTTGCAAGAACTCAACTGTTAAGAGATCTGCTGTTGTAATATTTTGCAGCCTTGGTATCTCCTTAAACAATCTCATTAGGTTTCCCCTGTTTAAAGAATCTGATTTGCCCTTTGTTTGATATTCAGGATCAAAGATCAGTTTATTCAATTACTTTTTGTGTTCACCACTTTGAATCCCTAATTGGGGGGAAATCGTCTGTTCCTGCTGCGTATTATAAACTTTGTTTCCACTTTGCACTATATTGTCAAGAATTTTCTTTTCTTGATGTAGTACCTTTACTTGTCCGTTGCTTGTTGTTGTACTTAGAGGTTTATCTGTTTTTTGACATACTTCCGTGATTATGAGATCATGTGGATTAGATGTATCTATTGGAAACTCGCAGACTCGTCCCTGATTGTCCAAAGACATTTTTAGTTTATTCCAATTTTTATTTCCTATACTTTCACTTAAAATACCCTGGGATTTTTCTGACATTATTAAAGGCTGCCAGTCTAATTTAGATCTATTTGGATCTTCCTGTACTCTGTCTTTGAAATTTGCCATACTGTGTTCAGTTGAATTACCTTCCCCATTTAAAGTTATAATTTGTAAATTTGGTGAGATTCCATTTCCACCATCTTGTCTGTTGGTTGCTTTTTTGTCACCAAGCCGTGTATTCAGGATAATGGTATCCTCGTTGGCAATTTTTTGTCCATATCCTTCTTTTGGCGAATCTTTGATTATTCCTTGTTTATGTTCCAAAGAATTATCTCTGATAGGAATTTTAAATAGGACTGGAATGTCCTGTTTTTTCACATTTGTTATACACTCTTTGTCACATTTTGTTTGCTTGCCACCTTCCTTTAAGTGTACATTGCTTTCTTGTATACCTAATGATATGTCACGTTGCAAGGAATTGTCAAAATTTACAGCTGGCTCTTTCGAATGAACCTTAGATCCACATAAAACCCCAGAAGGGCTTTTGTTACAATGCTGATTAATTTTATGGCTATACAATTGGGAAAATATTGGATAAACTTGCTTTTTTTCTAGACCACTTTGCTTATTCACATTAAGCCTGGCCTTACGAGCTCTTTTTCGTTGTCTTTTTGTTAGTCCACCATTTGATAGACTAAGTGTAGAAGTTATTTCGTCGACAGTTTGTACTTCCCTGATTGAGTTGATTCCTTAATTTTGGTTTTAGTCACGTTGTCATCATGTTTAGGGTAATGTATTGAATCTTCAACGCCCGCTTTATCGTTCATTTCCTCATTTCTTTTGGTCATGGCAGAGTGTTCCTTATCGACCTTATTATCTATTGGCTTAACGACATGTAAAATCTCTGTTAATATCTCTGGCAGAGATGCCAGTTTATCTATTATTTGGCTACATCCACAAATTAAGTTTGATTGATGTCCACTGCTGGCGGCCTTAATATGGTTGTCCTTAGTGATCAATACGGATAATGTGTCCAACTTACTGTTAATCCCTGCGATGTATGTCGAGATCAAGTTCATTAAATCAATCTGGACATCAAGTTTATCTGATTGGAAATTTAGAACGTCTATAGCCCGCTGTAAGGATCTTAATAGAGTATCACTCCATTTTATTAAGTGGGAGGATTTCGACGAGGGCTCTGAAATTATATCAATTCCACTCACTGAGGAGATTGTAATTGGGGGTGACCTAGATGGTTGACTACACATGGGACTGGAATTTAGCGTAATATTTTCCCCCTCCTGCTGGTCCGTGCACACTGGATATTTTATTGGGGTCGAGGCTGCCCCTCCTTGCTCCCCAATATGCTGGTCCAGAGGTGTGCCTGAAGCTGGCCTCTTTCCTAGGTCTTGAAAATGTGCATCGTCATTTGGTTGTGTGTTCAAGTCCAGTGCTTGAATGAGGTCAGCATCATCTAATGCGGAGAAAGAACTATTCCAATCCTCAGTTTGTACTTTATTATTTTCTTTGGCTCTAACTACACCGGGGTCTACTTTTTCGTTTTGATATTCTCCATATTTCCCTTCTTTATTTAGATCAAACATGTCCTTAGGCAAGTCCTTAAGCAGATACACCTGCGCTGTGGTAGTTATTCGCCCTTTATTTGAGGAAACTTCAACTCTGGCCGCCTCACAAATTGCTTCTTGATTTACCTTGTTTATGTTAAGCTCACTTTTATTTGATTCATGGCTTGCCATCCATGTAAGTAGGGACTTTCTCTTACAGAGCAAGATTGTTTTAATTTAGTGTTGGTACTTAAACAACCCGGCGACAGGAGGCTTCTTTTATCCTGTTTTTTAGGTGTAATTGGACTCGGCAGTCCTTGTGTCCCAGCTGTGGCATAGATTGCGGCCATTGGGTCCTTTAGAAAATGGAATTTCTGGTTCTCGTTTTTTCCTCCAAAATTAAAAAAAAAATGCACTTATTGGTGTTAACACCGAAACCAGCTTTTCCTTTTGTAATGAGGAATTTTCTTTCCTTCTCTTAATGTTTGAGACTGTATTCAAATCTGATTTTGACACTCTCTTTTTGGTTTTCTCTGTGGTGATTGTCGAGTTTTTCCTGATCTCATGATCCTGGATTGCTCACTCAAATAGTATACTATTTTGGGCTTTGTATGTTTTATATATTTTTTTGTATGTATGTTTTATGCCTGTTTATGACCGTTTATGACCTATTCAGCAGTCTCAATGCAGACTCAATGCTGGTCTCTTAACAGTACTAGGCTAGTTAACTAGCAGGCGGGCAGGTTGGCCATGCAGAATAGACGCTGCTCGGGAGGAGGGAACGGGGGGGAGTGGAATGCTGACCAACGGGGTGCTACCGGCTGCGGCTCGGCTCACCTCACACTTCTCCGTCTGTTAAGCCAATGTCACCCGCGTCCACCCAGTTTCACCCACTTCGCCTCGTCTGGTTCACTGTTCCTCCTCGTGTCCACGTCCAGGTCCACAAAACAGTGGTGCGGCGATAAACGGTGCAACGGGACGCGCTGATTTTTGCCGCTGATTCTGGCCTCAGTCAGTCCCGGTCCCAATCTCAGCTTAAGCCTGCCCGTAACCAGCCTGCCTGCTGCTCCGCTGCTCTCTGAGTTGCCTGCCTTCTTGCGAGCCGAGAGCTGCCTGACTTCCTGCTTCCTACTTAAAAGTGTCCTTCACAATCCGTACGGAGTGGAGTCTCTCATTCAAATGGAGTTGAGTGGGAAAGGTATAGAAAGCAGGGCGCACTGGAAGCACCGCAAGCCGCACCCAACCTAGTTGGGCCGCTTCCGCGGGCTTACCTGGGCTCTTCACTCTGCGGTCACTGCTAAAGGTGACCGCGCTCTCGTTCCACTCTCCTTCCTCGCTTTCTCTCAGCCTCCGCTTAACTCCGCTCAGCTGACGAGACTCCGCACCTCTGCCTCCCCTTGTCTTCGGTGCCTCGAAGCCTGCGAGCAGCTCCTCACTCGCTGGTGAACGGACGGACTATCGTCCTGTCATTAAGCCCCCAGTATGCTGGATCAACGGGGTAATCAGGCCGGGGCCGTAAGCAGTTTGGCAGCGGTTTTTGGCGTCCTCCGGCGTCCTCCCGCTCCCAGCTCCTGCTCCCACGCTGCTGCTGCGACCTGCGGTCAGAACGAAAACACGGCAACTGGAATCTGTCTCCTGTTGTAAAGGAGTGAAATCTCGCAGGCGTTGGCGTATTGCCACTGATGCTGCTTCCCCATTAATGTTTGCTAATATTATAGCTGATACCTGGGCAAAGTTATTTAATAACTTCATCCCTAAGTTCAGAGCAGGTTCTGCTCCATACTCGTTCTGTATCTATCTCAATACGTCTGGTATCACTGCTAATGAAGGGATACCATGCGCCTGGTATATATTGCAGCGAAGAATGTACACCAAGAAGTACAATCCTCTATCGGGGGAGCTATCCCCATCGGCAAGCAAATTGTTAGCATTCTATGCTTTTCGTGTGGACCAGTGTGTGGAAATTCTGCCTCTAGCTGTGTTATTTTTTGAGCTATCCAGAAAGGCATTTGCTCACGTTTAGCGGGCAATTTACCCATAACTGCGTGTAATATTTGTGGTGTAATTTTTGTTGCACAAGCTTGGACTGGTCCTGCTTGTGTAGCCAGTGTCGGCTGAATTGTGAGTGTTCTTATCACAAACTGTCATGTTTATGTAAAGTTTTATTAATTTTTTATGTTGTGTAAGCAAGTCTCCTCCTGGCATTGCATCAATGTCAGGGTGTGGTGTGTAGGCCGCTAGTACTGGCCATGTTGCTCCGTCTCTTCCGAGTGGACCGAGTCTTACTCTATTTCTTGTATGGGGTAGGGCGCCTTTAAACCAGTATCAATGTTTGTGGTAAGTGAGTGGAATTTCAATGTCCTCGAATGGACAATATTCGTTCGGTATTTCATCTTCTGTGTAGTGATGACATGTTTTTGTTAATGAAATGCTTTTGGGAATGTAACCCATGAATAGAATACCTCTGTTCTAAATGATTTGTGTGCCTCAATCACGAATGTTATCTGCCTACCCCTATATGTTAAACCGTATGCAGCTAGTTTTAGTGTGATGGCAGTTCTAACTTTTTCTGAAATGTGTATTGCATCTGCATCTTCTTCATCTCCTGAAAGATTTAGTTGAACCACAGTATCTGCCTGTACAGTCATTGTTTTTAGTAAGAAGAGCCTTGCAAGGGAACTTTGATAAGGTGTTATGCACAAATAGGAACAATGTATCTACTCAGCTCTGGTGGAGTTTGTACCCTGGACTTTTAGCGGTCGGGTGAGCCCTATGATGAAGCATGTCACTATTAGAGTGAGTGAGGGCTATTATAAGAAAAGGGTTTCTAACAACGGGCTTTCATATTTCATTTGTTTCTCTCATGAACGTTGGTCTGGAGAGGATCACCACTACACACCTAGGAACCCCCCATCCAATATTGGTCACTATTTTGTTGCTTCTCCTAGCTGAGGAGAAAGCAACAATTAAACTACAGAAAGGACATTCTAGTGGTAAAGAGTTGGTACCCTCCCACTCCAGACGTCTCTGGGGAAATGTGAGTAGGGGTCTCTGTGAATAGCACGACTGAACTACTCAGATTTGACTGTTAAATAAGTACCCAGCCAACGTTGGCGGCGCCATGTCGTGTAGTTCCTATAAAAACTATACAGGATCTGCACATTTAGACAATACACACTGTAGGATTGGTGTCAGACTGATCTAGACACCCTCACCGGGTATGTTGGCCTGTGTACCAGCTAGCTCAAGTGCCCCTAGAAACTCCTCTTACCAAGGAGAGAATAGTTCTTGGCAACTATCGAACATGACAACTCTGATCCCTCAGGACCGTGGAAACAGTGCACTACTTTTCGCTCAGTCACTCGTGCCCACTTAGTCTCAGAGAGATACACAGAATAAACAGTAGGGACGTTTTCAATAAGTATTTATTGAACTGTCGTTATTCTAGTGTAAAATAGGTGTGCTGAAACAATCATTAGACAGTAACAGATATAGATGATTAGAAGCACCAGGAAAGTAAAAGGATGGTAGAGTTCTACCATTTTGCTGTAACCATGAATACAGGTAAGTACATAAAATACATGATAATAAAATGCGTACTCCTATGATACTTCCCTAACTAGATGTACCTAAGTGTACCTAGTATGTATGTAAGTGTTAAGTCAAGAATCCCTCTAGGATAGAGTCAACCCCCATTACCTGAAGTGAGACACTGTGGGACCCCGTCCTGGTTTCGGGTTGGACGCCCCCCAAGGGATGTCAGACCACTGCGAGCTGGAGTATCTGCATGCAGGTTGCTTCAGCGTCTTGCGTCAGTGTGTCAACATGGAAATCCTGATCTCCTCCCCTCTATCTCAGCAAGATGTGATGTTTATATACCCAAAGGTATCCCCAGGGGTTCTACCTTGCTGTGCCACTGTCAGACTAAGGATGACGTCGGGAATGAACCTTGTACATAGTTATTATGCAGGAGATGGTAGCCCTGCTGAGATTCCAAGAATCCAAGGATCCTTATGCATAATGTTTGAGGCTATTTGGTCAGGGAAAAACCCACGTTCTGTGTGCAGTACTGTAACTAGGTAAAGGGTCAGTCCTAGCAGCCCGTTATGTATGTAATGTAGGGATGAATATAGGTGAAAGGTTGGGATGTTACCCAAGCCTATATTTAGGTACCTATATGGAATATAACAGGTAAAGGAGTTTTGCAGCTCCTGTGTCACCTGTCAGGCCAGTGGCAAGGCAGGTGGCAAGACAAAGGCTCCCTTGATATCACTGCCAGTGGTTGGTGTTCCCTTTGAAAGGGTGGGGATGGACATTGTTGGTTCCCTGGACCCACATACTTCATCAGGGAATAGGTATATCTTGGTGGTAGTGGACCATGCCACTAGGTACCCTGAGGCAATACCTCTTAAGACCATAGATACTCCCGCAGTGGCTATGGCACTGCTTGGTGTGTTTACCAGAGTGGGTTTTCCGAAAGAGGTTGTGTCAGATAGGGGCACACACATTTTGTCCAGCTATCTGACTGCAATGTGGGATAAATGTGGTGTCAACTACAAGTTCATCACCCCATATCACCCCCAGACAAATGGTCTGGTGGAGAGGCTCAACAAGACCCTGAAGGGCATGATCAATGGGTTGTCTGAGAAACTCTGGAGGAGATGGGATGTTCTCCTCCCATGCCTACTGTTTTCATACAGGGAGATTCCACAGAAAGGGGTTGGTTTCAGTCCCTTTGAGTTGTTGTTTGGATACCCTGTGAGGGGGTCATTGTGCCTGCTGAGAGAGTCTCTGGAGAAGCCTCTCCAAGAAGCAATGGACAATGTGCTAGACTATGTGCCAGTGCCTGAGATCTAGAATGGCAGAGTACATGTACAAGGCAAGCAGAAAACTAGAGGCTAGCCATGAGCTCATGAAGCACTGGTATGACCAGAATGCTACTATGCCTGAGTATACTCCCGGACAGTTGGTGTGGGTGTTGGAGCCTGTGGCTCCCAGGGCCCTCCATGACAAGCCCCTATCCAATCTTAGAAAAGAAGGGTGAGGTTACCTATCTTTGTCGACCTTGGCACCCCAGGAAGGAACCCTCATAGGGTCCTGCATGTGAATAGATTGAAACCCCACCATGACAGGGCAGATATGGCCATGTTACTGGTCATTGATGAGGGAGTGGAGGAGGAGATTAAGCCAGTGTCTGACCTCCTCTCCAATAATGTGCAAGGTGGGTGAGTGGAGGGAGTTGTACTCTCTCCCAAATTGACGGACCAGCAGCTCAGAGACTCCTCCCTGGGGCAAATCTTTGTAAATCAATATGGGGGCCCACGTGGCCCTCTCCCCGCAGCACTGAGGACCACCACCTCCCGGGGCTAAATATCAGCCCCAGAAGCCACAACCACCCCAGGTATATCTACTGCAATAGAGGAGACCTGCATGGCCCCCTTCCTGGAGCCATAGATGGGCCTGGTGACCGCCACACCAAAGGGCTGGCTCCTGCCCACCCCATGGGCATAGCTGTTTGCTGTGGCTTGGTGGGAGCTTCAACCACTCCGGCCAATCCACAACAAACACTCCACTTCCAGCAAGTGAGAGCAGTGAAAATGCTCTTGCTTCCTGGAAGCGGAGCATTTGTCTGTTTCCATGCCCTCTCTGAAGCGAGCAGGGAAACTGTTGAATTGCTTTCACACACATGGAGCTGCATGTTCAGCAGCTCCCTGTGTGTAAAAGCAATGCTGGCTCCTGCAGGAAGTGGGGAGACGGCAGCTTCTGCGGGGGCCTTGAGGCTCCCCTGTGGTCCCAATAGAGACTGGGTGCCTTTGGGGCACCAAGAAAACCATGGCTGAACCTCTGGGGATGGGGTCCCGCAGTGGAAATCTGCCCAGGGAGAGGGGCCATGTGACCCCCTCCCCATTGCAAAAACACCGGGCCCTCTCCCTATTAAAAAATAAAGAATCAAAAGGCCAGCCCCAAGAGATGGGGTCCTTGGGCCAAAATTGCCCAGGAGGGGGGCCGTGCAGTTCCCCTCCCTATACTTTAACAAAGCAGGTGCCAGGGTTGAAGCACCACTTCTTTAAGTACTAGTCATCCTAACTTTGCGAGCATGACCAAAGGCAAAACATGTATGTTTTCTCTGCATTTCCACTGTGAAAAGTTATTTTTAATCCTTAATGAAGGTGTTTGCATCCTTGCTTTTCTCAAAGGCAAAATCTTATATAGAGTCTGTGACAAGGGGGTTCTTTCTAATTATCTGCTGCTGACACTAATGCTTGTGTTCTATACTTTTACAAACTTGAACTATCCAGTCAATCTAGCTTTATTTCGACAAGAGTGTCATAAAAGCTGCATTTTACAATAAAAACACATAAATATTCTTTAGAGGTAAAATACAAGATTACGACATCAATGATTTGCATAAATGTCACTGCAAACAAATATACAGTTGGGATTGTAGTGCAAAGCCAATGTCATATTTACAAGGATAAAAAGATTTTTATTAAAAAAATAAAAAGTTAATATGTGCACAATTTGTTTTGAGTTATTCAATACATGTGGACATTAAAACTGGAATGAAAGTACGTAAAATTTCTATAGAAAACATTATTTTCGCCTTCGGTATTTGCGTATAATTTAACAAATGAAATACTTGTGCAAAATAGATTCAACAGTTCTATATGTGGAACTTTAGGCTCCCCACTAGTCTGCTTTCTGCTAAAACTGTGTCATTCTTGTAAACTCCCTGCGCCTTATAAGCCAAGCCTGACCGAGAAATTTTGCCACACAGCATGCGTAAAACGGCCTACAATCAGATCTTAAGATACGTATTGCTGTGTGATAATCGCGTGTGCCCAGTTGTCGACAAAGCGGTTTCAACCACTTTGCCCGTGGTAACTTGTACACCGGGCAAGCGAACATTAGATGGGCAATGGTTTCGGTCATGGCCTTACAAAATGGGCAATTTTCCTCCTTGCTTGGACTCCACTTTGCTGTCGCCTCGCGAACGGGGAGAGATCCAAGCCTAAAATGAATATATAGTGTTCTGTCTCTTGGGACTTTGATTGTGTCAAGGAAGGGCTCAAGATGACTAATTTGTTTGTGGGAATAAAATTCTAGTGTGAGTTTGCCTACATTAGAATTACAGTTTTCTCGTAGGTCCACCCATTCCCAGTATAGGCGTTTGAGTTCCTCTTTCCTTGGCGGAGCTTGGCCCGCCCAACAGCCCTGGAGACCCATTAGTGACAGCATTTTTTTAATGTTGGCAAGCCAGCCTATTTTCCCGCCTGTATCCAAGCTAACAATCTCAGTCATAGCTTCTGCGTAGGAAGAAAGTTCAGGAGTCCTTCTGATACGTGCCCAAAGAGCAGAGGGCGCAACCTAGCTATGTCGCCCAATGGCCGCCTGCCCATATCCAACAATAGGGAGCAAGGGGGACATATTTGGGTGCCATAACCAGGTCTCTCAGGAATTTATGTTCAGATCTTGAAAGCTCATCTAATTTCTCAAACCCCCAAAGTTCGGCTCCGTAAAGAGCCGAGCTGACTGCTTTCAAGTTATAGATTTGAAGTGCTGGTGCAATGGGCCTAGTGTGCGAAAGGCGATGTTCTTTGCCAATTGCTCCAGTTATCCTTTTATGTCCCAGCAACATCTTGGCAATGTGTGGTTTCCAAGACATGTTTTCGGAAAACCTCACACCCAGGTAATCAAAACTATTCACCTTTTCAAGGGGAACACCACCCAGCAGCTGGCCATTTTTATAAGATCTGTGGCAATTAAAGGCCATAAATTTTGTTTTAGAGCTATTTATGACCAATCTCATGTTATCGCAGAAGAGTTGGAATCTATTGATAAGTCGCTGTAGCCCCACTGGGGTCTTAGATATCAGCAGGGTATCATCTGCGAATAACAGGGTTGGTATCTTTTTGCCTCCTAAGGTAGGCGAATCAGCTGGCTCCTCCAGAAGAAAATCGACTACCCAATTCACGTATAGGGAAAACAGAGTTGGTGCCAGGACGCATCCCTGTCGAACCCCTCTATTGACAGGGATGCGCTCAGTTGTTTGGCCCTGTTCCCCCCACCTAATCTGGGCAATGTTCCCCTCATGGAGTCGAGTTAGTAATTTAAGAATGAACGGGGAGATGCCCATCCCGCCAAGAGTTGCCCACAATTTGGATCTAGGAACCAGGTCAAAGGCAGTCTTCAAATCTATAAAAGCAAGGTAAAGACTGCCCTTGCCTAGCACAACTACCTTCCAATGGATGAGGAGAAGTCGAAATATTTGGTCCATAGTCCCGGTCTTTGATCTAAACCCGGCCTGGAACTGAGAGAGGACGTTCTTCTCCTCTATCCATGCCTGTATCTTGTGTAGAAGCATCCGGCCAAAGACCTTCTGCATGGCGTCTATTAAACTAATCGGTCTGTAGTTGGCAGGGTTGTCCCTGGCACCTTTCTTGAATATAGGGACTACTTCGGCACTCTTCCAGGACGCTGGGACTGGCATACCGTCAGCTATAGCATTAGCTAGTAATAAAATGTATTGAGCCCAATGCTCGGGATCTGCCAGAAACAAATCGCCTGGCAAGCCATCCGGTCCTGCAGCTTTTGAGGGAACAATTCTACTTATTGCTGCTTCTACCTCCAATAAGGTAAAACATTCTTCTTCTACCATGCACCCATTTGCATCACCTACTTCCCCTTCCATGGTCACCTCCTCTGCTGAATATAGGCCTTTGAAATGATCAAACCACGCCTGGCTAGTAATGAAGTTTGGGGGTGAGCGAGCACCTGACCTGCTCCCCCAGGTTACTATTTTCCAGAACAAATAATTATCTTTAGATACACACGCCCCCTCCAACTGTGCCCAGCGTGACTCATCCCAGCTTGCCTTGGCCTCACGCTGGGCTACTCGGTAAGATTTTCTGGCCGATTTTATGAGCGGCTGATTTTTCTCTCTAATGGCTTTAGCCAGAATTGATCTTTGGGCCCTACAATCTTTGTTGTACCAGGAATAGGGGTCCTTGGTGCTACATGATTTTTTGCTCATGCCTTGGAATTGAAAATACGAGCTTATTTGGGCAATGGTGTGAGCATAAGCCCTTTGGATGATTGTTGATCTATTTTCGCTATTAACTGCCAGTTGAAGCTTATCTATGCCCAAAATAAGCTCGTGCTTAATGCCAGCGGTCTTAGCATTGCTTAGATTTACCCTCTTCCATTTCAGAAATGTTTTACAATTAGAAGGAACTATATCTCTAGTTGTTATCTGGGATATAGTAGTCGACTGTTGGTGGGTTGCCTTCCACAGGTGCTTAAGAGTCAGGGATTGTGGTCGCTCTCTGTTGTCGAGCCCACTAACATATCCACCAGATTCCTCCACAGTTTGACATCTAGGAGGATGTAATCAATTCTAGATGGACAACAGACTCTATTGTAGGTGTTGGCACCTTGCTTATCAGATGGCGACCTTCCATTTGTTGCCCTTAGACCGTGCTCCATGGTGATGGCATTAAGTTGGAGCACTTGTTGTGTCCATCTTTTGATTGTGGGGAGATCAAGTTGGGGTACCGCCCATTTGTTATCTTGGTCTTCTGCTCCCAATAGATCCTCGATTGCAAGTGGTTCGTAGGTGCAGTTGAAGTCTCCTGCAACTACTACTCGTGCTTGGGGAGGGCAATTTGATAAGCATTCATCTAATGCTGAAATGGTAGCCGAGGCTCTACCACCCTTTGTTCCTCTTGCATAGACATTGAAAAGTTCCATCTGGAGTCCACCCCTAGGCCCTCTAATACTTAGCCACAGAATATCTGGGCTTGCGGTGGATTGTAGCGTAATTCGACAATCTAAAGCTATGCTAACCAAAGCAATCAACCCACCAGATGGTCGCCCTCTTCCGATGGAAATTGCAGGTATGTGAAAGCAAATATAGCCTGCCTTATAAAGTGGAACCAAACTCCACGTCTCCTGAAAAAGGCAGACGTCGAATTCGCCCACAAATTCATTCCAGTGGGGTAACTGGATTTTACTAGTTAAACCCGCCACGTTCCATGACACTATCTTCAATTGATGTTTGGCTGCAGGGTTAATAGCAACATTTAGCGCACGAACATCAGTGACGGATTGGGTGGCGACTAGTTCTTGCAAACCCAAGTGTAAAGAATTGTTGTCTGGAAGTTTATGGTTTATGCCATCCAAGATGCCGCTTTGGGACTCAGAAAGAGCCGAAGTGACCAACGGACTTTCTACATGGCTGCAACTCGGATTAAGCTCTGCAGTCAATGAGGGAGAGCCGAGGGGTGCCGAGTCCTTTAGTCAATCTATGGCCTCGAGAGAAGTGATATCTGCCTGGTGTGTCAATGACTGTAAGATTGGTAGCCCATCCTGCTTGTATATAGGAAGGTGTCTAAGTTGAATGGAGGATCCATCGGGGGGGGCATGTGCGAAATTCCAGAGCCAGAAGGTTTTCCGCCAGATCAACTCCCCTAAGAGTGATCTCTATATTGTCCAGATGGTAATTTGGAGAGGAACACCTCCGTGCTCGTAGAATGTCGTCTCTAATCACCGATCGGCAGCCCCTCACATGGCGAATCCAATGAGTCACCTTATTTATCAGGGATTCCTCACTCTCGTTAGCATTCTTCCGATCTACTTTTGGAACATTGGTCATATAAATATTTTTATTTTGCGCCCGTTTATAGTTAGATGTGGCTGCTAATGAGAGAGGATGATCTCGGCTACCATAAATGCAGGTTTGAATTTGCTGTGGCCAAGTGGCCCCTTGCCTGCTTGTGATGTTCTGGGGAGCAGCTAGCCGTTTGAGCTTTTCTTGGATATTAGTATTGGATCTATTACTTTCCCATGCTGATGGGATACTTGCAGCTTGCTTATTATTTGGAAGAAGGGCGGGGATAGGTGAATGATATTGGTCCAAATTCAGGGCAGCATTGGTTTTGCTAAAAGAATCTGGTTCTCGTGACTTCAAATCATTATTATTACCACGAGGGTGGCAAGTATGTGTAAGAGTGTCTTGCTGATTAGAGAATGAATCTGTCTTTACTAGTGTTTTCACTATGGTTGGAAGATTTTCTACCATATTTTTAAGCGCGCCAATCTCAACTCTGAGTGCATTTACCGTGAGATAGATGTCACGGGACTCTGGCTTTTCGTTTTCCATAACCGCCATTGTGTCCCGTATTTTTCCGGGAGGCAATGGTACGGGCATGCTATCGCTATGGTCATCCCTATCGCCCTGAAGCGGTAAAAATCTATTTGAGCAGTGGATGGTGATTTCTTGACGTGGTTCTAGCTGTAGATTGCTGGTGCTAATACGAGGGGAAGTGGGAGAGACACAAGGTTGGATTGTAACCTGGTCGGTTAAGGATGTCTTTTCCATTGATGTCATTTTAGGGGGGACTTTTTTAAACATTGTCGGAATGATCGGGGGCAATTTGGTCTCGGGCTTGGGGGAGGCCTGTTGGTGGAAGAATCTGCCTGATTGCTCACTAGAATTTCCTCACACTCATTGATCAAGGTGTCTATCCTATCTAAGACACAATTACTATCAGAGTGTCTTAAGGTCTTTCTAGCCCTTTTCCCCTTTATTGCCCGGCTTGCCCCAGTTCCCCCAATACTTTCCATAGATTTCCTTTTCCCCATATTATGCCTCAAACTGTGCTACCAATCAGTGCAGATGTTGGTGTTAGGGAAATAATGAATAAACCTGTCCACCCCCAAAAAACTGAAATAATAACATACAATAGCAAGTTCAGATCATGGTCCCCAACAACTCATAAAACACAATTCGCCACAGTCAGCAGATGTAACACGAATGTTAGGCAGATGATATCGGTACGTGCGGGATGAAGCGAAGAAAGAGAACCCAACACAGTACCTTAATTGTCTGTTGCCAACAAGCATCCACAGTTCAGTAAGAGAAATACAAAGGGGGTGGCCCTGCCCTGTCTCCTCCTGGCAATGACAGGCAAGGACAGGCCCGACCTTGGCCCGCGCGCGTCCCGCGCCGCGGTGATTTTCGGCGCTTTTACCGCGAATTTGGTGCCAAAGCTCCTCCCCTGTGAGCAGGGAGGATTCTGGAGCTGGAAGTCCTGGGGCTAACAGTAGTGCTGGTGGCAGGCAAGGCACGTCCCGCGCCGCGGTGATTTTCGGTGCTTTTACCGCGAATTTGGTGCCAAAGCTCCTCCCCTGTGAGCAGGGAGGATTCTGGAGCTGGAAGTCCTGGGGCAAACAGTAGTGCTGGTGGCAGGCAAGGCGCGTCCCGCGCCGCAGTGATTTTCGGCGCTTTTACCGCGAATTTGGTGCCAAAGCTCCTCCCCTGTGAGCAGGGAGGATTCTGGAGCTGGAAGTCCTGGGGCAAACAGTAGTGCTGGTGGCAGGCAAGGCGCGTCCCGCGCCGCAGTGATTTTCAGCGCTTTTACCGCAAATTTGGTGCCAAAGCTCCTCCCCTGTGAGCAGGGAGGATTCTGGAGCTGCAAGTCCTGGGGCAAACAGCAGTGCTGGTGGCAGGCAAGGCACGTCCCCTTGCCTACAAGCCCCATCTGTTTGACCCCTCTGTATATACATTAGCGGTATACAACGTCTTTCTAGCCTTTTCCCTGGATGATTGACAGTTTACTGAAAGAACTCCCCATCACCTTTCCCTGCCATTTTGGAGATGTGTTCCTCATGCCTCGGAATATAATCCCATCTCCCCCAAACAAAGAAACACTTACTTCTGCAAAGTACAAATCATCCAAGTGTGATTTCTCTCCAGTTCTACTTTCTAAAAATATCTGTTGAAGACACTTGAGAAACAATAATATTGAGAAAGTTACAGACCCACAAAGTCACTAGAGACATTTTATCAGCGTTGTTTACTCAGTTGTAGTGTGGGAGATGCACTATACATTTACCCAACGGGGTAGCAGTTATTAATTACCCAAAAGAAAATACTCCAGTTGGGTAGAGGTGTTCCAGAAAACGCTGGTCTCTTGGATAAATAGACATGGCAGGATTCATTCTACAATGATGCTCATTTAGCAGAAATAAAACCTCAATGGTAAGCACTTACAGATATAAACAAAGCAGGTGCCCGAGTTGAAGCTCCACTTCTGTAAAGTACTAACGATCCTAAGTTCATGGACATCGCCAATGCAAAGCAAGTGTGTTTTCTCTGCATTTTCACTGTACGAAGTTATCTGTAATACTTGATGGAGATGTTTGTATTGTTGCTTTCTCAAGTGTAAAATCTCATATGGTGTTTATGATGCGGGCATTCTTTCTTGAAATCTGCTCCTGAGACCAGAGATTGTGTTCTAATCTTTTACAAAGTAGAAGTATATAAAGTTGCCTATAAGCCCTGTTCATTAGGCCCTACCCTATATGTATTAGAGGTATGCAATGTTTTTCCGTCCTTTTCCAAGGATGATGGACAGCTTACTAAAAAGGCCCCCTGGATTTTTCCTCACATTTTTGAGACATGTTACTCATGCCTAGGAATACAACTGCATCTCCCCAAACTAAGAACCACTTACTTCTAGAACGTACAAATCATCCAAGTGTGTTTCCTCTGCAGTTCTATTTTCTAAAGATATCCGCTGAAGACACTCAAGGAACAATCGTATTGGTAAAGTTACAGAAACACAAGATGACTAGACACATTTTATCAGCATCCTTTACAAAGTTGTAGTGTAGGGGATGTACTAATCATTTACCCAAATAGGTGGCACTTACTAATTATCCAGTAGAAATTACTCCAGTTGGGTGCAGGTGTTGCAGAATATGGTGGTCTTTTTTGATAAATATACAGGGCAGGATTCATTCTGCCACAATGTTAACTGCACAAAACTTCAATAGGCTACAGCTAAGAAATAGAATTTAAAAAAACCTTAGAAATTCACTGACAAAACCAAAGGTTAGAGGGATGTTATAGTTAGGAAATAGTTAAAAAAAACTTTGAAATTCACTGAAAAAAAACAAAGGTTACATGGAATTTTAGTCAGGAAATAGAATTAAAAAACCTTAAAAGTTCACTGAAAAAAACAAAGGTTACAGGGATG
Organism: Calotriton arnoldi; assembly: GCA_963921515.1. Taxonomy (NCBI): domain Eukaryota; kingdom Metazoa; phylum Chordata; class Amphibia; order Caudata; family Salamandridae; genus Calotriton; species Calotriton arnoldi. The sequence goes on along the minus strand of CAWUFW010009630.1, from coordinate 292,720 downwards.
TTATAGTTAGGCTCACATTTCACTTGTACATAAACCATTGAAATTCAGCAGTTATAATTACCTGAGCTAGCTATAACTTAAGCACCCAAAATGCACTGCTTATGACCTCACATATTACATCACTCATGACATGGTCAGTGACATCACTGATGACATCACTGATGACATCTCAAATGACATAACTGATGACATCTCAAATGACATCACTGGTGACATCATTGATGACATCATCTAAAGAATCATTGACATACCCACTTACACCACCATAGAATATCTGATACTCCCCTGCTACACAACCACTCACATACCCATTTACAGACCCATGCAAACACTGGTACATCTACTAAGAAATCCATGGAGCCACTCACATATCAGCTCACCTATTCAGCCACTAATGCAACCGCTAACTCGCATATACAGGCACTCATGCACTTACTTACTGACCCATGTACCCACTCACACATCTAGTCATACAGACATACAGGCACTTACATATCCACTCATACACCCATAGAGTCTCAGACAGTAAATCACCTACCCATATAGCTACCCACACACCTACCCACTGACCCGTACATTCACTCACATAGCTACTCACTCATGCATACAGTTACTTGCACACCCACTCAATTACTGAAACATATGCTAACACATGTACTCACTCACCTATACAGTCACTGAGGCAAGCACATACTCTCCCTTGTAACCTCTCTCACATTCACTTACTCACCCATTCCTTACTCACTCATTCACTCACCCATACAGCTACTCACACAACCACTCACTAACCCATTCACCCCCTTACACACCCATTCACGCACCTGTACATCCACTCATATAATCTGTCACTCACTCATACACACTTATGTACCTCCTTAGTCACCCATTCAGCCACACATGCAACCTCTCATTCACTCTTTACAGCCACTAAAACACCTGCACACTCACCCATACAGGCACTCATTCACCCTCTTATTCACCATTACAGCCACTTACACACCCACTCTCTCACCCATATAGTAATCAAATAGCCACTGACTTACTCATACATCCACTGAGCCCCCACTTGCTTACCCATGCAAAAACTCACACACCCACTCAGTCATGTATACTGTCTCTCACATACCCACTCACTCGGATATACACCACATACACACCCAGTCAGTCATCCATACAGGCACTATCAAACCCACTTACCATAGTATACATGTCTTACACTCAATAACTTTTAGAAAACACTCACAATTACAGGATGATGTTATCAGTGATGTCATTTGAGATGTAATCAGTGAAGCCATCAGAGATGTCATTTGAGGTGTCATCAGTGATGTCACTGACCATGTCATGAGTGATGTAATATGTGAGGCCATAAGCAGTGCATTGCGGGGGCATAAGTAATAGTTAGTTTAGGTAACTAAATATGCTGGATTTCAATGCTTTTGTATGAGTGAAATGTGAGCCTAACTATAACGTCCCTTTACCCTTTGTCTTTTTCAGTGAATTTCTAAGTTTTTAAAAATTCTATTTCCTAACTATAACGTCTCTCTAACCTTTGGTTTTGTTAGAGAATATATATATTCATGATTAATCGCTTAATTAGGAGCTTGTGAAGGGAATTGCAGAGCTCTGATTGGCTGCCAACACTTCAACCAGGAAGTGTTGGCAACCATCTTGGGACTCTGCTGAAGCCGAGTCCCCAAAAAAACATAAAAAAGAAAATTGGGCAGGGTAGGAATTCCCTGACCCCCAAGCCGTAGTCTTGGGCTTCCCCTGGAAGCCTGCCATGACATAAAAGCATTTATTATTAAATTGCGAGGAATTTCTGAAATTAGCTGCAAAACATATTAAAAAAAAAACAAGTGCGGACTCCAGTGCTTGTTTTCAAAAGGACCCCTGGGTGGGTCAGGTCCCTGGGACAAGCCACAAAAATAGGCGGGTGGTACCCCCCTCCATGGGCTTATGAAAGTACCAGGGACTGCCACCTCCCCGCGGCATTGCTTTTTATGTATGTGGGCGTACCCCGCTGGACCCACCCTCGCCCCAGGGACCGCCATTTTCGTGGGACTAAACATCAAATTAATGTGGGGGCCTGTGGGGCACCCCGGGGACCACCACCTCCCCAGAGAAATTCATTCCAATTAAGCGCTGCTTAATTTGAATGTAATTGCCCTGAGTATGCAAATGTCCAAAATCATGTGCGGGTTGGACCATCCCCATTTTCCTTAGTAGTATGCAAAGGTCTTCTTGCCTTTCCTCATATTGATGGACAGCTAACCAAAAGGCCCCCAAGTGCATTTTTCACTGATTTTGGTCACACATTCTTGATGAGTAAGTGCCTTCTGTGAATACCAAAATGAGTAACTTACTCATTTTGAGTAACTTGATGCAAAGGAAAACAAGGACATCTCCATCAAAAGTGAAGGCACTTACTCATTGATGAGTAAGTGCCTTCTGTGAATACCAAAATGAGTAAGTTACTCAAAATGAGTAAGTTACTCAAAATGAGTAAGTAAGTGCCTTCTGTGAATACCAAAATGAGTAAGTGCCTTCTGTGAATACCAAAATGAGTAAGTGCCTTCTGTGAATACCAAAATGGTAGTAAGTTTAGGATTTTGTCTTAAGTTAGTTCTGTGAATCGGGCCCATTGTGTAGTGTCCGGAGGTTATATTAACTCCTTCATGAAATATGACTGCTATAGTTGTGAAAGTTCTTTTGAGATGGAAATGTGTGCAGCTTTAAAGTTTGTAATTTCGGTTCCTAATTTAGTACCATCCACTCTGCATCGTTGTAGCATGACTATGATATATTTTCCATAACTTTGCAGAAATAACGTTGACCTAAGGTCTGTTCTGCAGTTTGGACAGGTCATATCTTGATGGGCGTTTGTAGTTAAATCTTTAAACGGCACAGCTTCACAATCTGGTAATGTGAAGTTGAGGAATCGTTCTATATTGATTTCAGTGCTAGATGTAAATTCACAATCTTCACAGTTATGGGTCCATTTATAAGTTAAACCAAATAATTCATTGATATTCACATCTTCTTCATCTAATGGTCCTAGAATTATCATTAGAAATTCTTGAGCATCCTGCTGAACATTTTGAGAGAACACTACTTGTCCAGTACAGTCATCGGTGAGTTTTCTTATTCCAGTAGCAGAATGTATAATACTTCTGTCACTGCTTGATTCTTCAAGTAAACTACACAGTTGTGAAGACATTCTTTTATCTACATTTCCTTTAATAGAATCTGTGAAATGAGTTAAATGGTATACTGTATTTAACACTACATTAGCATAACAGTTCACTCCAGATTTATTATCAAAATGATACCCTTCATTTTCCTCATTGTGCTGTAGTTTTCTTTTTTTCCTCCTTGTTGATTTTCTTTTTGTTCGTCTTTCTGTTCAACTCTGATAGACTGTTTTGATATTTTCTGCTTTGGACACAATATTGCTTTTTCAACCACAGGATACTGGCCTAAATGAGGAGCATATTGAGCTCTTAACAGATTATACTCCGTTACATAGCTCACATCAGCACTTACTTTCTTATCATCCAAATTAATCAGAAATAAACCAGACAATTTTCTAATTCGCGACAAAACAACATATGACATTTCGTCTTTGAAAACAAAACACTACTACCAATATTAACAAGACCTGCATCTACACTTAAACCTTGCAATTTATGAATAGTTACTGCATAAGCTAAAGACACTGGGAACTGCTTTAGCTGGACATACAAGTCTTTCACAAGAAGGAAACGTACAACGCATCTACCAATCTGCTTAACTTCAGCAATATCATCAAATTTTATGGCTAAGTATTCCACATCATTTCTGTTCGGATAATTAACAAATTTCATAACTTTACCCATTGCACCATTCACTAGCCCTTCTTTAACATTTAAATTATGACCTAAGATTACATGACACTTTTTACAGATATGTAACTGTTTTTCTAATTCAACAGTTTTCAACACAGACTTTTCTAAACTATCTAATTTCGATTACAGTTTTTCTATTAGTAGCACTGTAACTCCTTTGCTCTAATTTGGAGGATCTCTTCTTTTTCCAGTTGCAATGATTGTTCATTGAATTTACTGCACTCCTCAAGAGTTGGCATCAAACAAACAATAGACTTATCTTCCTTAACAAAATTGTACATTACTTCAGCAGCTGAAACATTACTTGGAAACACATTTTTAATGGGACGGGTTTGTAATACTGTCTTTCCCTCTTTTGTGATGACTCCCACTCTTATATCCTTTAGTATATCTGCAAAATGCATATCTGATGCTTGGCGCATATTTTGTATTGACTCTTTGTATTGAAAGTTTTCCCAAATGCTTACATTTCCAATGCTTCCTAGTGAACACCTTATTTCATTATGTAGTAGTTTCTTGAATACCGGTTGTCCTTTTACAGGAGTTAGTTGTATCAGGTCTCCATAGACTATTAAGTGTTTTCCTCCAAAAAGTACATCTAAGTCAGTTTTTTTATATTTGCTGCATTCTTAAATGTATAAAAGCTAGCATTAGGTTAGACACCATACTGACTTCATCAATAATTAGTAGCTTTAATTTCTTTAATACTCTTCCCACTTCATGACAAGCATCACCAGATAATTTGTTGTATCGTAATTTGTTGTCATGTTCAACAGGCAGCATTAACAATCGATGAAGGGTAACTCCTTTAACATTATAAGCAGCTAAGCCCAACAGTTGGTGCAGTGACTACAAGATAAATTGGAATCTGTTGTCTTCTGTAGGTAACTTGTCAGTACTTTAATCAAGAAGCTTTTTCCAGTTCCAGCTTGACCACTTATGTACAATAGAACTGATTTATATGTAGAACATGCAAACTTTTTATTCTCATGGAGAAATCCATGTTCTACTTTACCTTTTACCTCTTCAGAAATGTCTTTCTGATCTGCATTCAATTGCTGTGTTAGTTGTTCTAGGTCCACAGTTTCCTGTCTTACTTGCTGCATTGCATTCTTCAGCTCATTCATAGCTTTTGCAGCTTCATTTTCAATGATTGGCTGTCCAGAGGATCGTGACTTCCAGGTGCTGAACTTTGACTGCTCTGAGAACTCTCTCTTGCTATCTCAGCAGCAATTGCTTCTTGTTCAATGTCATCTCTCAACATTTGAAGATACACTGGAAACACAGAGCACTCAATGCTGTCTTTCACAGCGTAGAATGATTCTTCATAACAGTCAAATTTCAGTTCGCCATGGCTTAAGCAACTGCAACAAGGCTAAATTTTGTAATCTCTTCATGAAAACTATCAACTGTGGTACCTGTGTCCTGTTCTATAACTCCTCCTGTTACCATCTATTCAATTTCCCTACAGTCCTGTTCTGGACCAAAGAAACAAAACTGCACATCATCACAAACCTTTTCTACCTCTGCCACAGGACCATGCAAAAGTGTCCTTGCCATTTTCCTAAACATAAAGTAGGAATTTTCACATAATACAGCCTCCTAACTAAAGTTTGCATTGTTGAGTGGTGTACAGCTAACATCGTAAAATGATGAAAGGTGCTTTGGCACACTTTCTTTGATAAACAAGCTAGTAAGTGTCCCTGCAAATTTGTATGCTTTCTCAGATTGCAAGGATCCAAACCTTGTAAAGTACTTATTTTGTGTTTTAAACTTCACCTTGGAAATATGCGTAGAAATGTCCTTAATATATCAATGGATTGCTGTCTAATAATACAAACACTAATACAATTCCATTTGTATATAGGTGCCTGACTACGCCTCCCTTGTACCTCTTCTGCAATAACTTCAACATTTCTAGGTATCACCTCTTTTGCTATAGGACTGACATTTTTCATTTCATAACCTCGCCCTCTTTCATCAATAGCATGAAGCAATCTGTTATCCTGCAGATAGCTTTCTTCATTAAAGAAAGGCTCTGTACTAGAAGTATGCATCCATTCTACACTAAAAATTGTACAAATGTTACTTCTTTTCACTAATCTTTTCTTCTGGTTTGTCTCTTGATGCACTACACTATTTTGTCAAGAATCTTCACTCTATTTAGAATCAGAATGAAAAGCTTCCTCTTCAAAGCAAAGGCCATATCAACTAACTCTCTCAACTCGTTCTTTCTGTTTCAGTGCCTCCCTCCTTCTTTTATACTTCTTCTTCTTCATAGTTCTCTGTAGATTTATAACCACTCTACTACGAAACATTCTGGCTCTGATTTCCTTAAACTGTTTCTGTCTCCTGGTTAAGGTGCGTCCATGTCTTTTACAATCTTTTCTGTTCTTGCAATGTACACTTTGTCCACAATTATTGTTTCTCATAGTCATAATTTCATTTTCTTTATTTTGTAATCTTTGCAAATGTGCGCATATATTTTTAATAAGTGACTTTGTCCTCTCACCAGTAGCTCTTTTTTCTTTCACCACTTTTTCTGCATTTTGCCCCTTTTGTAACTCATTTCTGTAAACATACTGTAGTTGCTTCTGCTGCTTTTTCGTCCAAGCTTTTGTAGGCATTGCAACTGTGTGTAGTTATGTAGATATTGTTCTGTAAAAAAAAAAAAAGAAGTATATTTTAATTTTTACCCTAGCTAATCTACCAACTACTTTACTACTAACTTACACAAAAACAGTTTTCATGTTATGCTGCAGTTTTAAATTTACAGATGAACCTAGATATATCACTACATGCATTTACTTCACTATAACAAACCCGGAGCAAAACATAAAACTTTATTTATTAGTTATCTTTTAACATTTTAGCACCCTCTTGTACAACACAGCTACAGCATATATCAATTCTCACTCCTCACTTGTACATAGTGAAATAACAGTTTATCCCTTCTGTAGTAAATTTTAAAATGAACATCAAGGCAAGGAGGCAAATTTACAAGCCTCTTGCACGTTCCGGAGCGTCACATTTTTTGTCACACCAGCGCCGTAATGTGGTGCTCCATATTTACAAAGCCACGTAAAGCCACTCTGCGTAGCTTTTTATGGCCTTGTAAATACAGGAGCTTTTCAGGCATCAATTTGCATGAAAGAAGTATGCCTTTGGTGTTGCTGTGGGTGTTCCCATGCAACACCAATGGATTCTGCCACATACCCAAATTTACAACAATTCGTAAACCAGGCAATGCGTCAGAATCCTACACCTCCCCAGGGGTGGTGTAGGGACATGCAACGAGGAGAAATACTTTTCTTTCTCCTCATTTTTTCCTGTTTCTATGCGTGATGCATTCTGCAGCATGCATACAAAGAGGAAAATACCTCTTGGGATTTTGTTTTGTACAAAAACAATCATCCCCACTACACAGGCATCCTTGCACAATGGTGCAAGGTTGCCTCTGTTGGCGCCTGGCAGCCAGTTGTGCACCAGCACAGAGGAGAGCATAGGGATCCATCATATTGTTGTAAATTTGATGCTTCCCTGTGCTTTGAAAGTAATGAAGCATGGCGCAGCCAATTGGCTTGCAGCTCCACACTGCATTACTTTCTTCTAAATTTAGCCCCAAGTGTACTAGTACATAAAACATCTCAACACTATAAATACAAAAATACAACATAAGAGCTATTGGACACCTCTCTACCACTGTGTTAGTGGTCTATTTACTATCTCAATACTGTTCTACTTAAATGTATCAGATTTACATTTTGAGAAACACTGCATATAATAATCTGCACGTTAATGTCTATCAAAGCATATACCTCACTAATTCTTCCACCTACATGCAAAGAGTATGTCACAGAATGCATATATAATTCACCAGATGGTTCTAAAAGACTACATATTCCTCATTAAGACTTGTAAAAACATGTGTTTGTGGTTGAATACATGAATGCTCCCTGGATGATTGAATTGGTGGGTGATTCTTTGAGGATACAGGTAGTGCCTAGACGATTCCCCGAGTATATCAGAACTCCATATGTTGTTCCATATCTGCATAGTTACTGCCTGCATGTTTACATGAGAATATCACTACTATCTGGGTGTTTGGATGAGTGCATGAGTAGTGTCTGAATGATTAGATAAGTGCATGACTAATGGCTCAATAATTCAATACATGCATAGATACTGGTTGGGTAATTAAATGAGTGCAAATATAGTGTATGGGTGATTGCAGGAGTGCATAGATATAATATACATGATTTATAGAGTGCATGTATAGTGCATACATGATTGTTTAAGTACATGCATAGCACCTAGTAGATTGGATGAGGGCATGAGTAGTGTTTCAGTGATTGCATGACTACTTGGCTGCTGCCCATGTGTTTTTGGTTCAGTGAACAGGGAGTACCTGGGTGTTTAGATAACTACATGGGTAGTGCCTGGATAATTCAATGAGTGCATCAGTAAGGCCTGACTGATTTCCTGGGTTCACGACTAGTGTCTGAGTGATACCATGACTCCATTGTTAAACCTTGAGATATTGAATGAAAGTAAGTGTACTGCTGGGGTGATTGTATTAGTGCAAGAGTATTCTGTCAGTAATTAAATGAGTACATAGCTACTGGATGAATAACAGCTTTACTACAATAGTACTCTCTATGTAATTAGATGACTGCATGAGTAGTACCTGGGTGTTAGCATGAGTTAATGCATGTGCCTCAGAATTTCAGTGACTGCATGGGTTCTAAGTGTGTGCTTAGATGACTGCATAGTTTCTGTGCAAGTCTTACAATGACTGCATAGTAACAACCTTGTTAATTGCAGAAGTAAATTGTTACTGTCTGGGTTATCAGATGAATGTATAAGTAGTGAGTCCATACTTCAATGACTACATAATTCATCCTGCCTGATTTGTAGAGTACATGTGTAGTGTCAAGGTAATTGAATAACTCCATGGATACTGAATCACTGATTTGATGACTGCCTCACTAGTGGTTGGGTGATTGCATGAGTACCTGACTGACTATGAAAGTATCTTTATTACTGTTATATATATAACAGTTGTGACTATATATGTGACTCATTGGTTATCTCCTTCTGTAAGTATCAAACTACCTGTTTTACTGTATATATGCTCTTCTACTAATCTATGTATGACTGAAGTCTAGATATCACAGTTGGTATATAATTGCATACATGGCTCCCTAGGAGCATAGAATGCTTTGTTACTGAGCATCCACATGCATCAGTAAGTTTTTAAAACAGAAAACAACATTTTAAGATTTTTCACTGCATAAAACCTTTTGTGAATGGTATAGCTACATCATTTCTCAAATACTTCTTCTGCTTCTAAAACATATTTTCAGCATTTTCCAATCAAAAGTTACACTCCAAATAAAGCTAGCACAAGAACTCTCAAGGCATTCTGCACTATTAATCCTTCTTAATGTTAAATAAACCATGTTTAAAGAAACAACACCACCCTCACCATGTACATGACATTTTGATCAGCCTCACTGAACATAGATCACCATGTAAACATATATATGATTTCTTAATAGATGTACACCTTCAAACCATCTTTCCAAAAATATATACCTCTCTGCATCTTTAACTAAACTCAAAAGTCCCACAGTCTATATAGCTATCTGCAATCACAAGACCCATATCTCACCATTTAAGCATATGCTAAGCGATCATATAAGTTAAAAACCACATTGACAAACACTTCTCAGTATATACCTAACAAGTATTACTTCTTTCTAATTCATATACAGGCAGACAACATGTTCTCATCTTTTATTTGTGACTACACTACTCCTGTTTAATAATGCTACTAAAAGTACTACAACTCCCAGAATGCAAATGACAGATGTATCTCTTCTGCACATGATATTTAGACATTTAAAACATTCTTAGGTCCTCATTGCAACTTTCCACAATACTATACTATTATTTTTCAATAAAAGTACACAATGTATCAAGGAGGCACTAATTCATTTTTCTCTTACTTCCCAAAACTTTCACCACTAAGCTCTTAAACACATACTCTGTAATACATACAGTGCATCTGATATATTTTTTAATATCACTATGATACTCTTTTTATCAAACTCCCATATACATCTTCATTTCTAATGTAATTTTTATAAATTATTAAAAAGTTATGTACATACCAGTGAATTCAGTTTGTAGATTATATTTTGGTATTTAGCTCTTTCTGGATAGTTTTCACACTGTTAGGATTTGTAAAAACTAAGCACAAGAATGGTACACCACTCTCATACAAAACATCCATGAAATGGCAACCTCTTCAACTTTGCATTCTGTGATCATGAGAAAGGCAGCAAATGAAATCATGTCTTTTATTTTAGACTGCACTATCTCCACTTGTGAATGGTGAGTATCGGTTAACTCTTTCCCTCCCTTTCAAAAAGAGATTCCTATCTATGTGCGTTATCGATGATCGCAGAGGAATCACGGGAAAAAACGGGAGTTCAAACCTATATCTAGCTTCATTTAAAAAAATATATAAATACTACACAACAGTTTATTACATAGTCCTGAGCTGGAAAATAAAGCTTGCCATTACTTAAATTGTGTCGTCACTCCTCAACATTTTAAAAAATGTTCTATCTCTTTGACACCCTTCCCCCCAATAGACTCTTAGATCAGTGAACCTGACAATCCAGAGGCACCAGTAGGTCACAAGTTCACAGCACATTCTAGAAGGAACATGCTACTTCCAAATGAGATACATCGGGTGTGGTTTACTCCACAGATTCAAAAGCATATCAATGTCTATATTACATTTCTTTTTTTAAACAACAGCCAATAATAAGACTTCTTCCTGAGCCATCCAACACACTATATATATATATATATATATATATATATATATATATATATATATATATATATATATATATATATATATATATATATATAGAGAGAGAGAACAATCCCAAAGCGCTGTCTGCTCAAACGTGACACGGACTCCAAAATAGTGCTGATGTTTTCCTTATTTCATGACAGGATTAATATATATATAAATTGTTTTTAAAACACCTCCATTTTAACTGTTTTTCCTTTGGAAAACTACCTCATTTAGCTCCAGCCTTCTCCTGACTACTATTGCTCCTTCAAATCAAAATGCTTAGAGTATGGATTGTGGGCCAGAGTTATATCTATTGGGCTAAAGAGGCTTCAAAAAAGAGAGGTATTGACAGGGACTTGGGTTTGCCAAATGTGCAGATTACTTGGTTTGGCTAGAGAGGGTTAAAGTTTCATCAGTTGCTAGCTTTGGTTAAATCCATGGTGGATTCAAGCTCCTCACATCATGATTGTGCACTGTGGTGGCAACGGCCTAGGCACATTGACTGGGGTAGGGCTGGAAATATTAATGAAAGAAAACTTTGCAGAACTGATGTCGCTTTTCCCTCACACTGTCTTGGTGTACTCTAATATATGCCAAAGACAGAAATGGAAGTGGTCAAATCAATTCTGTCCACAGATTGACAAAGCCACGAAACATGTTAATAAAACAGTTTCTGCATTCCTCAGAGATCCTTGCATGGGCTTTATCTATAACAACAATCTGCGTATTGACATGCGTGGAAATTATAGAAATGATGGAGTGCACTTTACAGATAAAGGCAACAGGGTGTTTCTAAGTAACCTGAAACTCTGCATTCGGTATTCTGTATAGCAGCCATATACACACAACCAACGTAGCGGCTCTTAACAGAGACAACCTAGTACGCAAAATATTGTGAAGAAAAGGCTTTTTTTTCTTTAGTTTTTGACAATCTTCGCTACGACATCGCGATCATCTCGAATACATCACGAAAATGGAAATTAAAAGCAGACATTCAATGACCACCAACCCATCCAAAAATAACATGTAAAAAAATCCATTATGAACATTGCCTTACACATATTACTATATTCATACTTCTTTCAAACCATGTTTAAACTTATATTTTTGTACTAACTTTCTATAAAAACCATCTTTCAGACCTATTTCCCGTTTTCACGGTTATTCAGGATGTCGTGATGACGTCATTAACCGCGGCGTTTGCACCTTTTCCATGAAGTCTAAAACACATATATCCACACATACTACAGTATTTTACACACTAGTGGTTTCTTTCAGTATTCTCTAAAGTCATGTTTTTCTAGAGAGTTTATATAAAAACCATCTCTAAAACCTATTTTCTGTTTTCGCGGTGACTCCGGAGATCACGATAACATTGGTACCCGCGATGATTGCGGACATGTCGCAAAAATGGTAAACAAAAGCAGACATTCAATGACCACCAACACATCCAAAAATATTATGTAAAAAAATCCATTCTGAACATTTCCCTACACATATTACTATATACAAACTTCTTTCAAAGCATGTTTAAACTAATATTTTTGTACTAAGATTCTTTATAAACCATCTTTCAGACCTATTTTCTATTTTCACGGTTATTCAGGATGTCGCAATGATGTCGTTAACAGTGACGATTGCGCCTTTTCCATAAAGTGAAAATACATATATGCAGAGACACAACAGTATTTTACACACTAGGGGTTTATTACTGTACACTTCAAACTCATGTTTTTCTAGTATATTACTAGAACAATAATCTCTAAAACCTATTTTCTGTTTTCGCTGGAGATCACAATGACGTCGGTAATCATAATCCCTGCGGTTACGTCGCAAAAGCAGAAAGCAAAAGCAGGAATTCAATAGCCACCAACACATTAACAGATTATAACTATATAATTAATTCTAACCATCACAGTAGATAACTCACTATATAAATAACTCTATAAAAACATTTATCAATATCTCTATAACAATGAATTAATTATTAATAATTCATTGATATATTTTTTTCATATTTCCACCAATATTCGCAACAACGTTGAAAGTCGCAATGTCCCCACGATGGTACACAGGGGGCCACACTGGCAGTCGCTGTATCATCACAAATATTGTGCGCGATCACAAAAATCTATTTTGGACACATAACTTGTATCGCTAACACCTTCATTTCTCAACCATGGGGTCAAAGTATCTCCACCCTGACCCCTTATGTGGGGTTTCACACAGATTTTCAGCCCCGGGAATGGTTCACGATAGATAAAATGGCAGCTGCAACTTTCTATTCTGATTACGTCCAGCCATTCAGAGCATTCCCATTGGCTTGTGCATTCGCGATTCATCGAGAAACCTCTGCGAAATATCCATGGCCAGAGATATCACTATAATTCTAAATTTCAAATCTCTCAACAACTACTGAATGGATTTACACCAAATAAGCAAAAGGCACTTCCTTGAATGGACATCTACCTCCCTGCCAAATTTGGTGTAAGTCTGTTCAGCGGTTCGGGCTTTAGGTGTGGCTGAAGGTTCCTATGGGCATTACCATTACAAACGCAACCTTATTTAGAGCCCCAAATTCTCGATCCCCACTGCACAGATCACCCCCAAATTTTCCATAACAATAGTACCCACCGTGAAACTTTTTGGGGAAAATTTCATGCAGATTGGTCAAACGCCAAAGTTATAGCCAAGTCAAAAAATTATTTTCCTATGGAAACTAGGTCCTAACTATAACTACCTCCTGGCGACCGATATATATATACATAGCAGTAGTCATGTTATAAAAGATGCATGAACCTTAACAGGGTACTATACCCGCAAGTACAGCATTTATTCGCGATTTAAAGTAAGTCTTATTCATAGTGAAACAAACTAGTTACCAATGTTGACATTTTATTATCCATTGAATCAAGTGTGAATTATCTATTAGGATTATTGTCACTTAACATTGATTTGATATACAATTTGTAGAAAATATCACATTGTTCACCTTGGCAATGTTGACAAAGTTTTGTTGATTGAATTGAGGAAGAATCACAATGTGAAGTATTTCATTTATGTTTATGCAAATGCGTCAATCTGACATTGTACAAAAGAAAGTGACATACTGAGAAACGGGTTATGTGATAAAGATCGCAAGATCGAAACGCGTCTGTTTCGTTTGCCAATAAAATACCCGTAAATCAATACTGCGTTGGTGTGGCTGTTTTGCTCGGATATATGGTGAAGGAGGAGTGCGAGTGGAATATGTTGGTGGTGGCGACTGCTGAAACAGCCCCAACCCTCGAGGCTCGGCTCCCGCAATACGTGACTGCATTTGTACTCATCCGTTTGGCATAAGAGAAGCCCACCGGTCACATTCAAAAGGAGGAGAAAACCAAGTAATCAGAGAAGAAACCGGAGTAACCGCCGTGCCCGGAGTTGAACAAAGAACTGTGAGAGCAACGGCTCAGGAACCGGGTAAGAACAATTGTGTTCATATTTGCATTAGATTGCACGCGGGGTGGCCGGCAACATTCAAAGGGAATTTCACCTGCGGTGACTAGGGTGCGTAAGCAATTGTCTCAACGCAACGCGGTGAAGCGAAAACCAAATGACAAACGAAATGTTAAAGGAGCGAGAAGCATCGGCTCTTCGTATTTTCAAATCGAAGTCAGCTGTCAATGAGGATAGCACTGTAGATGCCATCAATGCCAATGGAACTATTGGAAACTTAAAACAACAAGGAATAACACTAGAAAAAATGAGAAAGAAAGAAATCAGTCGGTGGTGGGAGGCCACCTCATTACAAAACTATTTGGAAGTAAATAGAATTCTGAGAGGGTTGAGAATCTTTATTATTACCACACTGGCAAATCCCAGGCCGCAATTGCTAAAAGACTGGACTGACAATACCAATGCATGTTCTAATACTATGCTCAGAATCTTGATCAAGAATGCATGGGTAGAACATAATGAATTGACAACAAAGATAAAAGCGATGATGGATGATTTTGAGAAGGAAACTGATCAGAATGCCGTGAAAAAGGTGTTAAAAGCAATTGAGGAACGCCTCAAGACCCATGAGAAAGAAGTGATAGAGCGGAGACAACGCAAATTTCTCTGTGACGAACAGGACTACTCTGCGGGAAGGATTCTCACATTTGCCAAGAAATTTGACAAAGCACGCCAGCAAATCAAAAGGGACAGAACCCTGGGAGCAAATGACCAAAGATCGGAATCAGGCACTGACCAAAGCTCGGAACTAGGATCCATAGAAGACCTAAGCAGCAAGATTGCACCAAATATTTCTTTTTCCAAGGAACTTCGGATGCTACAAAAGGAAAACAAACACTCCTTTCAGGGAAAACAAAGAGGCAGAGTCAGGGGTGCCAAAGCAAAAGCCAGAGAAGACGTCAGCGAAGAAAAACAAATAAACAGCGGCATGGGAACAAGGGGCCAACAAAAGAAAAGGAAGTAATGGCAGTACAATCTAAAGAAGTAACGGTAATGAACCTTTCTAAAAGACAGTTGTCTCAGGAAGAAATTGAGACTCTCAAACTAGGCCTATCATTCTGCCCAACATCAAGAGTTGACTATGCACAACTAAGGATTGACGTATTCAAATTTGTCAGAAAATTAAAATTATACAAGATACATGCATTACAACTGAATAGGGGAACGAAACACAACCCCCAACCAATTCCTCCCCCGGTTGATCTAACGATAAGGGACCTAGACACACTGCAGATACTACATAGTTTACAAACAACTGAAGAGGCCACAATTACATCTAATAACTCTGTGACCCCCTCGATCCTACTAACATTGAATTCATAAGCAACATCCTTGGAATAGACACAGGTGGGACAGAGGTAACTAGTTTTAGGACACCATCTAGATCTATACCCAAACTACCAAAAGACAACATTGATGTATTTTCGGGCACGGTTGCAAATGATATTTTAAGATTGAGTAGGGAAACTGTAAAACACAGTAACCTAAACAAGAGACAATGGAACATTTTTACTAACTTACAAAAAGATCAAACTATAGTTATCAAACCTTCTGATAAGGGGGGTAACATAGTTATAATGGATAGAGAGAACTAT
This sequence comes from Calotriton arnoldi, assembly GCA_963921515.1. Taxonomy (NCBI): domain Eukaryota; kingdom Metazoa; phylum Chordata; class Amphibia; order Caudata; family Salamandridae; genus Calotriton; species Calotriton arnoldi. The sequence goes on along the minus strand of CAWUFW010009630.1, from coordinate 276,863 downwards.
GTGAGAGAGGGACTGATACAGGTAAGAAACAATACCTGCTATACCAGAATGGACAGAGAATATTTACACAATGTAATCTCAAATTATAAAGAGAGATTACTTGAATGGCATGAGCACCAACTACTCAGTTGGGACGAATTTCAGTTCTTGAAAAATGAGACAGCCACCATTCCTACTCTCTGTCTATTACCGAAGGTGCATTAGGATGCCTCAAATCCACCAGGCCATCCCATTGTTTCATCGAAGAACAGTATCTTCGAGAATACTTCAACTTTTGTGGATCTTTTTCTTGCACCCTATGTATACAATCTAGATTCTTACATCAGAGATGCCCAAGATTTTATCCAAAAAACCAACAACCTGTGTTGGGAAGAAGAATGTTGGCTCATGTGCTTAGACATAGAAAGCCTGTACACGAGCATCAAGCATCAGGATGGCATGGATGCATGTAAATATTTCCTTACGATGAGAAGTGCGAAGGTTCTACAACACACACAGATGATCATGGAACTGATCGAAACATGTTTGAAGAAGAATATTTTTCTCTTTGAAAATACACTATATAGACAAACACAGGGGACAGCCATGGGGACCTGATTAGCCCCTAGCTATGCCAATCTCTTGGTGGGTTGGTGGGAGGAGCAGGTCCTATGGAGCCGTGACCATAACAGATTCATTGACCAGATCAGTGTGTGGCTCAGATACATTGATGACGTCTTCCTCGTTTGGGAGGGAAACGAGGAAGACCTCAACATCTTTCTGACAGTCATCAATAGGAACAGTGTAAATTTGAGGTTCACCATGAATTACAGTAAAGAGACAGTGGATTTCCTTGATATCAAAGTTTCACTCAAGGATGGCACACTACAGACAGAGCTCTTTAGAAAGAGCACTGCTGGGAATTCCATTCTCTCTGCGGATAGCTGTCATCCACCGAGCTTCCGCTGGAGCATTCCTTATAGCGAATTTTTAAGAGCAAAAAGGAACAGCAGCACCAATGAAAGCTATAGGAAAACCAAACAGGATGTGATAGACCGTTTTAGTGCCAGGAAATATCCGAAAAAGAGCTTAATGAAAGCAAGTGCGAGAGCAGATGGGAAATCAAGGGAAGATCTTTTACAAACAAAACCACAGATAAAGAGAGAACCTGAAAAGGAACCGATAAGATTCATCACCAAATTCACTAGTCAGGCAAATAACCTACGAAAGATCTTAAAAAGCAGATGGGCAATTCTGACACATGACACTACCTTAAGACCCAAGGTAGGAGAAACACCTAACATTACTTTCAAAAGAAATCTCTCCTTTAGAGATATGTTAGTACACAGCCATCTTAACAGCAACAATCAAACATGGCTGCAGCAAAGTCGAGGATTTCAAAAGTGTGGTCACTGTAAGGCCTGCAAATACAGCAACAATGTCCAGGAAGTCACCTTAGACAGGATTAGAAAAAAACACTGCATCACCAAACTGATAACATGCAAAACAGACTATGTAGTGTATGTAATCATCTGCCCGTGTGACAGATGGTACATAATGTCAACAACATTTCCTGTGCAAAAACGCATACTTGAGCATTGGCCTGCTATCACTAACTCAGATATGAGCTACAACACAGCACAACACTTTAGGGAGTACCATAAAGGAGACTGGACTAAAGCCAAAAATATTTTGGTATTGACTCAGTTATGAGACATCCTAGAGGAGGCAATAGAATTTCTGCATTACGCAGAATGGAATCAAGATACATACTACAAGCAGGTACCCTGGCACCACATGGTATGAACTATGACAAAGAACTGTATACGCATTTATAACCTATGCGCTCCTAGAGTTTAATCCGTACTATGTATGCGATTATAAATGAGTGCAACATGACTATGTTTAAGTTTTTATTTTCTGAACTGTCTATTTCTTCCTCTAGCAATTAGACCTGACGAAATTGAGAATTCTAGTTTGGTTTTACTGAATTCAGCTGTGATAATAATTAGCTCTCTATCTCTATTACAGATGAAAGGAAGGCCTCCATGCAAATGATGCTGGGAGTTCCTCTGGAAGAGTAGAAGGTGATCCCCATGTGGCAACTCCTTTTTGACCTCAACTTTAGGTGATATTATAACTTATGTTGAGGTGGGGTACTATACCCGTGAGCACAGCAGTAGTCGCGTTATAAAAGATGCATGAACCTTAACAGGGTACTATACCCACAAGTACAGCATTTATTGGCGATGTAAAGTAAGTCTTATTCATAGTGAAACAAACTAGTTACCAATGTTGACATTTTATTATCCATTGAATCAAGTGTGAATTATCTATTAGGATTATTGTCACTTAACATTGATTTGATATACAATTTGTAGAAAATATCACATTGTTCACCTTGCCAAGTTTTGTTGATTGAATTGAGGAAGAATCACTAAATGTGAAGTATTTCGTTTATGTTTATGCAAATGCGTCAATCTGACTTTGTACAAAAGAAAGTGACATACTGAGAAACGGGTTATGTGATAAAGATCGCAAGATCGAAATGCCTCTGTTTCGTTTGCCAATAAAATACCCGTAAATCAATACCGCGTTGGTGTGGCTGTTTTCCTCAGATATACGGTGAAGGAGGAGTGCGAGTGGAATATATATATATATATATATATATATATGAGTATATATATATGAGGTAATATATATATATATATATATATATATATATATTACCTACTGGCGGTCGATCAGTAGGTAGTTATAGTTAGGACCTTGTTTCTATTCAAACAGAGTTTTTCTTTTGCCAATATTTTTGGCGCCGTTTGACGAATCTTCGCAACATTTTCAAAACTAATGGTTCACTCAGGTCAGCTCCTGTCTTGAAAGTTTCGGGGTGATTCGTCAAGCGGGGGCTGAGAAAAAAGGAGGGTCCCAAAACTCGTTTTCCCCATGTTAATTTCCATAAGAATTTTAGACACGGCTACAGCCCGAACTACTGAACGAAACTACACCACATTTGGCAAAAGGGTAGCTCTTGGTCCAGAAAGCGACCTTTTTTAAATGGTGTAAATCCGTTCAGTAGTTGCTGAGAAATTCAAAAAAGAAACATTTATATATCTGAGCACCGTGGAGGAGTTGCGACTCCTCCCGAGCACGAGCTGACTTCTGATTGGCTGCCAACACTCCAAAGCAGAATGTGTTGGCAGCCATCTTGTGACTCGGCAACTAAGTCACAAGAAAAAGGGGGAAAAAAAGGGAAAAATGAAGAAAAGGGGGCAGGGTAGAAACACCCTGACCCCCTAGGCCTGCTCAGGGGGTCCCACAGGGACCCCAAGGCCCAAAAAACCAATTTTTTAAAAATAGTTTCGGCCAAATTCATGCTTGGTGCACGAATCCGGCCGAAAATATAAAAAAACTAAGCACGGTCTCCTGCGCTTCATTTGTTTCAAGCCCCTGGGTGGGCCAGGTCCTGGGGGCAATTCTTAATTATGGTGTGGGGGCCCTCCTGCCCCCCATACTGCCCTGGGAACCACCACCTCCCCGGGGCACTAATTATTCAAATGCGGTGGTCCGTAGCGGACCCCTGGCCCCGGGGACCACCACCTCCCCAGGGCTTTGTACTTGAAGGGAGGGGGGCCATGCGGCCCCCCTCCTGGAGCCCTTGATGGCCCTGGGGACCGCCACCCTGAGGGCCCACTCCTGCAATGTCCCGGGGTGCCCACCCCCGGAACATTGCCATTTGCTATGGTAGGGCAGGAGCACGGCTCCTGCCCTGTCATAGCAAACTCTGCTTTGCTTCGTTGAAGCGAGAGCAGGAAACCTACTCTTGCTTCAATGAAGCAAAGCAGAATTGCTTTCGGGCAAGGGGAGCTGCATGTTAGCAGCTCCCTTTGCCCAAAAGCAATGCCGGCTCAAGCAGGAGGCGGGGAGCCGGCAGGGACCGTGGGGCTTTGGGGCTCCCCCCATGCTCCCCAATGCTGAGGGCCAGCCCCGGGGGATGGGGTCCCCGGGGCCAAAAGTGGCCCGGGAGGGGGGCCACGCGGCCCCCTCCCTTTATTTAAAAAGAAAAATGGCATTGGGGCTCCCCCCTCCTTAAATTTAAATATAAAATGGCCAAGCCCCGGGGGATGGTGTCCTCGGGGCCAATAGTGGCCCAGGGAAGGGGGGGAGCAGCCCCGTTCCCTATAAATATATTAAAAAAAGGAGGCCATGCCCCATGGGATGGGGTCCCCGGGGCCGAAATCGGCCTCAGGAAGGGGGCCACGCGACCCTTCCCGTTTTTAAAATTTTTTTTTTTTAAAGGGTCAGGTCCTGGGGGATGCGGTCCCCAGGGCCCAACAAATACTAAAAGAAGGGGGGCCACACAGCCCCCTTCTAAAAATATATATAAAAAAATGCCGGTATCTCGCCGGAGGCCCCGCCCCTCCCTGCACCACTCTGCAAACGCGCCTCTGGCGCGTTCTAAGTTGGGGAATTAAGTCCCCTTGAATACTGAGGGTCCCTGGGGGCCAATTAGCCCACCAGGTACCTCCAGTAAGCGCCACACAGCTGGATTGCAGAGAGGTGGTCCGAGGCCACGCCCATTTTTACACCACTCTTCAAACACGCCTCTTGGCGCACTGCTGGTGGGGCGATGAGGTCCTCTTGTGTCCTCAGGACCTGAGGACACAAGTGGACTTCATTCCCGTCCCTGAAACCTGTGCTTTTTTTCAGTGAATATATATATATATATATATATATATATATATATAAAGGATTTCCGTATTTTGTTAGATTCGTCCAAAATAACTGAGATGCGACACACCAGAAGAAGCACAAATTTTATTGTGCACAAACCAAAGACAGCGCGTTTCGGCGTTAAGCCTTTGTCAAGGCTTGACAAAGGCTTAACGCCGAAACGCGTTGCCCTTTGGTTTGTGCACAATAAAATTTGTGCTTCTTCTGGTGTGTCGCATCTCGTTATTTTGGACGAATCTAACAAAATACGGAAATCCTTTTATGTTACACGGCTGCTGCCGCCGTTTGCAGGCACCGACGCCGGAGGCTGGGAACCACGAAGTGCAGCATTTGTGACTTTCATATATATATATATATATATATATATATATATATATATATATATATATATATATATTCCACATTTGCTCCAAATAGTTGCCCTCCGCTTGGGCTCAGCTTTCCACACACTTCCAGGGCAAGTTGTAGCAGTAAGCCTTTCTCATACGAAGCCTACAACAGCAAAGTGAAGGGGTGCATACAAAGGGATGACCTACGCGTTTTGGCTTGCGCCTTCTACTGGGTCAAAGTGTGCTCACAAAAGTGTCCATTTAAAGGGGAAGCATAGTTCATTTCCCCCCACCACCAATTAAAAACAAGGTCAGTTTCTTAAAGGAGCCACATTCAAAATTAGATTCATATATAATTTGGAAGTAAACAAAATGACTTTTTTCCTCTTTTCTTTTTTCTTTTTCCAAAGTGACATAACTATGCACATAATATAAATTTGTGAAGTACACAATCTAATCCTTTATGTTTACGTCGTTTCCCTATAGATAACAGATAGAGCCCTAGACTCACAGTCTATGTTAATTGTATAAGATATCTCTATACCTCCAAAGGCACCATGGTACTTTATGACTCATTCTCTAGTAATACCATGCGAACTATGTAAAGTTTATTTATATGTGTATGCTTCTAGGTTCTAGTTTATATGCTAATTGAGGTGACTTACACTGCCAAAAGGTGCAATGTGCATATTCCCTGGGCTACAGGAAAAGATCTGCGAGAAATGTCAAAAAGGTCTTAAAGTGCCTGTGCTTATAAAAGTACAAAATGCATGTGCCCTCTACCGAAGGGTAAAAGTCTAAGGGGGGAGGTCACTGAGCAGATTATGTAAAAACAGCTCTCAACCTTGATAATATATCCATGCTCCAATTATTATAAAACGGAGGCTGTTTAAATTGAATCCAAACTGAGGTGAATAGATATTCGTTATACTGTCAGCCTCAACACTGGTTCCATAGTCTCTGCTCTCCAATATACCTTAAAGTACTATATGCTTTCCACCATACATATAAAGTGCTTAGTGCTTTGTGCTTAATCCAAACTAAGGTGAATAGATATTCGTTATACTGTCAGCCACAACACTGGTTCCATAGTCTCTGCTCTCCAATATACCTTAAAGTATTATATGTTTTCCACCATACATATAAAGTGCTTAGTGCTTATTAGTAGAACCTCATTTCGTGTTAAGCTCTGTATAATGTCACCTCAGCTAACCTCCATGCAATAGTTCATAGCAATTTTCAACAGGACAATATGAATCCACATTCTCAAATATATACATTACTAATTTGTATGAACTGGAGTCAAACCCCATCATTAATGTCTGCTAATGGAGGACATTCTGCTTAAAATGCACTTCATAAATATTTTTGGGAAATATATGACCATAAATAATCAACTTGCTCGCCGTATCAAAAATAACCTATGCATTAATTACACATATTCAATAATCAGTAAAATGATGTAAAAAATTGTAAAAAGTTGTAAAACAGGAGGGAGATAGAAAACATTAATTGGGCCCATTGATTAACATTTCTGTACACACCAAATTTCAAAATAAAACCTGAGGATTTCATTTCTGAGACAGGTGGATTGGCAAACGCTTCACAGAAAGGTGTATAGTTCCGCATCCGCATTTAGGCCCCACGGCATCTCTGTGCCCAAGTTGACAATCCATCTTGATTCTGCACGTCTTAATGTCAACTCTCTATCTCCCCCTCTGATGTTCGCTGTTATATGTTCAATGCCAGACTACGAGAGTGTGTTTTTGTCTAAAATTGCTTCATGCTCTCTCCAGATATGTTTGGCCATCACATACGTAAAGTCCTTATTTGATATGGCTCGCAAATGTTGGAGGATGAGTAATTTAAGTTTGTTCACAGTGCTTCCGATGTACCTTTGGCCGCATTTACACTCCAAAAGATAGACCACGTGGGTAGATTCACATGTGATCCTTTCCTTAATTGCTTTTTTCAAACCTTGAATGGTCGTTACTTCTGTCATGTTGCGGCCATAGTTGCAGGCTTTGCATCTTGTGCATTTCACAATGCCCTTCTGTGATAACCACGTTGTTTTTTGTTGGTGTGCAGGTTTGCTGGAAAAATAGCTTTGTGTCAATAGTCCCCCCAGTGAGGGTACTTTTCTGTAGGTGACGTTAGCCTGTTGTTTAATGAAGGGTTTCAATTCCTGATCTTTCTTGAGGACACTCCAATGCTTATTGAGCGCCTGTTTCACCCTCTGATTTGAGCTGTTAAAATCCGTAATGAATCTCACTGGTTCCACATTCAAATCAGATGACGTTTTGGCGTTCTTGGGTAACAATAGATCCTCTCTTTTGGCATTGGTTGCTCTTTCCCGTGCATTCTCCAAGACTGTCAAAGGATACCCTCTTCTCTGGAACCGATCCAGCATTGTAGACATCTGTTTATCAAACTCCACCTCCTCAGAGCAGTTCCTGCGTGCCCGCAGGAACTCTCCATAGGGGATACTCCACTTTAGGGCTTTTGGGTGTGCGCTGTTTGCATGCAGAATGCTGTTGCATGATGTGGTCTTTCGGAAGAGGATGGTGCACATTCTCTCATTTTCAATGTAGACCCTTATGTCTAAGTAATCCACCGAGGTTCTGCTGTACGTGTACGTAAATTGAAGGTTAAGGGAGTTGGTGTTCAAAGATGACAAAAAGCATTTCAGCTCTTCCTCCTCTCCTTCCCAAATGAGAAACAGGTCGTCTATATAGCGGACCCAGAGCACCACCCTCTCCAGGTTGATCTTGTTGTTTTCTAACCACAAGCATTCTGCCTCCCAGAAGCCTATGGTGAGGTTGGCATATGTTGGCGCAAATGATGTCCCCATGGCAGTTCCTTGGTTCTGCCTGTAGAATTTTCCATCAAATACAAAAATATTGTTGTTAAGACAAAAGGACATCATTTCGAGGAGCATGTTGGTGTGGCTCAGTAAACTCAAAGATCTTGATCTCATAAAATATTCACATGCCTTAAGACCGTCTGTGTGGATGATGGAGGTATATAATGAGACCACATCAATTGTGGCCATGATGTAGTTAGGTTTCCAGTGTGTGTTATTGATTCTATTGAGGAAATCTATTGAGTCTCGTAGGTACGATGGAAGATCAGCAACATAGGGGAAGAGGAAAATATCAATGAACCTGGAGGTATTTTCCAGCAACGAGCCACACGAACTCACAATTGGCCGCCCAGGAGGATTTTCTAGACTCTTATGTAGTTTGGGCAGTACATACAGAGTCGGCAAAATGGGGTGCTCTGTCTTCAGATAACGCAATTCATCATTATCAATTACGCCTATTCCATGCCACTGTTTTAATTTCTCATGGAAGATCACTTTAATGTCGTTAGTGGGATTGGATTTCAACTTTTCATACTTGGTGGCATCACCCAACTGTCTTCTGACCTCTTGAAGATATTTATTTCGGTCCATCACAACGACATTACCACCCTTGTCAGATTGTTTGATAATTATACTCATATCTTGTCTGAGATCTGATAATGCCCACCAGTCATCCCTTGACATGTTGGTATTTGTCGAGTTATTGTACTCTTTTTCTTTTACATAGATGTCCCTCACGTCTTCTGCCACAAGTTCCTGAAAGACATCCCCCCTGTTCCCTGGTGGTAACTGTGGGCAAAATTTTGATTTTCCTTTGCAACCACTCCTGGCGGTCATGTTAGTCTCAATGCCCAAAGCAACACATACATCAATCGCTGTTGCAGCATCTGGCATAGATTCTTGCTGAGTTTCCTCATTCATCAGATTCTGTATATATATATATCCAAAGTAACAGCAAAGTAAGATGCGCTCTCAGGAACGACATAGAGATATCCACAAAAAACGATTTATTGCATCATAAATCGCAAACTGTTTGCGATTTATGATGGAATAAATCGTTTTTTGTGGATATCTCTTTGTCGTTGCTGAGAGAGCATCTTACTTTGCTGTTACTTTGGATTACTTTGCCGGCTGCTCCGCCGGCTGACGCGCCACCCCCCTCGGGACTCCGGTTCCCAGCAGGAGCGGTTTACTTTTGGATATATATATATTCACTGGAAAAACCATAGTTTTCAGGGACATTATAGTTAGTTGGACATTTCACTCGTACAAAACCAGAGAAATTCGGCAGTTATAGTTAGTTCAGCTAACTATAACTTGTGCCTCCGCAATGCACTGCTGATGACATCACATATTACATCAATCATGACATGGTCAGTAACATCACTGATGACATCACTGATGACATCTCAAATGACATCACTGATGACATCATCCAGTGACTGTGTGTTTCTGTAAAGTTTAAATATGTTTTATATATATATATATATATATGCCAAGGTGTATTGAAGAATGAGTGGGTGTATGAGTGTCTGAATGGATGATTTAGTAGGTGCGTGACTGACTGTATAAGTGAGTGATTAAACGTGTCTTAGTGAATGCATGGGTTAGTGCTAAACTCTGTAAATGTCTGTATCAGTCTGTCAGTTGGTGTGTAAGCGGCTCCATGGGTTGGTGAGTAGCTACATGAGTGACTATATGGGTTATTGATTGGTTGTCTGAGTATCTGCATGGGTGCCTGAGTGTCTGTGTGGGTGGGTGGGGGTAAATGACTCCCTGCATGGATGTGTGAGTGGGTGATTCACTGGGTGTATGGGTTCAAGAGTGCATCTGTGAGGGGCTGTATGGGTGGGTGAGTGTGTGTATGGCTGTGTTGGTGAGTGAATGGATGTCTCAGTGGTACATGTGTGAGTATCTGCATATGTGAAAGGCAGTATATGTGAGTGTTGGAGTATATAAATGACTATATGTGAGAGTGAGTGATTGTGAGAGTGGCTGTATGGATGAATGTGTGCTTGTATTAGTGATTGTATAAGAGAGTAAGTATTTGTTAGTATATGTATGAATAAGTGAGGTGGTGTGTGTATAACTGTATAGGTGAGTAAATGGGAGGGTGATGATTCTTTGCATGACTGACTAGGTGTGTGAGTAACTCTATGGGTGAGTGGCGGTGTGTAAGTTTTTCTATAGGTGTATAAGTGCATATGATAGTGCTGTATTGATGAGTGACTGCATGTATGAGTGACTGTATAGGTGAATAAGTGGATGTGTGTGTAGACCCAGGAATCAGTGAGTGGGTATGTAGTAACTGGTATTGGTGTGTGTATAGTTTCGAAAATGGTAGTCTGTATTTTAGAGTAGGTGTATCTAAGGTTATATTAGGTTGTGAGGAGGTGCATATGATTATCACATGGATGATGTCATCAGTGATGTCATCAGTGATGTCATTTGAGATGTCATCAGCGATGTCATCAGTGATGTCACTGACCATGTCATGAATGATGTAATATGTGACGTCATCAGCAGTGCATTGCGGGGGCGCGGGTTATACTTAGCTGAACTAACCATAACGGCCGAATTTCTCTGGTTTTGTATGAGTGAAATGTCCAACTAACTATAATGTCCCTGAAACCTAAGGTTTTTTCAGTGAATTTCAAAGGTTTTTTAAATGCTAATTTCTAACTATAACGTGGCTGAAACCTATGGTTTTTTTCAGTGAATTTCTAAGGTTTTTTTAAATGCTAATTTCTAACTATGCCTACAGAGGTAGGACATGTGCAGAAAGAGGAAGAAAGGCACAGAAAGAAGCAAGATAAATTCAGAAAGAGGCAACAGAAGTCCAGAAAGACAAAGAAAGGTGCAGAAAGAAGCAACAGATTTGCAGAAAGAACCAACAGAGGTGCAGAAAGAGGCCTTGTTGCAAAGTCATACTGTGCCCCCAACTTTTTGCTCATGGGTACTGGTGGTAACTGACTCTGACTAACCAGGCCTAGAGCCAGTGCTATGCTAAAAGACACTTAGAATACAGTGAAAACACCTACATACACTAGGGTACACTATGGGTTGGGGTTCCCCTGTGATTGGCATGACCTCACCTGTAAGGCCCTAGTATATAATAGGGCAGGGGGATTAAAACTACCTCTAAGTCAGAGGTGCAGAAACATGCTACCTTAACTAGTAGTCACGTTTGCAGATTGGTAGAGAAAGGGTGCTGGGCCTCCGACCAGCGCTCAAGAATTCCACTGCATAGGACTTACAGGAGGTACCAGGAGGGCTTCCTGGCCCCCAAAGTCCCTCAGGAGTAAAGTGGACTTCATCCCTCATACCGTAGTCTGCCAGGAGGCGCGTTTGCAGAGTGGTGGAGAAAGGGGGCATGACCTCCGAAGACGTCTTAGCAATCCTACTGTGTGGGACTTACTGGAGGTGACAAGAGGGGTACTTGACCCCCAAGGACATCCTTGGGGGCCAACTACCCCTCCTATTACCTCCAGTAAGTACCACACAGCAGAATTGCTAAGTTCTCATAACAGGCCACGCCCCCTTTGCCCACCACTCCGCAAACGCGCTCCCTGGCACACTCTTCGATGGTTATTGAAGTCCCCTTCACTGCTGGGGATCCTTAGGGGCCAACTAGCCTACCTCTTACCGCCAGTAAGCCCCACACAGTGGGATTGCTGAGAGGTGGACACAGGCCACGCCCCCTTTCTCCACCACTCTGCAAACCCGCCTCCTGGCGCGCTCTTGGTTGGGGGATGAAGTGCCCTTTCCTCATGAGGGTCCCTGGGGGCCAACTAGCCCACCAGGTACCTCCAGTAAGCCCCACACAGCTGGATTGCTGAGAGTGCTCCGAGGCCATGCCCCCTTTTTACACCACTCTGCAAACGCAGCCCCTGGCGCACTGCTGCTCGGGGGATGAGGTCCTCTTGTGTCCTGAGGTCCTCAGGACACAAGAGTACCTCATTGTCCCACCAGCAGTGTGCCAAGAGGCCCACTCCCCATTTAGTAAGAGGGGACACAAGATTACTAAACTACTGACTTGCAAAACCAACCATGTAGTGTACATCTTACTTTGCCCGTGTGGTTTGCAATATATAGGGAGCACAAAGCTCCAAGCCCACAAACGAGTGCTCCAACACATGCGAGCGATAACAAATCAGGACAACACGTACCCGTTGGCACGACATTTTAAAGAGTTTCACAGGTCCAATAGTCAAGATCTCAGATATTATTTAATTGATGCAGTCCCCCCCCCCAGTAGAAGAGGTGGAAATAGAGAGATGAAACTCAGAAAGTTAGAGGCACAATACATTGTTGAAATGGACTCTAAGCATCCCGGGGGGCTAAATACATCTGAAGACTTGTACACCTGTTTATAATAACTCTATAAAATCAGTTATTTTAGGTTTTATTCAATATTTAATATTTAACATTTTATATGCAGAATTTAATATTTAATGTTTTATATTTTTATATTAATATTGGAAACCTTGCACCTACCTATCTGGGTCAGTTATGGATTTAGAGCAAATGGGAAGTTGTATGAGCAAAATCTCTATAGGTATTTAAACCATGATTTGTCAACGACGTTGTAAATGAATAACAGCTGCAGCTAAAGAATTTACTCTAAGATATTATGTAACCACCCAAATTTAATGAGTGAACACAACGTGGACCACATTGAGCTATTCAATGGATATATCCAAAAGGTGGTGAATAGCATGGAACACAGGTCTAAATAGAGCACTAGCACCTCGACACTTTAAGCACTTTATTAATTTCACATTGGCACTTTTAAGGGGCGGTCAAAACATAGACGGACATAAATCTCATAGACACGCAAACCCAGGATTGGGGTAACAATCAATATGATTGATGGCACAATGCAGTATACAATATTTAGTACACATATGTATACATTAGCACCAATGTCTATAAAGGTTGGCTGAATTATGAATCAAGGACAAAAAAACCAGGGTCAGACAATCAAGTCACGATGTACATAAGTCAAATTCAAAAATATTAGAATTAATGTATTATGCATATCAGCAAACAATCATGTTTTTACAACTATTCATTTTATATAATGTTAACATGAAATTGTTGTTGGATAATGTACTATGTGTCTTGTCTATGTCTATGATTGCATTTTGCACATGGAACGTTGCACTAGCACTTGTCACTTTAAATAGTATTGGTTGATGCCGTAGGACCATGTCATGTTATCAAGGCTCGTCTTGAGCCGAAACGCGTAATGGCGACAGAGCAATAAACTGATTCTGATGCACTTACTTGGTGGTCCGTGTCCGTGTGCAGCAACCAGCTGAGAAACAAACGGAATCTTTGGATACAATAAGCCGGGAAGTTTCACCCGACTTTACTTTACACCCTCGCCAAAAAGGACGACGCGCAAAAGTGAAACTGAATGATCCAGGGCTTGCCTTGGATTCAAACTGATCCGGAAGGATACGAAGCGTCTGACCCCCCAGGACCGGAAAACACCGTAAATCCTGGCCTTAAATCCTCAGCTTCACCGTACTCTGTGAAGCTGAGTCGGAGGATGCAGACGGCACTCACTATGGGACCAGGTAGGAACAGTTGGTATTCAGGGGAGGAGAGGTGTGCAACACGCGAAGGGAGTAGCCGTATTCACGGGATTCACCTCACTTAGTTTATTCAAGTATACTGCGATGTCGGCTGACATGGTACGTGACCGCGAAGCTGCGGCTGTTGAGATGTTTACTGACTTTCCATCTGTGACACTGAGTGCGAGAGTCAACAATACCGCACCAACAAATAAAATTTGCTCCAGGAAAGAAAAATTTAAAAAACTTGAAAAAATGATGAAACATGAACAAAGCAAGTGGTGGGAGTCACGATCCCTACAACGTTATATCGATGTGGGGAGAATACCCAGAGTTCTTAGGATACTCATCGCCCCAAGTTACGAGAACCCCAACCCACATATGATGCGTGAGTGGGCTGAGTGCAACTTGGACTCTTCCAAATGACTTGTGCAAATATTGATAAAATACGCTGATATTGATCGAGCAGAGTTACTAAGCCAAATTGACAAAACTAATGAGGAGTTGGAAAGCATGGAGCAACCAGAGGAGATGATGAAATTGCGTAGTGAGATGTTAACAAGACTGAAAAAAGAGGAAGATAAAATCAAAGAGAGAAAAACTTACAAATTTCAAAAAGATAAGATGGACTATGAGCTTGGACAAATATTTACATTTGCGAAAAATACGACTCATTGAGAGTCTCTAAGTTAAAAAAAGTGATGATTTAGCGGCCAATACATCAAGGAGCAGGGAACAGGCTCCCCATACATCTAACTCTGACCTACGTTCAGCGGTGGATAGTGAGTCAGAATCTGAGTTAAGAAATCCGAGGGATATGCAACAACCTCAGAAACCGTCACTTGCGGATGAACTCAATTTTTTATACCTAGATCGGAGGGAGACCCTCCGTCCAAGAATCCAAAGGACCAACATAGAACCAACAGGAACTTCAAACGCAGGCAGAGGAGGAAGGCAAACAGGAAGCACACCCAACCCAAAAAGACAAACAGTGGGGAGATGGAAAAGGAAGTGAACAATACCATAATGGCAAATAGAACCATCATAAATTTAGCCAATATTGATCTGTCCAAAGCGGAAGAAAAACTTTTGAGTCTGGGCTTGTCATATTGCCCAGAGAGCAATATTAATTATGCAACAACTCGGATGGATATATACCGATGCGTCGGAAACCTAAATTAAAAAAGTATCACACACTGCTGAATAAGGTACAGAGGAAACAAAGTGACGACAATCAAACTGAAGTGGAACTGACTGCAAGTTTATCCCAGTCTGATATGCCACTTTTAAAGGACTTACAAGACTTATGGGGAGAAAGCAGCGCAGTAGAATCACTAGCTACAGAAGGAATTGAAGTGAGAGAAAATATCTCAAATACTGTGCCAATATCACCAACTTTGGTTAGTACAAATCAGCCTACACCCTTTAAAGTAAAATCCACGTTCAACCCTATCACCCCCAGAGATTCAATAGATATCTTCCACGAGCAAGTCACATCTCAAATCAAACAACTAAAGAGGAAAGTCCAAAATACTAAACCAAAATATAATAGGCGCAATCAGCAATATCATGATCTCATGAAAAGACTGCATGATGATAATCGAATAGTAATTCGAAACTCCGACAAAGGTGGAAATATTGTAATCTGCTCGAAAGAAGAATATACCAAAGAAGCACTCTCCCAGCTAAACGACAGGACGTGTTGTATTAGAAGCAATGTTTCCAATCTTAAAACGATGTACAATTACTTTTATTCAAAACTCTTGGCCTGGAAAACTAAAGGTTTGATCAACATGCAGGAATTCAAATTCCTGAAAAAAGAAAGTCCCACAATGCCAACTATTTATTTCATTCTGAAAGTGCACAAAGACCCAAGAAAACCACCAGGGAGGCCGATTATTTCAGCCAGGGACGGTCTGCTGGAGCATACTTCTCAGTATGTGGATTATTTCCTACAGGAACATGTGAAATCCTTGCCATCGTACATAAGAGACACGAGTGATTTCCTGAACAAACTATTAAACTTCCAATGGAAAAGTGATTACCTCCTTATGGCACTTGACGTGACATCCTTATATACAAGTATTAAACATAAGGATGGGGTCAAAGCACTAGGACATTATCTCAAACGAAGACCAGAAAAACAAACGAAGCACAGCAAAATGTTGGTAGAAATGGTTCTATTTTGTCTGGAAAACAATATATTCATGTTTAACAATGTACTCTACCAACAAACAAGAGGTGTTGCGATGGGAGCCAGCTTCCCCCCCAGCTATGCATGTCTCCACATGGGCTGGTGGGAGGAGCTGGTCTTGGGAGCCAATATTTACGGAGCAACATCAGGCTGTGGCTTTGCTTCATTGATGATTTGTTCATGGTCTGGGAGGGTTCACGCAATGAAGCAACTGAATTTGTGAATGCCATCAATGACAATGAAATCAATTTGCATTTTACTGCCACCATCAGTGAAGTCACAGTGAATTTGTTAGACACACAAGTGTATATACAAAATAACAACATTGAGACTCGGCTATATCGTAAAGAGACGGCCGGAAATTCGGTTTTGCACGTCAACAGTGCCCATCCGAGGCACCTAATCAATAGTATTCCGTATGGGGAAATGTTGAGACTCAGACGAGTCAGCAGCAACACAGGGGACCTAAAGGAAGCACAGGCAGACAGCAAAACTAGATTTTTGGAACGAGGCTATTCACACAAAATCATCAATAGGGCAATTTCAAAATCTATGACCCATGAAAGAGAAGAACTTCTGAGGGACAAAAAATCTACCCCAACAGGCTTCAAAGAACCTGTGGTAGAACACGAACAGAAGAAAGATGAGTTTTGAATAATTATAGGGTATAGCAGACAAGAAAAGAACTTGCGGGCAACAATTAAACACAATTGGCCCTTAGTACTAAATGACCCTATAATTGGACCCCTACTACCTCAGAGGGTGTCGATTACTCACAGCAAAGGACCATCGATGAGGGACAGCCTGGTCAAAACTAGTCCAGAAGTCATAGAAGGGAGTAGCTGGCTACAAACACATAAAGGCTTCTATAAGTGCATAACCTGCAAGGCATGCCAGCAGGGTATTAACAAAATCACCTGTCAGACCCCATTTAGTAAGAGGGAACACAAGATTACTAAACTACTGACTTGCAAAACCGACCATGTAGTGTACGTCTTACTTTGCCCGTGTGGTCTGCAATATATAGGGAGCACAAAGCTCCAAGCCCACAAACGAGTGCTCCAACACATGCGAGCGATAACAAATCAGGACAACACGTACCCGGTGGCACGACATTTTAAAAAGTTTCACAAGTCCAATAGTCAAGATTTCAGATATTATTTAATTGACGCAGTCCACCCCAGTAGAAGAGGTGGAAATAGAGAGATGAAACTCAGAAAGTTAGAGACACGATACATTGTTGAAATGGACTCTAAGCATCCCGGGGGCAATACATCTGAAGACTTGTATACCTGTTTATAATAATTTAATAACTCTATAAAAACAGTTATTTTAGGTTTTATTCAATATTTAATATTTAACATTTTATATGCAGTATTTAATATTTAATGTTTTATATTTTTATATTAATATTGGAAACCTTGCACCTACCTATCTGGGTCAGTTATGGATTTAGAGCAAATGGGAAGTTGTATGAGCAAAATAAGGTCAAGATCTCTATAGGTATTTAAACCATGATTTTTCAATGACGTTGTAAATGAACTAACAGCTGCAGCTAAAGAATTTACTCTAAGATATTATGTAACCACCCAAATTTAATGAGTGAACACAACGTGGACCACATTGAGCTATTCAATGGATATACCCAAAAGGTGGTGAATAGCATGGAACACAGGTCTAAATAGAGCACTAGCACCTCGACACTTTAAGCACTTTATTAATTTCACATTAGCACTTTTAAGGGGCGGTCAAAACATACACAGACATAAATCTCATAGACACGCAAACCCAGGATTGGGGTAACAATCAATATGATTGATGGCACAATGCAGTAAACAATATTTAGTACACATATGTATACATTAGCACCAATGTCTATAAAGGTTGGCTGAATTATGAATCAAGGACAAAAAAACCAGGGTCAGACCATCAAGTCGCCATGTACATAAGTCAAATTCAAAAATATTAGAATTAATGTATTATGCATATCAGCAAACAATCATGTTTTTACAACTATTCATTTTATATAATGTTAACATGAAATTGTTGTTGGATAATGTACTATGTGTCTTTTCTATGTCTATGATTGCATTTTGCACGTTGTACGTTGCACTAGCACTTGTCACTTTAAATAGTATTAGTTGATGCCGTAGGACCATGTCATGTGATCAAAGCTCGTCTTGAGCCGAAACGGGTAATGGCGACGGATCAATAAACTGATTCTGATGCACTTACTTGGTGGTCCGTGTCCGTGTGCAGCAACCAGCTGAGAAACAAACGAAATCTTTGGATATATATATATATATATACATATATATATATATCTTCCTAATATCTTTAATATCTTTCCAGCCGGTTTGACTAATCACCACAAAACTATCCAGACCTATAGCGTTTTCGACATTTTGTGATGAAGGAAATTTTAGTGGTGAAACGTTAAGGGGGTGCAACGATAAGAGGGGGGTCAAGGTTAAGTAAAGGTATAAGGCATTCAAACTTAGTGATATCTGTGACTGCAGTACTTTCGCAGAACTTCACAAAAAGTTAGCAAGACTAGTGTAGTACATGGTGAAGATAAGTCATTACCTAAATGGATAATGACTGACTTCAAGCCATGTTGTTTATAAGGACACCTTGCCAGTGTTTTGACTTACGGCCTCAGATATAGGTAAGTATTAGACTTTACATTTTTTCCCTACCTATTACTACTTTAGTAAAGTGGCACTAAGTAGGGAAAATGCTTCTAAAGGCCATATGTACAAATGAATTTTGCATTTCCTAATGGTATGAATCGCAATTTTCGGCCATTAGGAAATGCAAAATGTAATTTCGGTATGTATGAAAGGCATTTATGGTGGTGCTAAATGCGATTTCTGTCTAGTAGAACCATTCTGGAAATTGCTAAATAGGAAATCACTAATAAGAATGTCCAAATAGCGAATCGCTAACCGCATGTACAAAAGCTTTCCTAATTGTGAATAGTCACAAAATGCTATTTAGGAAATGCAATTAACATCAATCTGAATCAGGTGGTAACCAGGTGCAACCTAAAAGAAGGCACCCAAAATGCATCTGGCTCTTTCAGAATGGCGGCCCTCTATGTTTTGGCAAAGAGGATGAGGATTTTGGCTATGAGGTAGAGAAGGAGGAGGAGACAGGAGAGGATATTTAGGGTGATTGTCACTCTTTTTTAACAGACAGAGGAGAAGATTTTTGAGAAGTACAGACTCAGTAGTGAGGTCATCCTGGACTGAATTGCTTAATTACAACCTCATTTTCAGATCCCAACACTGAGGAACAATGAAATGCCACCACATGTACAGGTATTGTGTTGCTTACCAATCTTAGCTTCTGGCAATTACCAGGGGGTCATAGCAGGGGGGGTGTCACCAAGTGCCTTTTCCAGGATCTTTTCCAGGTTTATGGGTATCATGGTTAGCAAAGGTAACCAATACATATATTTCCCAATTACCCCCCAATTATTTCAAAGAGACCAAATTAATGTTCTACCAGGTAGCAGAGTTCCCCAATATTATTGGCTGAGTTGATGAAACATATATTGCCATATGACCCCCCCTCAGTAAATGAATTCATATACAGAAACACTCAATGTGCAGGTAGTATGTGATGCCTCCTGTATCATAACAGACCTTGTGGCCAGATTCCCAGGCAGCACCCACGACTCCTTCATATTCCGCCACAGTGGAATACAAAACTGACTGTTACAGAGTGAATTTGGCAATTGTTTTTTACTAGGTAAGAGAATTGCTGACTCAATGAATACAGTGGCCAGAACTGTTTGTGTAATGTGTCCTAATGGTTTTTCTTCTCATGCTGTTAAGGTGACAGTGCATATGCCTTGCATCCCTTGATACTCACACCATACTTGACTCCAAGGACAAGAAGTGAAAAGCAGTACAACAGGGCACACAGAACAATGCGCTCCATCATTAAGTGGACCTTTGGGATACTGAAGTCCAGGTTCCACTGCCTCCACAAGACCGGTGGAGGACTACTATACAGACCTGAGATGTGCTGTAAGATCATCGCCACATGTGTCATACTGCACAACATCGCCATGAGGAAGGGTCTGCACAACATAACTATTGAGGACAAATCTGACTAAGATGATTAATTACTACCACTACAGGTGCAGCAGGATGGGACAAGTGCAGAACAGGGTCATGCACGACACACAGAGATCACCAACAACTATTTTTGAGGTAAGAGTGATTATAACATCTAAGAAATGGACATCACACATGATGGTAATGCATGGTGTATAACTGAAAGAGCACCTTTTATTCGGATTGTGACAATAATGTATCTCTCCTAAATCAACAGTATCCATTGTGGATGTAACATTGTGTCAGCTAGGTAACAAAGTATGTAATTGCAAATAAAAAACGAAACAGTAGACTCATGACTGAGTGTTCAGTGGATTTACTTCTTCTGACCTTGGGGTTAGGTGCCTTGTCAGCAACACTGGCCTGTGCAGAGTAGACATGTCAGAACCAGAAGTGTTTCAGTGTGTAAGCCTGGTACTGCATGCCTACTGCATAGATGTGGCAATGAAGCCAGAGACCTCTTCGCTCTTAGGTGGGGTTAGAATGTGTGGGACACAGAGGTTTTTGGTCTGTATATTTTCAAGGGCTGTGGTCCCTTGAACTAGCCCATGTGCAACATCCTGACCTGACAGCAGTGCCCCATGTCAGTCTGTATGTTTACAGTTCTCCTTGCTAGAGTTGTTGAGGCTACTGCCAATCAGATTATGGAACAGATGAAGGCATAAAAATGTGCCAGGTACTGCCTGTGCCTTTGTCTCTGCACACAGTGCTCCTTCTCCATGGCAGCAATCCACCGGTCTTGCCCTTTCTGCAATTGCAGCATTGATCTTGACATTCTTAGAAGATGCCTTTTGACAGTCCTGATTTGTTTGGTTTGCAGGCACTGTACAGGGATGATGGACTTCATCAAGCCACCAAACACTGGAGAACACTCTGCCATGTCGTCTGACACATTCTCATTGTGGACTGTTGCCGATTGGCCTCTATGCTGTCTGAGTGTTCTGCCCACAAATGTTGTTGTGTCCCTGCTTTGTGATTGTCCCTCATCACCGTCCACAAAGTCTCGTAGTGGGGCAGCGGTTGCTCTCCTAGCAGTTGGAGTTGGAGTGATGGGCATATGAGTTAATAATGTGCCTTCCTCCATTTCCACATGCTTGCCTGTGGCATCTTCAGCCTCAATTGTTTCTGACACATCATGGGTGTGATCTGCAGAAATTCATGTATATAGTTAGTGCAAATAAAAGGTTAATGTCTGTTCACTACATTGTTGTAACTGTGCATCATGTGTTTGTGACATGTTTGTGATGTACAGATATGTGGGCTGTGGTCATCAGCACACAGTACAGCATGACACTTTAGTGTACTACAACTCCCAGGATGCATTGCCAAGGTAGGTCAAGCATCTCAATAGTTATTTATGCTCTGATGTTTTATTTGGGGAATTGCAAACATTATGTTATGTTGAGTAAGTAAAGGGGAGTGGACTTACCCTGACTGCTGTCTACAGGTGTCAATGTCTGACACTCCCACCACACTTTCTGGTTTCAGAGTCCCCTCAATGAGTGTCTCCATGGGAGTGAGGGGGATGTTTGGTGAGTCCACTGCCTGTGCCATGACCCTCAACCATCCTGCTGGCCACCTTCTCCTTTATGAGGGATCTCAGATCATACTAGCGTTTCCTGATCTCGGGTATGGTCTTCTGGTCACACCAAAGGAGTTCACCTTCTCCAGGATGCTGTTCTAATCAATCAATCAATCAATCATGTCACTTATAAAGCGCACTACATACCCGCGAGGGTCTCAAGGCGCTGGGGGAAGAGTGGGTGGTGCTGCTACTGATCGAAGAGCCAGGTCTTGAGGAGTCTTCTGAAGGCCAGTAGGTCTTGGGTCTGTCGGAGGTTGGTGGGGAGGGTGTTCCAGGTCTTGGCGGCGAGGTGGGAGAAGGATCTGCCGCCGCCGGTTGTTTTCCGGATGCGGGGGACTGTGGCGAGGGCGAGGCTGGTCGAGCGGAGCTGGCGGGTGGGGGTGTAGAAGCTGAGTCGTCTGTTGAGGTAGGCTGGTCCGGAGTTGTGCCACCACGCTTTGTGTGCGTGGGTGAGGAGCTTGAAGGTTATCCTCTTGTTGACAGGGAGCCAGTGCAGGTCTCTCAGGTGGGGTGTGATGTGGCTGCGTCGGGGGATGTCGAGGATAAGACGTGCAGAGGCGTTCTGGATGCGTTGCAGCCGTCTCAGGAGCTTAGCCGTCGTTCCTGCGTAGAGGGCGTTTCCGTAGTCCAGCCTGCTGGTGACGAGGGCCTGGGTGACTGTTTTTCTTGTTTCGGTGGGGATCCACTTGAAGATCCTGCGGAGCATTCGGAGGATGTTGAAGCAGGATGAGGAAACAGCGTTGACCTGCTTAGTCATGGAGAGGGTGGGGTCGAGGATGACCCCTAGGTTGCGTACGTGGTCGGTGGGTGGCGGGGCTGTTCCCAGTGATGTTGGCCACCAGGAGTCATCCCAGGCTGAAGGGTTGGAACCAAGGATGAGGACCTCCGTCTTGTCCGAGTTCAGCTTCAGGCGGCTGGTCCTCATCCATTCGGCGACGGCCTTCATTCCTTCGTGGAGGTGGGCTTTGGCGGTGTGAGGGTCTTTGGTGAGGGAGAGGATCAGCTGGGTGTCGTCGGCGTAGGAGATGATGTTGAGGTTGTGCTGTCGGGCGACGTGGGCGAGGGGTGCCATGTAGATGTTGAACAGCGTTGGGCTGAGGGAGGAGCCTTGGGGTACGCCGCAGATGATCTTGGTGGCCTTGGATCGGAAGGGGCGAGGCGGACGCTTTGTGTTCTGCCGGAAAGGAAGGATGTGGTCCAGTCCAGGGCCTTCTCTTGGATCCCGGCGTCGTGAAGGCGTGTTCGTAGTGTGTGGTGGCAGACCGTGTCGAAGGCGGCTGATAGGTCCAGGAGGATGAGGGCTGCTGTTTCTCCGTTGTCTAGCAGGGTCCTGATGTCATCGGTGGCGGCGATGAGGGCGGTTTCGGTGCTGTGGTTGCTGCGGAAGCCGGACTGGGAAGGGTCCAGGATGTTGTTCTCCTCGAGGTAGCGGGTCAGTTGTTTGTTGACGATTTTCTCGGTGACCTTCGCGAGGAACGGGAGCAGAGAGATGGGTCGGAAGTTCTTGAGGTCCTTGGGGTCTGCCTTGGGTTTCTTGAGTAAGGCGGTGATTTCGGCGTGCTTCCAGCTTTCCGGGAAGGTTGCTGTCTCGAAGGAGATGTTGATTATTTTCCGGAGATGGGGCGCGATGGCTGTACTGGCTTTGTTGAAGATGTGGTGAGGGCACGGGTCTAGCGGTGAACCGGAGTGGATGGTGTTCATGATCTCGCTGGTGTCCTCGTCGTTGATGTTGGTCCAGGAGAGCAGGCGGTTGGTGGTTGTGGGGGCAGTGGTCTCAGTGGTTGCCGGGGCGGTCGTGGTGTTGAAGCTGTCGTGGATGTCGGTGATTTTGCGGTGGAAGAAGGTGGCCAGTGAGTCGCACAGGTCTCGCGACGGCTGGATGTCGTTGGTGTTGGAGCTGGGGTTGGAGAGTTCCTTCACGATGTTGAAGAGCTCTTTGCTGTTGTGTGCGTTGTTGTCTAGGCGGTCTTTGAGTGAGGCCCTTTTGGCGGATCTGATGAGGTGATGGTGACTGCGGGTGGCGCTCTTGTGGGCGGCGTAGCTGTCCACTGTCCGTTTGTGGAGCCAGATCTTCTCCAGTTTTCGGCATGTTCGTTTGGAGGCCTGGAGGTCTTCGGTGAACCAGGTGGCTTTCTTGCTGGTGTGGCTGTTGGGCGGATTCTTGAGCGGGGCGAGGGTCTTGGCGCAGTCGTCGATCCACTGTCTGAGGTTGCGGGCGGCGGTGTCGGGGTCGGAGGGTTCGGCGGGTGGGCTCAAGGCGAGGGTTGTGGTTAGCTGGTCTTCCGTGACTCTGCTCCAGCAGCGGCGAGGCATTTGTTCGGTGCGGTGGTGCGTGGTGGGCTTCCTGTAGGTGAAGTGGATGCAGTGGTGGTCAGTCCAGTGGGGTTCGGAGGTGTGGTTGAAAGAGACGTGTGGGCTTGCGGAAAAGATGGAGTTGAGCGTGTGGCTGGCGGCGTGGGTGGGTGTGGTCACGAGCTGTCTGAGTCCGAGGGTGGCGAGGTTGTCGATCAGGGTGGTGGAGTTGGTGTCCTTGTTGTTCTCGAGGTGGAAGTTCAGGTCCCCGAGGAGGATGTAGTCCGTGGAGGCGATGGCGTGTGTGCTGACGAAGTCAGCGATGGAATCGCTGAACTGTGGTCGGGGTCCGGGGGTCTGTAGATGAGGGTTCCTCTGAGGGTGGTGTTGGGATCGGTGTGGATCTGGAAGTGCATGTGTTCGGCGGTGCTGAGGGTGTCGTCGGTGTTGGTTGAGACTCTGAGGGTGTTCCTGTGGACGATGGCGATGCCTCCTCCGACTCCGTTGGTGCGGTCCCTGCGGGTGATCTTGTATCCGTCCGGGATGGCAATGGCGATGTCGGGGGCTGAAGCGGGATTCAGCCAGGTCTCCGTCAGGAATGCGACGTCTGGGGAGGTTGAGTCGAGAAGGTCCCAGAGTTCGATGGCGTGTTTGCGGGCGGAGCGGGTGTTGAGGAGGATGCATCTGAGGTAGTTGGGTTCTTTCCTGGGCGGTGGTTTGGCGGGGCGGGTGCTGGCGAAGCTGCAGTTCTATATCTTGGGCTTCTGGAACAGTAAGTGATGCCTTTCCAAAGAGCTGGTCCATGTCTCAGAAATGTTGACCTTCCGCTTCCTGCTCCCAGAATCCTTGTCCCCATCTTCCTTGAACATGGTGCAGTTTAATCTCATATATTCCCTTGCCAGTGGTGAAACAGGTGCACTCCTCCCTTCCAGCCCCTTCCTAGGCTTCTGGGTTGTGGCCACACACTCTATGTCTTAACTTCTTGGTCTGACATCATCATTCTGAATCCAGAATGCAACTTTTCCTAATACGTGATTTCTTATTAGAAAATCACAATTTTGCGATTTCCTAAATGGAGATTTCCTATTTGCGATTGCGAATCTGTAGAAGTCACTATTTGAAGAATCCACTGTTACATAAATCTCATTTTGTGATTCCCTAATAGCAATTTCTACAGATTCGCTATTTGGAAATTGCAAAACATAAGTTTCACACAAATGGCCCTATGATTCTAAATACTTAAAAAAAATGTGGTAGTTAAACTAAATAAATAAAAATATTTAAAAAAATATAAAACACTGTAATACTCAATATTTCACCAATATAGTATAGTACACTGTAGTTACAATTTTTAACATTTAATTATGTAAAAAAAGTGTATGGACTTGACAACATCTCCTTAAAAAAGAAACATTTACAAAAAAAATACAGTACTTACTAGGTAATAGTGCATTACTTCATAAATATTTTAAAAATGTGTAAAACAATATTAATGACGTTCTCTACCTTTACCACTTTAATAATGTGGGAATAAGTAGGGAACTACAATAAAACCTACTACTTAGCTATATCTAATTTCCTAACACAGAACACAGTCAAAGTGTAGTAAAACAATATGCTGTTTTTCATTTTCTAAAAACAGCCATTACCCAATTATGTACCGGCTTGGCATCACCATATACCACGGAATTCTGCATAGTTACCATGCTATACCATGGCCCAAAATATAACTAAGGCCTAGCTGTATTATTGTATTGCAGTACCCTTGCGTTACACATGGTGTGCCATGGGCAACATAATAGTTAATTCAGATTAACCCAGCAACACAAGCCCACCATGCGTGGCCCTGCATTGACTGGTAAAACTGGAGAAATGCATAGCAGCACAATACTCTGTTTTGAGTAACTCTGCACACCATAATGTCCATTGCTGCTACATTTTGCATTCATTTGAACACTACTGTACGCCACTACACTATACAGCACTCTACTCTACGGTATTCCAGTATAATCCACTCATGGGCACACCTCTCCACTCTATGCCACTCCACTCAAAGTCACTCTAATGTATGCTAATCTACTCTATGCTATCACACTGTAAGCAACTCCACTGCATGTCATTCCACTGGACGATACTCCACTATACGTGATTGCACTCTACACCATTCCACCTTATGCTATTCTACTGTAAGCCACTCCACTCTGCAACACTGTGCTGTATGCTATTCCACTATATGCCACTCCACTGTATTCTACTCTACTCTATGCCAATCCATTGTATGGGACTTCAGTCTATGCCACCGCATTCTACGCTATTCCATAGGACACCGCTCCAATGTATGCCACTCTACTGTATGCTATTACACTCTATCCCACTCCACTGTACACCACTTGACTGTATACTACTCCATGACATGTTATTCCACTCCACACCATGCCACTGTACAACACTCTATGCCACTTCACTCTACGCTATTACACTGTAGGCAACTTCACTCTATGCCAGTCCACTCTACACTATTACACCTTAAGCAACTCCACTCTACATCACTTAGTGTACACCACTCCACTGTTTGCCACTTCACTAAACACTACTCAACTATATGCTATTCCACTGGACAACACTCCACTGTATGCTAATCCACTGTATGCCACTACAGTTTCTGCCGCTCCACTCTCTGCTAAGCCTGGGAGGTAAAGTTTACTTCACTCACAGAGTTTTCAGAATGAAGGAACTCTGTGCTACGCGTGTAATGCAGAGTTCCAGCTAAATTCCACCATCCGGCATGTGGCGTAATTTTCTTTGCATTGGGGCATGTGTGACTTGTTTTGGCACACGTTGGTGAGTATGATGAGACTTGTGAGCATGCTCAAGTTTTGCTGACCGCTAGTGTAGTTTACAGTTTTGACGGCGCCTTCCGGGACCTTTTTTGTGACACTGGAGAGCACGAGTGTCCGTGGCTGCACCTCAAGCTGATTCTCTACTCGAGAAGCAGATAAATCTACTCAAAAAGACATTTTTGAGTTACTAATCCAACTGACCGTTCAAATAGTTTTTTAGTGTGAAAAGCCTTCTTTTTGTATTAACTTTTTTTTTCAACAAGAAGGAAGTGCCCCAGAAACTCCAACTTCCTGCTCCTGTCCAGCAGGCTTCATACAGTGCTTCGCCCATCTCCTGGTCACTTTTCATTTGGATTTGGACCTGGAAGAATCACTCCCTTTGTCAGCGGCATATTTACTATTGGATTTAAGGTCTATGTTTTTATGATGTCACAAGTGAGTTCAAAAACTGTAGTATAAGGGTGTTGTTTCTTTCATAGAGGGCATGCACCAAAATGTATTTGTACTTTTATTCGATTTTTAAAATGTATTGTGATGCGTGGCCTGCAGTTTCAGTAGGGGCCTAGCTATTTGTTTGCATTTAATTTTTCTTCTTTTGAAAAGGAAAAATGTTGCACAGTTCAGTACATTTTCTTCAAGTTTGTTAATAAATTTGCAATATTCATTTATTTTACTATGTGGCCTAGTCTGCCAATGGGCCATCCAGCTAGTAAGCCCAGTACTAGTCATGGGTATATGAAACAACTGTTTCTGTGGTATATGTTGTTTTAAGACATCATTTATGGCAGGAATAACATTGTATTAAATTAAAAATGTGGTGTTTTTTGGTATTTCATGCTTTCTTTCTGCAACAAGTGTGTAGGTGAGGTAATATTTGATGTCTTGAGAGAATGTGTGTAGTTGTAAAATTTGTATAAATCAGTTAATCTTCAGTTTCGACATTGCTGAATTAATTGTAGTGTTTTTTTCAGTGTTACCATGCCTTCTTTGTCTGGCAGGTGTGTGTTTGCCATAGTCCACCATTTGTCTTTGTTCTCTATACCATGTGGTCAGCGGTCATTTTGTGTAATCAGTGTCCCTAGGCCTGTATGGGTTCCCTTGTTTTTCATGCCTCCTTGCTTAGTGTTTGACCATGTGGCCTGTAACCATTTTGTGTAGATAGCCAGTGTTATTTTGCGATATAACTGCATATGTTCTTTGTTGTGGCCATGCCTCCTTGCTTGTTAATGTTGGTTGACCATGTGGCCAGTAGTGGTTTTGTGCAGCCACTCTTTTTCCAGTTTTAAGAGCCATTTTCTTGGGAGATTGATAGGAGAGGGCAATGCCTTTTTGTTTTTGTTAATTATTTTTTACTTTTACCTGACATCAGTTTAATAATATGCTTGAGGATCATTGTAGTATATGTATATTATGAACAGAGTTTTATATTAAATGATTTCTTTGCATTTTTCCCCTGCTCCTCCTTGCCTCCCCCAATTTCTTTTTCATAGTCCCCTAGTACCCAAAATACACATTGGGCCCGATTCACAGAACTAACTTACTACAAAATCCTAAACTTACTACCATTTTGGTATTCACAGAAGGCACTTACTGATTTTGGTATTCACAGAAGGTACTTACTCATTTTGGTATTCACAGAAGGCACTTACTCATTTTGGTATTCACAGAATGCACTTACTCATTTTGGTATTCACAGAATGCACTTACTCATACTAACTTTATGTCCGCACTCGGGCCGGAGATTCCGGCCCGCTGGTGGAGATTCCGGCCCGCTGGTGGAGATTCCGGCTCGGAGGTGGAGATTCCGGCCCGATGGTGGAGATTCCGGCCCGATGGTGGAGATTCCGGCCTGATGGTGGAGATTCCGGCCGGTGGTAGAGATTCCGGCCGGTGGCGGAGATTCCGCCACTGGCCGAAATCTCCACAACTGGGCCGGAATCTCCACCATCGGGCCGGAATCTCCACCATCGGGCCGGAATCTCCACCATCGGGCCGGAATCTCCACCATCCGGCCGGAATCTCCACCTCCGGCCGGAATCTCCACCACCGGGCCGGAATCTCCGGCCTGAGTGTGGACATAAAGTTAGTATGAGTAAGTGCAGTCTGTGAATACCAAAATGAGTAAGTGCATTCTGTGAATACCAAAATGAGTAAGTGCATTCTGTGAATACCAAAATGAGTAAGTGCCTTCTGTGAATACCAAAATGAGTAAGTACCTTCTGTGAATACCAAAATGGTAGTAAGTTTAGGATTTTGTAGTAAGTTAGTTCTGTGAATCGGGCCCATTGAGTTTAACTGCTGGTTCTTCCCTCCAGACGTCGCCTGCGTCAGTGGCACCAGAAAAGAGAAAAATCCAGGCTACTATTACGGCCATGTTTAGGCAGGAGGGACTGTAGGAACCCAGCCACCCAACTTCACATTTGGAGAATGCAAAATTGGCTAAAATATCAGCGGTGGACCTCCTCACATTTTCTTTTGTGGACGGAGTGGGTTTTTTAGAATTTGTGGCACCATCTGCCTGAAATGGAAGGTTCCCAGCTGGACCTATTTTGCCAGAGTTGCTGTTCCAGTGCTCCATCATGATGTGCTGCAATTGGCTGGACAAGCTTTGCAGCAGAGTGATGTTCACACTATCCACCTGACGACAGACATGTGGACCAGTTGTCAAGTCACTGATTACATGTGTATCACTGCACACTGGGGGCCTCATTTACAAGTCCATTGCTCCGCCGGTGCATCACTTTTTTAGATGCACCAGCGGCGCAATTTGCCTGCCCATATTCACAAGGCCATATAGTCACCCTGCTTGACTTTTCATAGCCTTGTAAATATGGACTCCTTTCACACATCACTGCATGAAAGGGGCGTTCCATCAGTGTTGCTGTGGGTGTTCCCACGCAACATCCATGGAACTTGACACATTCCCAGATTTAGAAAGTGTATCCTACACCTCCCCAGGGGAGGCATAGCAGTGGCAAAACGACGAGAAATACTTTTATTTCTCCTAGATTTGTGCTCATTCTGCAGCACACATCGAAGGAGCAAAATGCCACTAATGCTTGTTTTTGTGCAGGAAGCCCCTTCCTGCACTACGAAAATAATTCCTGAAATGCAGGCACCCTTGCACCATGGCGCAAGGGTGTTTGCGTTGGCGCATGGCTGCTGTTTGTGCGCTGGCTTGTAGATACGGCGCATTCCTGTCCTTTTATTTTGATGCATGGCAGCACAGCAGGAAAGCTTGCTGTGTTGCTGTGCATCAAAATATAGTAAATGACGCCCTGGATCTCTTTTGTGAGGGTTAGGCAACAGCTATCTGCAGGTCTCAGAGCTAAAGAAACTTTTACGGGCATTCAGTGGCATGCAACAGGAGCTGTCACCCAGAGGTCTCAGAACTGGATTTGTTTCTATGGACAATGGCAGTAATATAATTTAGGCCATGGCAGATGGTTGCTATTTCAGGGTCCTGCATTTGGTGCATTGCATCAACATCGTTATGCAGGACTTTCTAAAAAAATAAGAGCTAGTCAGAAACTTACTGACCACCTGCAGAAGAATCGGCACTCATTTCAGCCAATCTTTTAAAGCCCGGAAGCAGCTGATTCTCATTCAGCGTTCTAATATAGTACCAGTTAAAACTCTCATACAGGAGGTGCAAACACTTTGGAACCCAACCTATTACATGTTGCAATGACTGTTTGAGCAGTACAAACCAATCAATGAGTATGCCATGCAAAGAGGAGGGGATGCAACTGGGACAAGCATGACCATTGGATGGACAAATGGGGCCTAGACAAATGGTTGACAGAGATGCTACTTCCTTTTGAGATTTTTATACAGGAAGTCAGCAAGCTATCCCATTGTTGCATCTGCTACAGGACCAGTTAAAAAAGGTGTCTGAAAGATTCACAGGTGTGAACGAAAACAAAGATGCATATTACTTGGTTCAGAGCTTAATCCTTTGCTTAGTTTATAATCCAAGGCTGCAAAGAGAAATCGTGGCACCCAAAGGGTACAGCTGGGCCACAGTACTTGATCCACAGTACAAAACAATACTGGCCACTTTCATTCCCACACCTGGGTTGAAGTTCTGGGGTGCCACCTTCAACTTCCAGAGAGGGCAGGCCAGTTGTCTGACAGCAGCCAACACCAGAAACAAGAACACTGGCAGCAACAACAACAACAGGAACAGAAGAATCTGCCCCAACCTCTGCATTGGCTTGGTTTCAAGTGGAAGGTCTTAAGTCCAGTACAGAGGAGAAGGCTAAAGAGGTTGAGCAAATGGCTGCACCTATGATCATTCAGAGGATGCTCCAGGACTACCTGGGTGACCCAAGAGAGGTCTATGTGGATCACAGCCCATTGGTGTAATGGTATGGGAAGATGCGCCAATGGCCATAGCCCAGCAGGCTTGCAATAAGGTATCTGACTTGTCCTGTAGGCAGTGTGTCTGCTGAGCGTATGCTGAATGGAGTTGGAGCAGTTGTTACAGTGAGAAGGACCAGTCTCTCACCTCAAAACGTAGAGAGATTGACCATAATCAAAATGAACCAACATTTCATACCACACAATTACACTGTTCCTGTAACAGTACAGGAGGAAGAGGAGGGTTATCGGCCACAATCAAGTGTGCTAGCTGACCACTTTCTGGGTGAACCACTTGAGTTTGAGGATGAACTCTACTTCCAGGGCTGAGTATGGCAGTGCCACCATACAACTTTTTAATTATTTCTCATTGAATTTATTTCTATGCCAAAAAAGTAGCTAGTTGAACATCATGTTTGTGTCAGATTTATGCCACCATTTGTTGTCACATATATGGCCAGATTGGACTTGGACCAGTGTGCAGTGTAGAAGCCTCCACAATTCCTTCTTGATATTGGAGACAATAGCTGCCTCCTTGCATACCTATCCTTTTTTTGCATCACTTAGCAGGGGTGCCCCAGAAGGTCATTGATTTACAAGAGTGCCAATACTAAATTTCAATGTTTTGCACATGTCAAAGATACAACTATGTACCTACTAGCAACCTACCTGTGCTTGGATTGGAAGAGGTAACTACAACTATTGCAAAAATTAATGAATCTTTGCAAGTGATTATTGATGATGTATGTGGTGGCAGACAGTGAGGGAGGGTGTTCTATTAATAGTAAACTTGATTTTGATGAATTGCAATGTTTGGTGACTGATGGGTGATCATTTTCCTGAAGGTGATTGACCTTTGTTTACAAAATTACTTAGCAAAAATGTACCTGTACGGTCCACTCCTTTTTTCAGGTTCTTCAGAGACCAGGCCAATCACTTTAGTTAACAAACACAAATCTATTCAAAATACAGTAATTCTGTTTCTCTACTTGTTCTTCAACAGCAGTGCTCTACACGTCTATCTTGCTTGGGTCGAGACTAGAACGGAGATTCTCTGAGTCAGGAGGAGGATGGAAGGACTCAGGGCAGGACTACCTCATCAACAGCTAGAAGAAGGGAGTTATCAACTTCAGAATTCAAAAGGGAAACCATGACTCCGAGGCCTATTACTCAGCTATGTGGAATGGAGAGAGGAGCGTTGATTTGGGAAATGCTGCTGAATGCGTGTGTTACACTGGTGTCAAAATATGAAAGTCCTCTTATGTGGTTGTGGTCAGGGGGCCTGCTGCTTGTGAGACTGACTTGTGTTATGATGTCACATCATTATCATCATCATCATCATCATCACCTGATGCAACCACTTGGCTAAATGTTATAATGACAGTTGTGAGATTGATCAGCCCGGTACATGCAGCTACTTGTCTGTGATCTGTTGTAAATTGCTCCGACTTCTCAGTTAATCGATCTGCCATGAGTGATAACATGAATGATTGCAGCAGCCTATGCGCATGCTCTGCCTCTGAGTCTTGGTAGTTGGCACACTCCTAATAAAGCGGACTTTTTGTCCTTCTCCTTGACTCTACATTATCATTTCTGTTTACAATCTGCAGGCCTCTTCTTTTCTTGCACGAAAGGCGAAAGCTCCATACCACTCCTGCTTACCTTACTGGACCGGTTTAGCTAGGCACCCAAGACGGACGTTCTAAGAAGAATGCAGATGCACCGCCCAATTTGGCAATACAGTATCATTTTTCTTTTAAACAATCAGAATTTTTAGAAATGTGTGGCTGCACAAAATTTGGTCAGAGTTGTACAGCAGACTGTTGACACCCTCACTGTGGGACCAGGAGCCCCATACCTCTGTGCCTCTGACACCTTTTTTGACCTCTCAGTACCCCATCTCATTGCCCCTCAAATGTTCCCTCCTGGTACCTAAACTTTGGTAGTGCACCAACCGATTTTCAAGCTCTTCCTATTTGCTCTCCATTTACATTCTCCCAGTAACCCAGGTGCTTCGGTCACAGTTCAGTCTCATACGACCGGTTGGATGCACATTGCTCGGGTATCCACTATTCAGGCACTTACCACTCCATACAGCCCCTCTCTGCACACCAAGACTACACTTCTTTTCACTCCTACAAAATTTGTATTTCTCAAACATACATGACAGATCATTTAGATATGTAATAAAACATGGGGGGCTACCCCGAGCACACAAAATCACTATTTGCAGTCCAAAGTATTGAGACAGTCTCTATAAGTTGTTCCAACTTTTCTATTCTTTATTCCAATATTCACAGTTCAATCAGGTCGTTTTCCAAGATACAGCTTGATGCAAGGGTAAATTCACAGATAGCCAACACGTGTTTCATCTTGTGCTGTAAAAGACACACAATTGATGGACGGAATGCAGAACAAATCAAAACATTCACCCCCAGTCAAGAGATCTGGGTTAAATCCATCATTCTTTTGCTCACCATGCCACCCCAGTTTAGACCTGGCCATATGCAAATCAGTCTTGACCCTGTGCCTCATGGGAACAGTCCAGCCCGAACTGCCAAGCCAGGTCCTCCCTGGACCGGAAACAAGCATCCTAGGACCGGTTTCGGGGTTTCAACCCTCTTCAGCCAGGATAGCTTGATTCCAGTGGCACAGTGAGCCCAGGACCCACGTCTGGGCATACCTGGCGCACTTAGGGCGAGAAAGCAAAAGACACACAATTGATGGACGGAATGCAGAACAAATCAAAACATTCACCCCCAGTCAAGAGATCTGGGTAAAATCCATCATTCTTTTCCTCACCATGCCACCCCAGTTTAGACCTGGCCATATGCAAATCAGTCTTGACCCTGTGCCTCAAGGGAACAGTCCAGCCCGAACTGCCAAGCCAGGTCCTCCCTGGACCGGAAACAAGCATCCTAGGACCGGTTTCGGGGGTTCTGTATTCTGTCCAATTGTTGTTTTTGCATTTGTCACCCCGAGTGGGACGGGTATGCCCAGACGTGGGTCCCGTGCTCTCATGCCACTGGAGTCAAGCTATCCTGGCTGATGAGGGCTGAAAGCCCGAAACCGGTCCTAGGATGCTTGATTCCAGTCCAGGGAGGACCTGGCCTGACAGTTCGGGCTGGACTGTTCCCATTGGGCGCAGGGTCAAGACTGATTTGCATATGGCTGGGTCCAAACTGGAATGGCATGGTGAGCAAAAAAACGATGGATTTAGGCCCAGATCTTTGTACTGGGGTGAATGTATGACATTGTTCTGCATTCTGTCCATCAATTGTTGTTTTTGCATTTGTCACCCCGAGTGGGACGGGTATGCCCAGACGTGGGTCCCGTGCTCTCCATGCCACTGGAGTCAAGCTATCCTGGCTGATGAGGGCTGAAAGCCCGAAACCGGTCCTAGGATGCTTGATTCCAGTCCAGGGAGGCCCTGGCCTGGCAGTTCGGGCTGGACTGTTCCCATTGGGCGCAGGGTCAAGACTGATTTGTATATGGCTGGGTCCAAACTGGAATATCATGGTGAGCAAAAAAACGATGGATTTAGGCCCAGATCTTTGTACTGGGGTGAATGTATGACATTGTTCTGCATTCTGTCCATCAATTGTTGTTTTTGCATTCATCTTGTGCTGTAGCACAAAAAAGACTTCTTCAGGGCTGATAGGATCTCCAGTATCTTACACTAATAAATTAAACACTTCAATCTTGATATATCTCCTTATAGTAGTGTATAAAAACACCCCTTCTAACTTGCTACTATAATCCTTGCAAGTGAGGGGGTCGATAAAGTCCTTTAGTGAGCACCACTCTAGACGCATACTTTCAGCTCTTTACAGTGCCCTTTACTTCAGTTGAGCGCCCATAGTGTGGTCTTTACCTGGTTACCAAGCAGGAATTGTTAGATATGTAATAACTTGGGTCTCTGGGGCAGTAAGACTCTTATCGCTGCATTTTGTTTTACTGTGCCATACTCATTCCTTCATTTCCTTCCACAACAGATTGATGATGAAGTGTTGCTGATCGCTTGATAAATATTGTTGATGTGTAGTATTTGTCTTTATCACACCTTTCCCTAAATCATCTTTTCGATCCATTCATCAAACCCCTAACCCTCTTCACCTTCTTGAGGTGTGACTTAATTACCACTATAAAGGGAACACACACTTGGTGGGGCGGTTGTGGTGAAAGTGACACCAACTCAATGCGGGATCTTCTATTACCTGAGCAACAGCCCACACCGGACCCAGTTACCCACCCATGCATAAAAGGGATCCATATTTTAGATATGAAACATCATTTGTCAGCATCATCATTCAGGCCTTGTGTTGCATAAATGCTTAACCTTGTGGACTACACTCCTGACTCTGAGTCCACTTCTCCTCACTCGAGGATTTTGTAACTTTAGTTTTACTTAAATAATTGCTCAGAAGATGTTACTATTGCTTGTTTTTGTTATAATATCAGGTATTTTTTTCTTTATTGTGTAATAGTGGTAGTAATTTGGACTCAGTCTTTGCAAAGCTATGATATAAATATATAACCCACTAACTCTGTGTTTTTCTTTCAATTGAGTTGCCAGTGATGGAAAATCCTTTTGATCAATTCTTCAGTTGGAGCTCAGCTAGCTGGGAGTGAGACTGCCAGCTGCAGGCAGTGCTAATGATGTTGTTGCCAGGATGCTGGAGGCGCTGGCTGGAAGAACTGGGGCCCAGGGCATCGGCAGATGCCTCAGCCTCCTCCTCCTCCAGACCCACCAGCCCTTGATGTTGTTGTGATGCCTTCCCTGTTAGCACACTAGCCTGCTACTACTATCACCACCACTAAGAAGGCACCTTGGGAAACCCTACAGTACATTTTGGAAGATTGAGAAAGGTAACAGCCATTGCTTTATCTATTCAGGTAAGAGAACTATGGAGTGAAAGGAAGTAGTTTAGCTAGTAAGTAACTAACTACTACTCCAGATAATTACTTTGACTTTCCATATTTATCTAGGTTGTTGAAGGCAATACAGGCAATGGCAGCATACCCTACCCCACTAATGGTCAATAATACAGTTACAGATGTTAGTAGGATACAGGTATAAATAACTATAACTAACTGGAATACATACACGTTGATAAGTGTTACAATGAAGAATGATACGCATGAAGGCTTGTAGATAAAAGTTATTGATTTATTCTTCAAGTTACTTCATAGGTTACAGGTTACAGCAGCCTCCTCGCTGCTCAGCCCTTCCACACCAACTGATTCTCCCTTCAACACAAACACACTGAACATTCCGATGACCTCACCATTGGCTGAGCAGCAAGGCAGAGAACCTCAAGAGGGAGGATGCATTAAGTAACAAGTACATTATAAAACATATCCCCCCATATAATGATCATAAACAATCAAATGTATGAAGATGATAAGACACACATATGACAGCAAGGGAGGATGCATAAAACAACAAAAAT
This sequence comes from Calotriton arnoldi, assembly GCA_963921515.1. Taxonomy (NCBI): domain Eukaryota; kingdom Metazoa; phylum Chordata; class Amphibia; order Caudata; family Salamandridae; genus Calotriton; species Calotriton arnoldi. The sequence continues at coordinate 240,523 of CAWUFW010009630.1, read as the reverse complement.
ATTATAACACATCTCTCCCCTTATAGTGATCATAAACAAACAAACGAATGCAAGATGATAAGACACATTCTTTAAATCAGTGGATGATGATCCACCATAACTCACACTACAAACTACGGGTACCACAACACCACACCACACAGAGTACCCATCTCACCTCATACTAAGGCACAACACTGCGGCAGGACCAGGGATTCTTAACCCTCTACTGCACAAACCCACAGGGTATAATTACAACCCTAAAACAGTGGATACTAAACAACACCACGCCTCAAATCCAAGGCACAATACTAATGGCAGGACAGGTCTAACCTCAAAGGAAAAGGATAAGACTCAACCCATACCAAAACAGGGTATCTTTAAACCCAAAACACTCTCAAAAAATACTATGGGTTTCTTTAAACCCAAAACAAAATCCAGGGTATCTTTAAACCCAAAACACTCTCCAACATTCTATGGTTATCTTTAAACCCAAAACAAATTCAGGGTGTACTTAACCCAAAACACTCTCGAAACATACTATGAGTATCTTTAAACCCAAAGCAAATTCAGGGTGTACTTAAACCCAAAACACTCTCGAAACATACTATGGGTATCCTTACACTCAAAACAAATTCAGGGTATCTTTAAACCCAAAAAAACATACTCAGAAAAACGTGGCAAAGGAAGCATACCAACACGAGAGATCCACTACCCACAACAAAACCAGGGTGTTAACCCAAAGTGACTTAAGGCTAAAAGCCAATAAGCACATAACACTAATAAATGAACAGACATATGACCGTAGCACACACCACAGCACAGCAACATTTATAGTGAAGTGTCCCGAAGTAAAAATTTTTAAAGTGAATAAATTACACCATGGATTAAAACTATAGTCACAAGAAACCAAGATCATCCCTGTAAAGAATTAAAAAAAACATGAAAGCTTCTCGAGCAAAAGTCATTTTACTGACTTTCCCAAAAGTCAGTGTAGGCAGAATTCTTCAGAAAGTTATTCCAAATTAGGTCATTAGATTAATGCTGGGACGCTTTGATGCAATGTCAGTGCGGGCAAAACACATGAAGAATATACACCTTGGGTCGCTGAGATGCTCACCAGAATAGTGAATGTCTGTCCCTCCTGTCAAAACAATGAAAAGAGACGCTCACCGACAACCAGGAACAGCGGCAACAACTTCCTCAGCATAGCGTGCCAGACAGAAAATGGCGGCACGCAATCTTACGGAGCGCCGGGTGGCTCCAAGCACGCACTTGCTGTACAGCATGAGAGCTCTTCCCCACTCCACGAGCTCCAGATTCCATGGCTCGCGCTGGTCACAACGCTCGAAAAGAGACCGTTGGAGACAAGTGAGCAAAGGGATTGAAAAGTATTATTTTTCTTTTTAAAAACAAACATGCGCGGCGGACGAAAGTTGAAAAGAAGTTACCGTAGTAGCATTAATCACCGCACTACATGCCGGAAAACAGTTACCTTAGTAGTACTAATTGCCGATATTCAAGTCACCCAACCAGTTCAATGAAAGCACGTAGGCGGGTGAATAAGCTCCTGCTCGTTGCGCCTGGCACGTTGCTCTTCCCCACACGTACTGAGAGGACTCCCTCCATTTGTAACACCACCGAACACAGACTCTGGGAACACTTTTCCCTTGACTCACTTCCCAGCGTGGACCAAGGAAACTCCTCTTCCTTGTGACACTTCCAAACAAGGGATCTGCAGATGCCTCGCAGTTGTCGCTGCTGTACTTCACAACACAGACTCTGAAAACTCATCATCCCAATGGCACTTCAGAAAACGGGCTTTGGGGACTCCTCCTACTTGTCACTCTTCTCAGCATGAACTGTGGGGAAAACTCTTTCTAATTGCTCCTTCATGACACGGAGACAGCCCAGATCAAGCGTGCTGTACCCTGTCTCAAGAGGCCACAACAACAAGATTTGAGATTTCAAATACAGTGAGCCACTTATTTGATTTCATGGATGCTGTGCAGAGTGAGCCTTCAAGTACAGTAAGACTCTTCTTTTATTACATGGACGCTTCCCATAAGGTGCTTTTCATGTACATTACTACATAAATTTTGAGGAGGCTGCTCCTGGTGGGGCATATTATTGGATCATATCATCTTCCTGTAACCTGTAACCTAAGAAGTAATCTCAAGAATAAATCTACAACCTTTTCAACAAGACTTGCCTGCGCATCATTGTTCTTTGTAACAATAAGCAAATTAAAAAAACTGGCTGTGTGAAAGGCAGCAGTGCAAATTAAAAGTAAAACACAAAAAAAGACTTCAAACATAAAGTACAAGAATAATTTTCCCTTTACTTAATTTCAACAATAAAAAACATACCCTCTCCACCCACAACAGACCCACCCCTCTCCCCAAATAAATCACCCCATCCCCAACCAATGTCCAAAGAAAACTCAAAACTCTCCAACAAAGTCCAAAGGAACTCCCAGTCCCAATACCCTTCCCAATTCCCACTCTCTCCACCCACATCAAAAGTCCCTCCCACCAAAACAAAGAAAATAAAAAAGGGCTTAGAAAAGGGCATTCTCTACATTGGTCCAGAGCTCCTCCTGGTTTTCCTCCAGTCATGCCATCCAACAGTTCAGCTGCGCCAGCTGGTGCCAAATGCAGCATTGAAATTGGCAGTCTGAGCGGTAAGGGTGGGCTGCAGTGGTGGTTGTACGGGTGGTTGCCGGCGGCAATGGCGATGTTGCTGCCGGTAGAATGGAGGCACTGGTGGCTGGTTGGAGGAACTGGGGCCATGGTAGAGGCAGATGCATTAGCCTCCTCCTCCAGAGCCATCAGCCATTGATATTCAGCCCAGATGGCCCCCTTCCGTGTAGGTGGTGGATCAGCAGGAGTAGCTATATCAAGAAAGAAAAAAAAAAGACAAATTGTAAACAATGCTCTGTGCAAACACTTGTTTGAAAATATATAGTGACACAGTAGCGGTACACTGCTGGTCCCCTAGGGCCATTGGACTTTGATGTGATTACGAGTCACAGACCATTTTTTACCCGCAAATGCTTCACATAAAAGCACTGACTGGCTGAAAGGAATTAAGTCAAAATAACCGCACACCAGATTAAAAAACAGTTATGTGTTTTTTCTTTTAATGGATTTCCTAGTTAAAAACTAAATAGAGACTTTGAGTGGAAAAATAAAATAAATTACATCTCATTATTGTGTACGGCATTATGCACTATGGGGTACAAGCATTCTTGTTGTGCTAAATTAGTGGAGGCATGCTAGCTAGCTTGTTGGGTACTTTGCTACTCTCCACAGTCTGCAGCTGGGGCAGCTGTAACAGACAATTAGCTTACTTTAATTCCATTGACCCTGCTCTTCTCCAAATGCCTTTTAATTCTACCCTGACTCCACAGGTCATGTATAAAATGTCGCTATCCTGTCTGCCATAAGTAGACAGTGGGGAAAGCGGTGCACTGCAGTATAGGGAAAGAAACAGAATATATAGATTGTATTTGGCATGTTTGTTAATTAGGCTGGGACAGAACTTAGGAGTGGGCACTGAGAGGGAAGGGAAACACACCTTGTTTTTGGTGGGCAATGCAATGAAAAATGTGTAAATGCCACATTAACTGAAGCAGATGCACAGCCAATACTGCAGTGCCGAACTGAATCATGCTGCAGTTAGGTCATCAGTGGTGAAATTCCCTGGGCAGGGAGGTGATGAATGATGATAGGTGGGATACATATCTGCCTCGCTTAACAAATACAGTGAGTCAATGGAGTAGACAGAAAATTAAAATACCCCCACTTTTTACCACAGTTTTGATGAAACCATGCAAGTGAAGTAGGTAAGCAAACCCCTCTTCAAAAGAGCTCCTTTGTTTCTTCATCCAAGCAATTATCCTTTCATCCTTTCATTGTTCTATTCACCCTTTGTTACCCACCATTTAAGCTTTACATTCTCTCATCCAGGGGCATATTATCAAGCCCTTTATCGCCGCGTTAGCGGCACTTTTCTGCCGCTAATGCGGAGATATTTTTATCACACTATTAACAAGTTGCAGCTAACGGGCCTTAGCATGAGTTTATTAGCGATAGCGGCCGTTTTTCTACCTCTAAGCATGTCAGCGATATATATCGCTAATGACATGCAAAGTAGGCGTTCCTGACTAAAACTCCATTGAAACAGTCGCAAACACAACTTCCCCCTATTATCAATGCCCGCGAAGCGATAGGAAAATTCGCGCTAACCGCGCTTATCGCTGGAATTTAACACCTGAAAGAAACTTGCCTTAACCATCTTGTCAATGGGGGGTGGATTGTTGGGTTAAGTATACACTTGCCTATTAGCAAGCTTTTCATTAGGGCTGTTAATTTAGCGCTGGAATTCTCACGCTATTGCTGGTTTTACATGCTATCGCTGGATTTCCTATTGCCTTTGCGATACGCGTTGATAATACCGCGCTATCACGGCGAGGAAATCCAGCAATAAAAAAAACAGCGCTAAGCACGCTTTGCAATAAATATCGCAGATCCTTGATAATATGCCCCCCAGTCTTTCATCATTTCAATCCATCCTTCCATATATCCATCCATCCATCCATCAATCAATCCATTCACCTATTCACCCTTTTCACCATCCTTTCACCATCCATCCATGGCATTAACCCACTTGTGCATCCTTTCACCCTTTACCCTTTCACTCATACTTTAACCCACCCGAGCATGCTTTCACCCAGCCACCCATTCACCCACTCAGGCATACTTTTAACCATATACCCTTTCATTCATTCTATCACCCACCCATGCATCCTATCACCCACCTATGCATCCTTTCACCCACCCACGAATCCTTTCACTCAAATACCATGTCCCCTATCCTTCTTTTAACCTTCCAGCCTTCTTGCCCTTTTCCATCAAACCATCATGTTTAGCATTCATTATGAGCTTTTGTCCGCTGAGTTGATAGATAGCAGATAGAAGAGGTTATTAAGAACTCAACCTTCACTGGAGCTGCTAAGGTGGGGGGGTTCACAACACCCTTGCAGTGAGTATACAAGTAATTGTCAATAAGCAAGCAATGTGACTTATCACTGCTCATCCCTGCTGCCACTGGTTCTCCCCCTCCAACCAAAATACAACTGCAATACATCACTACAATTCGGTTAACAGTATCTTCCATCAAAAATATCACTTTGGGCATTTTGTTGGTTGACAATGTTAGTCAAGCCAACCAAATACTTTTTGTAATAGAGGGGCAGAGCTATGATGACTCTGAGTCATTGAAGTGCAATGAAGAGATGGAATAAATCGGTCAATGAAGGACAAATGGTTTTGGTTGGCAAATGCAATGGGACCGTCCTCATACTACTTTCCTGCCATGCTGTTCTGTCATCGAAACTTCTGGTATACAACACAACATTAGGGGGTCCACCATGATCATGGCCGCTCTCTTGTTTTACTGTTTGAACATGAGAAAGGAAAAGAAAGCCTTCTCAACAAACATGCATAGAATAGCTTACTTGGGCCTCCAATCTTTACAATAGAGTACCTAAAATCTGTTCTCTTAGACTTACAGTACCAGTCCACAAGATATATAAGTGGAGAGAGAAAGCTTACTAACAAAGCAGAAGAAAACTACTGACTAGTACAAACAGAAGGAAGTCATGTACAGAAACATGAAATTAGTAAAAAAGTATAATGCACGGATAACAAGAATTTAACAAACATTAGATAGAACGTAGAGGAGTTGAAAAACAGGAGACAGACACAGTATAAAATACACAGAAAAATTATCCTAAATAGTGAGAGATAAAAGTTAGGGAAATAATAATAGTATTAACAGGAGGACTTACTGGGGCCAGCAGATCCGTCGACCATGGCACTGGTAGTGGCAGCCATGGCTCTCTGACCCGCCTCCGATGCCCTCTTCATGTCCTTGGGTGCTGATGTAAGAAATAAAGATAAAAAAAATAAGTTGTAGTACTGTTAATCTCCCAAACATTATTTTGACAGGTAAAGGTAAACACAATAACATTGTATTTTTCTAAATGAGATCTCCTATACTACTAGTATCGAGTTGGCCTATTCCCAATTTCCTACACCTAAACCCTATTTCAAATTTCCTAAACCTAAACTACATTTCGAGCTACTAATGAATTGCAACTAATGATCTTTGCTTCTCATCTCATTCTCAACCCACTTTGAATAGCCAACTCATTCTCCCTTTTCAGTGCATGGATGCATACTACACATCATGGAGACATTGCTTGGGACTGTACGAGCTCCATAAAGAAAGGCACAGAGAATGCTAACTCATTTATTACTACTACCACTATCTTAGTGGCAGGACAGAGGAGTTTGCAATGCCTTTTATAATATAATAATCAGCCCAAGCGAGCGCAGACGAGTACGATTAGGTAGCGCCAAGCACCTGGCTAGCTCAAACTGGATCACATAATATTCATAACGTAAACTTAACTTATCTCTGAGTGTGAACATCATGCTATTTGAAAAACAATTGTATTGTAGAACACAAACAACAACAAAATAATTACTCACCAAGCCCTGCAACCTTGATGACCAGCGGGTCAAGCAGGTCCTGCTCCTGGTCCAGTAAGTCCACCCAGTGGTACATCAACTGCTGCTGGGTGCCCTGACACCACTGCTCCAGGGCACACACCAGTGCACCCTCACCCACAGCAGCCGACACTCCCACGGGACACACCCACTCCCAGGCCTGCTGCCAGCATAGACAGGAGGTGGAGCTGCACATAATTAACAAGTGCGGCTACCTCAGCCTCTGAAAAAATGCTGCTGGGGTGCACCCTTGGTGGCGACGGCAAGCTGTGCGGCTAACAGCCGTACTGGCGTCACCACTTCCTGTCTCTCCCTGCTCTGCCGTGGTGCTGGGTGGGGAAAAAAAATGAAGAAATAGAGGAAAAAAACAATTAATAGAAGAAGGAAGGAAGATCTAAGGAAGTAAAGAAAAACCAAACAAAGTAACAGAAAAAAATGCAAAAACTGAAAATACACCAACACAAAGACACACACTAATAAAATAAAGGTAAATGAGGGGTGGATGAGTGGGACAGGGGAGGATTGGAATGTTTTGAGGTGGATAGAAAAATCAGGCGCAGCGCCATGCACAGATCATAAAGCAGGTAAAACTAAATGGCCACGCCAATGCGGACCTTGTGGTGCTGTTTGTGCTGTTTTATTTAGTATGGAATGCACTACTGGCACAAAAAATGCAGCGCAAACAGCCAGGCAAGCATTATTCCACTCTCTTTCAGAGCTGTGCTGAAGTTTTTTCGGACCTCCGTGGAATTTCGTGAGTTACACCCAGGCCTACTCTACGCCACTCCATTCTATCCGATTGGATGCCACTCCACTGTAAGCTATTAAAATCTACCCCTAACCAGTGTATGCCACTCCTGTCTGCACCACTCCATTGTATGCCACTCCACTGTATGCTACTCCACTCTATGCCAATCCAACCTAGAGCACTCCACTATATGTTTTTGCACTGTATGCCAGTATGCTATACACTACTCTTCGCCACTATTGTGCATGCAACGCCAATCTATGTCACTCTATTCTACACACTATGCTATTACACTCTACTCCCCTCCAGTGTATGCCACTCCAGTCTACACTACTCCACTGTATGCCAATGCACTGTACGCTACTCCCCTATACGTTATTCCACTCTATGCCACTCCACTCTACACCATTTCACTGTATGCCACTCCTCTAGATGCTACTCCACTCTATGCCACTCCATTTTATGCTAGTCCATTGCACGGCATTCCACTGTACACCACTCCACTGTACACTATTGCACACTACGCTATTCCACTCTATGCCACTCAACTGTACTCCACTGTACGCCACTCCACTCTACGCCACTCCACTGAATGCCATTACACTATACGCAACTTCAGTCTGCGCCACTCCACTCTATGGTATTCCACTCTACCCTACTCCACTGCATGCCACTCCATTTTCGCTATTTCCTTGGATATCATTCCACTGTATGCCACTCCATTGTATGCTATTACACTCTACCCACTCCACTGTACACCACTCCGGTCTATGCCACTCCACTATACACTACTACACTATATGCTATTACACTCTATGCCACACCACTGTACACCATTCCATTCTACACTACTCCACTGTACGTCACTTCACTGCACGTACTCCTCTATATGCTATTCCACTCTACACCACTCAGCTCTACGCTATTCTACTCCTTGGTTAAAATATTAACTTGGTTTTCCCCTATCTGTTCCGCCAGCCAGTTCACACAAGACGGCTCCAGATTTTGCTGCCCATATCCTTGGCCTTTCTGCCTTTGCACTTAAACAGACTATTTTTGGTATAATAACAAGAATAATAAAGTGCAATCCACTGATGAAATGATGGGGGTTCAGGATTTAACCATTCTCTTGCAATGCAATTTCTAGCAATAACCATAGCCACAAACTATGGGTATCTAATTATTGGGCTTGAGACTGTCTGACTTTCTAGCCCCAATAAAATTAACTGTGACATCACCTTCATTCATGTCCCTGTGATGATGGATAAGAACTCGCCAATCTTTGCTCAATACGTACCCAATGCAGCACAGGTGGCGAACATATGAAGATCACCCCCCTCAGTGTTACCACATCTTGGACAAACTTGAACAATCAGAATTGAGGCATCTTTACCTTTTATACAATTTGACAGGGGTATAATATAAATTCCAAATTGTTTTAAAATGTAAATTTTTTAACCTGGCAGAAAACAAAACTTTATGCCTCATTGTTAACAACTCCCGAAAATACACTGCCCCTCCGTTTTTATTGATCTTACCTGCCCGCTTCCCTGATAGTAGCTCAACACCGTTAGCCTCAAATCAGAGTGCTGCTGATATAGCTTCTCGACAGTAAATCCCTTCCTTGAAATTGTTAAGTCTACTATAGGAATTTCTGCCATATTAATCTCATTTTGATTTATCATGTACAAAAAGTGTCTGATCAGAAGAATACTTGAAAAAATTCTGTTTCCGCAACTTAAACGCATCTTGGAGAAATTTAAAAGAGCATACACTACCATCTATGAATATATCCCCAGTATGCGTAATACCAGCTTCCTCCCACTTCTTACAGTAAGTGTCATGAAATATTGATGGAAATAGAGGGAAGTCCCATACAGAAGTGTAGCAATTATATTTAGCAATTTTCATCAGAGAAGTTATTTTCTGCTATACCTTCATAGCCATCACTATGGTCTTAAATTTAACTTTCGTGTAGTAGTTTTGCTCTGTAAATTTCAATTAAAAACTGGATCAATCAATCAATAGACCTCTTTTCGCATTTAGAATAAAATGCATAAAAGTACATAGAATAAAATTCACTTCATACATATAAAACATTAATACATATTTAAAAAAGTAAAAATAAGTTTTTAAAAAACAGAATCATTTGATTTGAGTAAATGATAAGATTCTCTACAAACAAGTAGCATCGATTTATACTGGAACCAAAATACCTATAAATCCTTATATCAGACACCTTGAACTAAAAATGTCCATTTAAAAATGAATAATAAAAACAGATTTTAGCAAAAATTAGTTATAACATTTATCAACTAGCGATCTTATTTAAAACTAGATAAGAATCTTAGAAGTGCCATACATATTGTGCATAAACTTTTCAGGTTAATCTTTGTACTAAATTCATCTAGCTACCCCCCTGTTTAAATTGTTAATGCATTTTGGACCCCTCGAGTTTTCAGACCTGCTAATAAATAAGAGGCAATTACAAAGCATACAAAAGGGGTTTCAAGTCATTGAAGCACAAAAAAAGCCTCCTTAGTGCGACGCAGATTGCATTTTCGCACCAATGGAATAATATACTTCTTCCTTTCAATGGCATAAAAGGAACAGAAGAATAATATGTGAAGGGTGGATTGTTTTGACTTTCCATCACAAGGACAGAGGGAGAGATGTCTCAATGAGAATACATTTGAGGGGTATCCCAGCATTAATGGTATATAATTAAGTCGGAACCTTGTAAGGATAAAACGATGCCGGGAGTTCTCTACCAAAAAGAGATAGGAAAGAAAGCGCTGTTGTACTACCAGTAAATCCTGATATGACTGGACTGTGCTTTTCCCTTTATGTCTTTCCCATCTAGTCTTTATGCTTTTTGCCATAAAGATATCTTTCAACTTGCTTTTAGGAAAGCGTCTGCATTGTGTTGGCATAACATACAGATCCTCCAAGCCCAATGAGATAAAGGATTCTCTGACATACGCTAACCACTGTATTTTAAGGGCATGATCTAACTTCATATTATCTCTTATGATCATTTGATTTAGTGGCACCCTTTCTCGTTTCTAAATAGATAACCACAGTAAAAGCGGGGCCATTTTGATTGTATCATAAATATAAGGAAAATGTAATTCTTTATGTCATATGAAATTTGAGCATGCTCCTGGGACGGACAATAGTCTTTTGGCAAATTTGTCTTCCAACACTTGGAGTTCCTCCACATCTGCTGAACCCCAAATTCCTGCCCCGTATGTAGCTATCGATCTTGCTTTCGTGAGGTAGACTTTGGCCATTTCTTGAATGGGTTTACCTCCCAGTCTTTTTGCAAATCTAAAAATTGCAGCTATACTCTGACCTAGGTGATTTATTCTGTTTTCGATCATCTCTTTCCATTTTAGAGTCAAACAATACACCAAGGTATGCACATTTTTCTACTTGTTCGATTTTGTTCTCATCTAGATAAAATCTTGACAACTTCTTTGACTTACCGCCCATGGTCACAATGAACAATTTCTTTTTATTGACCTTAAGGTCCAGATCAGCCATGTAGGTCACATATTGTTCTGTAAGTATTTGAAGGGCCCGGGGGGTTCGTGCCAGTAGAACAGCATCATCTGCATATAACAGGATTGGAAGGGGATTTTACTCTGCTCTTGGGGCGTTTTTGGTGTTTTCAAGCAGGACCTCATTCAATTTGTTTGTGTAGAGAGCAAATAGGAAGGGGGCGAGTACACAGCCCTGTCTAACTTTCTTCTCTATTTTAATTGATCTAGTACAGTCCCCTTCGATCCAGTACCGGACTGAGGCTGTTGCATCTGTATAAAGTTGTTTTATAAAATCAATCATTGGCTGGTCTATTCCCATGGCCTCCATGATAATACATAATTTGCTGTGTGCTACGCAATCAAATGCCGCAGACAGGTTCATGAATGCCATGTAAAGCAGCCTGTCTATGCTATCGTATATTTTGCAGCTATTAAAGTTAAGTTCAGGCATTGCACAAGGGTGCCCCTACCCTTCCTGAACCCATACTGAACTTCGACCAGGATCCTCTTCCCTTCAGCCCAATTCTCGTGCCTATTTAATAGAACCCGGCCCATAAGTTTTGCCGTACAGTCTATCAGTGATGTTGGCTGATAATTAGCAGGATTAAAATGTCCGCCTTTTTTGTACACTGGTATTATTAATGATTTTTTCCATGATGGTAGTGCTCTTTTTTCACTATTGAATTAAAAACAATAGTCAGTAAGGGGGCCCATAATAAAATATTAGCAAGGATGACATCCACTGGGATTCCATCTGGCCCTGCAGCTTTCAGGGGAGAAAGTGCTAGTTCACTTTCTTCTGGGTTAAAAGACATAAATGTCTTCTCCTTATGGCGGCCCATTGCCTCATTTGGGGAGAGATTTTCGGCCTTTTGAAATTTTTCCTCGCTTATACATACATCTAATGATGGGCCCTCCTTATCAGACAATAAGGGAGAATTAATCACTGTCCAGAAAGCTTTGCTGTCATACTGAAGCAAGGCTTGCTTTAAGTTGTCCCATGCCTCAGGCTTCAATTGCTTTTGCCTGTTTGCTCGGGCCAGTTTATAATTTAGCCTCAAAGATCGAATCAGGTCTTTTTCACTAGGTTGATTTTTTAAGGCTTTGAGTAGGTTTACAGAAGCTTCTGAGCAGGTTTATCAAACCAGCGATGATGAGGGATCGTATGAGTGGGCCTAGGGCGGGTTAAATGTAGCTTTAATTCTGCTAGGATCTTTTCAAAAGCTCCGACCACCTCTGTGCCTTCAGTCATGGGATCTAAGCAAAGCAGGACATCGTTATATCTAGAAGTTATGGTTTTAATGGTTAGAGTGACCGCATCAACTTTATCCCATTTTAGTGTGTACCCGTTTTTCTTTGCAAGGATCGGTTTGGGAACCGGTTTACTATTCTTTTTACCCCCATCCATCCATACCGTCAAGAAAACAAGCATAGCATTATCACTGAAAGCTGTCATTTTAACACTAACCTTAGTAATGTTAGTTCTAAACTTATCACAAGTAATCACATAATCAATCGTAAACCTCTGTTCTAATCTAAAAAATGTAGGAGCAAATTGTAAAAAGTGGACCGCTAAGGTGGTATCTAAAATTATCTCATTCCTAGGTTCTAGCTGCCAAGTCATCAATAGAGAATTTAAAGCATTTCCATATGGTGCTTGCTTAAAATAGGTTACATGGTCTATATATAACCCACAAGATCTCAGTTCATCTTTTGGACAGTTTCTTATGTTAAAATCACCAACCCAAAGAAATTGCAAAGAATTCGGGTGGCGATAGGTTAGGCTGTCAATGGTCCTATATAGGCACTCTACCACTGATGTGGGGTTCTCAAAATTGTTGTTGTAATAGTTTATTAGCACTAAATCCCAATTTTTATACCCTTTTATTAATAAAATATGGAAATAGGGAGACATATTCCAAAATGTCAGGACTTTAAAAGTAATGGTGTTTGCTAACATGGTAAGAATTCCCCCCTTAGCTCTACCACCTCTTGATGGGAGAGCTGGGGTATGAAAAGACCGGAAGCCATTTAAGTAAATGGGTTCTACTTCCCATGTTCCCTGAACACATAGGATCTGGAAATTTGATAGCTCATTTAACCACTCATTGTTATCCTTTTTATTATTAAAACCTGTGGTGTTCCACGAGAGGAATGTATAGCTTTGATCAGTTCCCTCTGTTACAGCTATCTCTAGCCCATTTCTGGGTGTATCCAACAGTGCAGGTCTAGGACTCATAGCCTCTAAGTCTTTGGTCATTATCCGGGTTCTGTCTCTACCTGAACCCCTCCTAGAATACCCTGAGAGGTTAGGTGAAATGACTAACGGAGTGGGAGTTGTGATTCAATCACAGGAGTCCAGATTTTCTAGTGGACGAAATCTATTTGAAATGGAAATTGGCAAATCTCAGGATATGCCAATTCCTAACATTTCGAGGGTCTATATCTGACCTATATCACTGTGGTCTTGGGTTAGGACTAAGCCTATAACTTGATCTGTAAAAATATCCAAGGGGCATGGAATATATCTGATACTCTGATGAAGGAGCTGGGGGAAGTTGAGCTAGTAAATCACCCACAATCTCAGAGTTATCAAAATTAAGGACAATGCAATCCCCATTGCTAGTCTTCGGTGATTGGCCTGCTCATGATGTTCTTCTGTCCATAATCAAATGGTGTTGGATACAGTGCCCTAACCTGGCATGCTTGGTAAACCAGTGCAGCGCTTTATTCATAAGTTGGGCGGTGGATTCCTTTTGCGTTGAGTGTAGGACTGGGGCGTTTACCAATATTAGGATGAAAAGGCAGTTAGCTGGTGGGAGGTATAAAGTTTAGCGATTTATGCCCCCCTTATGCTGAGAAATAGGGTTTGGTAATTGTTCATTAATCATTCGGTCCCTCTCTCCCTGAACAGATCTAAAGACTGTCCCCTCCGTGATTTTTTGACTGGTGAAAAGATTTACCTCTGGTAAAGTTTGAGCCCCTCGACTTCTATTACATTCTATTACAGCCCCGGCTGATGCATTTGTGTTCTTTTCGCTGGGTGATGGCACGATGATAGTGTGGCTTTTAGTAGTATATATCCCTTCTTTTCCCTGGTTACTTTTATTAGGATTAATTACAGTCCCTGATACATTTGAGATGGAGTTATGTAGTGGATGCTTTGATTTTGCATTAGTCTCTAGGTTTTTCAAGACTAGTGAACCATTTTCTATTATCTCTTGGATCTTGGACTGAATAGAGTCTAAGCGCAGCCTTATAGGCTGTAAAATTAAACTCAATTTGTCGAACAAAATATCTAAGTTTATAGGTGGTTGTACAGATTCCTGTGCTTCAGTACATGATTTTGGGGCGGTCTGATTAGGCGAGATCTTTCGTAGTCTCTTAGATTTCTTCAGTAGGGATTCTTTTGGTGGGCCTCTTTTTCTTTTACCCAGTGTGTTTTGAAGTGGAGGGGATAGGTCTCTACTTATAGGATCTATAGGATCTAAGGAAGTAGCCGAGTCTTCATGAGATACACTGAGATCTTCCCCAGCTCTTTTCCTGCCTTGGTTCTTTTGTGGGATACTCTCAATAGGGTCACTTGATATATTTACAGTAGGCAAAGTTCCTCCTCCACCAAAGGATAGCCTTCTTTCAGTCAATGCAATCTCTTTCGGAGATGGCCGTGGTAGCTTTAACCAAAAAAGAGTCAAGTGTATTCATAGTTACCCTTTCAGAGTCCGTCGTGTTAGCCTTCTTTTCCCCCATTCAGGAGCCATTTCTGTGACTAAAGAACACCCTCAGAAGTCAAACATTAGACCGGGGGCCCAGCTCAGCCTCCTCCAAGCTCCAACGGATGTGAACGGGCCCGCCCTTGGCCCGGGCTGCGCACGTCCCATGCCGCGGGGACGCAGTGTTCAATTTCAGCGCCTCCTGGTGCAAAGCAAGCGTCACTGGGGACCGGGGAGTATGGGAGCTGAGGTCCTCCCATGGCCCAGTCCTGGTCACACAATATGCAGGCTGAATGTGGGGTTGCGGCTGGGCTCTCTCTGCCACAGGGACGCAGTGTTCAATTTCAGCACCTCCTGGCGCAAAGCAAGTGTCACTGGGGACCGGGGAGTCTGGGAGCTGAAGTCCTCCCCTGGCCCAGTCCCGGTCACGCAGTATGCAGGCTGAATGTGGGGTTGCTGGGCTCTTGGTGCCACGGTGACGCAGTGTTCAATTTCAGCACCTCCTGGCGCGAAGCAAGCATCACCGGGGACCGGAACTGGAGCATTTTTGCTCAAACTATACTTATAGATTGAAGGAAGACTATTTGAGTCATGATCCAAAATATTGGGGCCTGTAACCAGATAGTGAATATGTAGCATAGCCGCAAAATAATAATAATTAAAATTAGGAAGAGCGAAGTCTCCTATGGCAAGCGGTAGTTGCAGCAGCTTGAGAGCTATACTTGCCCGCTTATATCCCCAGATAAAGCTATTGCAGATCGAGTCCAGCTTCTGAAACCACTTAAGACCCACTTCCAGTGGTATGGCCATAAATAGATATAACACCCAAGACAGTATTGACATCTTAATAACATTGCATTGCCCAATAATCATGAGCTTAAGATTGTCCCAATGCTTCAAATTCCATTGCAATCTTATCTATATTCAACTCTACGCTATTCCACTCTTTGTCACTCCTCTGTACTCCAGTTTATGCTATTCCACTGTACCCCACTCCACTTTACGCGACTCCACTGTACGCTATTACACTAGACACAAGTTTAATCTTCTCCACTCCACTGTATGTTATTCCATTCTACCCCACTCCACTGTGCACCATTCCATTCTATGCTATTCCATTGGATGTCATGCCACTGTATGCCACTCCACTGTACGCTATTACACTGTACGCAAGTTTAATCTTCGCCACTCCACTGTATGCTAGTACACTCTACCCCACTCCACTGTATGCCACTCCAGTCTACACCACTCCACTGTACACTTCTACACTATATGCTATTAGACTCTATGCCACTTCACTATACAACACTCCACTGTATGCCACTTGACTGTATGCTACTCCACTGTATGCTGCTCCACTATACTTTATTCCACACTACGCCACTCCAGTCTATGCTATTCCACTGTATGCCACCCTCCTCCACTCTATATAACTCCTCTCTACAAAACTCTACTACACTCTATGCCATTCTACTAGACTCTACTCCACTCTATCCCTGTATACTTCATTGTCCAAATTTGTACTTGACTCTATGCCTCTACACTCTATTGTACAGCACTCTTCTCCACTCTACGACAGTTTCTAACACTATACGACACAGCACTCCACTCTACTGTATAAGAAGTCACTTCAATTTATAACAGTTTACTCTCTTCTACACTATGTCACTTAAATATGCGCACTCCATTCTACACAAATCCACTATACCCTACTCTACTCTACACCACTCAACTCTACACCACTCTTCGCTACTCTATTCCACTATTTGCCATTCCACTCCTCTACAGTCCACTGTATGGTATTTGACTGTACGCAATTCCACTGTCTGCTACCCCACTGTATGGTAATCTACTCTCCGCCACTACAGTGTACGCCACTCCACTCTATGCCACTTCCCTGTATGACACTCTCCTCCACTCTTTATAACTCCACTCTATCAAAGTCTACTACACTTCATGGCACTCTACAACACTCTACTTCACTCTATGTTGGTACAATCCATTGTCCAACTCTATACTCTACTCTAAGCCCATACACTCTATTGTACAACACTCTATTCTACTATACAACACTTTTCTACATTCTAGAACACAGCACTCAATTCGACTGTATGAGAGCCCACTACAACTTATAAGTTTAATCGACTGTGCGCTACTACTCTCCACTCCATGCCACCCTACTCTACAACACACAAATACACTCTATTATAATTAACTCTACACTACATTACGCCACTCCTCTTGACTCAACTCCATTGTACGAGACTTTACCTCACTCTATGCTACTATAAAACAATCCACTCTACGCGGCCCCACTGTTGACACACTACTGTACTCTATGCACCTCCATTGTACTACTCTGTATACCACTCTCAGACAATTTACTCCAGTCTATACCCCAACACTCCACTGTACAACACAGTACTATACTGTATGCCACTGTACCACACTCTACTCCACTCTAAGCTGCACTGCGATAATCTAGTGTACTACATACCACTGTAAACAACTCTTTGTATGCACTGCACCCAACATTACTCCACTGTCCTTTATGAGACAGTACCCCACTCTAATCCACTACTCCACTGTACACCACTCCATTCTATTCTACTTTACGCCATTGTACTCTATAATACTCTATGCCAATCCACTTTACCACACTCTACAACACTGTACTGTACTGTACACTACTCCACTCTACTAAACCCAACTAGAGTGCATGTGTATGCCACTGTAGTCTACTGTAGTCTACAACAGTTTCCAATACTGTATGACATGCCACTACACTCTGCAAAACAGTACTCCAATTTATGACACTTCACTCAACTGTATGCTAAGTCACACCACACCACTCTATACTCCACTCCACATCACTATAGTCTATTACACACTACTCCACTCTACGCACTTTACTCCACTGTATGCTACACCACTCCAGTGTACTCCACTCCACTATACTCCACTCTACTGCACCATATCCCACTCTACAACACAGTACCATACTCTGCTCTATGCTGTTCCACTGTCTAATGCTCTACTCCACTGTATTCAGTTCCACTCTACAACACTGTACTACACTCTATGACACACTACTCCACTCTATGCCCATAAATTCTATGCCTCTGTACTACACTGTATGACACTCGATGACACACTACTCTACTTCTCTCTACGACATGCCACTCGACTATATGACATGGCACTCCACTCTACGGCATTCTCCTCCACTGTACTCTATGCCACTCCACTTGACGACACTCCACTCTGACACTGTACTTCACCCTACTCCACTCTATGCCACAGCACTCTAAAATAATGTACTCCACTCTATGACAGTCTAAAACATTCTACTCTACTGTATGACATTCCAGTCTACTACACAACTAGCTCCACTCTACGATACTTGACTCCTCTATAAGAGACACCATTCCAACTATACTATTTAACTATTTACTAGACTGTATGCTACCCTACTCCACTCTACTCTACTCCATTCTATTCTACTCTACTCTGCTTCACTATAGGACAATATAATTTATAACACTTTCCTCCACTGTACTGTACAACAGTCCACATAATGACACCTCACTTGACAACACTGGCCTCTTTGATTTGAAACACATTTTTATTAAAACTTTAAAAAATACATTGAAATTCAATGAAACAAACAAAGGTTAAAGATTAGTTATAGTTAGGAAAAATGTATTTTCCCTATACAAACCAAACCTAAACTACGCAAACTTTAGAAAGTCTAAAATTAGAGTTAGAACTTTCATTTACAATGTATCCACCACCTTCAAAATATTATAAGTAGTGCAACTCGATCCATACTCTTTTCAGCTTGCTAACCAGACAATACTAACTATAATATGCTACTCTACAGTGTACAGTGTTGTCACAAATAATGACACTCCACTGTACAACACTACACTGTATGAGACTCTCGGCCACACTTCTATACTACACCACTCAACAACACTCAATTGTATAACACTCTACTCCACTGAACTCCACTCTATGCCACTATACTCTACAACACTCTACTACACTCTATGTCATTTTACGACGCTACTCGACGACACTCCACTACACCACACTCCATTTCATGACACTCCAGTCGACAACACTTCACTGTACAATACCCAACTCTACTGTTCGACATGCCACTATACTGTACAGCAAACCACTCCACTCCACTGTATAACAATTTAGTCCACTGTACTCTCACGTCACTCCAATCGACTCAACTCCATTCTATTCCACTCTACAATACTCCACTCTAAGACACTAGACTCTATGACAATCTCCTTCACTGTACTGTACGACACCCCACTTAATGACACTCTAATGAATGACATTTCACACTACAATTTGAAACACATTTCTATTAAGTAATAGAAACCACTACCAAACAATGAAAAATTAAAAAAACAAAGGTTAAGGATAATTTATACGCACCACCCTCAAATTACTATATGTCGCACACCTCACACACAGTCTTGTTACCTCACTCTCCACACTACATTAGCAATAACTCATGCCTCCTACATGCACCGGTTGTACCCTTGCATACTACGTCACTTATAACATGTGAAATCATAGCATTCATAATAACACATAACATCTCACATAAAATTATTTGCACAGTGCATGATAGAGTGGTCAGTTATAGTTAGCGTTGTTTGGTCAGTGATCTGAAAAGAGTGTGTATGGAGGTGCGCTACTTAGAATAATTTGAAAGCAGTGGATAAATTGTAAATGAAAGTTTTAACTATAACTTTAGATTTTCTATTTTGGTTTGTGTATGGAAAAAAGGTTTTCCTAACTGTAGCTTAGCTTTAACCTTCGTTTTTTTCATTGAGAATATATATTTACGAGGACGAAGAAGCAGAAGAGGCAGGCAGCAGCCAAAAAATCAAGAAGAAAGCCCAGTGGGAGTCGTAACAAGGGGCAAGAAATCAGTCAAGTAATGGATACCAAGACAGTGGTCAATTTATCTAATCTGACTTTAACCAAAAATCAAATGTATGTTTTATCTCTTGGACTTTCTTATTGCCCAACAGCCAATTTTAACTATACAGATAGTCGTGTAGATTTGTTTCACTTTGTACGGAAAATGAAAATCAGAAAATGGTATGCAACCATGCCCAACAAAAAGAGTGAACAACCTAAAGAATCTTGTAATATTCTAGATGAAAATGATCTAGATTTATTATGTATAATGCAAGAAATGGGAGGTGAAAGTGATAGTAATGATGCTAATCCCATTTTGAATATGATTAATGAGGATTTTAACCTTGGCATGAGCGCCCAAAGTGGTTTTAGACCGAAGTCCATCTTCCTGCCCCAAATAATGAATGAAGCCATAAATGTATTTGAAGCAGGAATGATCAAAGAACTTAAAAATATGAATCGCAAAAAATATTATGGACCAAAAAATCTTAAAAAGGTTCATCTAGAGGCAATAAGTGAATTAAAAAGTAATACCAATATCATCATAAAAAGATCAGACAAAGGAGGAAACATTGTGGTGTGGCCCAGAGCAATGTATCTTAGTGAGGGCTTGAAGCAGCTTAATGATGTAGATCGATATGAAGAATCTACTTAAGAATGTCATATGCAAAGTAACAAGGCATATGTCAACAAACTAACAGAATGGAAAGATATGGGGATCTTGGAAATAGAAGAATTTCAATTTTTATTATGTAGATTCCCAAAGATACCAGCACTATATCTGCTTCCCAAACTACATAAGAATGCTGTTACTCCCCCGGACCTATTGTCTCCTCGAGGGGCAGCATGCTAGAGAACACGTCCAAATACGTGGATCATTTTCTCCAACCGTTAGTGCAATTGTTGCCATCTTATATACGTGATACTGGAGACTTTCTGAGATGCATCAAAGACATAGAATGGAAGAAAGAATATCTATTATTGAGTCTTGATGTCAATAGCCTCTATACATGCATTCCTCATACTTTAGGTATCAATGCATGTAAATATTTTTTGAAGACAAGATCGATTTCATATATGTTACACACTCAGATGATCATAGAAATGATCATGGCATGTCTTGACAATAACTTTTTCATCTTTGATGGAGTCATTTATAGACAAACCCAGGGGACGGCGATGGGTTCTTGCTTCGCCCCCAGCTTTGCAGGTCTTTACCTCGGCTGCTGGGAGGAGCAAGTAGTTCATAACATCGAACAATTTCAATCCCACGTCGTCCTCTGGGCACGCTACATTGACGACATTTTTTGTATATGGAATGGTACTAAAGAGGAAGCTCTTGAATTTGTTACAACTCTAAATTAAAATAATTTGAACCTCTCGTTTACTAGCCATATTGAAAATAGAATTCCTCGATATTCAGCTTAGTGTCCAGGGTGATCAATTAGCTAGCCAATTGCACAGAAAATCCACAGCGGGCAACAGCTTATTAAGAGCTAATAGCTGTCACCCAAGAGCCCTCATTGAGAGTATACCTTACAGTGAATTAATGAGAGCTAGGGGAAATTGCAGCACAGAAGAGGGATTTGACAAAGAAGTAGCTATAATGCAGCAAAAATTTTAAGACAGAGGTTATAGCAATAAAACTATATCAAATGCTGTTGAAAAAGCGAGGACATTAGACAGAGATAAATTACTCTATCCGAGACCCGAAACTACATCAGAACAACAAAAAATTAGGTTTATCAGTACTTATAATGACCAATCATGGAGTCTGAAAAAAAGCCTAAAAAAATACTGGAACGTATTACTTACAGATCCAGATCTGGCGTCATCAATTGGCGATTACCCGCAGATGACGTTTAGAAAAGCCAAATCCCTACAAGACTCATTATGTCAATCATTGATAAAACCAGAAACATCTAAGAACATTATTAAAGTTTTTTATACATGCAACCGATGTAAGGCTTGTAAGTTCAGCAACAGTTGTAAAAATGTCCAATTATCAGAAAACCAGAAACCATTTATCATAAACAAATATCTTACATACAACTCTGAGTATGTAGTGTATGCACTTGTCTGTCCATGTAAACTTGTTTACATAGGCAGCACCATACATAGAGCCAGGAAGCGTATCTTGGAACACAGGAGAGCCATTCGCAATAATGATCTACATTATTCAGTGGCACGCCATTTTAAGACACATCATGCTCAGAATTGTAATCAATTAAAATTTGTGGTATTCGACACTATATGCAAACAGAAAGAGGAGGTCATCGTACCACAGAGTTGAGAAGACTCGAATCTAGGATGATAATTAAGTATGACACTGTGTTTCCTAATGGTTTAAATCTGGACGAAGAAATGGCAGTACACTTAGGTTAACTGTATCTCTAGCGTATCATTGTGTATTTTTCTTTTCTGTACAGGCTTATGCTTTTTTAATCTATGTGTTGGTGTATTGGTTTTAATCAGTATACTTTGTTCTTTTCTTTTGTTATAGATGGAGAAGTTTGAAAGAGCAGAGAAGCAATTAGATCTAAAAAGGCTGTTGTTTATCTTTAAATACAATTGATTGCTGTGTTCTATCTTAATAAGGGCATAGATGTGCCCAAAAAGCGAAGATGAAATATTTGAAATAGTTAGCACTCCAATTATTTGTTTATTTACAAAATTAATGAATATCATTTTATGTCTGCAATGGAATTAGGTACAAGACTTAGGGGCCGATTCCGATTCGGGCCGGAAATCTCTCCGACCGAGCCGGACCCAGAGAGAATTCCGACCGAATCGGACTCTGGCAGTCCGACCGAACGAGTACGATGCGCACGCATGCTATCGGACTCG
The DNA here is from genome assembly GCA_963921515.1 of Calotriton arnoldi. Classification (NCBI taxonomy): domain Eukaryota; kingdom Metazoa; phylum Chordata; class Amphibia; order Caudata; family Salamandridae; genus Calotriton; species Calotriton arnoldi. The sequence goes on along the minus strand of CAWUFW010009630.1, from coordinate 218,160 downwards.
ATTCGGTTGGACTCCCATTGAAGTCAATGGGAGCCGGTCGTACAACGCGTACGCGGGCTCCCATTGACTCAATGGGTGCGAGGCGAACAAGGGCGCCCCCTACAGCGGGTACGCGTCGAAGCGCATCGTGCCGTACATGCACAGGTAGGGGGGAGCCATGGGTCCCCCCTGTGTGCGACTCGCGCGGCCACGCATACAGGGGGGTCCGACGTGGACCCCCAAAGTTCGGCTCCGACAGCTCTTTCGAGCCGGACGGCGCGAGTCGGTCGGACTGCTCGTGGTGCGCATCGTACTTACCCGGCCGGGGAACGTCTCCATTGCGCGGTGCGAGTTGTGTCCGTGTGAGTCGGTCGGAGCGCGTTGAAGCCGCGTACGAGTCGGTCGGCGATTTCGCGGGCGCTTGCATCGTACTCGCTCGGCCAGACCCGCGTACGATTCGGTCGGGAAACAGGGCTCCGAATCGGATCCAGTAAAGCCGAATCCGATTCGGAGCCCTACCGGCCGAGATCGGAATCGGCCCCAAAGTCTCTCGTAATTGTTTGTACGTGAAAAATGTGTTTGCCCACAGGGGCGGAATTGTTACACAAATACCTTAAAGAAGGTTAAGATCTGAGAGTGAATAATAAGTTAATATGTCATTAGTTCCTTGAAAAGAATAGAGGGGTATCCCTCTCTTTTATAATGAGCCCACTGGGGCTTTATCATGCCTATTCATAGTGATTTCATTATGCTAATTGATTTATAATCTAGCTTTAAGGACTTTGTATTCGCAATCATATTCAAAATTAACTGTATACAATTTACAGAAATTAATTAACAAGCCTGATTTATTTATTTATGCTATTACTTCTTCTCTGTCAAACAAGTGACAATAAGTATACGAACAAAGTATCTTTTCTATGTTGTTTAACAAACACATAATCTGTCCCTTTAAATAAGACAGATAGAATGTATATGCCTAACCCGTGAGCAAGGAGTGCTTGAACTCCGAAACGCGTTCGGTCATTATTAGCAGTCGTGTGTGAATAAAACATGCATTTTGAGAAAATAGAGTGCTGGCTCTGTCATCACTGACCTGGAATGCTGGTTCCTGAGGCGTGTTACAGATTTTTGTGAAATATATATATATATACTTGAAGATGAAGGATCACAAGAAAACAACAGCCTGCCAGGGCAAAAATCTGGATCACAAAGGATACAATGAGTCACAAAGAAATAAAATATCCAAGAAAGAAGTGACTCAAACAGATAGATTCACCAAAGAACAAAAATATATTTCCACTACAACGTTTCAGCTTCAGCCTTCCTCAGGTAGTACAAGATGGTTTGCTCAGTGGCTGCACAGATGACAGCTGAGTGACAGCTGAGTGAATGACCTCCGTACATGATTCAGGAACCACAAATTGGCAATAATTAATAAGAAAATTGACCAGCCTGTAGCCAATCATTTTAACCTTGTGGATCATTTACTATCAGATTTGAAGTTTTCCCCGTGGAACATGTCTCAAAGGAAGAACTACTGGACTCCAGAGAAAACTTCTGGATGTACCGTTTAAAATCACTGCATCCAGATGGACTGAACATTACTGACAATACAACCTGATTACTGCATATCTCAAGAGCTCTCAGGACTGCATTGATTCCACATTCCAACTGGAATCTTCACTCATGATGCTTTTTGAAAATTCAGCTGTGTCATCTGTGCAGCGACTGAGCAAACCATCTTGTACTACCTGAGGAAGGCGGAAGCTGAAACGTTGTAGTGGAAATGTATTTTTGTTCTTTGGTGAATCTATCTGTTTGAGTCACTTCTTTCTTGGATATATATATATATATATATATATATGGACATTGATGAAGGCCGTCATGGCCGAAACGCGTTTGTTCAGCACGGGACTATAATAAAGTAACCTTTTAATTCTTACTCGAGTGTGCGCCACACTGTTTATGCAGAGTTTGGATGGATATATATATATATATATATATATATATATATATATATATATATAGGGAAAACTACTTGTTTTGATGTTTAAAGAGAATAATACATACATTGCTTGGCTCAATACAGTTGTTATTAACTTCTTCTAAATCTTGTTCCAATAATACAATTGAAGTGTATCTACTGAGCAATCAAAAACACAACTGGCATCATTTACCAAGGTCGGTATGACTAGTTCACATTACCAACATTCTCTGGCTAGATGTGAGTCCACCTGTGCATAGCTTTCATGAGCAGCCTTTTAAGAGCCTGACGGATTTCTTGTGTCCTAATACCATACACCAAGGGGTTGAAAGCTGGAAGAGTCAGATACCTCAGCAATGCCAGCAGAATACGTGCATATCGTGGAAGTATTTTGCTCATCCTGGAGGATATGGCTGTAATGATCAGGATGCAATATACAATTACTAGTGAACTCAAGTGAGAGCTACAGGTGCTGAAAGCTTTGCTTTTGGACTCATTTGAGCCCAATCTGAGAACAGTGCGAACAATCATAGTGTATGAGAAGACCAAGCCTATTGTAAGCATGACCATAAAAGTAATGAGAATAGCCAGGGCATACATATATACCACAGTTGTGTCCCCACAAGCAAGTTCTGCCACTGATGAGGTCTCGCAGAAGCAGTGAGATATGGTGTTCCCCGTACAATAGTGGAGTTCTGAAGCTAGAATTGGGAAAGGCAACATAAAAATAGAATTACCTGCAAAGGTTATTGCTGCTGCATGTGCACTCAGTTTGTTAGTGATAATGGAGGAGTAGCGGAGGGAATGCAAATTGCAATGTAGCGATCATATGCCAGGAACAGTGTAACCCCTGTTTCCATACCCTGGCAAAAGAATGTTAAAAATACTTGAGTAAAACAGGCAATAGAGCTGATGGTCTCCATTTTAAGCCAGATGATAAACAAAGTTTTGGGAGAAATCGCAAAACTAAGAAGCAAATCCACCAAGGCGAGCAGACATAGGCAATAGTACATTGGATGGTGGAGACTCGGTGCAGAGTAGATGGTTGTTAACAGAGTGATGTTGGCTGTGAGTATTAAGAGAAGGAGAAAAGTGAGAGTGATGGAAATCCAGTGCTGCCAGCTCTCAATGCCTTTAAAGCAAATCAGCACGAATTCAGAGACAGGATTAAAGGTTCTGTTTGTCGTGTACATCATGATGATCTTTTAAGGCCTTCAAGAAAAAAAGAAAGTTAAAGCCATGGCAATTGTATCATAGGAAGACTCAGGAAACTAGCCACAAGAAACAATCTCTATAGGGCAATCTTGGCACACATCTTTGCACAGTGAAACTCACTCAACCAATTAATCCATGTTTCAGAAAAATAGTTTAAATTCCAAATACTAAACAGTCCCTTATATTCCAAGGATGTATTTGTAAGAAACCTGAACTCTTAAAGGGTTCTTAAATGAAAGTTACAGGATGCATTTTCAATTATACCTGCAAGTGAGCAATACATGCAGGTGACAGAATTTACCTAGTATGCAACACACAGATATGTTTGGGCATGGTATGCAGAGAGCAATGCTTTGAATAGTGTCAGTCTCATGAATGTAATCAAGTTTTGATATGATTCATAAGATAAAAATAGGACAAGTCTAGTTTTGAAACCTTCATGTAGTGAAGAATGTGTACTCCCAAAGTTAAATTGCATTACGATGATCTATAGTAAGATTTTAATGTAAAGACTAAGGGGCCGATTCTGATGCGGGTTGGAAAAGCTTCCCGACCAAATCGGTTGGGAAATGGTGTCCGACCCACTCGGATCGGGAAAGTCCGACCGGCGGAGTAGGATGCATCCGGATGCTTCCAGATACGATTTGGTTGAACTCCCATTGACTTCAATGGGAACATTTGTTCCTAACCGCATCAGAATTGGGCCCTCGGTCGGGAAGACACGTTCCCGATCCGATTTGGAAGGAGCAAATGCCGTTAGGAGGCCTTCCTAACCGCATCAGAATCAGGCCCTCGGTCGGGAAGCTTTTCCAACCCGCATCAGAATCGGGCCCTAAGTTTAGGACTGAGACATCATCTACTATCATTATTTACAGATAACTGTCAACAGCATACTAAAATCAACAAAATATATTAACATAAGCTATATTAGGGTAAATAGTGAACACTGGCTTAGGGTGCAATACATGATACTAAATGCATGACTGAAGAGTGATCATGATCTATAATCCTGACCTTTGTTTAATACTCATTCTTTGATCATCGCTCAAGACCAGATCTCGTGACAGCTCAAATAATGTTGAAAATTAGATGGGAATCAACAGATCAGGTCCGTATCCTATCCTACCTTTTTGCCTCTTAGGTGCCCCAGCTTAAATTTTTTTTTCAAGAAGGTGCTGCAGATCCTGTTTCACAAAATGGATTTTACTAAGCTGGTCTTGGTGAAGTTGTGCAGATCTTCACAAATTCTTGCGTGGGCCCTTCTGATGTGGCTAAGAGCCCATTCCATGTTACTAAGCTCCTTGGGACTGCTGAATATGCCACAGAAAGTCACAGGCTGGATATACATGAAAACTGAGGGGAATATCACAAATGGAAACCCAACTAGAAGTAGTTGAAAGTTATGGCCACATTTTGGAGGGGATAAAGATGAGTTGCAGAATCTTGAGGCTCTATAAGCAATGCACAGTGTTCTTTCCATACCATGATCTAGTTAAAATCTTGAGTGGCCAGAATTTTGGATTAGACGCACCTATATGTCATCTAGGAATGACACAGGTTAAAGGTGCAATTGCCTCAGGATTAGACAAATGCAAGTACTAGCAAAGATTGCAGTCTGATATGTGAACCCAATATATTTTGCTGCTAATTGATGACAATGCTATTGAAGGCCCCTAATGGTGACACACTCAGGGGACAAAAGAGTTCAAACTATGGTCTTACAGCATTTGAAGTCTGGTAGGTTACCTAGGGATAATATATGGATACATGCTTCTAGGGTGGTCAAAAGAGTAGATGTTGTGAAATCAATCATTTTATTTTTAACTTTCAATCTGTCTTATAAAAAGTTATTTAGCACGATTGACCAGAATTTTAGATTGCATCATCTATTCATGAGAGATGTTAATTTGTACAAAGAGTACCTTAAAAAGGGATTTATGGATCACAAACATGGATTTGACACTGTGCGTAATAGAAAACAGTGGCACATTTTAAAATATCAGAATGTGACAGTGAATCCTCAAGCAGATGTAGAGACTAAATCAAGGCAATTACATTAAAGTCAAATGGGTCCTAAAATCAAGGTTTCAAATAGCTTTTGTGTCAGAATTAGTGTTTGGCTTGTGCTGTTTTCTTCACCCTTGGATCCAAAATCAACTGAGGGTGGACAGAGTATTAATTTTGCATTAAGAAAAATAGCACTGACTGTAATAGATCATGAAGAGCAGCAGCCAGCAGCTGCTCGCATTCCATAAGTTGGTTACTGCTGTGCTCCTGTGGTAGGATTTTTGCCCCAAATTACTCTTTATTATGCAAATGGGCGTAATCACAATAGTAACTGGGAATTACCGAAATGACTCTGATTACTCCAGGGCAACAAAAATGTAGTGCAGGGTTAATGTAGACCTGCCAGTGGATGACAATGTGAGTACGTGGTGGGACCTTTAATATTCTACCCACCACCCCCTTCTCCGTATTATGACTGCCAGCTTCCTGTGATGTAATGTGAGAGTTAAAGTTATTGGGGGACCTTGAAGTATCACAAGATGACCCCAAGTCACAGGATCTTGAGTGATTGAGGATTGGCTCTTGATGTTCCGTGCCTTCAAAGTGTTTTTTAATATGTTTTCTGTTCCTTTACAGTGTCTGAAAACTTTTGGTTACCTCCGTACTTGGACGGGTGATTGCATGGTGTTGTTACCATGGACATTATTATGTGTCCTTTCATCTCATGATGCCGGTTGGGTGTCGTACCATCACCACTTCTCTGGCGATATTTATACCTCACAGGGTTTCAGGATATATGAAATCTTGGATGCCATATCCAACATTTGGACGATTTTGAAATAAGGAAAAAAAAATTTGCCCTAAAGAAGTTCAATCAACTGATGAACGAAACGCGTTGGCTGGATGATGTTCTGTTCACCTAAATAAAGTCTGATGAATTTAATGGATTCTTGACTGGACTTGATATTTGGACAGTTGCGAATTGTGTACATTGTCGGTAGTGCACCACTCTATTGATTCTAAAGTGTCTGAAACCTATACCTGCAATAAATTCCATGAAGACACACATTAATGATGGCATATGTCAGGTGAAAACAGAAAATTCTGTCTACAAAGCCATTCATTAGCCAGAAAGTGGCATTACTGCCTGTGCCCTTTAGCAGAGATAAGCAGCTTGTCCTCTAGCAGAGAGCCACACCCTGCCTGTGTGCAGAAACTTATTTGAGATGAACACTTAACTTATCATTCAACAAATTGGGGGCCTGAATCACAAAGGAAATCTAAGTTTGGACCTGAAGTCTAAGTTTAGGCCTAAAATCTAACTTTACTAGTAGTAAAGTTAGACTTTTGGTCTAAGTTTAGACCAAAAGTCTAACTTAGACCATAAGTCTATCTTTACTAAAGTTAAACTTTAGGTCTAAACTTGGGGCCCGACTCACAAAGATAAACTTAGACGTTTGGCCTAAACTTAGACCAAACATCTAAATGTATGACTTTGGGAATTCACAAAGGGCATTTACGACTACTATCTTTATGTCCACACTCGTGTAGAGGTCCGGCCCGAGTGCGGACATAAAGATAGTACTCATAAATGCCCTTTGTGAATTCCCAAAGTCATAAATTTAGACGTTTGCTTTTAGTTTTAAGTTTACCTTTGTGAATCAGGCCCTTAGACTTCAGGTCTAACTTAGACTTTTGATCTAAGTTTTCCTTTGTGAATTGGGCCCTAAATTTAGACCTATAGTCTAACTTTACTAGTAGTACAGTTAAACTTTTAGTCGACCTAAAGTCTAACTTTACTACTAGTAAATTTAGACTTTAGGTCTCAACTTAGATGTCATGTCTAAACTTAGAGGTATGATCTATGTTTACTTTTGTGAATCGGGCCCCTAATATTTTTAAATTCAGGTAAGTGAATGGTTCCACCTCTCTAAGCCTCTAGACCCTGTTTCAATGTGCATGCTTTGCATGCTTTTTCCATTTCTTGCATAAATGCAATCTGCGTTCCCCGATCAATGTGGGATGCCTATTGGCAATTGTTACCTAAATGCTGCACAAGACTGTAAAGGTTCGTGAGCTTCATAGCTCAATAATGAGGATTGACTGCCCCAAATGAGGATGGAAATACTATATGAAATATGGAACATACACATGAATTGGATTGACATATGTATGTATACTCTGTGGGATAAATGTGTGAGCTTTTTGGGAGTAAAGGCCAGGGTGCCCCATATATATCTACAGTGACGTAACAATAGCCCGGACTTTCGGAGGGAAGGTCGGCCGCACCCTGCGTACTGACAGGAAGAGTCGGTCGAGACGCCATTGTGCGTCCTGTGAATGCGGAGCAGTTTGACTCCTTGGGCCCCACATTTTGGGTCCCCACTGATGAGGATCTTGCCTGTTGAAGACACACTGACTACAAATGGTGTACTTATAAAGAGCATGGTGAACAAACTCTAACTTATGGATGTGTACCACTCCCCCCCCCCCCTTGATTTTGGAGTAGTTAGTAGTCGTGTTAGGTCCTGAAGAAATGCCACAATGAATCCTGACAATTTAGGGCATGAAACATGTCGACCACCACCTACACTTAAATACTTGACGAGACTATCAGCGTCTCCAGTCCCAAGTATTACCTATTTGTAATCATGACATGGAACCCACTAATTAAAGTTAATTCAGTGGGCTTTCATAGCTATTTTTAATTCACACACTCTTCACACTCTACTCATTACTGAAATACACCACACTCCCCACACACACACTGCATCTAAGGCCTAGACTATTGTCTAAAAAGATTTTCAGCAAAGAGCCCCACTGTGGGGCCCTCGGGCTTTGCAGCGCCGGCCCAACGAGGAGCTGCCCTGTGATGAAGCATGACACATCTTGGGATGTGTGAGGGCTCTTGCTCCTTATAGGATCTATTTCTCTATCTTCCTCTCTTCAATTCTAGGAACAGCATACCTCTTGATTCACTGTAACAATAGACCCCACAGCCCCTGTGGTGCAAGGGGGCCCTCCGGCACTGTGCACAGGTGGGCTTGAGAGCTTCTGACTGTTTCTGGGGCATGGGTCCCCCTCCATGCACTCTGCAGGGGGGCCCTCACAAATTTTATTATGCCACTCTTTATTTAATTCAAAATATAAACAATAATAAACCACAAAATAAAATGTTATTTTTCAAAATGAAACAAAACTTACAGTAAGATGGAAAACAATGTTTATTTCTGTATACTTCCACGTTATTTATAGGTCCAGCTGCACCATTTGCAGTTTTGCACCATATGGTCCATGGTAAATCCGGAAATGGAAACTTTCTCTGGTGCCCCTCTTCCCTTGATGCCCTAAGCACCTGCCAATTTTGTTTAATGGTTAATCCAGCACAGCTAAAGACTATCTGCTGGAATAAATAAGAAATCCTCCACATCCCAACTGCACAGGTAGCAGCTGACCAAACAGACATTAAAGAGAGGGAACATGCTTTGGACAGACCTCTATAACTTAACAGGAAATAAACAATGTTGTATGCTGCTTTACAACTGTTTTCCAGTTCACTAGTGACAAAATGACTGTGATGCACTCATCACACGTGGCCCTTATCATCCCCTCCCCACATCTACCACTGTCAGGGATCCCGGTAATCCTTGGGGTAGAGATATAACAGGAATTATAGCGCTTTGGGGAATAACAATCGGAAATCTGACACACTGTGCTGATTTCTATATGTTTTCTGCAGGTTTCATAGCAGCGGTTTCCACTGAACTCGTAATGAGGCCCTTAGTCATCTTCAAATCTTCAGGGATCGCATTAAACACTGAGGGGCCGATTCCGATCTCGGCCGGTAGGGCTCCGAATTGGATTCGGCTTAACCGGATCCGATTCGGAGCCCTATTTCCCGACCGATCCGTACGCGCGTCCGGGCGAGCGAGTACGATGCGTATTCGCCGACCGACTCGTCCGGGTGTCCCGACCGCTCCGACCGACTCGATCCCGGGTCGAACCGCACCGACCGACTCGCACGGACACGACTCGCACCGCGCAATGGAGACGTTCCCCGGCCGGGTAAGTACGATGCGCGCCGCGAGCAGTCCGACCGAGCCGCGCACTCCGGCTCGAAAGAGCTGTCGGAGCCGTACTTTGGGGGTCCGTGTCGGACCCCCCTGTACCCCTAGCCGCGCGAGTCGCACACAGGGGGGACCCATGGGTCCCCCCTACCTGTGCGTGTACGGCGCGAATCGCTTCGCCGCGTACACGCTGTAGGGGGCGCCCTTGTCCGCATCGCACCCATTGAGTCAATGGGTGCCCGCGTACGCGTTGTACGACAGGCTCCCATTGACTTCAATGGGAGTCCGACCGACTCGAGTCCGATGGCATACGTGCGCATCGTACTCGTTCGGTCGGACTGCACGGGTCCGATTCGGTCGGAAATCTCTCCGGGTCCGGCTCGGTCGGAGAGATTTCCGGCCCGAATCGGAATCGGCCCCTGAATGTGTCACAAACAGACATTTTTGGTCGCCACGTGTGAACAATTCTATTAATTCTCCAACATTATATCTCGCATTTGGTTCATGCACCTCGGAGGACTGCCCTCTTTGTGATCTGTGCAAGCAAAGGGGAGCTGTGGTCCATTCAGAGCCACCAAGCCCAGCCAAAGAGAGGATATGGCTGTGCCTTCAGGGCAGGGGAATACGATGATTGTAGTTCAATTTAATAACTAATAGATCTTTGTTCTTGTTTGGCACAAATCTTATAAACTTGCTAAAAAGGCAATGAAATAGACACATGTAATAACATTATCAGGAGTGTCAAAAACAGATTTATTATACTCTTGAGAGAACTCGGTTAATCCCATCAGTTTATGCTATGTACACCTATCTATAAGTGCCCTTACTATTGTCGTCAAGAGTATGTTTTCAAAAGCAGCAGGAACTGATCAACAACTGTATTGTCTGGTCATGTTATTTGGGAAAATCTAATGAAATGTGCTTGAATGCCTCACTCTCAAGGTTACAGAACTGCCAATGCGGAATTAAACTTTACATAAAGCATCAGCTGGCAAACTAATGTCATGAACCAAGGTTTTGCATGAGGAAGGGATAGTCTTAAATTCAAATGCGTTGGAACGATGAGCTTGTTCTGTATGTAAAAAGAATTATTAAGAGTACGGGCATATGTGCAAGGTGATTGCGCCACCGAAACTTCACTTTTGTTGACATTTCGGTGGTACATTGCCCTGCACCATATTTATAAAGCACTGTTAAGCCACTTTGCATGGCTGAACGCCGCTTTCTAAATATGGTACCCTTTCACGCAGGTATCTGCATTAAAGGGGCATGCAATGGGTGTTGCTGTGGACGTTCCCCCACAACACCCATTGCTTTTGACACTGCCCCAGATTTACAAGGATGTGTAAATCTGAGGCAGCGCCAAAAACTAATGTCAAGCAAAAGCAGGCGTTAGATTCCAACAAGGAGGAGAAGTACTTTGATTTCTCCTCGTTTTCGCTTTTTCTATGTGTGCTGCAGATTATAGAAAGAGCAAAACACCATTGATGATTGCTTTTGTGCAGGAAGGTGCTCCTTCCTGCACAAAAACAATCATTAAATAATGGCGATTTGCTAATTCTATGTGTGCTGTAGAATGTAGAAGTAGCAAATTGCCATTATTGATTGTTTATGTGCAGGAAGGGACACCTCCCTGCTCATAAACAATCATCCCTAATTGGTGCAAGGGTGTCTGTGTCGGTGCTAAGCAGCTATTTTTAGTGCCACCACTAGAGAAAACACAAGGGTGTGCTGTATTATTGTAAATACAATGCATCCCTGCATTTTGGAAATTACACAGCGTGGCGCTGCAAAATATGCCGCTGTGCCAACTGTGCCATTTCCTTATACATATGTCCCTTTGTTTGAAGAATAAACATTTATGATATATAACAAGAATCCTGGGAGCCTCCCTGGCCCTATATACTGGTTGAGATAACAATACTGACTCTATTATGAGGATTTTCCTAACTCCTACTGGTGACGGTTGGAGCAATTAATAACACTTTCATGAGGCTCTTTATTGAAAAACCGTGGGATACTGGAACAAAATGCCTGATCATCAAAGTTGGGTTCAAGAATGCACCACCTTAAGTCAGCCTCTCTTTTTGCCAAATCAAGACTGTGTCAGGAGGGATGCTGACAGCAAAATCCCCTGATCAGATCCCAGGACACATCACTTGGATATTTTCTTTAGTTTTTGACTGGTGCTATTTCACGTCCTTGGTGGTAAGTTAAGGCAATGATTGGTGCAATCACCATTCACCACTGTATTATAAAAAAAAAACAGGTGTAGAGCTGGTAATGTGTGGCAAGAATAATTGTGTATATTTTTGTGTGTGATTTTGTTGTGGTGGTAATGTGTTCTGTTGTTTTTAGTGATGCTTTGTTTTTCTGTGGTATTGGTGCAATGTGATGCTGTGTTGTATTGTGTTCTGTTTTGCCCTCTTGTTTTTTTGCCCTATGTTTCACTTGTGCTGTTGTGTATGTTATTGTGTTCTGTTTTCTACTTTAGCCACGTCAGCAAATGCTGCACCGTTTCCAGCCCAAAACACACCTGTCTTTAAAGTTCCTTAGAATAGGAACCATTTATTGCTGTCCCAGGTGGTAACTAGCCCTGCTTCAGCTCTTTAAAGTGTTAAGAGAACAGTCAGCTCAAAACAGTGGCAGAGATCCTGGCTTAAAATAGGACTTGCAGTGCTCACTTTCTGTGATGTGGATCCTGGTGTATGTCAATATCTAATATGGTGGAACTAGGAACCTGCTCCCTGCTTTGGGTTTTTTTTGGCCTCTGGTACAAGGTAATCTAGAGGTGAAGCAATTATACTTTATGCTCGCATCCAGCTGTGGTATAGTACAACTAAGTGGATTATACCAAGTGACGGGAAATGACCCTCGAGTGGTTTAGCCCCGGCGAAAATCTCATACCTCACTGTGCAGCTGATTCTAAAGTGCAGTTTGTATCGGGAACAAACTTGGTTTCACTGTTATTTTGCATTCTCAGAATACTAGTACTCGGTGCAAACAGTAAGGACTGTCTCGCGTTAGTGAACACCGGAAGTAACACTTTAAGACTGTGGCTGCCCGCGGTGCGTGCAGTGGGCCCCTTAAGAGGGCGGCCCCCTAGTGCTGCTTCAGGCACCACCCTGTCCTTGTCACTGGGACTCCCTCCTCTGGGAGACGTCCCTCGGGACTGGCGCCTCCATGGCATGATTTCTGGTGCGCTGTGGGCTGGGTACAGGTATTTATACCTTCCCACACCCACTGGCCACCCTGTTTGTCCCCCTCACTGGACCCGCTGTCTGGCTCGTCGTGTGCCCTGGTCTGGTGACTCTGCGTGTGTCGGTTTTGGTTGAGGTGAGTGCGGGGGTATGGTCCCCCCACCCTCCCTCCCCTTTTGTCCTTGGCTGCGACCTCCTGGTTGGGGAGCCTGGTTGCTCGGGTGGAACTGGGTGAGAGTGTGGCGTCAGGTGCTTGGCCTGTAGTGTGGCATTTGGGGGGAACAGTTGAGCTTTGGATTTATGGGTCATGGCCCTGTCGGGACGCAGGCTCTCACCTGTGATTTGACATGGGGTGGTTGTGTGGGCAGTTGCAGGAAGGCGTTATGGGTTTCACTGCTTGGGATCAGAACGGGCGTGGTGCATGGCTGCGACCGGTGCAGACCGTGTTCCTTTGTGGGACAGGATGGACTTGCCTTTCATTCTTTTGGAGGGGGGGCGGGCTTCCTCTGTTCCCCAACCCCTCCTGCTGCGGGGTCGCTGTTTGAATGACCGCCACGAGAGATGGCGCAGAGCGGCAAACTGCAACCTGGGCTCCTGAGTGTGGGGTGAGCACTCATAACCTGTCCGACGTGGGCCCCTTTCCTGCATTGCGGTGTGTGTGCAGGGGGCACGGGTTGGAGCTGCCATGGAGACAGCTGCTGGGCCGAGGCTTAGGAATTGGGTGAATGATGACGTGGTGCTTGGCAGCACCTTTGAGTGCAAGGGGGCTGAGGCATGACTCGGCGCGAGTGCTGTGCGGCCCATTGCTCAGTGCTGTTTGGTGGGGGCTTGGGGCTGCCTGTGTCCCATGTACAACCGCCAGGGAGCACTTACCACTGGGGTCCAGTGAGTTGCAGTTGGGCAGCAGTTCATGGGACGCCCCGGGATGTGCGCAGTCCTGTGCTGACATGGCTCTTGTCCCGGGCCTCGGGTGGAGGCCGCCATGTTGGTTTTGAGGCTAGCTTCTTGCGGCGGCAGTGGGATGCGGACCGGGTAGTCACGACAGGCACTGCAGCTCTTCTTAGAGTGTCTTGGTGTCGGGGGTCTCTGGTTTTGCCTCCTCGCAGTTGGCCCGTGGGCACATGAGGCCTCTGGGTGGGAGGGACTGAGACCGTGTGCTGCAGTGACCGCTTCCTTTATTGTCTACCATCAGAGCCACATGCAGCGTGGTGTAGGGCTTTCTTTGTTGCTGGTCCAAAGGCTTCCTTGCAGAGTCGGGAGGGTTTCGTGGTTACCGTCACTGGTCAGCTTGGAGGTCCTTCACAATACGGAAGGAGGTGGTGCGGAGCTATGGTCAGAGCTGCCACTTTGGAGCTGGGGACCCGGGTTCGGGTCTCAGCGTCGGCTCTCCATCCTGTGATTCAGGGCAGGTTAATTGGTCTCCTTGTGCCTCTGGAAAGGGGTGTGCTCCAGTGTCTTTTGGGTCCAGTTTGCGCTAGGTAGAGAAGCATATAGGAAGAAGGAGAAGAAAGGAAAAAATGTGGGTGCCATCGTGAAGGGGATTGTGAGTTGTGCTGCGCCATTGTGGACACTTTGGATCGCGGTTGGACAATTGTGCAGGGGGTAGTTGGCATGGGTATGTTGGATGTGTGGCTCTTAACGTGTAGTGTGTTGGCGCAATGAAGGACAGATCGGTTGGGCTTTTCATAGAGCTGTGCATCTGGTGGTGCTCATGGGGTGGCTGGACTGGATGCCAAGGTCATTGCCTGGGGTGTGCTAGGTGGCCCTGCAGATTATTTTGACTGATTGGCAAACCAATGGAATATGCTGGTATTTGATCCCATTTCCTCGTTCTATTTTCTTGACAGCTATTAGCCTGGGTTACTAGCTTATACTTGCCACGGTTTCTTGCGAGTCGGTTTGCCAAGGAATTCAAGCTGGGGTTCCACAGGTTTATTAGCTAATAGCTGCTCAGTTTTATGAGCAGAAAACCTGCATGAAATTTTTATGTGAGGCTGCTGAGTTGCTCTAGCATTGTTTGCCTCTTTTTCATGGCCAGTGATTGTTACTTTTCTGGGTTGAGGTCTCATTTTCTTAGTTACGTTTTGTGGTACTTTAAGAGGTTGCCCATATTCATGTAACATTGCGATAAAGTTGTTGTTTTGTGGAGTTTTGGGACTGTGATGTAACTTATAAGAAACTCATTATAGATCGTGCATTCTCATCATTTCAGAACTAAGCATTTTCAATATTCTTCAAGGAAGTCATAATTGTTGCTTATTTACCTTATGCAACTATTAACCTGGCGACACGTCCAATGTGACGAGTTGATTAAATAGATGGATACAATGACAGAAGAGAGAGAACTATGCGGCACGCTATGCCAAGCAAAAATGTCAGTTTAGAGGTTTTAATCCAATGCCAAGAGAGCTTCGCAGCGCGGGCCAGAATCATTAGCACATCGGGTGGCTTTACTAAGTACTTTTAAGCTTGCAGGTGGCACATGTGATAATGGTGCAGGATAATTATTCCTTAAGATCCACCTTATGTCTGTCGAATGGGGACGACCTGTACAATAGATGAACATGCATTTTAATCAATACTTTGTTTCAGTCTGAAGGGATGATTGGCCTATTTCTGACATGCCCTTGACTATTCTTCTTTGACTTGAAACTGGGTCATGGCCAACTTGTCTAATCTGGGTGGGGTGAGTTGCGCAACAGCCGATATGCACTATCGACTGTTCAGATGGCTCGGGGAGCAAGGGATGCCTGGTCTGCTAGCATGGGCAGGCGATTCATCACGGACGGAGCTTTGCATGCTACTCTGTGGTTGGTTTAACGGACTGAGATGATGCAGTTGAATTTATTGCAGGCATGCGCTGAGAGATGTGTCTTTCGATGCCACACATTAGCTTAACCTGGTTTAGTATTCAAGCCAAGGAGTGGCTGCATGACTCTCCGATGCTGGAGATGGTCAGTTTGTTGGCATGCCTTGCTAGATGTTTGTTGCAAGCCCGCACATTTGAGGTTCCGGCTCTCCTAGGGTAACATCATAGGGCAACATCATAATAAAACAGTGGGCCTAACTTGTTCCTTAATGTAGATAACAGAGCACCCCGCTGTGGCCAGGTGGGCCCAGCGCGAAGGGCTGCAGCTTGGTCACAGTTTGGGTTAGGATTGTGACCAGGATATGGGAAAGGCCCGGTTTCAGACATTTATTTAATTTCAACCAATATCATTGGTGAGTGATATGATAGAGTGCCAAATTTAATAACTCCTTTTCCAGTAGAGGCAGTAGGACCGCAGTGTTGATAGTAAAAGTGGAGCGGAACCTATCGGGGTGTTTCAATTCTGTTAATCCAAGGGGGTAAGACTAGGTGTGTGAATCTGGTGCTTAGGAAACCCAGATGGAGCATGGGCAGATTAGTCGTCAGTGGATCCACAGCACCCCACCAGCCCACCCCTAGCACTGGTATTAAATTTAACTCAACTTTATTACGAGGATATTGTAAAGTCATGCGTCAGTACCTCAAAGTGGTCAGTAAACCCCCCAGTGGGGCATCACTGGCCTCTATCAGAGGGCATCAAGCGGGAACCCCCCGGGTTGTTACGATAGATGAAGAACACTATAGCTCAACATTCAAATACAAGAGCAGTTTATACAGTGGATGTCCCGACCACATTCATTTCAGGGTGCCCTTTATGTCAAGGAAAAATTCAGACAATTGCCTAGGATCGCACAATTTAGTCAAGCAGGGTACAGGGTCATACATTGCTTAAGGTCATCCCACCAGAAGTTGTGCCGTCATGTATAATAGTGGGGACAGGCACAACAATTAATGGTCTTGGGGCGGTGTCATTTTGGCAGGTTAGGTACACACACTTTATATCAACGGGAGCAGCGATGGTTTGACATGCTTCTTCCACCCTTAGCAGCTAGGATCTGCCAGCAGCAGCATGCCCAGCTGGGGCTAGTTTGCCTTGAGCCACATGCAAGGGCGTCAAATGAGCTGAACTATGTACCTAGGCCACGCACATTAGGCAGAGGGGTTCCAGTAGGAACGACATAAAGGGGAACTGCACCAGAACATGAAACTGCCACTGTGAGATTCTGACATAATGTCCCCACACTACTCATATGGTTTACATTTAAAAGGCCCTTGTGGAGGGTCAGTTGAACAAAACAGGATTCAACTACACGTGGTAAAGTCCTTTAGGAAGTTAATGGACAGATTGTAAAATACAGACAGGCAGGTTTGCAAAGCCACTCTGGTATAAGCACCAGAAGCTGGGCAGGCAGATAGCTTGGTGAGGATGGTCACAAAAGTATAATAGCCTAGGGTGGCAAATCTAGCAAGACAATTTCACACTCTTCCTACTGGGAGCCCCCGTGTGTGAGACGTCAAGTGGTGCCTGCCATTATTGCAGAGGAAATGAGGGTCAGAGAGCATTCCATGGACCCCTTGGCTTTAAGCAGAATGACTACTGCACAGGAGGATGGAGGGTGATTCAAGGGGCACAGGTGGTGTTGTGGCAATGCAAGACTGTCAGCTTATGCTGGGTAGAAGGTTCTGTATCACCAACTAGAAGTGTTGTTATATGGGGTTATGTGGCCCTAAGACACATTGTCGACATTGCTAAGTTATCATGAGTTTTGCTTGCCCTATGCTGCTGCTTTTGCGCACACCTCTGCTAAGAGTTTGTTTTCACGACACTTTGCCTCTGCCCTGAACATGATAACAGATTGTTTTTCACATTCTCAGCTTTCCCTTCAATTCTGTCTGAACATAATGTGCAAGGTCGTTCAACAATGTCTCTTGTTATTCTGTTCTGGTCAGTCCCTATTACCTAGACAAAACATGTTACCAACAGCTGCAATGTGGAAGAATCGTGCTTTGATACAGCGTTGTTGCATGTTTTTGAAACACACTCGAAGAAAGCCGTTCCATGGAGCTGAGCTCTGCTGTTCTTATGATGTAAACCTTTGCGTTTAAGCTTTGAGGTAGGGGGTCTGCTAATAACGCCTAGAGATCTTCTGTTATATAAAATAACTTCTTACTGCCGTGGGGAGGATGATTAGGCCCAGTTATTTTGCCTTTTTCACAGTCTTTATAAAATGACGACTCCTTTTATATTCTATGGTATTGTAACAATGCTAATGATTCTTGCCTTATGCATTTTGCTGCTAGTTGTGGTTTGCATACTGTTTTATGAATCACTATAGTCAAAATAAACATTTTGAACTTATTTAGTGACTCTGATTATTTTTATTGTGGACAAGTACGTGAGAGCGAAAGAGTGTCTTGTTCCCGCGACTCTGAGGTGAGTCGGGAGTGCTCGTGTTCTGGGTTGTCTAAACATTCGTAGCTTCTTGATATTTGTAGGAGACCGAATGAGACACTATTGCTAGTCGGTTGGGATTTTGGGTACTAAGGTGATAGGAGGTACACCCCTATTTACTGAGGTCCTGTTTTCTTGTGCATAGTTTTGTGTATGAGCAGAATCCCCACAACATGGCGCTGCCAAAGTTTGGTCTGGTTCTTATCTGTGAGACGCTTGAGTAGTGCTCGTGCTGGTCCACAATACCCTCTCTTCTGTTTCCGGAGACAGCTGTGATGGAGTAACCTCCTATATTGACATTTTTATAGGTTTATTCAAGCTTAAAGTTTTAAAAGGTCTTTCTTTTCTTATAACCCGAGTTTGCGCTGCCACTCTTTAAGTTGTTCTACTGTCTTCTCTGTAATGGCTGTTGATATTCCGGCTCATAGCAGAGCCGCGCTGAGGGTGCACTTGACTCGTTATGCAGTCCCTGATGCTGGGGCCGCGCTTACCAATTTGGCTCACCAGTTTGAAGTTTTTTACTCTTGGGTCACCTTACCGGCGGTGGATGGAACTGATGATATGTTTCCCACATATACTGCCACTGCCGTTCGTCAGCAGTATCAGCCTTATAGAGCTCTTGAAATTCCGCTTACAGCTTGGCAACACCGTATTTGGTTTAATGGTGCCCTTCCTCACCCATTACCAGCAGTCCGTTTAGGCCCTTTATCTATAGATGGGGACACATGGCCCGTTTAGGCTGGGTTTACCCCACACCCACATGCTTTTACAACTGCGACTCTGGCAGAGCTCTGCGTCTTACATACATCGTTGGTACGCGTATATAGAGCTGTAATACAGTACGTAACCCACACCGTCCAGGTGGGACCACCTGGCGCTGCTGTACAAGCTGCGGGTCCTGGTGGCATCACCATCAGTCCCCTTATGGTTAATGCTGTCATGGGCAAGCGCCCTCAGAATAAAGATGAATTTCCTTATTGGCTTGCCGAAAAATTTGGATAGATAGAAGCTGTCTTTCCTAATACCACTCCTGTGGATAAACACAGGTTCTTAACTATTAGTTTACCAAAAGACTTAATTCCCGAATTGGCTGATTGTAACACCTGGGGCTGGGTGTTTGCAGCGGTATATTCTATGTGTTTTGGCACCCCCTCCATGACCGTACTCCCCTCTGTGATTAAACGCATTCAAGATGAACACAGAGCAGAAGCGGCTGTTGAGCTGGGGATGAGACTGGTGGGAGTGTTCGACGTGGTTGCAGATATGATCCTTGCGAATGTCAAGGGCGGTGCCGTTAGCTTTCAAGTAGCAAACCGCTAAGAAGCGGTCGCAGAGGCTGACAGACCACGAGAATTACCAAAGATTATTGCGAAGGCTTATAAAACCATAGGCCGCAATAGTCTGGGAAATAAGCCTACGACTCAAACACAAATGCAGTCTCAAATTCAACAGAAAGCCCAGCCTGACAAGGATGGGCGCCCATTCTTTCCTAAAAAGAATTGGCAAAGAAATAAGAAACAGGGTTCCCAACAGCAGAAGCAGGGTTCGCGTGCCAGTTCAGCGACCCCTGAGGCTTCTGAACATACTTATGACTTGCACGATCGCGCTAAAATTAAGTCTCCTGATCGATTTCAGGTTCCTGACCAGCGTTCTCCTCGTTCTTTACAGGAAACATCAGGCTCACAAGCCGGTGGAGGTGATCGCCAGGATCGGGGTAGAAGTCAGTCTGCGTCACACCCTCGTGAACAGCCTCGACAGTTTGAAGTCAAGGACAAGCAGTGTGATTTCACTCGTACCCGACCTCCTTTTCAAAAGAAAAAGGTTGCCGCTTTAACGGCGAGATATGCCACAGATGGTGAGGACGCGACTCCTGGAATGGACATGGGCAGTGACTCTGCTCGACAGCGCGGCGGAAGTTACCATAGTCAGGGAGGCTCTACGTCCCCGTCTGGATGTGACAGCAACTGACACATTTGTTACAATTGAGACTGCGGATACCCGGGTTGCCCCCCGGATAGACTATACAAAGTCTTTTTCCAAATTGAAGGTGATATACTGCGAGCCATTAAGGTTGTTTTCTGGGAGAATCTAACAGCTACATATGACATTTTATTGGCGGAGAAAGATTGGCCGCCACCCTTTGTGTTAGCCTCTTCTAGAAGGGAAGATGTGACACTTCCGAGTTTTTCACGTTGTGTCCCTGAGGAAAAAGCGCAGGCTTTCGCGGAGGAATGGGCTTTGGCCTTGGCCCCAGCGGTGTATCGCAATTAGGTGGGTTGGGACGTTGATTCGCCAGCTCATGAAATACCATTGCGCTCTATGCCACAACCTCAACCTCAAGTTCCTATCAAACGTGAAGCGAAGGCTTCGGTTTGTGACATTCTAAGACAATTGGAGTATCAGGGGGTCATTGAGTCATGTGTATCACCTATGAATAATCCTCTCTTTACTGTCCCTAAACCTGATGGTTCTTTTCGGATTGTATTGTATTATAGAAATTTAAACAGCCATTGCCGCACCTTTGCGGTACAAAACACACACAGCACGGCGCTGGTGAATAATATTGTTCGTAAAAAATACAAAACGACACTTGACATTTCCAATGGTTTCTACAGTCACAATCTCGACCGTGGGAGTGGTGACCTGACAGCATTCAGTGCCGTCGGAAATCAGAATTTTTTTTACACGATTGCCTATGGGGTATAAGAACAGCCCCAGGGCATTTACGGCTCGCATTGTGTCTTTGTTGCATGACATTGACCCTGAGGCCTTGTCATACGTTGATGACATCTATTTGACTGAGGACGACCTCGCCCCGCATCTTGACCGAGTCGACCACATAATATTGTCTTTTGCCGACTACGGTTATAAATTTAATTTTGCAAAGTCACACATTGCCCATCTGGCAGTGCTCTTTTTGGGCTACGAGCTCAATAACGAGGGAAAAGGTCTAGCACCTCACTTCCTAGAGAAATGTGCACATTTGCAACCACCTTCTTCTTTGAAAAAGTTACAATCCCTGCTGGGTTTTTTAAACTTTGGGAGGACTTACATTCCCGATTATGCCCAGCGTATCAAACCGCTTTATGCGTTGATACAACCTAAGTTTTCATCTGCCAGCTGGCTACCGGAACATACTTCCGTTCTGCAGTCTTTGCAGGCGGATTTGCTTGCGTCTAACTTCTTAATGACTCGTGATAACACCACCAACCTGGTAATACGTATTGTTTCAGGGGCAGTGGGTTTCACGTACTTAACGTTCAATGAAGGAGACACAATACCAATTGCTTACAAATCACACTTGTACACTGCGGCTGAAATGCGTTTTTCCTCTGTTGAAAAAATCTTGACGGCAGTACAGATGGCGATTCTAAAGGAACGCTCACTGGCGCAGGGCAAACGCATTCTTATGGTCACTCCCTTCCCTGCTTTGGAAGCGGTGACTAAAGCTAGTGTGCCTAACTCTAAGGCATTGCACCCACATTGGATTCAGTGGGCTACTTCTTTGACGTCTTCGGATGTCACATTTGTCTTTGATCCATCTCTTCAGACTCAGGAGTTTTTACAGTATGAATTTGTTCATCCGACTCCATTGTCGCTTCTTCCTCTGAGTGAATACAAATGCATCATTTATACCGATGGCTCGGCGCAACCGGCCACGGGTTCCAAACATGCTTATTCAGCGGCTTGCGCTATTGTAGCTGGCTCCATTGAAGATGGAGAGTTTAAGTCATCCATTGTGCACACACAGGCACTAGGAGACTGCACGGCGCAATTGGCCGAGCTGCGTGCTCTTGTTCTAGCTCTAGAGTTTGATGATCCTCTTGTGAATACTCTTATTGTGTACGAATCTTACTATTGTGTCCAGTCGTTCAATGACAACTTATTCTTTTGGTCCAAAAATGATTACCGCAATTCTAAAGGCAGCGCAATTAAGCATAAAACGCTTTGGGTTCGAGTCGCAGATCTTAAACAACATCTGCCTCTCACACATGTTATTCACACTCTTAGCTACCAACGTGTCGGAACACACGCTGTTGGTAATTCTCTGGCTGATGAAGCAGCCAAGTCTGCAGTAGCCACGTGTTCCATAGCAGCAGTTACAAGATCAAAGTCTAAGGATGATAATGAGATTCTGGCAGCGGTCGCTGCAACTAGGGAGGGAGGTAATTATCCTGCGGGTTTTCCTTCTAAATACTCTTATCATGTAACTCCCGAACAGGTTCCTTATGCTACCATTCCTTCGGTTGGGGATCGGTTGATTCCCAGCTCTGACCGCAGACAAGCTTTGATCAAGGCCGCCCACAAAGGCATTGCTTCGGCACATGCTGGTGTGTCGGCAAAATACTCTATTCTTCAGCAACGTTACTGGTGGTGTGGTTTATATAAACAGACTCGTAACTATGTTCTTTGCTGTGATGTTTGTCAAAAAATCAAGCTTCTACGGTCACACGTCCGCCACAAACACAGCTATGTATTTCTAATAGACCCTTTGGCTGTGTCTATCTTGATCACTGCGGTCCTCTTTCTTCTGATACTGCATACAAGTATATCTTGGTTGCGGTTGATTCGTGCACTCGATTCCTGTGGGTATGGCCACAACGTAGTGCTGACGCTCAAAATGTCATCAGGGATTTGCGTGTCTTTATCGGGATGTTTGCCTGTGGTACTTTCCATTCTGACCAAGGTCCAGTATTTGCCTCTAAGGCTTACAAGGATGCAATGAAGTTGTTGGGGGTACAGGTGCAGTTTTCGTTTCCATACAGGCCTGAGGGCACTTCAATTGTGGAGCGAATGAACCATGACTTAATCATGTACAAAAACAATTGGTACTGGGGAATTAATATATACATTTTATTTATAACATAGGGAACATTCAATTACCCTAGTTCCAGTCTTTAGTACTTCAGAAATTTTTCACCTAAGTAAATTAAGGGCACACATACAACATGGGACCGATCTTTAAACAAATTAATTGCTCCAGAACATACAAAAATACATAAAATATATACAAAACAAACACTACTAAAGACAACTCTACATTACCAATACCCCACAATGTTATCTCTAAATATGGTGTTCACCTATTGGATCAAGGTGATCCACTTAGAGGTAGTCAAAAGAGTATACACTGAGGCAAAAGTGCCTTTTCTTTAGCTCTCTTGTGTCACAAAAAGTTACAAATCACTCTTTGTTAATTTAGCGCAGACTCCTCCAAAGAAAATGTCGACGCGGACGCGTTTCAGCCTTTATATTCTTCTTGGCCTCCTCAGGACAAGGGCAATGGAACAAAGCTAAATCAATTCATACAAAATATATATACGTAAATATACAAATCTCGCCTCTTTTTTATACAGAGCATGCTGTAGACAAACTGATAACCACACCGCAGTGCATCCGAAAATCAGATATGGGAATTCTGGAAAAATAATAAATAATGAAAATAATAATAATGGTGTGCTCTAAGATAAGCCCACTAGCTTATTGGTGATAGTGGTGCCTTTAAAATAATTTTTTTGATGAAGATTGGACCATTCTAATGAATAAACTCAACTGCTAGCTAGGCAAAAAAAGAAGGGGATCATGATTAGTCTCTCAGTGAAACCAAAAATAGAAAGCCAAACAAGGCATGCATTCAATGGCACCCACATACAGTGGTCTTAGTGCACTGGTTCATGCAAGAACCATCTATAAAACACTCACTTCGTGAAATTTGTATGGGGACGCTAAAATCACATCCCCGAGTGATGTGCGCCGGGCGGCGCCTTGACTCGGGCTGAGCCCACCTAAAGAATTATTAATAAAAACATATATGTCGAACTCGGTCTATCATTAATTGTTAAACATCAAGTATACACTACACTATATATGCCTGTCTCTCACTCACCTCTCTCACAGGTAAGGTTCAGTTTTTAACACAAGTGAATGAATCTGCTTCTCTTAATTTGGAAAACGCTGCCTATCTACAAAAAAACATAACTTCCTATCAGTCATGGAGTTACTCAAAATCACCTCATGTCTACTCGACATACATAACTTAATGTCTACACGACGACTTCATACACTCACCGGTCAGCTATTGAAAACACGAGGTGGGAAATAATCACGGTCCTCGCTGCAAAAGTCAGCGTGTGCTAGACCGGTACTTCTAGATGGTAGTGTTTAAAAAGGTTACGTGAATCATCACGTCGCCGTGAGCACGGCGGCTCAAAAGGTCATCATAAAAAGCGGACTACACGCTTTGGCCGGGTGCAAATAATAAACAACGGACTCTATTTTGGGAGAAATCCTCTACAAAGTACCACCAATTTAAAAATGACTCACGAAGTTCGATAGGCAGTTCTTTACTGGTCCTTAAACACGGAAATATACTCCGTCAAAGTCAGAGTACAAAGAAACCGACTATTGAAAGTCATACTATCACTTAAGGAAACATTGCCACCATTCTGCTAATTGCTACCACGATGTTTTAAACCTCTTTACAATTTAAAAAAAGTGATACTCAGATGGAAAAAATTGCACTTGTGCTTACAGCATGCTAAATACAAAAGAGGCTTACATTCTAAGAAAAAAATAATGTTCAATATATACAAACCAATTAACAATGTATATGGACATATCTCTCATCTGAGAGTGAAATCTTGAAAATATTGTGCAACACATTTTACACATGGATATAAACAATTAAAACAATATATATACACATCACAACACCGTGCTAGAATCTATATAGTGGCTTAGAACAGAGCACAAAACACAGAAATATATACACACAGTTCTGGGTTTCTATGTTTTCTAAACCATATGTCATGATTAATGTCCAAAGATCTTTATATCCAAACATGAGATCAAATCAATGCCCAGATTTCGTCTCGGTCATTCAGACCTTCGTTTGTTGTATGGTATCTTTCTATCATTCGCGCCTCTAAACGATTGAGACTTATTTGGAGCACTGTTTTGTTTGGAGGTTTTATAACTAACAATACTGACCAACTCAAGTCATTTTCGCTGTGGCCATGTTGCACATAATGCTGAACTAATGGGGCTCCCTGTGTTTTGCAGCGTATGCGTGATTTATGTTGCATGATTCTCATTTTAATCGCTTGAGTGGGCTGACCGATATATGCTTTTCCACAGGGACATGTTACAACATATACCACGTTTTTAGTGTTGCAATTAGAGAAACCTAGTTGTATATGTTTCCTATTGTTGATCATGACAAATTTAGAGTCGCAAGTTTGAGGGCATACAGAACAATTGTTACATCTGTAATGCCCTATTATTGCTGGAAGGCCTAATAGACCCCTCAGATCTTTTTTCTCTGGTGGACCACGTGCTGCTCTCACAAGGTGTTGTTTTAAATTTTTACCCCTGCGAAATGCGAACAAAGGTTTCGAAATATTCAAATGTTCTACCAATCGCCAATTTCGGGTAATAATTTGTTTGACCTTATTTGCTTTGGGATTGAATGTGAGCACACACGTCAACTGTTCAGAGTCTTGTTTTATTTTGGGCGTGAGGAGGCATTCGCGTGGCGTGAACCAAGCTCTTTTCAATGCCCCTCGGACCAGTTTCTTTGGATACACTCTATCGCATAATTTTTCTTGTAACTTTTCTGCATTGTTAAAATAATCTTTTTTATTTGAACAATTTCGACGGACTCTCAAAAACTGTCCGTACGGTAAATTGTCTTTGAGATTTCTGGGATGTCCCGAGGTATATTCCAATAAGGTATTCCGGTCAGTTGGCTTAGTATATAGGCTAACCTCTAATTTGCCATCATTTTCCATTATCCAAATGTCCAAAAAATGGATTTGTACATTACTCAAGTTTTTTGTAAATCTCAAATCAGGAGTACGTGAATTGAGCCACATATGGAACTGTTCCAACATCTCCTGGCTTCCTCTCCATATCATGAAAATATCATCAATAAAACGCAGCCATTCAATGATATGCGCTTTGTTTAAAGATCGGTCCCATGTTGTATGTGTGCCCTTAATTTACTTAGGTGAAAAATTTCTGAAGTACTAAAGACTGGAACCAGGGTAATTGAATGTTCCCTATGTTATAAATAAAATGTATATATTAATTCCCCCGTAATTTTTTGTACATGATTGTGTCCCATACCCAGGTATAGGAGGGTGATTTGGGTATACCCCTTGTTTATACATATGAACCGTGACTTAAAGCAATCCTTGACAGCTAGAGTCTTAGGTACTGGCAGGGACTGGCTGTCCCACTTGTAGGGGGTCCAATGTGAGCTAAATCATCTCCCTAGAAGATCTCTGGGTGGGCGGACCCCTTACGAAATGCTCTTTGGCTTTTACATGTTTGTTCCTGACCTTGATGGTCTGGACATTGTGGCGACTGCCTCTAAGTTTGATGTAGATAATCATTCTGCTATGTTACAGGATCTACAAAAGTCACATGATACTCTGGCAACTGAGCATTTACCATCTTCGCCTGCTGATGCACAACTGATTCCTGTTACCGGTTGGATTCCTAAAGTTGGAGATCTGGTGCGGGAGAAGATTGAAAACAAAAAAGAATTTGGTCCCTCTTACCGTGCTCCGGTTTCCGTGCTTGGACTAAAGGGTACTCGTACTGTCATTCTGCCACCATTGCCAGGTCGCAAAGGCAACAGGTACATCTCAGTGGACAATGTCGAGTTACACCGTGTGGCCGATTCTGAATAGTGTGACACCTGCAATTTCGTGCAACGCAATATCCTTAGCACCGTTAACTTTGTCACCTCCTGCCACAAGAATGTCTGCTCATATGATGGACACTGTAATTGATCTTCAGCCTTTGCGACAAGCCTCTTCTGCAATGGATATTGTGTGCCCTTTTCAGGGAATTGATTCCGTGAGTGAGACGCCATCTAGCCCACAAGTACCGATGGACAATTCAACGCTTTCACCTTTGCTTGCGAATCCAGTGAGTGCCTGTGATGGGGAACCGACACACCTTTCTTCTGCCTCGTCCTCCTCATCATCAAGTTTGTCTGGTGCACCTAAGTCGCGTATTTTTTACTCCTGGTTCAAAAAGACATACTTCGTTCCCAATGGACCTACATTTGGTTGGTGCTTATCCTGTTATTTCTCTTCATGTCCATTGGGTTTGTGACAGTGTTCTTTTTACTTATAAATGGCCACTATCTCCCTGAACGCTCTGCAGTAAAAATGGTCGATGGAACTTTGGCTCCTCACACATCGTCCCATATCATGAAACGTGACAAGTCTTTTGTGAATATGTCAGCTTTTCCTGTTCAGGATGGCATAGTTTGGGACGAAGTAGCTTACGAAATTCATGGCCCGACCGAGGTCCTTAGAGTTCCGTACGTATTTCGCGTCTCATTAGGAGATGTGATGACACAGGACATACATTCGGATGATTGGGATGTGCAGGCAGTTCATGCATTATTTTCAGATTTAAAATATTATGCTGCCTTTGATGCTGAAGATTTGTATTTAAATTGTGCCAATTATGGTGATCTATTTTGCTATCAACATTATGGGCATCATTTTTTAAACAAAACAAACACAATGAGACCGGTTTTTAATTTCACCCAATGGGAACATTGTCCGACTCCCTTAGAAGGGAGTTCTAAAACTCTTAGAAATAAGTTCACCTATTTCTCAGATTATGATTTGACCAATCCTTAATCCTATTTTTTTCGGCTTCAGAAATCCCCTACATCTAAATACCTGTTATCACACACTAAACTAATTTACGCCAACTCGTTTAGAACACAGCTGGCCACACATGGTTATGACTATTGGAAACTGACTATAGATTTAAAATCACTCTGGGGCACAAAGCCATGGCAGGTTCAGGGCACTGAGGCACTACATCGTGCCTGCCTGATCCCGACTCAATTGCTGTTTTTAAATAGAACAATTTACCAAACATCCTGTTATGGCCTTGCAACTGTCAAAAACCTCAATACCCCCTCCATTCCATCATTAGCTGAATAGGACAATTGGCAGTTACATAATAATTACACCATTGAGGCTTTGCAGGCTCTCCTTCAAAATGCCACCTTTAATGTTTCTGAGGTTGATTCATTGGGATGGTTGTTGTGGCAAACTAATGCAAATGCATGCTAGTTGCGTTTCTATAATGTTACACCTGGTTTCAGTGGATAGGTGTGGTGCAGCGGCCAGGGCAGCTGACTTCGGAGCACAGGGTTCACGGTTCGATCCCTGGCTCCGGTGGCAGCTCAGCTCAGCACCATGTGACTCTGGGTAATAGCTCACTTAATTTCCACTCCGGCCCCCAGCGCCTTGAGACCCGTAAGGATGAGTAGCTGCGCTATATAAAAACAGACTTACTTTTTTTTTTTTACTTGCATTCAGACTAAGCCTGACCCTCGTTATCCACCTCATCATTCTGTGACTACATACTCGGTAGGTAAATTGTGCCAGCAGTGGCTAGAACACTCTACCCTTGCATCTGTCAAACAGCACCTTTCGATCCTATCGAATGATATAGGTTTGGCTGATTTTCTCCTAGGCCCACGTAATCCAAGGGCCAAGAGATTTCTTTATGCATCTTATAATGAAATTTGGAAACTTTCACAGATGGAAACCGCCTTCCGTCTGCGTCAAATTGACCAGGCAAACTTGGAAACAGTCATTGCTGTAGTGGACAACAGCATTAGCACGCTTTCTTCACGCATCTACACCTTAGACAATATTGTTTCTTCTGTAATAGATATTGTGCAAAGTGATGTTTCTGTGTTATATTATGGTCAGAATCAGTTAAGGTCGGTCATGCAATTTGTTTGGACGTTGCAGACACTGAAAATGGGTAAAGTGCCTTGGGATTATTTGAATGCCACTGCTTTATTTTTACCTTTTAACCTGACTGATAAACAGAGGTTTATGTCCATGAAAGATGCTGTATACACGCTATTACATATTGAACAATTGGAGCCTTTGCCGTTCTCCGTAGCGGAAACGAACTCTGCTGTTTGGTTAATTCATGGCATTATCACTTTGCCCTTTTCGCTTTTTCAATTTAAATCATGTATGCAACACTTTCCTGTTGGCCGCTTTGAACCGCTTGGCAGTGCTTTTGTGCATGAATTATGGGTCCTGTCCTTTGCTTATCGTTGTTTGAGGGAGGATAAAGAAGTTTTCCTCACAGGGGAGGAGTGTGATTCGGTAGTGGGTCACTCTCTTGTGTGCAAACACTTTAAGTTGCACGGCGAGTGTAACGTGTCAGCGCCCAATCTAGCTTACTTTTTAAAAGGGACCCCAGTACCATCCATCACGCCTGTCTTTACATTGCTTTCTAACGGCAGCTATCTTATTTTAAACAATCAAGACTGCTGTGGTTTGCGGGCGGGTATCCCATACTTGGTAACTGTTTCCCAGCGCATAACTTGCTGTAGCAATGTCCTTTTCCCGCCCCCGCAAGGGAGTTTAGATTCTTCGCTTTGGCCTTCCATTCCGACTTTGAAAACAGAGTTCAACAAGTTGAGCAGGCTCAAAGCCCTTTTATTCCAACAGGAGGTGGCCCTCACTTCCGCCCGTGAAACATTCAGATTGCAGGTGGCTCAGACCTCGAGTGAGATACAGTTGCTTCTTAACACTAACCTCCCACTTCATTTTGGGGAACTAATTCACCAAATATTTAATGCATCTGATACGACAGGCCTTGCCCATTTTTTTAAATGTGTGGGATCTGGCCTGGTCTCTTCCTTTCAAACTATATTCGGGGTAATACCGGCTTTTATTCATTCTATATTTTCCAGCGTTTTCAGAGGGTTCCCCTTAATATTGGCGCTGGCTGCTGGTGCCCTGCTTCTTCTCCTTGTGCTTCGCAATGGCTGCTCACTTTGTGGCTCTGCACAAGCCGGACCAGCTTCAACTGTGACGTGATCGCCTGTATGAGGCTTTTGGATGCTTGCCTTTGGCAACGCTTGGCGTGAGTTACGACTTGACATTCCGCTTTGCCTACTTTACTTGCGTGCAGCCAGTGCTTCATTGCAAAAGATGTCATTTCTCCTGGGCGATGGAACTTTGCTTATCGAACACGTGGTGTCCAATCCCTGATTTCAGCCGGTTGATGGGTCCCTTGGAGACGCATGACGAGACTTGTTCTGTGGATGGTCAAATGACGCATGCAGCTTTACTTGGAATCTTGGATCAATGGGATATCTGTGTGGCTGCGCAGACCTTCCTACAACGAAGTTTCATTGAATATCACGCCAGTTTGCCATTTCTACTTCTGGATGCTCCTACTTGTGAGGAACATGCTTGTTCCTTCGATTTATTAAATTGGATGTCATTGCTTTTTTCTACCAATGATAAAGATGTACTATTGGAAGGAATTGCTTTCCTTTGCACCCAAACCTTCATGGATTGACTACTTGGTTCATCCCCTCCTCCACTGTCTGGCATACAGATTTTTTTTTTCCAGCTCAAAGTGCCTTTAGCTTTTTTTGAACTTTCCCTTTTTTCTCCGATTTGTTTTTTTTAGAAAGTCCCTCACCAATATTTTAAATAATGCCTGACTTTTGAACTCTGTTTTCGTTCTTCTGTCTATGTCCTACTGACTTACCAGGGGGAGGGTGTTATATGGGGTTTTGTGGCCCTAAGACACATTGTCGACATTGCTAAATTAGCATCAATCAATCAATCAATCATGTCACTTATAAAGCGCACTACATACCCGCGAGGGTCTCAAGGCGCTGGGGGAAGAGGGGGGTGGTGCTGCTACTGATCGAAGAGCCAGGTCTTGAGGAGTCTTCTGAAGGCCAGTAGGTCTTGGGTCTGTCAGAGGTTGGTGGGGAGGGTGTTCCAGGTCTTGGCGGCGAGGTGGGAGAAGGATCTGCCGCCGGCGGTCGTTTTCCGGATGCGGGGGACTGTGGCGAGGGCGAGGCTGGTCGAGCGGAGCTGGCGGGTGGGGGTGTAGAAGCTGAGTCGTCTGTTGAGGTAGGCTGGTCCGGAGTTGTGGAGTGCTTTGTGTGCGTGGGTGAGGAGCTTGAAGGTTATCCTCTTGTTGACAGGGAGCCAGTGCAGGTCTCTCAGGTGGGGTGTGATGTGGCTGCGTCGGGGGATGTCGAGGATAAGACGTGCAGAGGCGTTCTGGATGCGTTGCAGCCGTCTCAGGAGCTTAGCCGTCGTTCCTGCGTAGAGGGCGTTTCCGTAGTCCAGCCTGCTGGTGACGAGGGCCTGGGTGACTGTTTTTCTTGTTTCGGTGGGGATCCACTTGAAGATCCTGCGGAGCATTCGGAGGATGCTGAAGCAGGATGAGGAAACGGCGTTGACCTGCTTAGTCATGGAGAGGGTGGGGTCGAGGATGACCCCTAGGTTGCGTACGTGGTCGGTGGGTGGCGGGGCTGTTCCCAGTGATGTTGGCCACCAGGAGTCGTCCCAGGCTGAAGGGTTGGAACCAAGGATGAGGACCTCCGTCTTGTCAGAGTTCAGCTTCAGGCGGCTGGTCCTCATCCATTCGGCGACGGCCTTCATTCCTTCGTGGAGGTGGGCTTTGGCGGTGTGAGGGTCTTTGGTGAGGGAGAGGATCAGCTGGGTGTCGTCGGCGTAGGAGATGATGTTGAGGTTGTGCTGTCGGGCGACGTGGGCGAGGGGTGCCATGTAGATGTTGAACAGCGTTGGGCTGGGGGAGGAGCCTTGGGGTACGCCGCAGATGATCTTGGTGGCCTTGGATCGGAAGGGGGCGAGGCGGACGCTTTGTGTTCTGCCGGAAAGGAAGGATGTGGTCCAGTCCAGGGCCTTCTCTTGGATCCCGGCGTCGTGAAGGCGTGTTCGTAGTGTGTGGTGGCAGACCGTGTCGAAGGCGGCTGATAGGTCCAGGAGGATGAGGGCTGCTGTTTCTCCGTTGTCTAGCAGGGTCCTGATGTCATCGGTGGCGGCGATGAGGGCGGTTTCGGTGCTGTGGTTGCTGCGGAAGCCGGACTGGGAAGGGTCCAGGATGTTGTTCTCCTCGAGGTAGCGGGTCAGTTGTTTGTTGACGATTTTCTCGGTGACCTTCACGGGGAACGGGAGCAGAGAGGTGGGTCGGAAGTTCTTGAGGTCCTTGGGGTCTGCCTTGGGTTTCTTGAGTAAGGCGGTGATCTCGGCGTGCTTCCAGCTTTCCGGGAAGGTTGCTGTCTCGAAGGAGATGTTGATTATTTTCTGGAGATGGGGCGCGATGGCTGTACTGGCTTTGTTGAAGATGTGGTGAGGGCACGGGTCTAGCGGTGAACCGGAGTGGATGGTGTTCATGATCTCGCTGGTGTCCTCGTCGTTGATGTTGGTCCAGGAGAGCAGGCGGTTGGTGGTTGTGGGGGCAGTGGTCTCGGTGGTTGCCGGGGCGGTCGTGGTGTTGAAGCTGTCGTGGATGTCGGCGATTTTGCGGTGGAAGAAGGTGGCCAGTGAGTCGCACAGGTCTCGCGACGGCTGGATGTCGTTGGTGTTGGAGCTGGGGTTGGAGAGTTCCTTCACGATGTTGAAGAGCTCTTTGCTGTTGTGTGCGTTGTTGTCTAGGCGGTCTTTGAGTGAGGCCCTTTTGGCGGATCTGATGAGGTGATGGTGACTTCGGGTGGCGCTCTTGTGGGCGGCGTAGCTGTCCGCTGTCCGTTCGTGGAGCCAGATCTTCTCCAGTTTTTGGCATGTTCGTTTGGAGGCCTGGAGGTCTTCGGTGAACCAGGTGGCTTTCTTGCTGGTGTGGCTGTTGTGCGGATTCTTGAGCGGGGCGAGGGTGTTGGCGCAGTCGTCGATCCACTGTCTGAGGTTGCGGGCGGCGGTGTCGGGGTCGGAGGGTTCGGCGGGTGGGCTCAGGGCGAGGGTTGTGGTTAGCTGGTCTTCCGTGACTCTGCTCCAGCAGCGGCGAGGCATTTGTTCGGTGCGGTGGTGCGTGGTGGGCTTCCTGTAGGTGAAGTGGATGCAGTGGTGGTCAGTCCAGTGGGGTTCGGAGGTGTGGTTGAAGGAGACGTGTGGGCTTGCGGAAAAGATGGAGTTGAGCGTGTGGCCGGCGGCGTGGGTGGGTGTAGTCACGAGCTGTCTGAGTCCGAGGGTGGCGAGGTTGTCGATCAGGGTGGTGGAGTTGGTGTCCTTGTTGTTCTCGAGGTGGAAGTTCAGGTCCCCGAGGAGGATGTAGTCCGTGGAGGCGATGGCGTATGTGCTGACGAAGTCAGCGATGGAATCGCTGAACTGTGGTCGGGGTCCGGGGGTCTGTAGATGAGGGTTCCTCTGAGGGTGGTGTTGGGATCGGTGTGGATCTGGAAGTGCATGTGTTCGGCGGTGCTGAGGGTGTCGTCGGTGTTGGTTGAGACTCTAAGGGTGTTCCTGTGGACGATGGCGATGCCTCCTCCGACTCCGTTGGTGCGGTCCCTGCGGGTGATCTTGTATCCGTCCGGGATGGCAATGGCGATGTCGGGGGCTGAAGTGGGATTCAGCCAGGTCTCCGTCAGGAATGCGACGTCTGGGGAGGTTGAGTCAAGAAGGTCCCAGAGTTCGATGGCGTGTTTGCGGGCGGAGCGGGTGTTGAGGAGGATGCATCTGAGGTAGTTGGGTTCTTTCCTGGGCGGTGGTTTGGCGGGGCGGGTGCTGGCGAAGCTGCAGTTCCGGCAGGTGAAGGGCCCTTGGGTGCGCTTCGGGGTGGCCTGGTAGCAGGCGTGATCTTTTCCGGGGTTGAGTGCGTGGAGGGTGCTGGCGTCGTATCGGCGTCTGTTGATGTGGCGGGCGCGGGGGATGCCCGGACCAGGGGGTCTGGCGCCGGGCGCGGTCACGGCGCGGACGGGCGCAGACGGGCTTGCCTTAGGCGCGCCTTCGGCGCGCCAGCGGCGCGGCCGCACAGCGGCCGCCATAAATGGGGAGGTGGGAGGGAGGAGCAGGGAATGGGGCAGCAAATGGGCAGTGAGGGGGCGGGGCCGCAGGGGCGCAGCGGCGGGAAACAGGCACAGAAGGGAAAACGAGCACAATCAGGGCATCAAGGGGGCACAGAAAGGAAAAAACTAGCACAATGAGGGGCAGCAAGGGGGCACAGAAAGGAAAAACGAGCACAATCAGGGGCAGCAAGGGGGGCACAGAAAGGAAAAAACGAGCACAATCAGGGGCAGCAAGGGGGCACAGAAAGGAAAAAGCGAGCACAATCAGGGGCAGCAAGGGGGCACAGAAAGGAGAAACGAGCACAATCAGGGGCAGCAAGGGGGCACAGAAAGGAAAAAACGAGCACAATCAGGGGCAGCAAGGGGGCACAGAAAGGAAAAAACGAGCACAATCAGGGGCAGCAAGGGGGCACAGAAAGGAAAAGCGAGCACAATCAGGGGCAGCAAGGGGGGCACAGAAGGAAAAAACGAGCACAATCAGGGGCAGCAAGGGGGCACAGAAAGGAAAAACGAGCACAATCAGGGGCAGCAAGGGGGGCACAGAAGGAAAAACGAGCACAATCAGGGGCAGCAAGGGGGCACAGAAAGGAAAAACGAGCACAATCAGGGGCAGCAAGGGGGTCACAGAAGGAAAAAACGAGCACAATCAGGGGCAGCAAGGGGGCACAGAAAGGAAAAGCGAGCACAATCAGGGGCAGCAAGGGGGCACAGAAAGGAAAAAAACGAGCACAATCAGGGACAGCAAGGGGGCACAGAAAGGAAAAAAACGAGCACAATCAGGGGCAGCAAGGGGGGCACAGAAAGGAAAAACGAGCACAATCCGGGGCAGCAAGGGGGCACAGAAAGGAAAAACGAGCACAATCAGGGGCAGCAGCAGGGCACACAGACGGAGCTGTGTGGTGGGGGAGCGACCTACCAGTCAAGGTCAGGGGTCGCATAGGGCATGAGTTTTGCTTGCCCTAAGCTGCTGCTTTTGCGCACGCCTCTGCTAAGAGTTTGTTTTCGCGACACTTTGCCTCTGCCCTGTACATGATAACAGATTGTTTTTCACGTTCTCAGCTTTCCCTTCAATTCTGTCTGAACATAATGTGCAAGGTCGGTCAACAATGTCTCTTATTATTCTGTTCTGGTCAGTCCGTATTACCTAGACAAAACATGTTACCAACAGCTGCAATGTGGAAGAATCGTGCTTTGATATAACGTTGTTGCATGTTTTTGAAACACACTCGAAGAAAGCCGTTCCATGGATCTGAGCTCTGCTGTTCCTATGATGTAAACCTTTGCGTTTAGGCTTTGAGGTAGGGGTCTGCAAATAACGCCTAGAGATCTTCTGTTATATAAAATAACTTCTTACTGCCGTGGGGAGGGTGATTAGGCCCAGTTATTTTGCCTTTTTCACAGTCTTTATAAAATGACGACTCCTTTTATATTCTATGGTATTGTAACAATGCTAATGATTCTTGCCTTATGCATTTTGCTACTAGTTGTGGTTCGCATACTGTTTTATGAATCACTATAGACAAAATAAACATTTTGAACTTATTTAGTGACTCTGATTATTTTTATTGTGGACAAGTACGTGAGAGCGAAAGAGTGTCTTGTTCCCGCGACTCTGAGGTGAGTCGGGAGTGCTCGTGTTCTGGGTTGTCTAAACATTCGTAGCTTCTTGATATTTGTAGGAGACCGAATGAGACACTATTGCAAGTTTGTTGGGATTTTGGGTACTAAGGCGATAGGAGGTACACCCCTATTTACTGAGGTCCTGTTTTGTGTATGAGCAGAATCCCCGCAACAGTGTACTAGGTGGCACAACCAGTAAATAGGCAGGCCTTTGATTGTGGTGGAGGGCAATTCATTTCGGGGACAAACCTTTGATCTAGGTCCAATTCCTGGATTAAGCAACATGGTTAAATCAGGCAAAGGCCCCTGCTGTGGCCATCATTGATCTACCACAAAGTACCATGGATAGGGAGCAGATTAGTTATCATAGTGGGTGTATCACATGGTGGACCGGGACACAGGATTGCCGAGGCCCCATTGACGCTTGGCATAGCAGTCCGGATCACTTCTCAGAGGGCGAAGACAAGGCCAGGGCCCCTGTCAGAATATGTGAAATTTTAGTTGTCTGGGATGGGTGCTTGCAATCCCATTACATTCTGCAGTCAGAAACAGAAAATGTAAAGAAATACCTGTGAATGAACCGAGCTCTCAGCAGTGAAGAAAGCAAGAGAAATAGCACAGTTCTATATCCAGAAGTGTGACGCAAGCAACAATTTTAACACAGCCAATACAGATCAAGGTAGTTACTGGCAGATGCATAATGGACAAACACTCACTGAAACCTGATTTGACACCATTAACTTGTTTGCCATAGTTTATCAATAAAACTGTCTGTGCAGGGTCTGGTCAATTCAACAAAGTATGTGCACGCTGAAAATGAGGGCATGTTACAGGCTGCTTTAGTTAAGCTAAAAATCACCCGCCCTATAGCCATGGTAGCTAGGTGGGCTGGGGAAGTTGTCATATAACTAGTGTGCTGTGGTTCCTAAAGTTGGGGATACAATGGGTAAGAGCACAAAAAGGTTACAATGTATTAAGAACATTTGGTAGTCCCATGATTCTAGAAAGGGCAGGTATCGGGACATATTGTTCTCCTCCTTTTCTCACCCACTTGTCTGCTCCCCGGTACACATTAGCAGAAGTTGGGAAGTGGATGACTTGCGCTAGGGTGGGGACATCAGTATGGCGACACTGCATATAAATATTGCAGTCAGACAATGAGGGACTGGCATGCAATATGGACATGAAATGAAGCAGAATACAGGGGGTGGTGCAGGCGCAATGCTATAGGCGTACATTTGCCCATACTCGGGCAGAAGGGCCCAGGCCAGGAACCCGCAAACAGAGTGGGTTTTAATTAGGTGGGTTGCGCAAAGTTGTCATTCCAAAAACGGATGTGCTGTTACTCCAATAGGGTGGAGAAAGAAGGGTTCGAAGCACAAAATGCTGACAATTACCAGATCACAGCGTGCATTCAAATTTAGAAGGAGCAGGTAAATTTCCCACTTGCTGGTGCGGCACACGGTTATTAGTTGAACCCCTATTTGGGAATACCCATGTAGGGGGGTAAACAAGGGCTTAGTCAATCCAAAACATAAGGCACATATTGCACATGGTGCACAATGGTTTAAATCAGACAGAACTATGGTTACGTGAGAGCAGTAGTTTTGCATTCTCCATGGGCTAAGAATTCTGCCAGCGTTGTACTCCTATACAGGAGGACGCCAGCTGGCAGAGACCAGGGTATGGTGTTGGCCACAACCAATAAAAAAAATAAAAAAAATGTAAGTCCGTTTTTATATAGCGCAGCTACTCACCCTTACGGGTCTCAAGGCGCTGGGGGCTGTAGTGGAAATTAAGTGAGCTATTGCCCAGAGTCACATGGTGCTGAGCTGCCGCAGCCAGGTATTGAACTGTGAACCCTGTGCTCCGAAGTCAGCTGCCCTGGCCGCTGCACCACACCTCTCCACCTCTCAACCAATAACTTGTTAACAAATACATTGTTGGCCTGGGAGGCGAACTACAATATATTTTCCAGCGTATTTTGAAATCAGTGACTGGGCAGTGATGGGTAATGCACGACCTGGCAACACCTAACAAGTAGGCCCTTATTGGCACAGTGCACCATAGGGATTTCACCCTTAACTGCCGGTAAAGTAGAGAGCAGTTGTTTCATTCCGGGCGGGCCATCGAACATGCCTACGGATGGGTAAATAAAACTGTGGTTAAATCAGAGAACAGTAGTTCACATTTTAGTGGAGGCCATCAAACTTGCCTACTATGGGGTAAATAAGCCATGCACAAGCCCACCAAGCAGGAGGGCTTGATTCAACTTTATTCAAAAGCAAATAAGCGGGCTTGGTAAATAAGGCGTGGCCTCTTGAGTGCATACGCCGCAAGGTTCCCCCAATAGGGACGGGGAACAACTGCGGACTGTTAACCTGTCAGAGGTGGATAGGAATTGTCCAGCTAGAAGGACTGGTAACCTGTCAGAGTTAGATTGGAATTGTCCAGCTAGAAGGACTGGTACCAACACATTGCAGGATGGTATGGAGCCTGCCATGGTGGGGGGGGCCTGGATATGACTATGGCCACATCCAGGGCTTTGGCGGAGTTACAGGGCAATCCGGAGGCTGATTAGTACGAGGGGTACCCTTTCAGGAGCACAATAAGGGTGCATTATGCCAAAATCCCAGGAGTCTTTACGTTAGGGCCCTGGTTGATAGCGACGGCACCCCGCTAGTCCTTCGATCAGTTGTAAGCCTGAGCAACCGGGGGTTTGCCTGGTTACGCTCCGCCCCTAAAAAGGCGTGAGTAAAAAGGTATGGACTGGTGGTCCATGATATGTAAAGGGGATAACCCCCACATAAATGGTAGCACCGATTAGATTGGCCATGGTACAGTTGTGCTCATCAGGTGGGCAGGGCAGCTTAGGTTAGTCACCGCTGCCTGCCCTTGGATCGCCCGTAAGTTAACCCACCAAGTTGGCATACTCCTTGTATGTAATAAACCTACAGCAAACTTTCTCCAACAAAATCTTGTGTGGACTGTTTATTTTGCGCAGCGCAACTAATTACCGCTGAGCGGGGGGTTGCCGATATCGGCACTATATGCGGCGGGGGTCTTGTAAGATAAGCACAGGAAGTGCTTTTTTAACAGGTCTGTGGCACAGTTTTGGGCTGACTATTGTCTTTAGTCATTGAAGGGCTGGATTAGCTGCACTTTAACACCTTAGACTGTGGTGAATGTTTGCCAGTGGAACTTTAAAATAATGTGCCATGTTTGGCTGGAACTGTAGAAATATGTGTTGACTTCTCCAAAGAAAGGATAGCGCAACAGAACACTACACAATGTGGTGTTACAGCCACAGCTCCTGACTTTAAACTGGGGACTGAGCAAATCACTTAATCCCCCTGTGCCTAAAAAAAGGAAATGAATCTGTCCTGGTGTAATGAAACTGGTGCTCATGTAAAGCGCTCTGATGCCCTTTGGCTGAGTGTGCGCTGTATACAACCACAAAAAAAAAAAGGAAAAACGTAACACAAATCAAATAACAAAGCAACAAAAATATAACAGTGCAGAACAGAAGGCGTAACAAACAGTACACGGTACAACAGACCAACGACACAATCCAATGATACAGCACAAAAACAACATAGTGCCTGACACCACAATGTTACAACAAATATGCACAAATAGTCTTTATTACATGTTAACTCCTCCACTAATCTGCTTCCATAATACGCTGGTAAACGGAGTTTGCACCAAGAACTGCCATATGAACCACCAAAGGCATCTAACAGACCGGTCAGAAAGGTCTCCCGAGCAGCCGCGCACCCCCCTCCGAGCAGCGGCACACCCCCCTCCTTGGACCACTGTTTGCTTCACTCACCGCTGAGGCCCCGCTAGCGCCGCTGCTGCTGACACTAATCTTCGGGCAGGGGTCTGGGTCCGTTTCCTTCCTTGGAATCTGCACAGCCGCAGTGCTTTGCAGTATTTATTGCATGTTGGATAGAATCTCCGGGGCCTGGCGGCCAGGTGACACGCGCAGAGCGCATCCAAGACTCTGATGACCTCCGTCCCGGGAAGACGAAGCCCTCAGCATCCCAGAGGCCTCCTGCACCGTTCAGTTCTCCGAGGATTCATTAAAAGGAGGCTCCTGCCTTCCCCTAGCTGTGCGTTATTAATGCCTTAAAATTCATTAATGATATGTGTTAGGCTTCCATCCAGGAAGTAAAGACTGGGATACAAAAATCAGCCATTTCAAAATAATTTATTTCGCTTAAGAAAGGTTCCGTTTTATGAATAGCTGTTGCATCACTAATTGATCAGGCAAAACTTACGTTAATTATTGCAAAAGTGAAAAAAGTGAGTTTGGGCTCTGTGCATGGTTTTGTCTTACTGAATGGAAGGAATTGAAGAATCATGTTCAGAAGCTGACCCCTGAACTCTAAACAACTGATCGGGCCGCGTTAATAAAGTTGAAGCTATTTTGCAATAAATGTGCTCATCTGGTTTCGCACTGTTGGCAACAAAAAATTCTAGCACTATGCAAAGGGCAGCACTAGTGCATAAAATACAGCGCCGCATCCTATGTGCTGAGGGAGAAAGCGCTGCACGCAAGCACGTGCCACTATCTAGAGCTGTGTCTTTTATTGTCACACCCACTGCCACTAGTTAGTTACATTTCAGACAGCTACTACCCAATTTGGCAGCAATATTGGCATGGCTCTTTGCCCACCGAACTTGTTCAGCTTCGCTTAGTTGCAAATTACTTGAAATATTCCCCTTGGGCCTGCTAGATGGGGCATCTCTCTTGCCTCGAGCTACGAAGGTCATTGTCTGGTGCTGAAGACTTGTTCCAGTGGGAGAAGCATTGCCTTTGTTGCTGTGCTCTCATTGGCTGACCACTATTTGAAAACCAACATAACCCAGGTCACCCTGACCTCAAATGTGTGTGGTCCTTGAAATACTCAACATGCGTAGATGTCCTGCTCTCTACGCCAAGTGAGAAGAATTTCAGTTTGCCTTCCAGAATGATCTTCGGGGTAAATGCTTTAACTTCTGTCATGTTAGACCTGTTGTCCTCAGGGTGGTCTTCCCCCAAACCTTTTGCCTGCTTACCCCCTCTTTTTTCTGTATCTTTTTGTTGGCCTTAATACTCTGACCACTTTACCACTGCTAACCAGTGCTAAAGTGCATGTGCTTCTCCCCTAAACATGGTAACATTGGTGTACATACAACTGGCATATTTAATTGTATATTGGTATGTGATATACCCAAGGCCTGTAATCTAAATGCTTCTAGTGTGCCTGCAGGACTGGCTGTGTCAAGCACACAAGCAGCCTTTCAAACTTTTCTCAGGCCTGCAATTGCGAGCCCTGTGTGTGCAGTTTACTGCCACTTCGACTTGGCATTTAAAACCACCTGCCAAGCCTTAAACTCTCCTTTTATTACACATAATTCACCCCTAAGGTAAGCCCTAGGTAGCCCTAAGGGCAGGGCGCTGTGTACGTAAAAGGTAGGAGATGTACTTTTATGTTTGGCATGTCCTGGTAGTGACAAACAGCTAAATTCATGTTTCACAATTGTGAGGCCTGCACCTCTCATAGGTTAACATTGGGAATTCCTTAATTTAAGCTGTAATTCCTGATCAGAGAGGAGTAGCTGCATTATGTTTCCTATCTAAGGAATAGTAATGAGAAATCATCTTTAGTGGTAAAGATAGATTTAACATTACTATTTTAAAAATGCAAATTTTAGCAAGTGGACATTTCTCTGCTCTTAACTTAGCTCTGTGTGTCTGCAGCCTATTGCCAATACTCGTCTGGGGTGGTTGACAGCCACACTTTGTGCATTCCTTCTAGACAGCCATACACATAGAAAGGGTGGGTGAACAGAGAACTCATCTACATCCTGATAGCTCTTCCTGGTCAGGCAAAGAGGAGGGGAGCTGACACACCTGAATAGGCACTGTCCTGTTTCCCACACAAAGGGCAGAATACCCCCACAGACATCCTGGCAGACAGGGCTGGGATGAAAGGGGACCTGTGCATTTCAAGGTCCTGCTTTGAAGTTATCCCCACTTCAAAGGCACATTTGGGTATAAGTACTGGGACACTGACCCTACCAAGACAGCACACTATGGGACCTGTGAAAAACTCTGCCAGGAGTAAATACTGCTGTGCTACAATGATTGCCACTCTGCTTGACTGCTGCTCTGGAAGAAATTTGTTTTTGCTTTGTTGTGCTGCCCTGCCGCCTGCCGATCTCCCCCCTTGCTGAGGACAAGGACTTGATCCATCTCACTTGAACCCAGAGAGACTCCAAGGGTTTGCTGGCTTCCCCCCATTCTGAAGTCTCTGGGCCATCAAAGACTTCCTTCAACTCTGCAACAGCACCTGGACTCTGCCATTTGTGAGTCCTGCCCTGCTAAGTGGTGCCAATCCAGTCCTGGACCATTGAAAGGTGATTTCTGCAGTCCAGAGCCATCAAATTTGACTCAGTGATGACTTTGCGCCGATCGGAACTGGTGCATTGCTCTTCTATGCCTATGCAGGAGCCGCTCAATGACATTGCATTGACGGACTGCGCAGCTCGACGATGATGGACAGCATGACTCAATGATGACACAGTGATTAAATCTTAAAGGGGGCCTTTATCACCTGAGTGGCTTGCCCTCCATCGCGGTCATCCTAAACTTAGGATCTACCCCAGCCCAGTGCAACCTCAAGTAACCCCTAAGCGCTATTTGGATCTAAACACTAGATTTTTATTTAATCTTTATAAATTCATAACTCCGGTTCTACTTATTGGATGTTTGTTGTTTTGGTCTTGTTTTATTCATAAAACATTTCTATTTTTCTAATCCTGTGTGGAGTATTTTTGTGCTGTTTACATTGTGTTACTGTGTGTGTGTTGCACAAATACTTCACACATTGCCTCTTTACATACGCCTGACTGCTCTGTGCCACATTACCAGAGGGTGAGCACAGGTTATATTTTAGTGTGTATCTAGCTTACCCTGACTAGGATTGTGGTCCCTACTTGGACAGGGTGCATACCTCTGCCAAACAGAGAGCCATTTTCTAACATGTCACTTATCTCAGTTTGCATGCAATATGAGGCAGATCCATTTTATATCTGTCTAGCAATATACATGAGCTAAAAGTGTCTAAGGTAGGCCTGAAAAAAACTTTCACATTTGCTATCAAGCATTGGCAATGCCGATTTGTCTGCCTTGTTAATAAAAGTGCCTTTTGAGTCATTCATGGGTTTAGGTGATCAAGTCATCCTATATGCACTCTGTCACTGATCTTTGCACAGATGCATCCATTCATTCACACATTTATTCATTACTGCATTCACATGAATACTCAGATACAATGCCCAAAAAGACACCGGTAGAACACAAATGTTAAAGGTTTGTCTTGAAATGAACGCATCAGTGATCCAAAGACTATTAAATGAACCTGACACCTTGAAATTCTTATCGGACTTCAATGTTGTTCATATGGAAGAAACAAAACCATTTGAAATTATCCATTTAGGTGGGATACAAACTTTTTCAATTTGAGCATCAAAATCACATAAAAGAATTTAAGAGTATCAGGGTTTCTCGTGATCTATGTGATGTAGAGGCTTCAAGTTGATGGAATTTCCATGCAGCTCAAAAAAATGTTCATATCATAAAACTAGATGGATGTGCTGTAGATTCAAATGTCAATGTTTGATAGTGGTCAGTGTATAATTAAATCCCAACTGTATGTCTCAAAGGGCCATTCTTGATAGCCTGGTTAAGATAATGATTCTTGCAAAGCAATTATAGTGACTCCGAATGTATGCTAACTGAGGAATTTAAATCAAATTTAGCTTCAACTTTACATGATGAAGATTAGGACCAATGGCTGCATTAGCAATGGTCTATTCCTTCAGGGTTGACTCCAAGCAAACAACACCTTGCTTGGAGAATCCATACTATGGTCATTGCACAGTTTAAAGTTTCAAGCACTAAATGGTGACTTCTATCAGGCACTCATATATATTGCGCTCTCTATGGGAATTACAAAGGGAAATGGCACCTTTGAGACCCTTCCTTTTTCCTGGCCCCCTCGACATAGTAATGTTGTCATGATGAAACCAAAGTGGATGTGTTTCTCAGATATGAATTTACCTTGAAAAAATGAAAAGAAAAGAGGCGTTTGGCAAAACAGGAACAAGTTGGTTTAATTAAATGCAGCGGCTGGGAGAGCAGCAATAGAGTTGTGTCTGAAGACTGTCTCAATGTACAGAGGTTTTGGCCTGCATTACATGCAGCTCATGAAGTACAATAAACCAATTACACATTGTTGTAGAGCACGTAAATCCCGGTCTAGTCATGAACCATAAATTCAACCTTCTGATAAGGGGCACAGGTGGCTCTTGACTTTGTGAAGATCAAATGTGAACCAGTGTGTATGTGTCCAGATGTCCAGCATGGGAAGCGCGTGATCATTGCGTGCAGTGGGCATGCTGTGTTCTCGATGGCTGAGTGTTCCTGACTACATGTGGCATTTGATGTTGTGGTATTTTGGGAATGCGCCCCCTTTGGCCAAACGTGTTATATTGGGGCCAATCTCCTCGGACCTCTGCCTATCTCTGGGATTGGTCTGGGTTTTCCCTGTTCACACGTTTGTCTTTGGGACAAGTGCAACACCACCTGTGACCTATCAATAGATAGGCTTGGGTTTGGGTGGCAGGGTCTGTCTGACCACATATCTCTGACTCAGGGTTGATGGGAAGGTCATTTTGGGTGGATTTCACAGCACTGATAAAAGTTCATTATTACGTGTACATATAACATGGCAGTCATTATTATCGCATTTACCAACAATCTAATGTTTATGCGTACATTTATCATGGCGTACATCAACATCATATTTACCAGTATTGACATTGTTATGTGTACATATATCATGGCGTACATTGACATCGTATTCACCGATATTAAATCTATTTGTAAATTTTTGGGCAGATTTGTTGAATGACACCAATTAATATTTAGAGTGTGGTGGATGGGTTACTCTGTCACAACATTGTGGAAATTCTGCCCATTGTGATGAGTATCTCATTCACCCACCTCTCAATTTAACCTCTATCCTACCATAACTAGCTATCACCACCATTGTAAAATAAGCAGCAGCCTTCAGGAGATAACACACAATTGCAGCCACCAATCACCGAGTCCCCACAGACTTCCTGACTCATTGGAGCCACGCATTGAGAGCCAGGGAGTTCTGGGCAGGAGGGGACCATGAGGAGTCC
This sequence comes from Calotriton arnoldi, assembly GCA_963921515.1. Taxonomy (NCBI): domain Eukaryota; kingdom Metazoa; phylum Chordata; class Amphibia; order Caudata; family Salamandridae; genus Calotriton; species Calotriton arnoldi. The sequence continues at coordinate 173,680 of CAWUFW010009630.1, read as the reverse complement.
ACAAGAGGAGATGCAGTTGGATCAGACTCCACTCCCCGCAGTTGCCTTTCACACACCAGCACCCTACACAGCCAGCATCATGCAGACCCCTGGACTGCAATAGATATACTCTCCTTTTGCAATCCCTGGAATATGGTAGGGCAAGGAGAAGCCAAGCTGATGCAGGTGTATCTGATACAGCTGATGAATGACAAGTAACTCATGAGCAGCCTACACAACTTCTATGGGATCTTCAATCACCTTGTGTAGTGGGCCCTAGTGCCCAGAGATTAGTATACTGCACTGAGTTGGCTACTATGAAACATTATATCGACCCTACAAATTTACTAAGGTGCCTGACTACAGTGTGTTATTGACTATACTTGGAATCTACTTCAAGAAATTAGTCACAGAGAGATGTAACATTGCTGACAGTGATATCACTCCAAAAATAGCATGAGCCCTGTTGATTGCTTAAGGCTGTGTCAGGTCACTGGGAAGTGACTCTGGCCACCCAGATTTCTGGACCTTCTGCCTCTGTAGCCTTGGTTGAATACATAATTGGAAACTCCGTGCCCCACTAATATTTAACTGACTATGAGCCTCCTCTGTAATGGTTAGAAACCAGTGCCAAAGAGAAGAGGGCAAACCTGGACCCACCACTCTGACTGACAAAATGTATGATGGAAGTACTTTGACCTCTGCGGACAGCACCCCGGAGTCTGGAACAGGATGCTGTCTAGGCAGCAATCAGCTCCACCTGTGACCTACTGGAGAGAAAAATATATACTTTAACTGTTGATTTGACTGATCAAGTGCGCATAGTCCTTACTTCATAAACAATAAAAAAAGTATTCATATTCCTCAATTTCACTGCTGCAATTCAGAAACAGAGAGTGTCCTACCTAGCTGTAGAAAAGTGGCTGTGTGACCTGGATATTCAGTATGCATTGAAGAGACTGGTTTTTGAAGTCTCTTGGCGGTTCAATAGGTATCCACAAGTAAGTAATGGAAGGCTTTAAAAATAGTTTTATTTTTTCAAAATAAAATGAACACCAGAGGCCAACACGTGTTTCGCACCATAAGTCTATTCATCAGGGCCAGTATCCAATTACTAAATACAATATCCATTAATTGTGAAAAATGATAGGAAAGAATGAAGATGTAATAGAATTTAGGGAAAAAATAAAGGAAAAAATGAGACAACAAATTATTTGTCCATTGGTTACTCTTAAAACATTTATCAAACAGTCAACACATTTTACTAAGATAGAACAGTGAGACATGGGAGAAAAAGGAAAGAAAAGGATTAGAAAAGTACAACATAGACTAAAGAGAATTTTAAGATGAGAACACAATTTCCGCATGAAGAATAGAGATAAAATGCAATATGAATGTGATCAACCTGTGTATTAAAAAAGAGTAAAAAGATATAAGAAAGATTATATTGTGTGAATCTCAAACATCAAGTGAAATATTTATAGATGGATACGCACCAAAGAGGAGAGCCAAACAATTAATAGTGAAGGCCTGGCAATCACCAGTGAGATAGACACAATACGAACCAATGGTTAGATTACAGTCCAAAAGCTACGCGACATAGTAACAGATGAATTGTTATCATACCGATGCACTATTTGCAGTATGCACGAATGATAATGCTCTCTTTTAGCTTGCATATATGAAATAAAGTTATGGGTTCCATAAAACATCTGAAAATATAATTTAGAAAATGCCATATAGAAATACTTATTCAAAGGTACAATAAATGCATGTATGATTTTGGTAACTCATGGGACATATGTTTATAGCACTTACATAATAAAAAACATTTTACAAGGTCTGAAGTAAAGCAAACGTGGGATGTTCAAGACATGTGCTGTGCGTCTTAATATAGTCCAACAATCACTGAAAGAGAATAAACCAGAGGTTTAAAGTGGTGCAATAGTCTCTATGCGGAAGAGATTACAATATGTTATGTGTATCAAATATCCAGATAGAACGATAGGAAAACAAATTACTGAGGCCCACTAAATGAAACAAATAATGCTCCTCCTGGTATTAGAAGTTCAATGGTTACAATACGCAAAGCACAGTGGGTCATAATATGCTCATTCTTAAAGTGCTGTTTGTGAAGGTGTGAGAAGCAATTTCTAACTTAAACAATAAAAAAGGGTAATTAACGGCTAGATATACAATAGAACAAGGGTGAAGGAGCCACTAGAGTGGACAACATGATAAAAGGTTAAGTAACTGTCAATGTGCGAGCGACGCTTGCCGCATGGTGAGACTATGAATATTGCAAGGATCTTACTGGCATGATACCTGCTGAGTTTGTCAATCGAACGGGGGTCTATAAACGCCATTCTCTAATTGTCTGGACCATTTAAAGTGAAGAACCCGGTCACATGAGAAATCATGTGATGAAAAGCAAGGAACTACAATGCTACCTTGGTGCAGGAGTGGGCGTGAAACAGCGAGTTAAACACAGAAAGGTCAAAGGGACTAGAAAACCGTTACAAGAAAGCAGTCTTGTGCTCTATATAAATGAGCTACTAAAAAAAAAAAGTCCAATGTGAACAAAATATCATGACAATCATGAATGATAAGACTCAGTTACATCAGAATAATAGAGTTAAAAGTGAGGTCCAAAGGAAAATCATGTGATCACTAAATGAAAAACTAGAATACTGACTCAATGGCCAAAGTAAGAATTATGGCAGCCATTTTAAAGGAAATGATGTGAAAAGATAAAGACAAAATATTGAAATGTATGTATTGATATAGAAAAGCTGATGTACAAAAAGACGGGGGCTCATTAGAGTGCAATAAAGAACTGTTGGAAAAGAGATCTCACACTCTATACTGAGCATAATAATTAATAGTAAGAGTTCATCAAACAGAATAAACAATCTGTTTTTAAAAATCACTTATGATGATTGTGAAACTATGATCTATGAACTAGATGTATTGTTCGGGGTAATTCGTAATCAATAAAAACTTCATCAGAAAAGAGGGTGAAATATATCTGCTCCTTAATACATTCAGGTGTGTATGACACAAAAGAGAGGGGTTCTCTCTGATAAAGAGATAACATCCCTAAGGGAGCCTAGAAAGTTGGAGTGAAATCATAGTAAATAGTGCAATTCTTCTTCTTTATTAAAGCCCTAAGTGAATGCTTGGAGTTTAAAAATCCAAAAGCTCATCCTCTTACGTAGACGCTGAGCGAGGTCTCCACCCCTCCTGTGTGGTTTAATCATTTCCATAGCCACAAAATTTATGTTTTTTAAATTCTCTCCACATTCTGGATCTCTTAGATGAATAGACATTGGATACCTACCATTAGGGTTTCTGAAAGCCCTGAGATGCTCCTTCCACCTTTCTTTAACTAGACTGATCATAGAGACAACATACATTTTAAGGCAAACACTGGTGATAACATAAATACAGAAACAGGTGTTACAGTTAATGAACCCGGTGACAAAATGAAAAAATAAAACTATTTTTGAAGCCTTCTAATACTTACTTGTGGATACTTATTGAACCATCAAGAAGACCTCAAAACCCAGTTTCTTTTTTATCTAAATGTGGGATTTAATGGTTTTATCCCACAATTACTTTTGTGATCAGTGTGACAAACCTTTGACGAGCCTCTGTATCCCTCTACTATTCAGTATGAATTGGTATCCCCGCATGGTCACGTTTGCATGTGGACGGGAAGCCTGAACTTTTGTCTACTTCATGTGCGGCATGGAACTGAATGGACAGATATAACGCAAAGTCTTGTGTGGGCCCCCCCTTCATGCCTTCAAAGCGTGAATGATCGCAATCGAGAAGCCAGGTGTGGACCGCCTTGGCCCCGCGACCCAGAGGCAGGTGCAAAATAGGAAGGAACAGAAAGTGGCAGTGGCTGCCCCTGTTTCATCAAAAGACAGTGAGACTGACATTGAACAGACAAGATAGTCAAGTGAGGCTTTAGGCCTTGAGTCTGAGAGCTTGGAACATTTGGACAACAATGAGAGTTCACCAGTGGTGACTTTGGGAATAGCAATTGAGATAATATGACTTCATAAGTTTGTGATGCCTGTTTACTGCTCTTGACATTTATCGCTGTTAATATGGGTGGCATTGCAATCATTTGTTAAACCACAGTTCAGAAGGAGTGCAGTTGGCACTCGGTCATGAGAGTGGTTTGTTGGGGTCTTTATTTGAGAGTTTTAGTTGTCATTTGTTTTCACAACTGAATTAGATTGCTCATGAGAGCAAATTGCAGAATGAGTGTTGGGTGTGGGACTTCACCCAATACGGCTACACCGGATGTCTAATGCATTTGCTGCTATTTGGACAAAATATTCATTTATAAATATCGAGTGACACTAATATCGAGTTTTTAACATTGAATCACAGAAATATGGTGATGCAGGAATATCGTTGACAAAAATATTGAATTTCTTAGGAAAGTGATATCATTTTCAAAAAGATCTTTGCTCTTAATATTGTTCACAATAATATGGTTGTAAAAAATCTTAATGTGTTTTAGGTAATATTGTAATTGTATATGTTATGTATTGTTTGTATAATTGTTGGTAATGTTTTTAAATATAGTTTGTAATTTTAACTTATTTATAATTTAAATTTAATTGTTAGTAGTAGTAGTAATTTATTCGTTGAATTAATGATCATTCACATGAAAAAGTCAAAACATCTCACATCATACAATAAAAGCTTGTAAGGAAAAATATTAATAAAACACATCAAAAAACCATCAGAATTATAGACTTAGTTAAAAAGATAAAACATATAATATTCATTAAACTAAAATTTCTATGAGAATAGCCTCATGCAGAGTCAAGAAACAATCATATAAATTCCATCATGGGGAATCACCAGTTTTGTTGCAGACTATTACAAACATTGTTACAAATATTGGAGGAGGAGCCACTCCTCACAACAATCTTTACAAAAATTGGTTCCTAATTAGTAGATGGCAACTTAATCCTGATGCGTCATCATACAGCAAATATCTTGTTATTGTAAACACAAGCCATTTAGTTGTTTTGGATCTAAACACACGTAAGGCGTCTGTGGATCGTTTGAAGGACAAAACACGGCATGCAGGAGTTATCCACCTTTTTCTAATATGTGCATAATAAGGGCAGATAAACATAAAGTGTTTGATTTATTCTGGACCTAAACTACACTGGGGGCACAGAGGGGTTACAGTTACATTTTTCCATTTACTTTTGGTAGCATTCAATGGCAAAACCCCAACCCTAAATTGTAAATAATGTGCATGAGAAAGTTCGATTTCATCCATAAAAATTATGAACTGAAAGCAATTTTTAAAATCTAAAAATCTATCAGTTAAAGTGCCTGGCGCAACATTGTTAAAATATTTGAGCTCAGTATAGTCTCAAAATCTTTTTTTTAGTTGGGGCAGCACTTTTTCAGTCATGGATTTTGGATCCTCCCACAAAACCCCAGCCTTAATTTATGCAACCACTGCTTACCCTCCTTAAACCAACCTAGTTGCCCAGCTTGTTTTTTAAGGGTAAATAATTCATCTACAGCTTCCTTTTTTTTTTTTTTACTTTATTTATGAATTTTCTCATATGAACAGTATGGACATGTTCAATCACTGTCACAGTGCACACATTTAAATAGCACGTAATCAGGTATGTACAAAAAAGTCATGCATATTGATATCGAAGAGTCCCATCTGATAGCGAAGAAAAAAGTCCCATAATCACAGTCTGCCCCACAGTATAGGAGATCTTCCCACCCGACCATCTGTTAGCCATCACATCTGGTGCATTATGGACATGCGGGCAGAATCTTTGCAGAGGAATTGTTATCACTAAGACATTCGCTATATCATGAATAAGTTATGTTGAAAAGCATTGGATCGGTCAACCCACCCCAGCCGGGACTATGCCCTGCTCCAGTTGTGTAGTGGAGGGCTGCTTATGTAGCTCGATCTATGCCCTGAATGGACCCCAGATGTCCCTGGGGCGAGATGAGGAGGGTACAGTGATGGCGTATATCTCGCTATTTGTGTTGCATGATGCCAGACTACCCATCCAGCTCTTTAATGTGGGGACTGACCTGCGGCCCCACTGAATTGCAATCTCTCTTTTGGCTAAAAGCAGACTTAGGGCTGCAAATTTCCGCACCTTTTTGGAAAAGTTGACCACATAGCCCAGCAGAGCCACTTCCGGGATGGGAGCCAGGGGCAGATTGATAATTTCGCCCAGGGTCTTATGTACTGCCTCCCAGTACGGCTGTAGCGTTGGGCAGGTCCATGTAAGGTGTGCAAAATCAGCATGGGGGGGCCGTGCATTTGCGACATGTGTGAGGCCTGGATTGGTCTAGTCTATGAGATTTGGCCGGGGTAATGTACATTCTGCGCAAGAATTTGAAATGTAGTAGTTTGTGTCTACTGTTTAGGGAAACATCTTTCGTGACCTCGCAGCATTTAGCCCATTGATCATCCGTGATTGGGCGGCCGAGGTCGCCTTCCCAGGCCCTTCGGAGCCTGTCATCATTCACCGGGATGATCCCTGAGCAAGCTTTATATAGTTTAGAGATGAGGTGAATTCCTTGTTCGCTGTCTATGATCAGGGACAGAGAAGCAAATGATTCGGATTCGGTAGGGAAACCAGGCAGTGTTAAGCGCATAGCCGAACGTATCCGATTTAGCACGAAGCTATCCATAAACGTGGCACCGGGGAAGCGATCTGCGTCCTGCACCGAGAAAGCCTGGCCATCGGGGTATAGATCTCCCAGTTTTGTAACATCAAATTTAGTTAACGTGCGCTGCACAACTCTCTCCCCTGTAATTGGTAACCAACGGGCATTTGGGAGCGGAAGGGAAGTGGAATACAGTGTGGCAGTACCGGTAATAAGTCTCAGTTTCTCCCAAGCCCAACTGGTGGTGGACACAGACTGAATGTCATTTGGGTGTCTAGGAACGCCCTTGGGAAGCACCACGGATAATTTCTCAGGCAGGACAAAGTCAGACTTCGGACGAAGGAACGGGATCCTGGCATCAGGGTGATACCAAGCGTAGGCGTAGCTACATTGGGCTACAAGATAGTATAAATGGAGATCCGGAACTCCGTATCCCCCTCTCTCATAGGGAAGTGTAAGCCCCTGCCACCGAACGCGAGCTTGTTTGCCCCCCCCATATCAATCTAATAAGAAGGTACCTTAATGTCAGAAAAAAGCGATTGGGGAGGGGTATCGGGATGTTGTTAAAAAGATATAAAAACTTGGGAAGGACCACCATCTTAAGAATCGCAACTCTTCCCGCGATGGACAACGGCAGTCTCAGCCAGCGCTCTATTTGTGTTTCGAGGGTGCTGATTGCTCGCCCGTAGTTGAGGCGTATGATTAAAGCTGTGTCCAAATGGATGTGGATGCCTAAATATTTAACGGAGTCGGCGCACCATTCTAGGGGAAATTCACACTCCCACGGCTTGGTGCTGGAAGTCAAGGGGAAAATCACCGATTTATGCCAGTTAATGCCGAGACCTGAATATCGACCAAATCTGATTATTTCTCTTATGAGGGGTTCTAAATTGGCCTGTGGCTCCCTCACATAAAGGACAGTGTCATCCGCATAGAGCGAAACAAGAAGAGGGCCGGTGTTGAATTGTAGGCCTCGCTGTAAATGCTTTTCCTGAAAATGACGAATTAAAGGATCCATAGCCAGGATGAATAACAGAGGTGACAGAGGGCAGCCCTGCCGCGTACCCCGGGATAGAGAGAATGAGAGAGAGAGTGTGCCATTCAGTCAGAGTCGCGCTATAGGGCGACAGTAAAGCAAGGAAGTAGTGGCAATAAAACCCATCGGCATTCCCATACGGCGCATGACAGACACAAAAAAGGGCCACTCTAATGAGTCAAATGCCTTCTCTGTGTCGAGTAGGATGGCAGCAGCTGGGGTGTCTGGATTTATTCTGTGGAGAACTGAGAAGAGAGTCCGGAGGTTGAGCGATGTAGATCTGTGGGGGACCAAACCGGATTGGGCAGGGGAGATAATGAATTCCATCAATTGAGACAAGCGCATGGCGATAACCTTAGCCAGGATTTTATAATCCAAATTTAATAATGACAGAGGTCTATATGACCCACAGAGGTGCGGATCTTTGCCCGGTTTGGGGAGGAGAATAATGACGGCCTCGCGCAGGGTAGGAGGAAGGATCTGTTTCTCTAAGGCCTCTGTGTATACCTCAATGAGCTGCGGTGCCAGAAGGTCTTTATATGTCTTGTAGAAATCTCCAGTGAAGCCGTCCAACCCAGGGGCAGAGGAGGATCGAAGGGCTTCAATTGCCCCGAGTATGTCAGCTTCAGAAATCAGCTCTGCTAGGAAATCTTGCATGTGTTTCTCAAGGTATACTAACGCAATTTCCGATAAATAGTCTTCTTGGGCTGTGGGGTCATGGCCTATTTTGGAAGTGTAAAGGGTCTTGAAATAGTCAAGAAATTCGTCCCGGATGTCCGAGGTGGTGGTCAGTGCTTGGTTAGTAGAAGAGCAGAGTTCCGTGATGTAGGCCTTACTGTACGGGGGCCGAAGCATCTGGGCCAGTACATGGCCAGGTCTTTGGCCCTCACCATACCGCCTAGTGGTTTGGTACTTGCCCAGAAAAAGAATTTCACGGTCCGCCGCTTCTCTGTAGTCAGAGAGGAGGGCGAGACATCGCTCCTCTAACTCCGAGTCAGGGGAACGCTCGATTGCAATGTCAAGCTCCACCAGTCCGCGTTCTATGCGGGACAACGTGTTGCGTAGGTCCTTGAGTACTCCGGCATGCTTGGCAATGCAAACGCCCCATATGTACGCCTTGAATCCCTCCCACAGGACCGCCCAGGTGTCTACCGAACTGGTGTTAATAATGAAGTATTCTTCAATAGCTTCCCGTACCTCATTATTAAACAGGTCATCAAGAAGGGCGGGGCTGGGGAAACGCCATTGTCGCTCAAACCCTTTTGGTCGGGGGACATTAAGGTGAAGTAGAATGGGAGAATGGTCAGAATACGTTCTCAGGAGCGTCGTGAGGGAGTGAAACCAACTGGAGACCCCAGGGGAAATCAGCCAGTAGTCGATCCTAGTCCAGGTGTTATATTGGCCAGCATAATGCGTGTATTCAGTATGCGTGGGGTTACGCGTGCGCCAGATGTCCAGTAAGGAAAGTTGCTCACAAAGGTCTAGGAATGTCCGGCGTGCGCGGGGTTTGGAATCGGGGGAGGTAGAGGTGCTGTCCAGTGCTGGGTCAGGGAGTAGATTGAAATCCCCCCATAAGAAAAAACATGGGACCCAATTTCGTGAGCTGCGTGTATAGAGAATGAAAGAAATCTGGGGAGTCAGTGTTCGGGGCGTAGACGCATACTAGAGCGCTCTTATGTCCCATTAACAACCCCGCTGCAATGGTGTATCTTCCCTCGTTATCGGTCACTATCGAACTGGGGCTGAAGGGAAGTCTTTTGTGTATGAGAATAGCTGTGCCTCTAGCATAGTTGCTATAATTGGCGAAATACCGATGTGCACCCCAGCTGGAAGCAAAGCGCGTGGAGTCGGATCTGTGTAAATGTGTCTCCTGTAGGAAAGCAATATCAATTTTGTGGCGGAGTAAATAATGTAGGACATGTCTTTTCTTACGGTTATCATTAAGGCCCCCGAATATTCCAGGACATTAAGGAGAGGCCGGAGGGACCCGCCACATTACCTAACTGGGCCATCTGGAAGTTGTGGCATGCATGCCAGATGAGGATAGACCCAGGTGAACATTATCCGTGACAGTGAACAGTCTCATTAAAATACAACAACATGTGTGCGATAGCAGTAGTCCCTCCCCCTCCCCCACCCAACCTCACTACCAAGAAAGCAAGGCCTACCCAGAATTGGTCGCATTATACAAAATACCAATTGACTTAACAGTGGAACGATGAAAACCCAGAAGTGGTACATCCATAAAACGTAAAACCAAACCAAGGTGTACACCAAAGGGGGGGTGGCAACACCACGCCAGTTACCCACCTACTGGAAACATTTCGCAAGAAAGTAAATCATTATCCCAAAATAGTTATATAGCAATGGAAAGAGAAGTGCTTGATGCACTCAGCCAGACCCAGTTCCTGAGAAGAGTTCCATACTGGCATCGGACCCACTGTGTGGCGGGGAGGGATGAACACCTTCTGCAACTGTCAGATTGTTCCGTCTGTATGTATGGCAAAATTCCTGAACCTCCGTTGGGCTGTCGAATATGCGGGACTTACCATTTATGTCCACCCTCATTCTAGCAGGGTACAACATACCGTATTTTAAACCAAGGTTCTTGAGGGTGGATTTGACTCCAGTACATTTGCTGCAGGCCTCCTGCACCATGATAGTGAATTCGGGATACAGCGATAGCTTGGAGCCCTGCCAGATGGTGTCGCCTTGCTCTCTCGCAAGGCGCAAAGCGGTGTCACGGTCCCGATAGTTCATGACTTGTGCAATGATGGGCCTCGGAGGGCATCCCGTATTGGGCCGCGGCCCCAATGAGCAGTGGGCGCCCTCTACCACAAATCCAGGAGTGAAGGAGTCTCTACTGAATAAGTCAGCCAACAGAGATTCTACAAAAGTGTCCAGACGGCCGGTGGCGTTGGATTCCGGAACACCCAAAATGCAAATGTTGTTACGCCTACTGCGCGCTTCAAGATCTTCATTTTTAATGGCCACGTCCTTAAGAATACGTTCCATGCGCTCCAGTCTTTTGAGGGATTGGCCCGTGCCATCCTCGATGTCCGATATGCGGGCTTCCGTGACATTCAGGCGTCGGTCATGAACCTGAATTTTAGCTCCCATATCCGCAAGGCTCTTGTCAAGGGCGTCAAACCGACCATCTAGTTCACGAAAGCCCGCTCTCATCTCTTGCAGCAGCGCGTTGGATTGGGCAGAGGGGTCCTCCATTCGTTCTGCATCCTGTCCGCCTTCTGCCATGCCGGATCCACCCTCGGGGGCCGTGTCAATTAGTTTTTCAAAAGGGAGTGTCTTCTGCTTGGGATCTTTGCGGCCCATGCCGCACCACGATGTCGCAGGAGGAGCAGCAGCGGGGGGCACCCAGCGTGCACCGTCCAAAGAGGGCTGAGTCAGTTGAGTCACAGGTTGTGGGGGAAACCCAGGCCCTGGAAGGTGGGAAGCGGGGGTCACGGCCCCGGGAGCGAACAGATGAAATGTGTGTAGCCCCCAGGCAGTTTGAGGAATATGGCCGCTGGGTCTTTATGGGACGTATGCTCAGCGCTAATGACCAACTGGAAAGGAGCAAGTTGGCTGCCAGGTATGACTCAAAAAAATGAGAGGGGCCCCTTCTATAGCCAAAGGAGTAGGGCACCAAATAGACTTAAGTCAAAAAGAACTCCCCTTTGTGCAACAAAGTACTACCAAAACCTTATGCTTCCACACTCAATCAGATCATATCACCAGAACATAACACAAACATCATCAAATGCTAAGTGTTGATAAAATATATATTTTTTCAATTTATTATTTATAGAACATTAAAAGATTAAAAACAAATAATTCAGCAAATATATGTACATACAAATTTAAAAACAATAGACAGTAAATTACAAACCAATACTGGGAGAACTAGCAAGAAAAATTATTTCTGTTGGCTGACAGGCAAATACATTAAACTCCAATTCATTGATCTGACATTTGGTTTTTGTGTCATAACTTTTAACAAATAGAAACGAATTGACCAATAGAGTCTACAGTATGCCTGTTGACACAAGGGCGTTGACGCTGCTTCGGTGGGTATACTGCTTAAACTCCACCTTCTTCAGGACAGAAAACGATAACTCCCACAAAACATTCAATATCTGTATAAAATCACACAAAAAACAGTTTATTTATAAACCAACAGTTAACCTTTGAATTGCAAATATGGCAATAGTGTTTCTATTCAGGTGATATTTCAAACATTCTTATCCTTCTAACCAAATTCACACAGGGGATGCATATCACCCTTATCTCAGAATTAATATCCCTAACATCCAGCATTCATTCCACTGTAATATTATCAAATTTACTAAAAGAGCGGCATTCATACTACGTCACACTACCATAAAGTGATATCTACCAAAAGGGCATAACTAAATAAATAAAAATACAGCATTCATACTCAAGCTCACTAACGGTATCTGACTTCTCGGTAGATATCCTTCTATGGTAGTAAGCTTGAGTATGAATGCTGTATTTTTATTTATTTAGTTATGCGACCCCTAGCATTATTATTCTTTTTTACTTAAAACCTTGTGAAAATAATTGAGGTTTTTTACTGTGAGTGAGGTTCAATTACCCCTCTGAATATGATTGCAGAGGCTAACTTGCAGGGAACACATTAGATAGATTTCATTGAATTATAACAGATATCTGACCTTTGGTAGATATCACTCTATGGTAGTGTGCTGTAGTATGAATGCCGCTTTTTAGTAAATTTGATAATATTACAGTGGAATGAATGCTGGATGTTTGGGATATTAATTCTGAGATAAGGGTGATATGCATCCCCCTGTGTGAATTTGATTAGAAGGATAAGAATGTTTGAAATATCACCTGAATAGAAACACTGTTGCCATATTTGCAATTCAAAGTTTAACTGTTGGTTTTTAAATAAACTGATTTTTTTGTGATTTTATACAGATATTGAATGTTTTGTGGGAGTTATCGTTTTCTGTCCTGAAGAAGGTGGTGTTTAAGCAGTATACCCACCGAAACGCATCAACGCCTCTTGTGTCAACAGGCATACTGTAGACTCTATTGGTCAATTTGTTTCTATTTGTTAAAAGTTATGACACAAAAACCAAATGTCAGATCAATGAATTGGGTCTAATGTATTTGCCTGTCAGCCAACAGAAATAATTTTTCTTGCTGGTTCTCCCAGTATTGGTTTGTAATTTACTGTCTATTGTTTTTAAATTTGTATGTACATATATTTGCTGAATTATTTGTTTTTAATCTTTTTAATGTTCTATAAATAATAAATTGAAAAAATATATATTTTATCAACACTTGGCCTTTGATGATGTTTGTGTTATGTTCTGGTGATATGATCTGATTGAGTGTGGAAGCATAAGGTTTTGGTAGTACTTTGTTGCCCAAAGGGGAGTTCTTTTTTGACTTATGCCAGGTATGACTTGCAGCGCCTGTGGAGCTCCCTCTTGGGATGCGCTGCCGACCTGGAACACAGAGTGCTGGGTAGGATGGTTCACAGGGGCCGCAGCGTAAGGGCGTTGGTCGTCTGGCCCGGAGGAGAGTCAGCGGCGGCCGCCGCAGCGGGCGGTATGAGGTGCGGCCGGCGGGAATGGTGGAGGCCCCAGGGTGAGTTAGGAGCGCTGAACCGGTGGCGCGGTCCGGCCCGCGCTCAGAGTTGCAGGCGGGCGCGGGGAGCAGCGCGGTGGCCCTCGTCTCACCCCCGTGGAATGGCTTCTAACGACCGGGCGGTCGTCTCCTGGGCTTGCCTGCGGTCCCTGTCCCCGCGGGGCCTAAGGGAGAAAGTGCGTAATTGCTGCCTGCTTGGTGGGGGGAGGGCGGGGCCATGGCACAGCCGTGTCAGGGGTCTAACACCGCCAGGGCAGTGCGTGTAGGAAAGCCCCCATGCCCAGAGCACTCACCGACGCGGTGTCCCCACTGGGTCACCGAGTATTGTCTGCCGGTTTCACCCGTCCTGGAGCCAAAGTTGACGAGGGAGGCCGCGGCCGCCGATCTGAGCCGCTCAGCCCGCAACAGGCACCGCCTCGTGGATCTCGGAAGTAGTGTCCCCGCTATGCGATTGGAGGACCGCGCCGAGTTCAGGAGTCTCTCAAGGGTCTGGCGGCATCGAAGACGTGGTGGTTACTGCCTCGGGAATGGGGGATAATGGCTGCTGTGCTGGGGTGGCTGGCAGAGCTTCAATGCCGCACGGCCATCTTGGTCTGCGGCTTGGCCACGCCCCCCCATTGATCTACAGCTTCCTTGACCGGGATCTCAGTATTGCTGGTTACAGTCTTACCCAGAACACTAGGACCTTCAAAACTGCAGTAAGTGAGATGGTCTTTAGCCTTAGTTCTAGGCGTACCGGGAGTAGTGGCGTATTTATTGGTAGATTTAGGATTGATCTTTTGAATTTATTTTCTGCCACCTCTAATTGTTTCAAGTGTTCCATGCCCCACAATCCGGTGCCATAAACGGCAGCACCCAACCCTCTTGCCCAATGTATTTCTGTTGCAGGGGAAATTGGGCAGAAAGCAGATCGATTAATTTTCTTAGCAATTGCACTGTCTACATGCTGAAGTGTATAAGTGCTCTTTTGTATCTGGGATGACCATGTCAGATTACTAGTTAATCTAACTCCCAGATAGTCAAAAACCTTACCCTGGTCTTAGATATTTAGGCCCGCCTCAATTTCCCTTTAAAAGATTTATGTGAGCTAAAATCCATAAACTTGGTGTTAGAACAGTTGATATCAAGTCCCTGGTCATTACATGCTGTTACAAAACTATTTCAAACATTCTGGATGCCCATTGGGGTTTTGGTGATAAGCAGCATATTGTCTGCGGAGAGAAGGGAGGGAATTAATCTGCCTGCTTTTTTGGGAGGGTCACTCCCGCAGTCATATAAAACATTGATGAGCCCATTCATGTAGACCGTAAACAAGGTTGGGACCAAAACGCAACCTTGTCGTACCCCTTTTAATACACTTAGGGGCATATTCACAAGGAGCTATCGCCGAATTAACGGCACTTTATCTCAGCCAAAGTCGTGATAAATTTACCTCCCCATTCACAAGCCGGTGTTAACAGCCCACAGCACCAGTTTACCTGCGATAGCAGCTGCAAAAAACATCGCCACAGAGGACCCCTGCAAATATCGCTAATGAGATGCAGAGTGGGCGTTCCCGTGCCAAAAGTCGAGACAATATCACACCTCAACATTCACAACGACCAGCCACATCGGCGATAAGAACACAAAACAGGCGATAAGGCGCGGTAGCCGCAGATATTTAACACCTGCCTCAAGCAGGTGTAAAGACGGACGTCTACCTGCAGTAGGCAACGGAGTCCCGCACACAGCCATACCCGAAGAACAAACAACGCCATGGAGCTACTCTACATGCAGCTCAGAGCCCCAACAGGGCCACAACACCCACCGCCACCACCCCCAGGACCGCCACCCCCCCCCAGGACCCGGACCCGCCCCCCCCGGACCACCACAGAGGCAGCGTAGAGTAAGACAGTGGACCTACCGAAAACGCATCACTCTCACAGACCTAACGCCCGCGGAAGTCATTGCCCACTACAGGCTCAAAAGGACAACCATCCTCCGCATCCTGACCCACATTGCCCACAGGCAGACAGTCCCAACACAGCGGAGAACAAACATCCCTCCGCAGACAAAGCTGCTGGCAGTGCTGCACCTGTTGGCCTCTGGTACCTTCCAACCAAAAACTGCCAGAGTCGGAGGGGTCTCACAGTCAGCCCTATCAAAGTTCATCACACCTGTCCTGGATGCCATCATCAGCTTCATACACCAGTACCTTCACTTCCCAGCACTGCGCAGGAACAGCTGGAGACTAAGCAAGGCTTCTACGCCATAGCCGGATTCCCAGCCGTGTTGGGGGCAATCGACTGCACACATGTCCCACTTGTGCCCCCTGCGGATACTGCACACCACTACCGCAACAGGAAGTACACGCATTCCATCAATGTGCAGGCAATAGTGGACCACCAGGGAATGTTCACCAATGTCGTCGCCAACTACCCAGGCAGTGTGCATGATTCCTTCATCTTCCGAAAGTCCATCATCAACCAGCGCTTCCAGGATGGCACATATGGAACGGGACTGCTCGTTGGTAAGTACCAAATCAACACACCACACATCCCACAGCCACCAACGCACAAAGCACAACTGTGGGGATGCACACGTGACCTAACCACATCCGACATGTCAAACTACACGACCACCTACCAGACACGACTACACCACTCCATGGTCATTCTGGGCTACCCCTGCACCCAATACAGACTTCACATGGCACCACAGCCACACAACAGCTGAACGTGTGGAGATGCGGAATGCAGCCATGACACATGTGAGGCACTGCTCTGCCCTCATGACCCTACCCCAGTCTCCCGCAGGTCAGCGTCCCGTGGTGGTGGGCCCGTGTCGGCCGCTGTGCATCCGGGGCGACTAGCCCTGTGCGACTCGAGTCAGTCCCCCTTGTAGTTCTGACATTGCATGTCTGTGTGCCTGATGACTGTTGGTGTAGTTGCCAGCACAAGCTACTCCCTGAGGGCTGGCTTACACTCACCCCACACACAGCCAGCACAGGCGTCACTGAATTGGTGGGCCTGCCATCACATCCTGCCAAACCAAGTATTGACTCTTTTCTCCCTGCACTGTCACAGGTGATCAAGGATATGCACTCTGCCCTTGGATGATGACACCCCTCCGGGACCCGAACACACCTGCCCAGAGGCAGTACAATGCAGCCCACATACGCACCAGGGGCATCGTTGAATGCACATTTGGCATGTTGAAGTCACGTTTCAGGTGCCTGGACGGCACTGGTGGGAAGCTCCTTTACAGCCCGGACGTCGTGTGCAAGATGATCGTTGCATGTTGTGTGTTGCACAACATCTGTGTTCGCACCAGGGCCCCATGGATCCCAGTTCCAGAGGTACCGTACGATGATGGTGGTGATGGGGCAGGTGGCCCACATCCCACTGCAGCTGTGGCAGGAATGGCCCGTAGGGACTCCATCATTGCCACTTACTTCTCATGAGCACGTCACATTGTGACCGTCCGTGGCATCCATGGGACAGTAGTAGATGTCCAATTGCACCTCATGTGTGAATAAAACATATTTGCAGGTTACAGGTTGGTATTGTACATTGTCATGTTACATATCCCTGGGGTTTCAGATGTGATTTGCCATGTTGTGCACATTTTCCGAACCAGTTGTGTCCTGTGTTCAGTTGTGGAGGTGTTGCTGTTTGTACCGGGATGTTGTCAATGTCGGGGTGCACTTCTGCTTATGTGCGTATGCTGCAGGGTGGGTGTGTCGCTCCTGCGGCTCTGATTTGTCTGCCACTGGTCTCTTTCATGAGGTGTGCCTGTAGGTTCTGTTCTTCCACGGTCTTTGGATGTTGTGGTGTGCATGTTGTCCTCTGCAGTTGGCCAGGGTGCATCCGTGGTACTCCGCTGTTGATGTATTTTGTTCTGTGGCATTTTCCGTATGCTGTTCTTGTGCTTTTTCCCGCATTGCGCGTGAGTATTGCCGCCCTTGCGCTGGTTGTCACTGTTTTCTTATCGCGCTTTGGCCCATCGCAGCTTTTTTCGCGCTGTGGTTTGTGTTTTTATCTCCGTTGAGGTGGTTCCATCACGAACATTGGCCGCAGTGTCGGCCAACTATTGCATGCTACCACCGTGTTGTGAATTCCACGTTGTCACGGGGTTATTTTCCTGCGATAGGCTGCGATGCTGAAAGTTGCGTTGCGCTACTCTTGCGGTAATTATCACACGTTCTTGTGAATATGCCCCTTACAGTTTTAGATAGATCTCCAGAGCTCCATCTGACTTGGGCATAGTTATCTTAATGCAGTCGCACTAAAAGTTGTAATAAACCACTAAGCAACCCAAAATCCCTAAGGGCAGTCTATAGTTTAGCACAATTGATGGAATCAAAGGCTGATTTAAGGTCCACAAACACAACATACAGGTGTCGCTTCTTAATCGTAATTTTCTTCCATATAAGCAATAAGAAACGAAACTCCTGGTCCAAAGTGCTTGTGGATGCCCTGAAACCAGCTGGCAAGTGGGACAGAATGTTATTTTCCTCTATCCAAGATTGTAAATGAGTCAGGATCAATTTGCTGAAGGCTTTCTAAGCGGTATCTATGAGGCTAATAGGCCTGTAATTTTTCCCCTTTCTTAAATATGGGGATTATTTCAGCGCCCTTCCAGGTCCCTGGGATATCCTTCCCTAATGCAATAGCATTAAAAACTAAGTGAAGTAAAGGGCCCCATATATTTGGCTCAGAACGGTAGAGATCTCCGGGTATTCTATCTAGCCCTGGTGCTTTTCCAGGTTGCAGTGTACTAATTGAAATCACAGTCTCTTCCAGGGTAAAACTGACTAAATCCTCTACTATTGGCTCAAAAGCCAGTCCATCCTACCCTTGATCTTATCATTGTCAGACTTCCAGTCATCCCCACTGTATATTTTCTGGCAATGATCTTCCCTGACATGTGAATAGATGAAGAAGTCCTCCTCTTTGACCAAATTGGTTGTCCCTTTGGAAAGTAGATGCCAGAATAACTGGCACTCCTTCAAACTAGATGCCTCTACTAGGGAACGCCCATTCTCTTCCTCCCCATTTCTCTTTGCCTCCAACTGCGACATGCTATAGGCTTTTCTTCTCTTTGCAATATCTCCACTAATTCATTTCTTTACAGCAGATATTAACTCTGTTCTAGCTTGTCGACAGTTCTCATTGTACCAAGGCGCATCACCCCACCTATTTATATTGGTTTGGCGCTGTCTGCAGAAGTAGCATTTTAAATTTTATGCTTGTTAATAAAGTGGAGAAACTAGTCATAATACTTGCACCATTTGAGAAGGGATCTCCCATGGCAGTAAGACTTTGAGCTACCTCTGTATAGATACCAGCTAGCGTCTTCTCATCTGAGATTACTTGGGGCCATTTGATTCTCCTATTATTGTTTGTGGTGACCATAGGAACCGACACTGGACTTATATAGGTTATCAGGATTGGAGTGCCAACTATCCCCATGACCAGTGCATTATGGTCACTATCCTGTCTGTCTATGACAGCCATGTCATACACTTTAGGCCAAAGCTCTAAGTCAACCATTACATAGTCTATCCTACTGTGTGCATTCGCCCTTTTGAAAGTAATGGTTGCTCCTTCTTTAGAGGGCGTCCACCCATTACAAGCGCGGACCCCATGAGTAAGTGTAAAAGACAGTACTTGTTGACTAACCTTTGTACATCTTTTAATGGGGGTATCTGCAGTTTTTTTATGCCTCTGGCCATCTCTTCCTCCTGGACGATATCCTGCACATAATCTATGGGTTCATAAGAACATACAAATCCCCTGCAACTATGAAATAATGCTCCCTTCTAGAACTCTAAAGAAAATTGGATAGCGATAAGTCTTTCTGCTGACTACTTTACCGATTATAAATATTAATTAGTCTTAGTTTAAACTTCCCTTTAAGAGATACTAAATCAAGGCCCAATATATCAGGCGAACCATTTTCGAGCCTAATTATTTTACAAGCCACACTTGTCTTAATCCTAATCAGTAAACTGCCTGTGGGTCTGCCCGCTGGCGATGGTCTGGCTTGAACACTGAAAGTGGTGTACCCTACCATGTGAGTTGACTCAGTTGTTCAGGTTTCCTGGAACAAGCAAATGTGTCATCTGTCCACCAGCTTACCCCAAATAGAGTCGGCCAGTTTGGACCTTAGCCCAGCGACATTCCACAACATGACTTTAACTTGTCGCTCTTCACTTGGGCTTTTGTGCATCGGTTAGCCAACTGATGCCTTATCTCTACCTAAGGTTTTATCAGACCCATATTGGGCTGGTGGGGAAGCTGAACTATGTTGCCGATTGATGGACAGGTTATTACTATATAGACTAACCCTCTGTGGACGACTAGATAAGTCTAAATCAGGCATCTTTTCGGTTTTGGCGTTGTCCATCATGAGTCAGTCTAGAATATCTAATTCAGCAAGTACTTGGGACCTATTACTGGTTGTTATTGTGAATTGCTCTCTGCCCTGCTGAAGGATCTGAGTTAGGCAGCAGCTAGCTGGTGTGGTTGCACGAGTGTGCATAAGGTGTCTATAAAAATATCCCAGAGGCATAATGCCAATCCTCTGACCAAAGCCCTGCCAACATAGCTCTTCACCACATTTGATCAATTTTTCTGCAAGAACTGGAAATCTACAGTTTATCACCACACAGTCACCATGAGTACGTTTGCGAGAGGGGCCAACCCATCCCACTCTTCTAACAAATAAAATGTCATGGTAACTGAGATTTGTGAAATCAGTGTTACAAGATAACCAAAGGCAGACTTTGTTTTTCAATTGGCCTGTTGACTAAGTGCTATTATGAGGGAGACAAAGAATGTTTGTTAATATTGGCACATATGGACAGCACTCTGGGGGAGATACAAGTTTGCCTGGTTTAATGTAGCTTGTGTACCATCGGCTATTGTATTCGGATGACCTACGTTGGATCTAACAATCTCTCTTTGTGGGGGGCAGGCCTCCCTATCGTCCATTTCTAATGCACCCTCCTGCTGTTGGTAAGCCACCAGGCATCAATTCTCCTATTTGAACTGATCCCTCCCCAGTACCATAACCCCTACTGCAAACAGTAGCTGGTAATGTAAACTGTGCAGTTGTGCTATGTTGTTTTTATTATGCATGTTTGACCCATCTTCCCCTCGCACACCCTCACAATTACCTCTTTCCATTACTGTAGGCCTCTCTTGTCCTTCTCGAGTCCTAGTATTATTAATCGATAGTTGAGGAGCTAACACAGTAGCCTCTAATTTACCACATCTATCTAATATTGGAGAAAGGTTATTGGACAATACACTCTTGAATCTGCTCATCGTACTGTCCAAATCTATGTTTAGCTGAAGTGTAGGGTCAGGGGTCCAAGTCACAGGCTTCGTTGTGTTGGTAGGCAGGGGTAGATTTAGATTTGCTGTTGTGTGTCCAGAGTTTTCTTTTTAGATCTGGTACTTGTTCCTTGAGTTGGTGCCATGTGTTTCACTTTATTCTTCCTTTTTAGTGGGGGCCCAGCAGCTCACGAAGATAATTGGTGGAGCAGGCTATGGGTATGAGTAAGTAGCAGGGACTCAGTTGCTATTTCAGCCCTCCGTGAGTTTCCAAGTAGGATATCTCCAGAATCATTGCATGAGTTAAGATCCCCCGTACACAGTGGTGCAGTAAGATCCCCCATATCCAGTGATAGGCGACACTCGAACAAGAATAATTTAATTATCTAAAAACCTGGTGGCACGCACCAAAAAAGAGTCAAGGGTGGCACCTTGATGACTCTTGGGAGTACCCTCCTTGTCCCGCATTAATTTCTTTTTGACCATTTTGTAGCACAGATTGAAGACAGTTAGATGATTAGTAAATAAAGAAAAACGTTTAGTGGGCACTTACTAGTTTCAGCAGTTAGAAAACTAGAGCCAAGCAGGGAGCCCGGCCCTGCCTCGTTTGGCTGCTCACGGCCACAGACGGGCCCACCTTTGGCCTGGGCACGCCCGCGCACGTCCTGCACTGCCGGAGCATTGCAGTTGCCTTTAAGGTGTCAGGAGGGCTGACCCCATCTCCCGTGCCATCACGAACGCTGGGGGACCGAGTCCCAACCCAGCCAGCCAAGGAGCAGTAAGACCGACAGATAACAGGCCTCAGAATGCCTGGTGAAATGCTTCCCGCTCTTGGGAGTATCATTAGTATAGGGTACGGTTGTGCAACAATGAGTTTTTGTCTTATTCTCTTAGGCAATCTCTTTCATTATATTTTCAATTTACTTTTTGGTCTGCCAACAATGTAGTATGAGGATTTCAATGTATTCATACGTTTGATTTATGGCTCTATAGCCAGGCTATGTTAACCAGATATTGCCCGCTCTTTGTATGCAAGCAAGAACTGTAAATTTCTATATATTTGATGCAATGTAGTTTACACAGTCTAAGATGTCTGCCGTTTTCTCTATAACTATGAACTGTCATATCAGGTGTGCAAAAGAATGATGGATTTAACCCAGATCTCTTGACTGGGGATGAATGTTTTGATTTGTTTTTCATTCCGTCCATCAATTGTGTGTCTTTTGCTTCCTTTTTCTGAGACCTCTATTTTCCTCTCTTTTTCCTCTCTGTTTTCTTTTGAGAGTTGGAGTGATTTCCTGATACTTTCTATTCATTTAGTGTGATTTATGAACTTTTCTTCTAAAAGCATTTTGGGTAGGCCTAATGAAATAGATGGACATTTAGGGTCCCTCCTTTTTTGTTTGGACTTTACAAGTATTATGTCTTTTTTTGTTTATATTGTTTCTTACTAGTATTTGTGGGTACAGCACATGCCCTTATATACGGATAGGGTTTTACCCTCATAAACGATGAAATGCAACTGTTGGTTGAGTATGTATATGCTCACTTGTTGGGCTGACAATGTCCAGCAGTTTGAAAAATGTTGGGTTTGTTTAATTCTATCATGTGATGTGATTATCTGACACTGGTCGATAACTTTATCATGATATCAAATGATTTGGGCAGATCTGAAAGAGCATGTGATCTGTGCATTTATGATTTGTTAATGGTGTCGAAATATAGGACATTGTGAAGTGAGCTTAGTGGCCTGTATAAGAACAGTTGTATATATCTAACATTAAGGGCATACACCTTTAAGTGTTTATATAGTGGCTATGTACTGGTTTAACAAATGCTGGCTTTCCTTACATTAATATGATTTCACCTAGTATAACAACGCTGGTTTTCACTAGAATATGTTTTCACCTAATATATTGTAGAATTTATGCCACTAGTCTTTCCTTCAAATGATGAACCAGTCTTTTGAACCCGCAAGTCTTTCTTTTATGTATAATGTTGGTGACTTGTTTTTTAAGAGTAATGGGGCACTGTTGTAAATTGTGGCTTCAAAGAAGGCCCGAGTTGGTCGAAACGCATTAGCCGAATAAATTAGCTTGAATAACTGTCTGGAGTGCGGGCGTTTCATTTGCGCTGCTGCGCGGATGCTGTTGACAATTTATACGGGCTCCTGTATCCCGCTGCCCTGCACCGGTCTCGAATGGTGGATGTGGCCGTCTTTATAAAGGAAACTGAATGTGATATATATATATTCACTGAACCATTTTCAGGTTTCAGGGGCGTTATAGTCAGCTGGACATTTCACTCGTACAAAACCATAGAAATTCCACTGTTATAGTTAGTTCAGCTAACTATAACTCGCGCCCCCGCAATGCACTGCTCATGACGTCACATATTACATCATTCATGACATGGTCAGTGACATCACTGATGACATCACTGATGACATCTCAAATGACATCACTGATGACATCACTGATGACATCATCCACGTGAAAATCTGATGCAGCTCCTCACACTCTAATATAACCTTTGATACACCCACTGTAAAATACAGACTACCATTTTCGAAACCATCAACACACCAATACCAGTTACTACATACGCACTCACTGATTCCTAGGTCTACACACACATCCACTCATTCACCCATACAATCACTCATACATGCAGTCACTCATCAATACAACACTATCATATGCACTCAAACACCTATACAGATACTCACACACCACCACTCATCCAGAGTTACTCACACACCTTTGCAGTCATGCAAAGAATCAATCACACTTCCATTTACTGACCTATACAGTTATACACACACCACATCACTTATTCAAACAGAAACAAACGCATACTTACTCTCTTATACAATCACTGATACAAGTACACACTCATCCATACAGCCACTCTCACAATCACTGACTCTCACGTATAGTCATTTATATACTCCAACTCTCACATACACTGCCTTTTACATATGTAGTTACTTGGACATGTACCACTCAGACATCCATTCACTTACCAACACACCCATACACACACTCAGCCACCCATACAGCTGTTTCCACATGCACTCTTGAACCCATACACCCAGTGAATCAACCACTCCAACATCTATGCACAGAGTCACACACCTCCCACCCACCCACACACTCAGGCACCCATACAAATACGCAGGCAACCAATCGATAACCCATATAGACACTCATGTCGCTACTGACCAACCCATGCAGCAGCTTATACAACAACAGACAGACTAATACAGACATTCACACAGTTGTGTCACTAACCCATGCATTCAGTAAAACACATGTAATCACTCACTTAAACAGTCAGTCACGCACCTACTAAATCCTCCATCCAGACACTTATACACCCAGTCATTCTTCAATACACCTTGGCATATATATAATACATATTTAAACTTTAAAGAAACACACAGTCACTGGATGATGTCATCAGTGATGTCATCAGTGAAGTCATTTGAGATGTCATCAGTGATGTCATCAGTGATGTCACTGACCATGTCATGAATGATGTAATATGTGACGTCATGAGCAGTGCATTGCGGGGGCGCGAGTTATAGTTAGCTGAACTAACTATAACAGTGGAATTTCTATGGTTTTGTACGAGTGAAATGTCCAGCTTACTATAACGCCCCTGAAACCTATGGTTTTTTCAGTGAATTTCAAACGTTTTTTAAATGCTAATTTCTAACTATAACGTCTGTAAAACCTATGGTTTTTGTCAGTGAATTGCAAAGGTTTTATAAATGCTAATTTCTAACTATAACGTCTGTAAAACCTATGGCTTTTTCAGTGAATTTCAAAGGTT
The DNA here is from genome assembly GCA_963921515.1 of Calotriton arnoldi. Taxonomy (NCBI): domain Eukaryota; kingdom Metazoa; phylum Chordata; class Amphibia; order Caudata; family Salamandridae; genus Calotriton; species Calotriton arnoldi. The sequence continues at coordinate 149,179 of CAWUFW010009630.1, read as the reverse complement.
TTATAAATGCTAATTTCTAACTACAATGTCCCTGAAACCTATATTGTTTTTAACTAATTTTTAAAAAGACGTGCATAATTTTTGTATTGAAAAACTAACTGTAACAGTAGTCTGTTATAAGTTATAATTTAACAATGTTTAAAACTTAATTAGCACTAATTAACATATAAGTGTGGAAAAAGTGTGACTCAGCAGCTATGATACCTGACTTCGAACAACAGCGTTCACAGTTCGATTCCCGGCTCCAGCGGCACGTCAGCCCACCACTATGTCACTGTGGGCAACACCTTGCTTAATCTTTCCGACGCCCCCGAACGCCGGCACACCTTTCCAGGGGTAGCTGTACGCTTTACAAATGCTCGCATTTTTTTAATTTGAAACCATAGTGATGAGAAATATTATCAAGTTTTTTTTTTCTTCTATTCTGAAAGATCTTTTTTTTTATGTCTTCTATTTAGAATTACGGCAATTAATACATGTATTTACTCATGAGAATGGAAATGACACGGTTTTCCGGGTACCAGTTTTTAAGCTCTCCAACGTATGTACATATTAAGGACCTTATACGTGTTAGGATCGAAATCGAAACATTTTCCGCTTCACATTTTGTAACTTTTCCCAACACGTGCACAAGTTAAACAGTTAAAACGTGAGCACGTGTCAACTGTAAAACGTGACATCTAAATGGGCGGAGCCGTATCTTCCTTCCATAGACTACTCAATAACCAAAAAGTATATAAACCACACCCGTTGATTGATTAGTTTCGTTTTTGCGAGTTATTTACGCGTCTCCATTCAGTGATGCAGGTGTTCTTTTCTAGAGTCGGATTCTTCTTTTGCTGCCACAAAACATAATCCTGAGTTGTAAGTTGTTTGATTATGGCATACTAGATATTTATAATACGTAGCTATTTGTCAATATTTAAACACTTGTATTTAGAAAAAGTGTTATTGGTTGTTTTTGCCATTTATATGTAACGTCAGCAGCTTGTTTTCAGAAACAGACAGAATACAGCAAACATTGTTCCTGTTCTGGCTCCTTTGAGCTCATATAGTGTGACTTTGTATATTATAATATTGACACTGTACTTGACCTCAGAAGTGTTGGTGACCCATCGGCGCAAAGGCTAAAGATTTATATGTAACTTCAGCAGCTTCTAGTTTGTAGTCTATTTCCCCCTTGAGATCATATAGTGTGAGTATGTATATTATAATAACCACACATTATGATCTCAGAGGAGTTTGTGACCCGTCGGCGCGAAGACTAAAGATTTATATGTAACGTCAGCAGCTTCTGGTTTTTAGTCTATTTCTCCCTTGAGGTCATATAGTGTGAGTATGTATATTGTAATATTAACATTTATACTGACCTCAGTGGAGTTTATGACCCGGCTACGCGAAGACTAAAGATTTATATTTAACGTCAGCACCTTCTCGTTCTTACTCTGTTTCTTCCTTGGGATCATATACTGTGAATATGTATATTATAATATTAACAGTCATTGTGATCTCAGAGCACTTTATGATCCGTTGGCGCGAAGATGAAAGATTTCGAAGTCCCGGAGAAAAGAAGCTCTGAACATACTCATCGCTGGAAAGTATTTAGTTATTGATCTTGTTTTGTATTGATGACTTCATTTTCATTTTCCTTTTTGTGTGCCATCAGTGACACTGTGTATATTGTAAGAGTGTGATATTTCCACACAACAGGAATTGGAGATTTGTCGCCGCCAGGAGTAAACCATCTGAAATACAGTTTACTGACCTTTATAACTTACTTGATCAGATATTTTTACAGTGACAATATTTTTGGAAATTGCAGTTTAAAAAAAAAAAGTTCCCATAGATATTCTCTTAGTGAATCCCTTTGATAAACCCTACATTTCTGAATGTTTTTTTGCTATTTCTATTTTTGTCTGTTGCGGTTCCTATTCACCTTCTCCCTATAGAATATATATGACCAGCAGTGTATATTATTATACTACTATCCTATATATTCTTAAAAGAGTACGTGATTTGTTAGTGGAGCAGTGAGCGACCTCTAAGCACTACGACCGAACTTTCCCGAATTCTACAGAATAGAAATTATCAAAAATGATAAAGCGTACATTTCTATGTAATATAAAGTGATTTGTGTTTAACTGTTTTTTACTTGTTATTGTTCTTGTGACCTGAGATGATGTAGTGCGGGAGTGTTTCTTGTAGCACTTCTTTTCTACTTTATCTAAGAGTAACTCATGCCCTCTTATATTATCAAGAATATGGGGCAACACTTTTACAAACTATAGCAGAAAAAAAAAGGGAGGGTGTGCCCACGCTTAAGGGATATTTTATGAATTGCGTTTTTATTTATCACCCCTTTGATATATACAGCATCAGTTTCCCAAAGAAAGTATATTTGTAATTGCTTAATAAAAACTATTTCAAACCTAGACTGAAATTTTTGCTGCGCAACCACAGCTCCCCGTCAGAAAAGTAAACACCACATTATAACTAAACAGTGCTCCTGGGAAGTATCCCACCCGCAAACTTAATAAAAAGAAGACCGCAACACACTTTGTTATTTTCCCGCCGTGATTTGTACACCCCACGCCAATTACATAAATATATAAAAAATATTTTTAAAAATGTACCTTCACAATCCCTCTCCACCACCTTGTGACCACTGTACAGAGTTAATAGTGTTCCTACCCTCCCTGCTACTACTTTCTTTTCCCGTACTCCATTGAAGTGCGTCACAAAATGGTTCACAACAGTGAATCGTTCCCAGCCAATAATGAGCAAACTTGTACTCTGAACACTTTAGCCAATAAAATGTCCATGGTGTTCCTTAGAGGGGGAGGGAATTGCTGCCAACACTTCTACTTTCAATGGTTTACAGGCAATGAACATTAAGCTTGGGAAGGTCCTGCTTGGAACACGTTACCCAATCAGATGTCCCTGATGCTCTGCGGAGGGGGAGGGAATGGCTGGCAACACTTCTACTTTCAATGGTTTACAAACAATGAACATTAAGCTTGCGAACGTCCTGCTTGGAACACGTCAGCCAATCAGATGTTCCTGCTACTCCGCGGACGGGGAGGAAATGGCTGGCAACACTTCTACTTTCAATGGCTCGCAGCCAATGAACATTAAGCTAGGGAAGGTCCTGCTTGGAACACGTCAGCCAATCAGATGTCCCTGCTACTTTGCGGACGGGAGCAAATGGCTGGCAACACTTCTACTTTCAATGGTTCGCAGCCAATGAACATTGAGCTCGTTGTTGGAACACCTCAGCCAATTAAACGTTAATTTTGTTCCAGACACACGAACAGAACACGCCCTCCCACATAATATTAAATTTTGTCTAAGAAAGTGACACTGTCCGTGATAAAAGTGAACACCGCATTATAAGTAAACATTACTGCGCATTATATTAAAGGAAGGCTGCAATACGGTGCATTGTTATTTTCCCGATATGATTTACACAGCCTACTGAACATTGCCGCAATACCGCACATTCACACTACCTGTGTGTGCACCCTACACACTGCTTGCCGCAATATGGCGCATTGTTTTCCCGACGGGATTTCCAGAGACTACGCAACCTTGCTGCAATACCGCGCACCGTTGTTCTGCGGACGTGATTTCCACGGCCTACGCAACATTCAAACTCCCTGCCTCTGCACCGTACAGACTGCTTAAACTAAGACCACAGCTTTCCTACTATATCCTCTTATACAATTTTTCTTTTTTGTTTCGCCCTACGCCTTTCAACTCAGTCACAAAATGGCTGCCAACACTTCCTAGTTTCAACAGTTCACAACCAATGAGCCGCACGCTCGTGCTCATAACGCCTCAGCCAATCAGATGTCAGAATTCTCAAATATCGATATCTGTAAATTTTGATATTTCTCTAAAACTACTGAACGGACTTACCCCATTTAAACAAAAGCGTGCTTTCTGGACCAAGACCTTTCTCCCTGCCAAATTAGGCGTAATTCCGTTCAGCAATTTGACCTGTAGCCTTGTCTAAAGTTTCCTATGGAAATTGCATGGAGAAAACACGTTTTGGGACCCCCCTTTTTTCTCAGCCCCCCCTTCACGAATCACCCCCAAACTTTTAGGATAGGAGCTCACCTGAAAAGAGGAACTTTTTGGAAAATTTCGTAAAGATTCGTCAAACGACGCCAAAGTTATAAGCACATGAAAAAATGCTTTTCCTATGGAAACTAGGTTTTAACTATAACTATCTACTGGCGACCGCCAGTAGATAATATGTATATTATATATATATATATATATATATGTGATGTATATATATATATATATATATATATATAAATATATATATATGTATATATATATATATATATATATATAAATATATGTATATTCTGAAAGTCTTCTGCGTCACTACTTGCTACTTGTGACTGAGTCAGTGCCGCTTACGATATCTGTTGTGTCTCCAATCGGTTCTCCTTGCATTAGTTTGTCACATAGATGGTCATATTTATGACTGTACATCAGAATCCTGCCATCAAAGCTTAAACTGATCTCCTGAGAGAGCGTTAATACTTCGTTGCTGTACAAAAATTCATGTCCGGTGGGCTTTGCTGGTATTCGCTCCATCTACCACGGGCTGAGTGGGGCAGAAGAAGCACTGTGTTCAAGTTATATATATATATATATATATATATATATATATATATATATATATATATATATATGTATATATATATATATGTACAACAAAATGCCCCAGCATCGAAAGAGCACTCGACAGCGTCCTTGTACCACCAGGTGAGTATAAACCTCGCTGCAGCTCGCTCGTCAACTGCCTCAAATTTTATCATGTTGCCGACGCGTTTCGAGGCTGGAACGCCTCTTCTTCATGGGCTCTGAAAGGAAACCGGCATTGAAACATCACTCCCATAAGCAGATTTTAATTAACAAACACGCCCTCAGTGGGCTAGGCGAGTGCGCTCTGTAATGCTTCAGGGCGTTTTGTTTATAATCCAATTTACACGGCTGCCCCGCCGTGACAGGGCTGCACCATCTTGGGGAACCGAGAGGCTGGGGTGAAAACTGCTTTTGCCTGTTTCAGCGCAGCGAGCCAGATGCAATAGTCTCGCTGGTAACATTCAGGATCCTATTTAGGAACTTAATTTGACTTTCAAATGAACTCTGTAAGTACGGAACCAACTATGGGAACAATGACTTTCGCTCTCATTTAGGACTACTAAGTCCATCATGCATTGCCTCGATTATTAATTGGGTGCAGCTCACTGTGGGCCAACAGCAATCATGTGGTGTGATTAATTTGAATAAATGGGAGCATTTCGTACTTACGTGTAAGAAGCTGCCTCTGAGGAAGAGACTTAAGGTCTTGAAACGCGTCAGGCAACCCAATTATTCCTGATTGTGAAAACGAGATGTCAGAGAAGGCCAGAGGGCAGGCTGGCTGCCGAGTGCGCTCTGTAATGCTTCAGGGCGTTTTGTTTATAATCCAATTTACACGGCTGCCCCGCCGTGACAGAGCTGCACCATCTTGGGGAACCGAGAGGCTGGGGTGAAAACTGCTTTTGCCTGTTTCAGCGCAGCGAGCCAGATGCAATAGTCTCGCTGGTAACATTCAGGATCCTATTTAGGAACTTAATTTGACTTTCAAATGAACTCTGTAAGTACGGAACCAACTATGGGAACAATGACTTTCGCTCTCATTTAGGACTACTAAGTCCATCATGCATTGCCTCGATTATTAATTGGGTGCAGCTCACTGTGGGCCAACAGCAATCATGTGGTGTGATTAATTTGAATAAATGGGAGCATTTCGTACTTACGTGTAAGAAGCTGCCTCTGAGGAAGAGACTTAAGGTCTTGAAACGCGTCAGGCAACCCAATTATTCCTGATTGTGAAAACGAGATGTCAGAGAAGGCCAGAGGGCAGGCTGGCTGCGGAGTGCGCTCTGAAATGCTTCAGGGCGTTTTGTTTATAATCCAATTTACACGGCTGCCCCGCCGTGACAGAGCTGCACCATCTTGGGGAACCGAGAGGCTGGGGTGAAAACTGCTTTTGCCTGTTTCAGCGCAGCGAGCCAGATGCAATAGTCTCGCTGGTAACATTCAGGATCCTATTTAGGAACTTAATTTGACTTTCAAATGAACTCTGTAAGTACGGAACCAACTATGGGAACAAGGACTTTCGCTCTCATTTAGGACTACTAAGTCCATCATGCATTGCCTCGATTATTAATTGGGTGCAGCTCACTGTGGGCCAACAGCAATCATGTGGTGTGATTAATTTGAATAAATGGGAGCATTTCGTACTTACGTGTAAGAAGCTGCCTCTGAGGAAGAGACTTAAGGTCTTGAAACGCGTCAGGCAACCCAATTATTCCTGATTGTGAAAACGAGATGTCAGAGAAGGCCAGAGGGCAGGCTGGCTGCCGAGTGCGCTCTGTAATGCTTCAGGGCGTTTTGTTATATATATATATATATATATATATATATATATATATATATATATATATATATATATATATATATATATTCACTGAAAAACCATAGGTTTTAGGGACAGTTATAGGTAGTTGGACATTGCACTCGTACAAAACCCGTGAAATTCCCCCGTTATAGTTAGTTCAGCTAACTATAACTCGCGCCCCCGCAATGCACTGCTGATGACGTCACATATTACATCACTCATGACATGGTCGATGACATCACTGATGAAATCTCAAATGACATCACTGATGACATCACTGATGACATCATCCACGTGATAATCTGATGCACCTCCTCACACCCTAATATAACCTTTGATACACCCACTGTAAATTACAGACTGCCATTCGCAAAACCATAGACACTCCAACACCAATAACTACATACCCACTCACTGATTCTTAGGTCTACACACACATCCACTCACTCACCCGTACAGTCACTCATACATATGGTCACTCAGTACAGGACTATCATATGCACTCATACTCCTATATAGACACTCAAACACCGCCACTCATCCATAGAGGTACTCACACACCTAGTCAGTCATGCAAATAATTAAACACACTGCCATTTACTCACCTATACAGTTATCCACACACCAGCTTACTTACTCATACAAATACTAGCACATTCTTACGCTCTTATACAATCACTGATACAAGCACACACTCATCCATACAGTCACTCTCACAATCACACACTCTCGCTTATAGCTATTTATATACTCCAACACACATATATACTGCCTTTCACATATGTAGTTACTCACACATGTACCACTGGGACATACATTAACTCACTAACACACTCTTACACACACTTACCCACCCATACAGTCTATCACAGATGCACTCTTGAAACCATCCACCCAGTGAATCACCCACTCACACATCTATGCACAGAGTCGCACACACCCCACCCACACAAACACTCAGGCACCCATACAGATACTCAGACAACCAATCAATAACTCATATAGACACTCATGTAGCTATTCACAAACCCATGCAGCCACTTACACAGCAACAGACAGACGGATACAGACATTCACCCAGTTTAGTCACTAACCCATGCATTCAGTAAGATACGTTTAATCACTCACTTATAGTTAGTCACGCACCTACTAAATCATCCATACAGACACTTATACACCCACTCATTCTTCAATACACCTTTCCCTATATATATTAAAAATATTTAAACTTTACAGAAACACACAGTCACTGGATGATGTCATCAGTGATGTCATTTGAGATGTCATCAGTGATGTCATCAGTGATGTAATATGTGACGTCATCAGCAGTGCATTGCGGGGGCGCGAGTTATAGTTAGCTGAACTAACTATAACGGGGGAATTTCACGGGTTTTGTACGAGTGCAATGTCCAACTAACTATAACTGTCCCTAAAACCTATGGTTTTTTCAGTGAATTTGTAAGGTTTTTTAAATGCTAATTTCTAACTATAACGTGCCTGAAACCTATGGTTTTTTCAGTGAATTTCAAAGGTTTTTTAAATGCTAATTCCTAACTATAACATGTCTGAAACCTATGGTTTTTTTCAGTGAATTTCAAAGGTTTTGTAAATGACAATTTTTAAATGTATTAATTGTTATATTTATTTTTTTGATACTGATTTACTACATTTTTTAAACTATTTATTTTTACATATTTTATTTTTTAAATTACATTGTAATTACATTATACATTACAAAATATACTTTCTCAGAATGAATTACTTTAGTTTAAATACTTTGCAAATAGGCAATAGACTTTTAGGTACAGTAGTTACAGTTGTTGCAATGGGCAACACAATTTCAAACACAATGCAACATTGAGCTCAATATGAATTTCTAGTTAAATGCAATTAGTTACTTTATGGATTACTTTTCTAACCACAGGACTGGATCCTAGATTCAGTCCTGGGACATCTCCTGTAAACAGTTGAGTAAAAGCGTTTTGGTTACAGTAGTGATTTTTAAGGAATATTATTGTATTTTAAAAGTTGACAGAAACTTTTTCACATAGAATCACCAATGTTATCCTATGGGAGGAAATTCACTTAGCAGGTAAGTAGTGTTATCATTACTTTTTCTTACTCAGTGGTGGATCCTGGATCCAGCACTGGTGCATCTCCTGTAAACAATTGAAAGAATGCGTTTAAGTCATACAGGCGATTTTTAAGGAATATTTGTAGTTTGTGAAAATCAACACTTTGAAACTTTTCTGCTGAAAACCAGACAATGGATTCCAATGGAAGGAAATACAAGTTACTGGTAAGTACGGTTAGAATTACTTTTCAGGGTCAGTGCTGGGCTAAAAGATGCAGCACTGGGTTCTCTCCTGATAACAGGTGAGTAAATCGGAATTCGTAGTTCGGCTGATTTTAGAGGAATATTATAAAGTTCCAAAACTCCACACACAGAAGAATTTCCAAGTGAAACCAGTCAATGTTAGCCTATGGAAGGAAATTCAAGTTACCGGTAAGTACGGTTAAAATTACTTTTCAGGATCAGTACTGGGCTCAAAGATGCAGCACTGAGGTCTCTCCTGATAACCGGTGAGTAAATCGGAATTCGTAGTTCGGCTGATTTTAGAGGAATATTTGTATGTTTCAAAAATCGACACTTAGAAACTATTTCAGCAAAAAGCAGGCAATGATATCCTATGGAAGGAAATTCAAGTTACTGGTAAGTACGGTTAAAATTACTTTTCAGGATCAGTACTGGGCTCAAAGATGCAGCACTGAGGTCTCTCCTGATAACAGGTGAGTAAATCGGAATTCGTAGTTCGGCTGATTTTAGAGGAATATTATAAAGTTCCAAAACTCCACACTTAGAAGCATTTCCAACAGAAACCAGTCAATGTTAGCCTATGGAAGGAAATTCAAGTTACTGGTAAGTACGGTTAAAATTACTTTTCAGGATCAGTACTGGGCTCAAAGATGCAGCACTGAGGTCTCTCCTGATAACAGGTGAGTAAATCGGAATTCGTAGTTCGGCTGATTTTAGAGGAATATTTGCACAATGGTGAAGGAAGGGGTGGGGCCTGAAGTGACATGTCTGCAAACACGCCCTGTGGCGCGTTTTAAGTTGGAGAATTAATTCCTCCTCAATCCCGAGGGTCCCTAGGGGCCAACTGGCCCACCAGATACCTCCAGTATGCGCCTGAGAGCTGCGTTGCAGAGAGCTGTTCAGAGGCCACGCCCCTTTTTACAACACTCTGCAACGCAGCTCCGTGGCGCTTACTGGAGGTACCTAGTGGGCTAGTTGGCCCCAGGGACCCTCAGGATTGAAGAGGATTTAATTCCCCATCTTAAAACGTGCCACGGGGCCTGTTTGCACACATGTCACCTGAAGCCACGCCCCTCCCTTCACCACTGTGCAAACGCGCCCGTGGCGCGTTTTAAGTTGGGGGATTAAGTCCCTTGAATACTGAGGGTCCCTGGAGTCCAACTAGCCCACCATGTACCTCCAAAAAGCGCCACAGAGCTGCGTTGCAGAGAGGTGTAAAAGGGCGTGGCCTCTGTACACCTCTCTGCAATGCAGCCCCCTGGCGCATACCGGAGGATCCTGGTGGGCTAGTTGGCCCTCAGGGACCCCCAGTATTCAAGGGGAATTACTTCCTTCTTAAAACGCGCCAGGGGGCGCGTTTGCAGACTGCTGCAGGGAGGGGCGGGGCCTCCGGCACGATGCCGGTCTTTCTTTCTTTTTTTGTGTGCTTTTTTCTGCCCAGGGGTCCTTGTGGGACCCCCTGAGCAGACCTAGGGGTCAGGGTGTTTCTACCCTGCCCCCTTTGTGCGTTTTGCGCACTTGTTTCTTGTGTTTTTTTTTTTAATCGGCGGGATCCGCGCACCCTAAGCGCATCCCTCCGATTTTAAAAATAAATAAATGCTTTTTTCTGCCCAGGGGGTCCTTGTGGGACCCCCTGAGCAGACCTAGGGGGTCAGGGTGTTTCTACCCTGCCCCCTTTTTGCATTTTGCGCACTTGTTTTACTGCTTTCTTGTTCCTCGGTTCTACCGAGGAACAAGATGGCTGCCAACACTTCCTGGTTTGGAGTGTTGACAGCCAATTAGCATGCAGCTCGTGGTCGGCAGGGTGCGCGAATCCACCGCGGCCATAGATATCGAAACTTTTATTTTGGATTTTCTCAGCAACTACTGAACGGATTTACAAAGGTGCTTTCTGAACCAAGCACTACCTTTTTGCCAAATTTGGTGTAATTCCGTTCAGCAGTTTTTGCTGTAGCCTTGCATAAAGTTTCCTATGGGAAATTGATTTTTTCACTCTTATTTTTTGAATTTCTCCGCAACTACTGAACGGATTTACACCATTTAAAAAAAAGGTCGCTTTCTGAACCAAGCGCTACCTTTTTGCCAAATTTGGTGTAAATCCGTTCAGTAGTAGGAATCTCTGTCTCCCGCTAGCCACGGCCACCCTGCAGGGTTGGGGGCCCCTGACGACAGTGGTGTTTTTGAAGTGTTTAAATGAGGGGGGCATGACCCGCTCGCCTTGCTGCAAGCCTTGGGATTACCAGCGACATTTGCGGCAGTGGCGAGAAAGGGAGCCGAGGGAGGTTTACACCTCCGCTTGGCAGGATCCAGACACAGCGCAGATTGACATTGTTGTGGCACAGTAAGGATTGTTTTTCATGTGCACCAGCTTTCTCCTGGATACGCTATACTTACCTGGAATAACTAGCCTGAGTTTTGCAGTGTCATAAACACCACCAGGGTATTACACACATTTCACTGCAACTCAAAGTGAACTATGGGAATTGTAGTATGTCGTATGCAGGCACGTGACTTTGATCACTATTTATAACACCTGGGACATTGCACAAGTGATTGCTCATCCTTCGACAAAGGCATTCCGCCGAAACGCGTCAGGATAATCACGCTTGCTGCTGCCTGCGCCAATTGAATAAATGCTCTTCTCCGGACCCGGGCTGTGGCAATTTCTTTTCTTGGTCTCAATCACGGGAATCTCTGTCTCCCGCTAGCCACGGCCACCCTGCAGGGTTGGGGGCCCCCGACGACAGTGGTGTTTTTGAAGTATATATATATATATATATTTTTTTATATTTATAGTTTATATTTTTGTTCAATTAATACATGTATTGAAATATGGTATATGTTCATGTTCGAAGTAAAGAACTTTCCCTACTACTGCAGTGGGAATAGTGCATTTTTCCCCTCCTGAGTCCAATGCTTTCTCTACTGTTGCAGCGGCTGGAGTGGGAATAGTAAATTTGACCACTTCTGAGTCAAACGCTTCACCTACTGTAGCAAAGACTGGAGAGGGACTAGTACATTTTACAGTGCCTGAGTCCATCACTTTCCCTACTATTGCACAGACTGAAGTGAGAATAGTAAATTGTACCCCTCCGCAGTGAAATGCTTTCTCTACTTTCGCACAGACTGGAGTAGGAATAGTATATTTATAATTTTTTTAATATAATATTTTCGTTAGTATTGATTACCTATAAATTATTATTATGTATTTGTGAATTTCATTTTATATTTTTTATATTAACAAATCTATGTTATTTTTTAGATATTTTTAGTAAAAGGTATTTTTTCTATTGTTTACTTTTAATGTATAATTAAATTGTCAATGTATTTGTTATAGTTTATTTTATATGTATGTATAAATAATATATATATATATATAATATATATAAGTATATATTATCTACTGGCGGTCGCCAGTAGATAGTTATAGTTAGGACCTATTATCCATAGGAAATTCGTAACATTCTATTCCCAATAACTTTGGCGTCATTTGACGAATCATCGCGAAATTTTCAAAACTAGTGGGGCGCTCCGGTCAGCTCCTGTCTTCAAAGTTTCGGGGTGATTCATCAAGAGGGGGCCGATAAAAAAGGGGGGTCCCAAAACGTGTTTTCTCCATGTTAATTCCAATAGGAAATTTTAGACACAGCTACAGCCCGAACTGCTGAACGGAATTACACCAAATTTGGCAAAAAGGTAGCGCTTGGTTCAGAAAGCGACCTTTTTTTTAATGGTGTAAATCCGTTCAGTAGTTGCGGAGAAATTAAAAAAATAGGAGTCAAAAAATCGATTTCCCTTAGGAAACTTTATGCAAGGCTACAGCCAAAACTGCTGAACGGAATTACACCAAATTTGGCAAAAAGGTAGTGCTTGGTTCAGAAAGCACCCTTTTAAAAATGGTGTAAATAAGTTCTGCAGTTTTGGAGAAAATCAAAAATAAAAGTTTCGATATTTATGGCCGCGTTGGATCCGCGCACCCTCCCGATCACGAGCTTCATGCTAATTGGCTGTCAACACTCCAAACCAGGAAGTGTTGGCAGCCATCTTGTGCCTCGGTAGAACCGAGGCACAAGAAATGAGAGAAACAAACGAAAAAGCGCAAAAAGGGGGCAGGGTAGAAACACCCTGACCCCCTAGGCCTGCTTAGGGGGTCCCACAAGGACCCCCAGGGACAAAAAATGCATTTTCTTTTTTTTAAAATCGGCGGGATGCACTTAGGATGCCCGGATCCCGCCGTGAAAAAGAAAACAAAGCGCGGGCTTCCGTGCTTCAATGGTATTTGGCACCCGGGTGGGCCAAGTCCCGGGGGCATGCAGGGGTAAATGATAAAATTGTGTGGGGGGCCTCTAAGGCCCCCCCAAGCCCCGGGGACCGCCACCCCCGGGGCTTTGAAATACAAATGGTGCGGGAGGGCACTCGGCCCCCCCACATGCCCCGGGGACCGCCACCTCCCCGGGGCACTAAGAATTGAAATGTGGGGGTCCGTTTTGGACCCCTGAGCCCCGGGGGCCACCACCTCCCCGGGGCATTGCAGATGTTGGGAGGGGGGCCGCGTGGCCCCCCTCCTGGAGCCTGTGATGGTCCTGGGGACCACCACCCCCCAGGGCCGGCTTCTGCAGTGTCCCGTGGTGCCCACCCCCGGGACACTGCTGTTTGCTATGGCAGGGCGGGAGCCTCACGGCTCCCGTCCTGCTATAGCAAACTTGCTTTGAATTTTGGAAGAGAGAGCAGGAAACCTGCTCTCTCTTCCAAAATTCAAAGCAAATTGCTTTTCCACACGGGGAGCTGCATCTAAGCAGTTCCCTGTGTGGAAAAGCAATGCCGGCTCCCGCAGGAGGCGGGGAGCCGGCGGGACCGTGGGGGAGTTGGGGTCCCCCCACGGTCCCCAAAGGATAGGGCCAGCCCTGGGGGATGGGGTCCCCGGGGCAAGTAGTGGCCCGGGAGGGGGGCCATGCGGCCCCCCTCCCCCAAATTATAAAAAAAAAACATTTTTTATTTAAAAAAGGCCGGCCCCGGGGGACGGGGTCCCCGGGGCCTAAGGAGGCCTGAAGAGGGGGGCAACGCAGCCCCCCTCCATGAAAAATTTAAAAAAAAACATGTGGCAATGACCCGGGCGATGGGGTCCCCGGGCCGAAATTGGCCACGGGAGGGGGGCCCACGCGGCCCCCTTCCCGTTCTGTTTTTTTTTTTTTTAAATAAAAGGGGGTCAGGCCCTGGGGGCTGTGGTCCCCAGGGCCCAAAATAATTAAAAAGAAGGGGGGCCACACAGCCCCCCTTCTAAAAAGAAAAAGAAAAAAAAAAGACCTGCATCGCGCCGGAGGCCCCGCCCCCTCCCTGCAGCACTCTGCAAACGCGCCCCCTGGCGCGTTGTAAGATGGAGAAGTAATTGCCCTTGAATACTGGGGGTCCCTGGGGGCCAACTAGCCCACCAGGAACCTCCAGTGTGCACCAGGGAGCTGCGTTGCAGAGAGGTGTTCAGAGGCCACGCCCCTTTTTACACCTCTCTGCAATGCAGCTCTGTGGCGCTTACTGGAGGTACCTGGTGGGCTAGTTGGACCCCAGGGACCCTCAGGATTCAAGGGGACTTAATCCCTCAACTTAAAACGAGCCACAGGGCGCGTTAGCACAGTGGTGAAGGGAGGGGGCGGGGCCTGAGGTGACATGTGTGCAAACACGCCCTGTGGCGCGTTTGAAGTTGGGGAATTAATTCCTCTTCAATACTGAGGGTCCCTGGGGGCCAATTAGCCCTCCAGGTACCTTCAGTAAGCGCCACAGAGCTGCGTTGCGGAGAGGTGTAAAAAGGGGCGTGGCCTCTGACCACCTCTCTGCAACGCAGCTCTGTGGCGCTTACTGGAAGTACCTGGTGGGCTAGTTGGGCCCCAGGAACCCTCAGGATTCAAGGTGACCTAATACCCCAACTTAAATCGCGCCACAGGGCGCGTTTGCACAGTGGTGAAGGGAGGGGGCGGGGCCTCAGGTGACATGTGTGCAAACACGTCCTGTGGCGCATTTTAAGTTGGGGAATTAATTCCCCTTGAATACTGGGGGTCCCTGGGGGCCAACTAGCCCACCAGGTACCTTCAGTAAGCGCCACAGGGCTGCGTTGCAAAGAGGTGTAAAAAGGGGCGTGGCCTCTGACCATACAGATACTCAGACAACCAATCAATAACCCATGTAGACACTCATGTAGCTATTCGCAAACCCATGCAGCCGCTTACACACCAACAGACAGACGGATACAGACATTCACACAGTTTAGTCACTAACCCATGCATTCAGTAAGATACGTTTAATCACTCACTTATAGAGTCAGTCACGCACCTACTAAATCATCCATTCAGACACCTATACACCCACTCATTCTTCAATACGCCTTTCCCTATATATATTAAACATATTTAAACTTTACAGAAACACACAGTCACTGGATGATGTCATCAGTGATGTCATCAGTGATGTCATTTGAGATGTCATCAGTGATGTCATCAGTGATGTCACTGACCATGTCATGAGTGATGTAATATGTGACGCCATCAGCAGTGCATTGCGGAGGCGCGAGTTATAGTTAGCTGAACTAACTATAACGGGGGAATTGCACGGGTTTTGTACGAGTGCAATGTCCAACTAACTATAACTTTCCCTAAAACCTATGGTTTTTTCTGAGAATTTCTAAGGTTTTTTAAATGCTAATTTCTAACTATAACGTGCCTGAAACCTATGGTTTTTTCAGTGAATTTCAAAGGTTTTTTAAATGCTAATTTCTAACTATAACGTGACTGAAACCTATGGTTTTTTCAGTGAATATATATAAACACACACACACCCATACACACACATGTATACACACACACATATATAGTCATAATATATTAAAATTATTAATTTTAATTATAGTTTAACATTATATATGCAGACATAAACGTACACACATACATATATATGTATGTGTTTAAATAAGCATTTATGTATATACATGTTTAAATATTATTTAAATATATTTAATCAACATTATATTAATGTTACAAGTTAAAATGTTTTATATTTACTATTTTTAACTATATATAAATGAACAATGGTTTTGTCTATATTTTTTCGATATTAGTGTAAAACGATATTTTTTTCTATTTCTTTATACTTACCTTTATATGTATACAAAACAATATTGTGATCGATATTTAACACAATATTTTGGAAGCATGATATTTATGGTTTCAATATTATGTCAGTGAACCACATTTGCTGCTTGAAACTGCTGACATGGAGTGGCCTTCATTTCCCTGGTAAGAGATACTACATACAGTCAAATAGTACAGGACAGGATGTGCACATTGAGATATTACAGGACACACATTTAACTAGATCTGAGGGCCAGGCTCTTCAGATACAGTAGCAGGGATCCATTTACCACACGTCATATTCTAATTTCTCATGGGGGGTCATTGTATGGATCAGGCCCGGTATTCTGTTTCAGCCCAAGGTGGTACATATAGATAAAGAAGGAAGATACTTTATGGTTGGAGGTAGTATAGAGGGTAAATATATTACTCTTGGAAATGTGTATGCAACTAACTTGGATCAGAAGGTTTTCCTGGACAGCTTGACCCCTCACCTTGCTGACATAATACACTACTTCAGGGGGGTTAGGGGTAATTTTAATTGTGTTACAGATGTAATGCTGCATAGATCACACCCCTCTCTCCCTGATTCGTTAATGTACAAGACCGCCAAGGCATTCACTACCTGGATAGCACAGTGAGTGTTGATTGCATTTGGAGGGCATTTGACCTCTCTCTGAGGGAATATTCATATTACTCTGGAGCTCATTATCTACATGTGCAGTTGGACAAGGTTTTGTGTTGCCTCTGACACACACTAAGGGTAATTGGCGCTGAGTACTTGGCCAAGACAGTCCCTGGCCACAACCCTCTGGTGATCACACTCGCATGGTCCAACACCCCATGGCTTAACCTACCTCTAAGCTCAATTTGGATGCGCTAGAAGACACAGGACCTAATTAAAATGCCGGTCAAAAAGCCTCTGACCACTGGTTGGAGGCTTTCAGACTGACATTGTAGGTTTAAATTCTGGCCACCGTATTATGATGACGGTGGTCAGTGTTTAAACTGGCCGGGGAATTTGTTCTTTCAGAAAGACCTCATAATCCCTTAAGGGTGGCGTTTCCGACGTCGGGATTATGATGTTGGTTTCCAACAGTCAATCCATGTTGGCCTTTCCGACATGAATCGACTGTCATAAATTGACTTTGGGGGCCCCTAGCAGAGCTCCCTTCCCCCTGGCCCTTGCATTTGGTTCTGGGGGGCACCTATGGGGCCCCCTCAACATCTCTGCACCATGGGACAGGCACCGTGAGGTGCCTGCCGCATGGTATAGGGATTTTTAGAAACTTTAATTTTTCAATGCGAGCTTGTGCTGTGGTCGGTTTCAGCCCGCCGCACATGCTCCCATTGAAAAATGGATGTGTGGTCGCATCCAAATAATGTGGTCAGAACAGTCCTTCACAATCCGCAATGGTGTCGTTTAGAAGCATCTCCGACTGACATCGTAATGAGGGCCAAAGTGTTTAAAACAGACCTTGGGGGTGTCATGTATTGTTTCGTACTCCCAGAAAATAGAAAATATCGCCCTCCCACACGGAGGCTCAAACACGACGAAGCAATAAAAACAACACAACACCATCTGCAAAGGGATTTCACTTTTATAAAAGGAAACACATCAAAACACAGTTCTCAGAATAAGGCATCTGGTTTTATTTGTGCAACTCTCTCTAACAAAAAGGCTTTCCCAGATGTCAAATGAACAACATTCAAATGTATATAGAGATATATATATATGTGTAAATATATGTGCAAGCAATAATAACACACTTATAAGTAGGCAAATCCAACAGTTAAATGCATGGATAATAATATGAAATTAAATGCAAGCAGATAACAATAGTAAAATGAAACGCAAGCAGTTTATGCTGGACGTCCGCTGCAAGAAATCAGAAAGATATATACACTAAATACATCAGAGGATTGCAACCACTGAAGACTTGGATGTGCACACAGACACTCACACATCACAATGAAAACACCTCAGATGATTATAACCACTGGAGACTTGGATGTGTACACAAACTCACTCACACATCACAAAATCAATACTCAAAAACAAAAGACCTCACCGATCGTTCACTCAACATCCTTGCCAACTCAAGCTGGAGGAACCCTTTGACAGCCCAGTCAGGATTCTCGATCAGGACCCAAGTTGCCTTGTGACGACACGTCTGCCCCACAAGCGAGCTCCCGTCTGGACACCTAGATTTCCCGCCTTTAATACCTTTTACTCAACCTGAGGAGAAGGTTCTAGAAATATTGCCCCCTTTCTTCTGTTATGAAAAACCGAGCTGACCGTACTGGTCTGTGTCAAGGTCAAGACAGAAGCTGGACAGGCCCCTGTATTTTGACTTTGAGACAGAGCTATACATTCCACAGATTTCTTTGGCAACAACAATCTCTGCTCTGAAAGGTACCAAGCACACTTCCTACACATTATACCAGCGAAGCTTACGGAACCCTAAAACAACCTTGAAAGTGAATAGCCTAAACAACTTGAGTAATCTGGAGGCCTGCCTGTGTGCGTAAAAGCTCAAGCTAGCTGACAGAATTCAAGATGACATGAGGGCATGTCAAAGCCAATAGTAAGAACTTCATAATACTTCCCTATGTACAACACAATGTACATTTGTGAACCACAGCCTATAGCATCACACACTTCATTTCCAAATGTACAACATAATGCACATTTCAGCACCACTGCTTATAACACTGCACTTCGAGACCAAGAAGTACATTCCACATCTCTCTCTGTCTCTCATGCTTTCAAATGCACATCCCACACATTATGTTCTTGGCAAGGCTGTTCTACTCTGTGAAACCTCTCCCACTTTAAAACTACATAGAGACACAAAAAATCTTCAAAGAAACGTGCACATGCAGGACATTCAAGCTAGGAAAAAGTAAAACACCAAAAATCAATTAAAATAATGGTAGTCAATCAATCAATCAATCAATCATCATTTGTAGAGCGCACTACTCACCCGTGAGCATCTCAAGGCGCTGAGGGGAGGTGGGGGTGGGGGGATGCTGCTACTGCTCCAACATATTGTAAAACTGGAGGCCCCCTGCTAATAGGGTAAGGTTCCTTAAGGCAGGGCTAATTAATCTAATGTATAAGCTTAAGGCAACAGTGATATAAACAACACAAAACAACACGAATTTTGTTGACTGACTTAATAGAAAACAAAAGGAGAACCAACAGTATCTATTTTGTTATACAAAAATAATAATTTTTATTGATGCACAATAGCAAAAAGATTATAAAATTACTTTTATCATTTCATTTTTTAAAAGAAAATGTAACAACCCATTTGTACTCATTCATTCCTCTTCATTCATACAACATATGACTAACAATCAATTTAAAAAATACACATGTCATTATTTATGATTAGATGATAAATAACCATTAATTTCTGAGAATCTTAAGGAAACTATGTGGCAGAATTTTAATAATCTGTGTTATCGACGCGCGTTTCGGCACAGCTGTGCCTTCGTCAGGAAAGGGGCCACAATGTTAACTTTTGATCTCTGTAAATAAAATATATATGTTACATTTCAGATACAGGGTTCTCACTTACTGATACATATTGTGCCACCATAAAGGTGTGCATTATATAGTATTTACAATTTAAAGAGCAAGACAAAGGACTAATTTGAGGTCCCCAATTAGTGTATATACAAGAACTCATGAATTGTCCAGAAAAGAATTGTGTATAACAGGATAGATTAGAAACAGATAAGAAAAATAGCCACCGCCTCATTTAAAAATCCATATCAGTCGATTCACCCAGTGATCTACTAAAAAATATACGTGGTTTAAAAACTTTATAAAGAATGACCTTATATCTTGAAGTAAACTCGTCAGTATTGACCGCTACTGTATAAGCACTTTGAGGTATTGGTTGATTCTTGATTTAGAGGACCAACTGTAAAAATTAAATTAAAGTACCTCATTTTATTCTTTGGTTTATGATCTTCATCAATATATTTATTAGTTGGGTATATAAATACCTTGGCTATCTGTCTCCAACGCTAATTAATATTTTTGTCGTCCAAGATAAAATTGTGATGTACTCAATTCCGCACTCGATATGTGCCGTCCTTATGATTTATACTGTGAGCACAAAAAATGATGTTTAGCCTTACATATTAACCATTTAATTAAATTTGCTGTAAGGCTACTAGCATGACTACAATCAAAATGTTGGTTTATGACCCAATTTGGTATTTTAAATTGTTGTAGTACTTACATATCCATTGAATATCCGCTATTATATCGATTTATCTAGAAAAAACAACAATTTAGACCGTATCACTAGTAAGGAAAGGGGCTATATGTTCAATATAAAAATTATTTACTGCCAACTCATGAATTGACACTGTATTGACTCACAAGGCAATTATGAAATAAATGTTTGATGTTTAACTCCATACAATATGCCAACACAGGGTTAAATAGTGTCTTGTCTCTCCTGTTTATTCCCCCAAAGTCAGCACTCGGATGAATATCCTCACTATAGGCTATTTAGAGGAGTCAGAGTCAAAACCCTACTTTATAAAGGTCATCAACATAAACTAAACGGAGGTATCAAAACTGTTGACCCCCAAACACAACCAACAACCGAGAGCTAGGATAGACATCCCTACCGAAGGCTAATTTAGAGGAGTCAGAGTATAAATCTTGACCAACAAGAATACTGGCGTGAACTGATGAAAAATGTCACAGTCAGAATCTTGCTCCGGGGTTTAACCTCAATCATATTTAAAATTTAAAAGTACTCTATGTGATATCTCGCCCTTCAATTGCCGTTATACGAAAACTCAAAGACTGCCGTTCCGCGAGAAATTCACCAGTCGATGAACCAAATGCTAAATGCTACCAAGTACCTACTTACTGTCTTTTGATGGCATTCGAATCCCGGATGATGGGGCCTCTATACGCCACGAACTCCTCGTGGAGACTGCACTGGGGTCCGTGCACTTCCGCATAAGATGTGCACGGAGTCCATCACATGGTGTTCACGAGCCAATCATGATCAAGACCATGTGACGGCAGATGGTAATTCGAAATAAAGAACGAAAAGCAAAAGGGGACTATGTTTGTTACATAAACATTAGTCTCGATGTAGTATTACCCTGATGTTCGACCGTGCGATGCTTAATAAATAAAATCATCCCCTCGCCACGATAAACGCACGGAGAACAGTTTAACTCCTAATTAAAAAATAAATCATTGGAATCTATCACGTGGTTAATCCTAACCAATCATAGTAGATACCAGAACCCAATAGCTGACCAGTTTCATTAATGGTGAACCCATACTGAATTCTTATCTATATATTGAGATATTCTAATTTGGATTGATTATAACAATGGAAATATGGTCAGCTAGCTCAATTGAATAATTTTATAATAAAGGTATGATGTGATATAGATACGATCCTCTTGACTAATATTACAAGTTATTAAATGAATTCTTTTGTATATCGAAATCCATAATTTTTAAGAGGATCCTTTATTATATATTTTTTATTTACACTCAGGGATTCTAGTTGTCTAATATTTACATAGGTAATGAAATTAACATTTCCAACCAATATGTGATTTGTTTTAAAAAGATTTTTTTCCAATGTTAATTGTATAGACTGGGCATTGTGGGAAGATGTAATATTCCATCAGGATCAGACGGTAGATTCAGCTGTTATATCGTATCGCTTGTTCCCATGGGATTTCCAAATTTAAACCTCGTGCAAATGTATCCAGGGAAAATATCCAGAATACTTCTCTTCTTTTCCTTACTTCATCTGAGTCTGTGCCTGTCTTTTCATTTATTTTTTCTAAAATTAGCCAATTAATTTGATCATGATTGTGTCCTGCTTCTAAGTAATGTTTTACTAACGGAGCATGAATCTTTTAGTGCGTATAGCTGAGCGATGTTCAGTCAAACGGACTGCTAGAGTCCTAGATGTTTCACCCACATAGCCTTTATTGCATGGACACAATAGCAAATAAATAATATTCTTGGTTTTACAATTGGTGTATGATTTAAGAGTAATATTATATGAATTCTAAATAAATTTCTTTGTGATTATTGCGGTATCACAAGCTTTGCATTGGGTACATATATTATTACCCACTAGTGGCATTGAGTTATCAAGGGTAGTTTGAATAGATGTTTTTTTGGGCATACGAGAATGGACAATTTGATCCTTGAGGTTTTTGTTGCGTCTATGAGCGAACATCGGGCGTGACAATATATTATCTTCCTCTGAATTGGCATTCAAAATATGCCAATGAGTACATACAGCCTGTCTAATTTTTTCATTCGCCATAGAATGTCTAGTAACACATACAAGTGCAGGGGATTGTTTGGGTGGTTGGTTACCCAGTAGATGGTCCCTATCATAGAAACGGGCGCGTTTATAGGCCTCCCGTATCAATCTATGAGGATAACCACGTGCTATAAATTTCGCCTTCATGGTTTCAGATCTCAAATCATAGTCAGTAATATTGGTACAATTTCTCCGTAACCGGAGAAACTGACCAAACGGTATGCTCTCTTTTTGTTTATTGGGATGGAAGCTTGTAAAGTGCAATAAAGTGTTTTTTGCAGAAGGTTTCACATATAGATCTACTTCGAGCTCATGACTCTTGGCTTTGATTTCGATGTCCAGAAATTCAATATGACTATGACTAGTGTGAGCAGTGAATTTTAAATTAACATCACACTCGTTGATCCATAGTATAAATTCGGATAGTTGTTCTACTTCACCAGTCCAAATAAAAAATATGTCATCTATAAACCGAGCCCAATGTTTAATGGACTCGAAAAACGGGGCTATTTCATTATATATATATATGCTCTCAAATTGAGCCATATATATATTTGCCACAGTGGGAGCACAAGATGCTCCCATGCTTACTCCCTTTATTTGGCGATACAAATTGCCATTGAACTCAAAAGTATTATCTTCTAAGACTATTGTAAGTATTGCTTTAATGAAATCTGGATCACAGTCTATATGGAATAATTCAATAAACCATGCCACTGCCATAAGTGCCCCTCCTTGTGGTATATTACTATATAAGGATTCCACATCTAGAGTAACCAGAAATTCATTATGCTCATTAAATGGTAGTCCTTCCACTGTTTGTATCATGGATTTTGTGTCCTTAATATATGATGTAATTCTCGAAACATGGGGACATAAGATACGGTCTATGTATTTTGAGATTGGCTCGGTGACTGAGCCTATTGTAGTCACAATGGGACGATATGGAGGATCATGGCTATTTTTATGGATTTTAGGAATTCCATAAATTGCTGCCATTTTAGGATATTTGATGTTTAAATAGTCATATTCTTTTTGACAGATAGTGCCTATTTCTAATGCTCTTTTTGTTAGATTGGAGATCTTTCTCTGTACTCTAGATGTGGGATCAATGTTGACTGATAGATAAAAATTAGTATCACTCAAGAGATGTAACATAGTTTCAATGTATTTATCCGTATCGATAACAACTATGCCTCCCCCTTATCACAGTTTTTTATAGTGATGTCTGGATTATTACGGAGAGAGACTAATGTTTTAAGCTCTTCTGAATTTAAGTTGTTAGGAGGATGAAAAATATGCTTCAAAGATGTTTTTAAACTTTTTAAAACAGATTTTTCATATATCTCTACTTCAGGGCCCAGATCATCTAAACTGGGAGTAAAGGTAGATACTGGACGTAATCCTGAATGATTTTCCGAAAGTCCTGCCACATCTGAGTTGGGAATGACTTCATTTGCAAAAAATTTTTTAGGCGTATTTTGCGAAAGAATGATGTAATATCTTGATATAATTCAAAAATGTTAATGCCTGTCTGTGGTACAAAAGTCAGGCCCTTTGATAGAAGTGCAACTGTCGAATCTTCTAACGATTGTTTTGATAGATTGAATATAGGTATTTCCTTTACGGCCTCCAATATTGAGCATTTCTGGTAACTAGATACTGTTGGGTATTTTGCTGGTAATTGCCCCGATTGAAGGTATCGTGATACCTCGGTTGATACCTCGGCCTCCAAGGGCCCCGTCGTGCCTGTCGCCTGCCTAAAAAAGACTGGCCATTTGATCGGTTGCCTGAATAGGAGGCTCTCTGATTTTCAAAACTGGGTCGATAAGTCCAACATAAACTGACCATGCAATTCTATCCTCCGAATCTTTTTCTTCAGTTGGAATAATGTATTTAAATCATCATTGGAGACTGGGTCATTATTATTTGTCTGGTTATTGTGGACAGATGTATTTCCTACTAGAAGAGCATATTGCTCATCTGTAAAACCAAACGTATCAACCGAGGTATCACGATACCTTCAATCGGGGCAATTACCAGCAAAATACCCAACTGACTTTTGTACCACAGACAGGCATTAACATTTTTGAATTATATCAAGATATTACATCATTCTTTCGCAAAATACGCCTAAAAAATTTTTTTGCAAATGAAGTCATTCCCAACTCAGATGTGGCAGGACTTTCGGAAAATCATTCAGGATTACGTCCAGTATCTACCTTTACTCCCAGTTTAGATGATCTGGGCCCTGAAGTAGAGATATATGAAAAATCTGTTTTAAAAAGTTTAAAAACATCTTTGAAGCATATTTTTCATCCTCCTAACAACTTAAATTCAGAAGAGCTTAAAACATTAGTCTCTCTCCGTAATAATCCAGACATCACTATAAAAAACTGTGATAAGGGGGAGGCATAGTTGTTATCGATACGGATAAATACATTGAAACTATGTTACATCTCTTGAGTGATACTAATTTTTATCTATCAGTCAACATTGATCCCACATCTAGAGTACAGAGAAAGATCTCCAATCTAACAAAAAGAGCATTAGAAATAGGCACTATCTGTCAAAAAGAATATGACTATTTAAACATCAAATATCCTAAAATGGCAGCAATTTATGGAATTCCTAAAATCCATAAAAATAGCCATGATCCTCCATATCGTCCCATTGTGACTACAATAGGCTCAGTCACCGAGCCAATCTCAAAATACATAGACCGTATCTTATGTCCCCATGTTTCGAGAATTACATCATATATTAAGGACACAAAATCCATGATACAAACAGTGGAAGGACTACCATTTAATGAGCATAATGAATTTCTGGTTACTCTAGATGTGGAATCCTTATATAGTAATATACCACAAGGAGGGGCACTTATGGCAGTGGCATGGTTTATTGAATTATTCCATATAGACTGTGATCCAGATTTCATTAAAGCAATACTTACAATAGTCTTAGAAGATAATACTTTTGAGTTCAATGGCAATTTGTATCGCCAAATAAAGGGAGTAAGCATGGGAGCATCTTGTGCTCCCACTGTGGCAAATATATATATGGCTCAATTTGAGAGCATATATATATATAATGAAATAGCCCTGCTTTTCGAGTCCATTAAACATTGGGCTCGGTTTATAGATGACATATTTTTTATTTGGACTGGTGAAGTAGAACAACTATCCGAATTTATACTATGGATCAACGAGTGTGATGTTAATTTAAAATTCACTGCTCACACTAGTCATAGTCATATTGAATTTCTGGACATCGAAATCAAAGCCAAGAGTCATGAGCTCGAAGTAGATCTATATGTGAAACCTTCTGCAAAAAACACTTTATTGCACTTTACAAGCTTCCATCCCAATAAACAAAAAGAGAGCATACCGTTTGGTCAGTTTCTCCGGTTACGGAGAAATTGTACCAATATTACTGACTATGATTTGAGATCTGAAACCATGAAGGCGAAATTTATAGCACGTGGTTATCCTCATAGATTGATACGGGAGGCCTATAAACGCGCCCGTTTCTATGATAGGGACCATCTACTGGGTAACCAACCACCCAAACAATCCCCTGCACTTGTATGTGTTACTAGACATTCTATGGCGAATGAAAAAATTAGACAGGCTGTATGTACTCATTGGCATATTTTGAATGCCAATTCAGAGGAAGATAATATATTGTCACGCCCGATGTTCGCTCATAGACGCAACAAAAACCTCAAGGATCAAATTGTCCATTCTCGTATGCCCAAAAAAACATCTATTCAAACTACCCTTGATAACTCAATGCCACTAGTGGGTAATAATATATGTACCCAATGCAAAGCTTGTGATACCGCAATAATCACAAAGAAATTTATTTACAATTCATATAATATTACTCTTAAATCATACACCAATTGTAAAACCAAGAATATTATTTATTTGCTATTGTGTCCATGCAATAAAGGCTATGTGGGTGAAACATCTAGGACTCTAGCAGTCCGTTTGACTGAACATCGCTCAGCTATACGCACTAAAAAGATTCATGCTCCGTTAGTAAAACATTACTTAGAAGCAGGACACAATCATGATCAAATTAATTGGCTAATTTTAGAAAAAATAAATGAAAAGACAGGCACAGACTCAGATGAAGTAAGGAAAAGAAGAGAAGTATTCTGGATATTTTCCCTGGATACATTTGCACGAGGTTTAAATTTGGAAATCCCATGGGAACAAGCGATACGATATAACAGCTGAATCTACCGTCTGATCCTGATGGAATATTACATCTTCCCACAATGCCCAGTCTATACAATTAACATTGGAAAAAAATCTTTTAAAACAAATCACATATTGGTTGGAAATGTTAATTTCATTACCTATGTAAATATTAGACAACTAGAATCCCTGAGTGTAAATAAAAAATATATAATAAAGGATCCTCTTAAAAATTATGGATTTCGATATACAAAAGAATTCATTTAATAACTTGTAATATTAGTCAAGAGGAT
Source organism: Calotriton arnoldi (assembly GCA_963921515.1). NCBI lineage: Eukaryota > Metazoa > Chordata > Amphibia > Caudata > Salamandridae > Calotriton > Calotriton arnoldi. The sequence continues at coordinate 122,439 of CAWUFW010009630.1, read as the reverse complement.
CGTATCTATATCACATCATACCTTTATTATAAAATTATTCAATTGAGCTAGCTGACCATATTTCCATTGTTATAATCAATCCAAATTAGAATATCTCAATATATAGATAAGAATTCAGTATGGGTTCACCATTAATGAAACTGGTCAGCTATTGGGTTCTGGTATCTACTATGATTGGTTAGGATTAACCACGTGATAGATTCCAATGATTTATTTTTTAATTAGGAGTTAAACTGTTCTCCGTGCGTTTATCGTGGCGAGGGGATGATTTTATTTATTAAGCATCGCACGGTCGAACATCAGGGTAATACTACATCGAGACTAATGTTTATGTAACAAACATAGTCCCCTTTTGCTTTTCGTTCTTTATTTCGAATTACCATCTGCCGTCACATGGTCTTGATCATGATTGGCTCGTGAACACCATGTGATGGACTCCGTGCACATCTTATGCGGAAGTGCACGGACCCCAGTGCAGTCTCCACGAGGAGTTCGTGGCGTATAGAGGCCCCATCATCCGGGATTCGAATGCCATCAAAAGACAGTAAGTAGGTACTTGGTAGCATTTAGCATTTGGTTCATCGACTGGTGAATTTCTCGCGGAACGGCAGTCTTTGAGTTTTCGTATAACGGCAATTGAAGGGCGAGATATCACATAGAGTACTTTTAAATTTTAAATATGATTGAGGTTAAACCCCGGAGCAAGATTCTGACTGTGACATTTTTCATCAGTTCACGCCAGTATTCTTGTTGGTCAAGATTTATACTCTGACTCCTCTAAATTAGCCTTCGGTAGGGATGTCTATCCTAGCTCTCGGTTGTTGGTTGTGTTTGGGGGTCAACAGTTTTGATACCTCCGTTTAGTTTATGTTGATGACCTTTATAAAGTAGGGTTTTGACTCTGACTCCTCTAAATAGCCTATAGTGAGGATATTCATCCGAGTGCTGACTTTGGGGAATAAACAGGAGAGACAAGACACTATTTAACCCTGTGTTGGCATATTGTATGGAGTTAAACATCAAACATTTATTTCATAATTGCCTTGTGAGTCAATACAGTGTCAATTCATGAGTTGGCAGTAAATAATTTTTATATTGAACATATAGCCCCTTTCCTTACTAGTGATACGGTCTAAATTGTTGTTTTTTCTAGATAAATCGATATAATAGCGGATATTCAATGGATATGTAAGTACTACAACAATTTAAAATACCAAATTGGGTCATAAACCAACATTTTGATTGTAGTCATGCTAGTAGCCTTACAGCAAATTTAATTAAATGGTTAATATGTAAGGCTAAACATCATTTTTTGTGCTCACAGTATAAATCATAAGGACGGCACATATCGAGTGCGGAATTGAGTACATCACAATTTTATCTTGGACGACAAAAATATTAATTAGCGTTGGAGACAGATAGCCAAGGTATTTATATACCCAACTAATAAATATATTGATGAAGATCATAAACCAAAGAATAAAATGAGGTACTTTAATTTAATTTTTACAGTTGGTCCTCTAAATCAAGAATCAACCAATACCTCAAAGTGCTTATACAGTAGCGGTCAATACTGACGAGTTTACTTCAAGATATAAGGTCATTCTTTATAAAGTTTTTAAACCACGTATATTTTTTTAGTAGATCACTGGGTGAATCGACTGATATGGATTTTTTAAATGAGGCGGTGGCTATTTTTCTTATCTGTTTCTAATCTATCCTGTTATACACAATTCTTTTTCTGGACAATTCATGAGTTCTTGTATATACACTAATTGGGGACCTCAAATTAGTCCTTTGTCTTGCTCTTTAAATTGTAAATACTATATAATGCACACCTTTATGGTGGCACAATATGTATCAGTAAGTGAGAACCCTGTATCTGAAATGTAACATATATATTTTATTTACAGAGATCAAAAGTTAACATTGTGGCCCCTTTCCTGACGAAGGCACAGCTGTGCCGAAACGCGCGTCGATAACACAGATTATTAAAATTCTGCCACATAGTTTCCTTAAGATTCTCAGAAATTAATGGTTATTTATCATCTAATCATAAATAATGACATGTGTATTTTTTAAATTGATTGTTAGTCATATGTTGTATGAATGAAGAGGAATGAATGAGTACAAATGGGTTGTTACATTTTCTTTTAAAAAATGAAATGATAAAAGTAATTTTATAATCTTTTTGCTATTGTGCATCAATAAAAATTATTATTTTTGTATAACAAAATAGATACTGTTGGTTCTCCTTTTGTTTTCTATTAAGTCAGTCAACAAAATTCGTGTTGTTTTGTGTTGTTTATATCACTGTTGCCTTAAGCTTATACATTAGGCTACTGCTCCAACAACCAGGTCTTGAGAAGTCTCCTGAAGGTCAGCAGGTCCTGGGTCTGTCGCAGGTAGATGGGGAGGGTGTTCCATGTCTTGGTGGCGAGGTGGGAGAATGGTCTGCCGCTGGTGGTCGTTCGGTGGATGCGTGGAACGATGGCGAGGGCGAGGTCAGCGGAGCAAAGCTGGCGGTTCGGGGTATAGAAGGTGAGTCGTTTGTTGAGGTATGTTGGTCCGGTGTTGTGGAGTGCTTTGTGAGCGTGGGTGAGGAGCTTGAAGGTGATCCTCTTGTTGACGGGGAGCCAGTGCAGGTCTCTCAGGTGGGCAGTGATGTGGCTGTGGCAGGGGATGTTGAGGATGAGGCGTGCGGAGGCATTCTGTATGCGTTGAAGTCTTCTCTGGAGTTTGGCTGTGGTTCCCGCGTAGAGGGCGTTGCCGTAGTCCAGCCTGCTGCTGACGAGGGCTTGGGTGACCGTCCTTCTGGTTCTGGTGGAGATCCATCTGTAGATCTTGCGAAGCATGCAGAGGGTGTTGAAGCAGGAGGAGGAGACGGCATTGACTTGCTGGGTCATCACGTGGTGTCAATACATAGGAGTGCCTGTAGCGCTACACATGAATAATTACTTTACTGAAAACATGGGCACAGCCTCAACTGCACTTGTGGAATGGGAAGTGTTCAAAGTTGTGGTTAGGGTGAAATTTATAGCGGCCATGGTTGGTGTGAAGGCGCAGACGCATAGTGACATGTGTACCCAGGATACCCAACTGAACACACTGGAGAAGATATCTTTGCTAACCCAGGGGTTAGGGAGCTCCTCTGGGAAATGAGAGAACATCCATTGGATCTTAATGAGCTAATAATGGGCTTCAATTACAAACAAAACTTGCCCTGGGTGTACGACGAAAGGGACTAGGCCTGAACACTGCTAGAATGACTTGTTGACCCCGATAGATTTCCCACCCCCATACTGGGTATTAAAGATAAGACATGCATCTTAGTGAACTCACAGAAAGAAAACACCATCAAAACATTCTATGACATGCTGTACTCTTTTAAGGAGGATGCTGGCACTTCAGGAATACATAGGTATGTTAGTGAACTATTTCCACTAAATTATCCCATGATGATACAGAAGGTGTGAGCTCAGAGAACTTGGAAGTCCGAGCAACCACTAAGGAACTGGCCTGGGGCAAGGTGCCTGGATCTGATAGGCTGCCCATTAAGTTTTATGTAATGTTTATGGATGTGCTAGCACCCAAGCTTATAACACAATATTACAAAGTTTGCACACTGGGTGACCTAGCCCCTATTATGAGAGAGGTGATTATTGTCACCCTTTTAAAAAGAGGAAAGGCTCCAAATTCCTCATGCAGGCACCTGTTGATGCTCAATGTCAACAACAAGATATTGAGCAAGATCCTAGTGAATAGGATCCTACCTAAGATAACTGGCTTGATTCATCCAGATCAAACTGGATATATCCCCAAGTGCAGTACAATGCTCGATATTCAGTGGTTAATCCAAGTGTTGCACCAGGAGCTCCAAGATTGCCTTAAAGCGCTGTTGTTCGCTGTTGATATTGAAAAAGCCTTTGAGTTCCTTAAGTGGGAGTACCTTTATGTGGTGACGAGAAAAGTGGGCCTGGCTCACAGATTCCTCAATGAACTAAATTACTTGACAACACACCGCTAGCCCGAATTAAGGCCGGGGGACTCATATCTGACACTTGCGCCATCGAGAGGAGCACAAGGCAGGGATTCCTCTTCTCTCCATATTTGCCATTTGGAGAAGTGTGGCTCACTGGTTAGAGCGGCAGACCCTGATGCAGAGATCTGGCCCGGGACCAGGGTTCAATTCCCGCCTCGGCGGGTCTTGGGCTCAATTTCCTCGGACCTGATAATTCTCGCCTCGGTGCCTATTCTAATCATGGGTCCCACTCTGCAACTCTGGGCAATAGCTTGCTTAACCTCCACAATGGCCCCAACAGCGCTGGGATGCCTGGCTTCACCCTGGGGGTGCCCAGGAGTGGACATTTCACAGGGAAAAGCCAGGAAGGGTTCCACAGCGGTATGCGTACAGCGCCTGGACACCCCTTTGGGGGTATGGGTGCGCTTTACAAGTACAAATTTCAATTTCATCACAATAGAGACAGTAGCTTGCATTGTTTAACAAGGTGGGTGCAATCGGGGTGTGCATATTGGGGAGAACATGATATATGTCTCGCTAGTTGCCGATGAAATGCGCCTGTATATTTTGGTTGAGGAGAGAGAAATAAAAGTAACAATGTCTATCTTGGACACTTTTGGAGGATTGCCTTGTTTAAAAGTGAATTGCACCAAATTGAGTCCCATTCATGCATGCCATGCAGACAATAGACCTCAGGAACTGGGAGATAGATTGCAGTGAGAATATACTACCTTAAAATATTTTGGGGTCAAGATATATCGTACTGAAGAGCGCCGCTTGGAGAGGAACATATGAACCGCACTGACTTCCCTCAGTCAGACTGTTGGGTTCTGGTTGTCTCTCCCCCTCTTTATTATGAAATGTGTAGCACTTTCCAAAATGGATATGCTACCCAGGCTGCTACATTTCTTCTCTGCACTGCCTATACGAATACCCAAGCTGACATTCCAGGAGGCGGGATGCTTACAAGACTTGTCTTGCGTGTCAAAATGTGCAGAAAATTGTTACAGAAAATGAGACTCCCAAAGGATGACTTGACATGCCAGATTTCAAGTTACACTACCTCACTGTGCAATTGCAATGTGAGGCTAAGTGGAGGGCACAGCTCTCGGGTGATGTTAGCACTGGGGGCCAAAGGCTGACCAATAGGGTGTCCCTCACTTGGTTTACTGTCCTGCAGCAGTGATCATGTCCTGAAGATGACCAGGCACCCCCCGCGCCTAGGGGAGGGGCGCCCTTAGTAGCGCCACGTGGCTGAGCCTCCTCCGGGGCAGAGAAAAGGGGATGGATAAGGAAGGGCTGAGGTGACATCATCAGGCTGCGCAGGGAAATCCTGGCAAGGTATTTAAGGCTGCGCCCTAGGGGTTTTGATCTCTTTGTTCCCTTGGACCTCAGCCTAGCTGCAGGAGCGTTGTCGATGAGGATCGAGGTTACCCGTTGGCGGTGTGCAGAGTATGGCACGGGAGGTTTGAGGGGGCCCAGGCGTAGAGTGTTGCCCGCATTAGGGGGCGTTTGAGTTTTTAGGTCTATACTAGAATTTTTTTAATAAACTCGCTTTGCGTCGAGAATTGCGGTAAAGGACTGCGGGGAGGCGCGGTGGTATATGGGTTAGTCAGTGAGGACCCGCTGCGATATACGGGAGAGGCGTTCTCATTCTCAGAGCGGCGGCAATGGTCTTCGAGCTGTTTGTTTTAAATAAACTCGCTTTGCGCCGTGAATAGCGGTAAGGGACTACGGGGGGCGCGGTGGTAAATGGGGTTAACTTGCCTGAAAATGCAGCCGCACATGTAGCGTTGTGATGGCAATGCGGTGCTGGTGGTTAATAAAGGTTGTGGGCATTATTTATCGGAAGTTTGGGCTGCGTTTCTGGACAAGCAGTAGGTGGGAGAAGAGGCCGCGGGAATGAGGCTGAGCCCGTATGTGAGTGTGGCTCAATTATCAGAGCGGTTGCCTTAGGCCCGGGGGACCCAAGTTCGAGCGTCAGCGTAGGCGGGAATAAGAAAAAATTAATAATGCTGTATTTAATAATGGCTGTCGGTATCTTATCAAAATGTAATGCAGCTTTTGTACTATTATCGGGATTGGTATTATTTATTGCAATTTTGTGCGCTGCCTTGCGGGTAAGAGGCTGTGCCCGTATTTCGCAGGGGGTGTGACTGATAGGGCGGTCGACTTCAACCCGGAGGAACCCGGGTTCGAGCAGCAATATGGGGCGCGATTGCAGGAGCGGTTGATGGATCAATGTGATCAGTTTTATCACCTGCAAGGTCAGGCAGGCGCCCTCGTTCTCCGAGCGTCGGCCTTAAATGCACATATTTAAATCACATCTAAGATATCGGAGGTCAATACAGCAACTACGGATTAGGTAATTCAAACTCAAAGACACGACTTAAAGCGTATAATTAGCATGGCATTCTCAATTGTTAAATACCTGCTGTTTTGCCATTTTCAGTTAAGGAACATTTTTCTTTCGGGAGAATGTGTCAAGGAGTTAAGGTATGGCTTGTAAGTTCTGTTACTGTCTCTGGGGAACGCATTTCATTTACTGATGAAATTATTGTATAACCTGAAGGTCACTGGTGCAAACGCAGTTAAGATTATCGGTGAGATAATAAAATGCAATTTGTTAGACTCACGTTACAAGAGCACTATTTTAGCTCAATTTGTTATCTCGACAACAATGTTTTAAGTGCATTTCACAGGTGGAGCCGCGGTCTAGCTCCTCCTAACTATGTGGTGAACGTTGCCCCCAGGCCCCAATTACGATTATTATTTTTATTTATATTGAATAGAATGCTCGTTGTAAATGTATACGGTGATCTTTGCCCTCGAGGCCCCAGTTACGATCATTGCTTTATTTTCTTAACTTCAATGCTTGTCGTAAGTGGAAGTTGACTTGCTTACCTACCACGTGCATGGAGATGATTATAGCGCCTCATTGGAGTCCAGGTTTCCCTGTCTGGGATGAGGAAGTGGAACCAGGTTGGCAAGGCAAATTACTTTTGAAATTGTTTTCTTTAAGCTTTTTGCGCTAATTTGAAACAAAAGTTCATGGGAGTCAGTCTTGACTTTGCTTTGGTAAGGGAGCAGTAGTGTTGTTTCTTCACAGCTAACCTAGTGGGCCACGTGAAAATGTAGGAAAGTACTGAGCTAAAGTAGAGGAGAAAGTAAACAATTATTAGAGGGCACGTTAGTTGCCGGTTTAATGGCGAACATCCAGAGTTGCAGGCATAGGTAGTATTGATGCTTGTTTGTGGGATTAAAAGGAGTTTTTATTTGAGGCTCCGGGTTTATACGGTCACAACGTTCCACAGTTATCACTGGATGACGGGTACTTTAAGTATGCATAACTACACTGAAATCTACAGGGGCTGCGAACCAAAAGCTGTGGTAGCAATCGGTTTTAAATTACGAGAACTTGAGTGACACTGAAGCCGATACTCTCATGAGCAGTTTGGGGTTTCGGTTTTCCTCGATGAAACTGAGCATAGACCTTTCATTTCGGAAGGCACTCTGTCAACATATTTGCTAACATATATCGTTTTATGGATGGTTCTGAGGGAAACAAAATAATCCAAATAATTTAGTCTGCGGTAATCGTAGTGATCCACCCGACCATCCGGGGAGACAGTGCATAAGTTTGTGTGAAAAATTACAGTAGTTGGGCGGTGTGTTGGCGTTGCGTGCCGTTTGATTATTTAGCACATGCCTGATTGGGGTTGTTTTCCAGTTTGCTTAACTCGTTATTTGAATAGTTGGGGTTTTTTCATTCCCCGCGGAAGTATTTATGGTTTCGGGGACAAATTCGACAAAAGAAACAGGCGTTCACATGTCCGAGGTTCTAAATATTTTGGAACGGGTGCGCTTATTTATAGTTGGTATGAATTTATGTATTAAGTTAAAAGCAAAAATGATTCTAGATGTACTAGTCATCCAAAAACAGGTTATCAAATTATTTAAATTAATAGCTGGTTCCATCGTCAGGCCGGGTGGATTAGCGGATTAACGCATCCATTGCTGGGGCTGGTGTTTGATCTCAGGGTCACAGGTTCCATTCTCGACGGGCACACGCAGCCTTTCATCTTCACGGAGGTTGACAAATATCAGTTGGGGAAAATAAGCATCTGTTATTCAGCGCCAAGATGCCCCTTTGGGGGTGACAATGCACAGTGCAAATATAAGTCATGCTATGTGTCAAAAATATGATTGGGCTGCGGCGACCTGGTAGTGACCCCTTGCTGGTTGGGATGGTGGTTTGAACGTTTCCCCAACTTTTCGGTTGCAGCCCTCAGGCACAACATTTACTCGTTGATATGTTTAGGGTGCTCTCGTCCACATGTTGACTGTGTGGTGTGATAACCCATCTGACATAATCCGTAGGCCATGTAGGGTATTGCTAAAAAATTCAGGGGCATATTTGCAAGGAATAGCGATATTTATCGCTAAACGCGCTTAGCGCAAATTCTGTTAACGCCGCCTATCGCTGGAAAATATCGCTGAGATAACACCCTATTAGTAAGGTTTATCTCCATAGCGATAATATTTCCAGCGATAGCGGCAAAATGCGAGAATATCGCTGGAAAAACCAGCGATATTCTTGCATTAACGCTAAGGTGGATTCAGCATTAGAATCCACCTCCTATACCTTAAACAGGTAAGTCACAGTCAGTAGCAGGTGTTAAAATCTAGCGATAAATGCGCTTAGCGCGATTTATTTTATCGCTTCGCCTGCCTTGATAATAGGGGTTAGTGGTGTTAGCGACTGTTTACAGTCGCTTTTAGTGGGGAACGCCTACTTTGCATGTCATTAGCGATAAATATCGCTGACATGCAAGGCGATGTAATTCCCGGCCTCTAACGCCTGAAAGCAGTCGCTAATGCCTGTTAGCGACAGCTTGCTAATAGGGCGTTAAAAATATCGCCGATTTAGCGGCAAAAAGTGCCGCTAAATCGGCGATAAAGCCCTTGATAATATGCCCCGCAGTCCATATTGGGGTAGCTTTGCTTAAATATCCATATATTTAGATGCAGAGTTTCTCTTCTCCTTTCAAGTGACAGCAGTCTTTCGTATGGACTAATGATGTACAATATAAGTAACAAGGAGTGGGCCTTGGGAAAGAAATGCAGTTTAAAAGCTCATCCTACTAACGGGTAGCGATTTATTTGTGACATAATCCACAGGCGATGTGGGGAATTGTCAGCAGTCCTTAGTGAGGACGGCAGTGTGCAGCACAATTAACACGAATTGGGCCTTGGGAAGGAAATCCATTTTAAATGTTCATCCTAATAATGTGTAGAGATTTATTGGGCTTTGCTTCACTGTCAGTTATTTATATGCAGAGTTCATCTTCCTTTTAAGGGTCACAAGACCTGAATGAGAACTGGGGGTGTGCAACACAATTACCATAGAGGGGGCCTGGGGAAGGACATGCATGGTAAAACGCACTTCCCTCTGAGGGGCGATTTATTTACGGCATAATTCACGGGCCATGGGAATTGTTAGGAAATCAATCAACATTAGAGTGGCTTTACCGAATTGCCAAGTGTAGGAGAGTAGGATCTGCCTCTTATGTTGCCCCCACTTTTTTTCTGATGTTTACACTGGTTTCTGGCTATAGGCAGGCTGGGACCCTGCCAATCAGGGCCCCAGCCTCTCTGTTCTCTCTAAACGACTTGGAGTGCACTCTAGGTGCACCAGTGATTGGATACTGTGGTACCTTATGAGGCCCTAGTATACGGTACCTTAGGTACCAAGGGCATAGGTACTTCACAGGCCTACCAGGGGCTGAAGCATGTATTATGCCACCCCTGGGAAGCAGACTAAATCTGACACCACAGGTCTGCTACTGCAGCCTGGGTAAGGTGGTGCATGCACCCCTTACTGTGATATAGGCTACCTATATCACTACATAGATACACACATATAAACCTATAAGTCACTCCTATGGCAGGCCTTATCAATCCTGAAGGCAGAGTGCTTGGTTCCTATGTGAGAGGGTGCCCCTGCATGAGCAGAGCCCCTCTGCAGCATTCGGAGACCCTTCTCTGAGGCTGCCCCTGCTCTGGCGTGAAACTGGACAAAGGGAAGTGGGTGTAGCCACCCACTCCCCTGACCCTCCCATAGGTGGGGTCATAGAGCTAGTCCCTCCATTCCTTTTAGTATAAGAGGGGGAACCTGTGCATTGCAAACTAGATCTCCCTGGATGACGCTCTTAAGAAGAATCCTGGACCTTCGACGTTCCACTACCTCTGGAAGACTGAAGAATCTCCCTTGGAGTCAAGGAGTGACTCCCCTGCTTGGCAGGCACCAAAAACTACAATGACAGTCGCAAACTACGCCGCTTCCGCTGGAGCCCGAAGTCCCTGCAGCCCAGGAAGAGGATTTCCTGATTTCTCCAAGGCCATCGTGAGTCCCCAGTGAAGCTGAGGCAAGTGGACCCCACGAGTGACGAGGAACTGCAGTCCCTGGGTACCGTGCACTATTGTCAAGTGAAACCCCTTCACGACATTCTACGAACCTGTGCTTTAGACCACGTGTGGTTCCAGCCTCTAGCAGGAATTCCTCCGAAGATCAGAGGCCTACCCCGTCCTGAGTGACCGTGGGCCCCTGTTGAAGGAATCCTCCCAAGGTGTCTTTGCAATCCCTTGCCAGCCAGCTTGTGGGTCCCCTGAAGACTTTTCTACAGAACCAAAGGGCTCCCCTGGTTGCTCCAGGCCTGCCCTGACTTACCCTCGCTGGGTGAGTTCCCCAGACCTTGCTGGTCTGCACCATTGACTTTTTGCTCTTTCCTCGAGACTTGCTGCTGTCAAGGCTTGTTGGCTCCAAACGGGTCGCCGTCACCGCAGTCAGCTGAAAACTTTGTGGGACACGCTGAATCCAGCTCCTGGTCATCCTTGACACCTCCTGGACCTCTTGGCCGAAGAGTCAAGACACCTGTGAGCGACCTGAATCTGTAAACGACGGTGGGCATTCATCTTCCTTACCCCGGGTCACTGCCCAGTGACTTTGAACACTGTCCCCTCTGCTTTCAGGTCTTCCTTCTTCCGAATCCAGGCTTGGATTCCACCGGACACTTCTCCTGTCGTTGCAAGCAGCAAGTCTTCAGTGGCTCCCATTGAAAACGACGCCGCGACCCGACACCAAAGGACACCTATGCACCCGGCTTCCCTGGGTGAGGTAACTCCAGCACTACGGTGCTCCTGTGGGTGTTGGCCCTAGAACTACTTACCCTGTAAGTGACTTGCTTGTAGCTACTCCCGAAGTGCCCTGAAACTCTTAATTTCCAACCGCGACTTGCCCCATTGAAGTCAACGCGACCCGCGCCTGTGTTCACTCACTGCACGCGTCCCCCGTGGGTCCTTTACTTACCTGCCTTGGGTGGTTTCGTGAGGCCCCAGCACTTCTGAAGGCCCTGGGCCTTGTCCCTTTGCAAGTCGTTGTTCTTAAGTCTCTTTTTTAGTATATGGCCAGGTACGCCCCTAGGGCCCCAGCCATATTTGTGCTTAATTTATTGTGAAACGTTGATTTATGCATATGTTCCTGACTTCTAATCTCACAAGAGATTAGTAGAGAGTTGTTTAGTAATAAATACATATATATTTGATATATATACCTGTGTGGTGTCTTTTCATTTGGTGATTCAAGAGATTGTGTGGTAAAACAAGCTGCTTTACATTCCTCCAAGACTTAGCCTGAAGGCTGCTCTCCACAGCTACCACTAGGATAGCTTTCTATAAAGGTTGTCTTAAACCTACCTACCATAAGAGTCGAATTGTACTGGTGCAAGGTGTCCACTTTAACTAGTGAACAGCATATACCAGGCCAACTTCTCACATTGGTGGCAGCGTGTGGGATTCCAGCTTGCTATTGTTTTACCAGAAAATCTCTATTTGAATTACTAACTGAAAACCACTATAGGTACTCAAGGTACATATAAAGTCAAGCTTAGTATCAATAATTTCTACTGAACTTAGAGCTGTGTGCCAAGGGATAGCACACCCTTTCTACAGCTCAAGCTAGTATCAGTAGGCCACAAACTAGTGTAGGTAGTACAACACTGCACAACACTAGAATGTCCTTAAGGGGTGGACCCAGTGGATCCACTCAGCCTCAGTATAAGGACATGACTTTCTTTGGCTTGAAAGCCATGTGTGCTGAAAGGCACCTGAAGCTAGGACAGAGTCCCTCCACACTACACCTGATAGATCTGCTGACAGCAGATGATCTTAGATTAGCTCTAGGAGCTAATGGGTCTGAATCAGTGAGTGGGTCAATTACAGTGTCTGGGTCAGATGATGGACATCAGGATGACCAAGACTCTGTGGTTGTAGGGCCAGGTCCCAAGGGGTCTGAACAGGACAGAGGAATTCTCCCTAAGAGAACTGACATAGTGGAGGAGAGGCCTAGGTCCCTTTCTAGGGAATCTGAACACTCCTATCACTCTGGCAGAGAATCTGTCTACCAGAGGAACTCCTACTTCTCAAGAAGAGAGACCTCCTCTGACAGAATGTACAAACTGCTGCAGTATGAGGAAGCAAGATTTGCCCTCAAAACCAAGCAGTTGGCATTAGATAAGGAAGCCCTGGTGCTCCAGAGAGCTTCTAGAAAAGAGGGGTTAGAACCCCCTGGTGGCAGCAACAGTGTCCCTAGAGGCAGAGAATATATTCCAGACCATAGGAACCTGAGCAAGGTTGTTCCTCCCTACCAGAGTGGGGATGATATTCATAAGTGGGTAACTGCTATGGAAAGGGCCTGTAGAGTACAACAGGTCCCCCAAAAGCAGTGGGCAGCAATCTTGTGGCTCTCCTTTTCAGATAAAGGTAGAGACAAGCTCCTCACTGTCAGAGAAGAGGATGCTGATGACTATGAAGTCCTGAAGAGTGCACTGATAGATGGGTTTGGCTTAACCACTGAGCAGTACAGGTTAAAGTTCAGAGACACCCAGAAGGCACAGACTCAGGACTGGACTGACTTTGTAGATTGTGCAACCAAGGCTCTAGAGGGTTGGCTGGTTGGCAGTAGGGTTACTGATTTCAAGGAATTGTATAATCTAATGATGAGAGAACAGATCCTTAATAATTGCCAGAACCAGTTGTTGCATCAATACCTGGTGGACTCAGATCTGACCTCTCCCCAAGAATTGGGAAAGAAGGCAGACAAGTGGGACAGAACCAGGGTGAGGCAGAAAACCCAGAACCAAGGGGGTGACACAAAGAAGCAGGATTCTAAGGGCTCTGAGAAAAGTGGGGATAAGTCAAAAGACCAGAAGTCTTCACAAGGGCCCCAAAATCTGCATCTGGTGGGGAGTCACAATCCAACAAGGGAAAAGGCCAAAAGAAGCCCTGGTGCAAATTCTGTAAACAGAAAGGGCACTGGACTTCTGATTGTAACAAGTCCAAAGACCAAACCACCACCACTCCTGCCCCTAAGGCAACTGTTCCCCCTAGTTCAGCTACTGGTGGAGGTGGTACTCAGAATAAGGGTGTAGTAGGATTGACCCTGGGTTCTGAAGTGGACTCTGGCCTAGTCAGAGTACCCACTCAGGCAATGCTGATTTGTGATGGAGACATTGACATGTCCTTCCTCGTAAGCCCCAGTAATCTGGGCAAATACAAACAGCAGCCTGTAATAAATGGCAAACAGGCTTTGGCATTTAGGGACACAGGTGCTAGTGTCACCATGGTGGCAGAGGATCTTGTGGACCCTGGACAGATCATCCTGGGCGAAATGTACCAGGTGACCAATGCAAGCAATGTCAGGACCAACCATAGTCTGGCAGTTGTGAATTTCTCCTGGGGAGGGGTAACTGGCCTCAAGAAGGTTGTAGTCAGTGCAGAACTCCCTGTAGAATGTCTATTGGGCAATGATCTAGAAACGTCAGCCTGGTCTGAAGTAGAGTAATGGACTCATGCTGAGATGTTGGGCATCCCTGCAAAGGTATTTGCTGTGACCAGGTCACAGGCCAAAATGCATGACACTGAACCAGCTCTGGATCCTGAAACCATGGACCAGATGCTTCCCAAGAAGAGGAGCAGTAGGGTTAAGGCAGTGCCTTCCCCTCTGTCTCAGATCACTGATTCCCCTCTTGAGGGAGGAGGAGCAGATCCTGAAGAAGGAACTGCCCCAGAGGAACGTGAGCCTGATCAGGTTACGTTTTTGGGGGCAGGGGGCCCTTCTAGGGAAGATCTGAGTAAGGAGCAACAGTGCTGCCCCTCTCTTGAACCCCTCAGACAGCAGGCTGCTGCTGAGGCTGCTGGGAGTGCTAGTGGGTCCCATAAAGTTTATTGGGATGAGGGACTCCTATATTCTGAGGGTAGAGATCCAGCCCCTGGAGCCACCAGGAGGTTGGTAATACCTCAGAAGTTTAGGGGTTCCTCTTGACCCTAGCACATGATATCCCTTTAGCAGGTCACTTGGGCCAAAACAAGACCTGGGACAGGCTTGTCCCACATTTTCATTGGCCACATATGTCAGAGGACACAAAGGAGTTTTGTTGCTCCTGTGTCACATGCCAAGCCAGTGGCAAGGCAGGTGGCACCACAAAGGCCCCCCTGATACCACTACCTGTGGTGGGGGTACCCTTTGAAAGGGTAGGGATTGACATTGTTGGTCCCCTTGACCCTCAAACTGCATCTGGGTACAGATTTATCCTGGTGGTAGTGGATCATGCCACCAGGTACCCAGAGGCAATTCCTTGAGGACCACCACAGCCCCTGTGGTGGCAAGAGCCCTCATTGGAGTTTTCTCCAGAGTGGGTTTCCCAAAGGAGGTAATCTCTGACAGAGATACAAACTTCATGTCAGGATATTTGAAAGCAATGTGGAAGGAGTGTGGTGTAACTTATAAGTTCACCACCCCCTATCACCCACAATGTAATGGGTTGGTTGAACGTTTCAACAAAACCCTGAAGGGAATGATTAAAGGACTCCCAGAGAAGCTTAGGCGGAAATGGGACCTTCTTCTTCCCTGCCTGTTGTTTGCATACAGAGAGGTTCCACAGAAGGGGGTTGGTTACAGCCCATTTGAGC
Source organism: Calotriton arnoldi (assembly GCA_963921515.1). Lineage (NCBI taxonomy): Eukaryota > Metazoa > Chordata > Amphibia > Caudata > Salamandridae > Calotriton > Calotriton arnoldi. Next base: position 107,390 of record CAWUFW010009630.1, on the reverse strand, counting down.
TTCTGTTTGGGCATCCTGTAAGAGGTCCATTATGTTTGGTAAAAGAGGGCTGGGAGTTACCTCTCAAACCCCCCAAACAAGATGTGATGGACTATGTACTTGGTCTCCGCTCCAGGATGGCCGAATACATGAAAAAGGCAACAAAAAACCTGGAGGCCAGCCAAGAATTACAAAAAGCTAAAAAGCTTGGCATGACCAAAAGGCTGTGCTGACTGTGTACCAGCCAGGACAGAAAGTGTGGGTGTTGGAGCCTGTGGCCCCAGCAGCCCTCCAAGACAAATGGAGTGGCCCCCATACAATAGTTGAGCAAAAGGGAGAAGTCACCTATCTGGTGAATCTTGGAACTCCCAGGAGCCCCCTGAGGGTGCTCCATGTCAACAGATTGAAACCATATGTTGACAGGGCTGACATGGGCTTGCTCATTGCAACTGATGAGGAACAGGAGGAGGAGAGTGACCCTCTCCCTGACCTGCTCTCACAGAACCCTGATGATGGGTCAGTAGATGGTGTTGCTTTGGCAAGCAGCCTCACTGACCATCAGCAAACTGAGTGCAGACAAGTTCTGCAGCAGTACAGACATATGTTTAGCCTGACCCCTAGTCAGACTACCTGGTGCACCCATGAGGTGGACACTGGGGACAGTCTGCCTGTCAAGAGTAAAATCTACAGGCAACCTGACCGCGTCAGGGACTGTATCAGGACTGAAGTCCAGAAAATGTTGGAGTTAGGTGTGATTGAGCCTTCAGATAGCCCTTGGGCTAGCCCAGTAGTCCTAGTACCCAAGCCTCATACCCAGGGTGGTAAGAAGGAAATGAGGTTTTGTGTAGACTACAGAGGCCTCAATGCAGTCACCAGGACTGATGCCTATCCCATACCAAGGGCAGATGAGCTCATTGATACTTTGGCCTCAGCCAAGTATCTGAGTACATTTGACCTAACAGCTGGCTACTGACAGATCAGGTTAGCTGATGATGCAAAAGCCAAAACAGCATTTTCGACCCCTGGTGGGCACTACCACTTTGTGGTGATGCCCTTTGGATTGAAAAATGCACCTGCCACTTTTCAGAGGTTGGTGAACAAAGTTCTGGCAGGGATGGAAACTTATTGCTCAGCTTATCTAGATGATATTGCTGTCTTTAGTTCCTCCTGGCAGGATCACCTGGTCCACCTCAGAAATGTTTTGGAGGCTCTGCAGAAAGCAGGCCTCACTATCAAGGCCACTAAGTGCCAGATAGGGCAGAGTCAGGTTGTGTACCTGGGCCACCTTGTGGGTGGAGGCCAGGTTCAGCCTTTACAGAGTAAAATCCAAACCATAATGGAATGGGTTGCTCCAACCACCCAGACACAGGTGAGAGCCTTCTTAGGCCTGACTGGGTACTATAGGAGGTTTGTGAAGGGATATGGATCTATAGTGACCCCCTTGAATGATCTGACCTCAAAGAAAATGCCAAAAAAGGTTCAGTGGACAGCTAGCTGTCAGAAGGCATTTGAAGACCTAAAGCAGGCCATGTGCACTGCCCCCATCTTACAGAGTCCAGACTACACCAAAAAGTTCATTGTCCAAACAGATGCTTCTGAGCTGGGTGTGGGAGCTGTACTGTCTCAACTGAATGATGAAGGTCAAGACCAGCCAGTAGCTTTTATTAGCAGGAGGCTGACCACTAGAGAGAAACGTTGCAAAGCTATAGAGAGGGAGGCCTTTGCTGTGGTGTGGGCCCTGAAGAAGCTGAGGCCATACTTGTTTGGCACTCACTTCATAGTTCAGACTGACCACAAGCCCCTCCTATGGCTTAAACAAATGAAAGGTGAAAACCCAAAACTTTTAAGGTGGTCCATTTCCCTACAGGGGATGGACTATACAGTGGAACACAGGCCTGGGACCCAACATGCCAATGCAGATGGACTCTCAAGGTATTTCCACTTAGAGCACGAAGACTCAACTGGTCAAGGTTAGTTTAGTGTCCCTGCGTTTGGGGGAGGGGGTTGTGTAGGAGAGTAGGATCTGCCTCTTATGTTGCCCCCACTTTTTTTCTGATGTTTACACTGGTTTCTGGCTATAGTCAGGCTGGGACCCTGCCAATCAGGGCCCCAGCCTCTCTGTTCTCTCTAAACGACTTGGAGTGCACTCTAGGTGCACTAGTGATTGGATACTGTGGTACCTTATGAGTCCCTAGTATATGGTACCTTAGGTACCAAGGGCATAGGTACTTCACAGGCCTACCAGGGGCTGAAGCATGTATTATGCCACCCCTGGGAAGCAGACTAAATCTGACACCACAGGTCTGCTACTGCAGCCTGGGTAAGGTGGTGCATGCACCCCTTACTGTGATATAGGCTACCTATATCACTACATAGATACACACATATAAACCTATAAGTCACTCCTATGGCAGGCCTTATCAATCCTGAAGGCAGAGTGCTTGGTTCCTATGTGAGAGGGTGCCCCTGCATGAGCAGAGCACCTTTGCAGCATTCGGAGACCCTTCTCTGAGGCTGTTTGTAGTGCAGCCTGACCATATACTCTTAAGCGTATTATAACCTCGCGTTAAATGCTAACTTTGGGATGGCTGCACGGAAACATGTTGTGTTTGGTGTCAAACATCTTGGAATACTACCCCCGCCGCCAGTTCTGGCGGCGGGGGTAGCATTCCATCCTTCTAGAGGGATAGACATGTACCTACGGTGGAAACGCGGTAGAATCCTGAAGAGCCCTGGCATCACAAAATGGATGCCACCAGTCACAGACACTGGGCTGCCCTCCTGCTGATGACCGAAACTCGCAGTGGAGGAGGCCCAACAATAGGTATCCTGTCGCAGGAGGGTGTGACCACCTTCCAGACAGGGTTTAGTGTATTGGGGCTGGGTGGGTGCACTCCTAGAGTGCTTTGAAGTCCTGCACTGGGGGAGCAGAAGGCTCCTCTGTGCATATGCCAGTTCAAACCAGCTCAGGGGCTACCTGCCCCTGCTCTGGCGCGAAACTGGACAAAGGCAAGTGGGTGTAGTCACCCACTCCCCTGACCCTCCCATAGGTGGGGTCCTAGAGCTAGTCCCTCCCTTCCTTTTAGTATAAGAGGGGGAACCTGTGCATTGCAAACTAGATCTCCCTGGACGATGCTCTTAAGAAGAATCCTGGACCTTCGACGTTCCACTACCTCTGGAAGACTGAAGAATCTCCCTTGGAGTCAAGGAGTGACTCCCCTGCTTGGCAGGCACCAAAAACTACAACGACAGTCGCAAACTACGCCACTCCCGCCGGAGTCCGAAGTCCCTGCAGCCCAGAAAGAGGATTTCCTGACTTCTCCAAGGCCATCGTGAGTCCCCAGCAAAGCTGAGGCAAGTGGGCCCCACGAGTGACAAGGAACTGCAGTCCCTGGGTACTGTGCACTATTGTCAAGTGCAACCCCTTCTCGACGATCTATAAACCTGTGCTTTGGACCACGTGTGTTCCCAGCCTCTAGCAGAAATCCCTCCGAAGATCAGAGGCCTACCTTGTCCTGAGTGACCGTGGGCTCCTGTTGAAGGAATCCTCCCTTGCCAGCTGGCTTGTGCGTCCCCTGAAGACTTTTCTACAGAACCAAAGGGCTCTCCTGGTTGCTCCAGGCCTGTCCTGACTTACCCTCGCTGGGTGAGTTCTCCAGACCTTGCTGGTCTGCACCATTTACTTTTTGCTCTTTCCACAAGACTTGCTGCTGCCAAGGCTTGTTGGCTCCAAACGGGTCGCCAATACTGCAGTCAGCTGCAGACTTTGTGGCACATGCTGAATCCAGCTCCTGGTTGTCCTCGACACCTCCTGGACCTCGTGGCCAAAGAGTCAAGACACCCATGAACGACCTGAATCTGTCGACGACGGTGGGCATTCATCTTCCTTGCCCCGGGTCACTGCCCCGTGACTTTAAACACTGTCCTCTCTGCTTTCAGGTCTTCCTTCTTCTGAATCCAGGCTTGGATTCCACCGGACACTTCTCCTGTCGTCGCAAGCAGCAAGTCTTCAGTGGCTCCCATTGAAAACGACGCGGCGACCCGACACCAAAGGACACCTATGCACCCGGCTTCCCTGGGTGAGGTAACTCCAGCACTACGGTGCTCCTGTGGGTGTTGGCCCTAGAACTACTTACCCTGTAAGTGACTTGCTTGTAGCTACTCCCGAAGTGCCCTGAAACTCTTAATTTCCAACCGCGACTTGTCCCATTGAAGTCAACGGCGACCCGCGCCTGTGTTCACTCACTGCACGCGTCCCCCGTGGGTCCTTTACTTACCTGCCTTGGGTGGTTTCGTGAGGCCCCAGCACTTCTGTAGGCCCTAGGCCTTGTCCCTTTGCAAGTCGTTGTTCTTAAGTCTCTTTTTTAGTATATGGTCTGGTACGTCCCTAGGGCCCCAGCCATATTTGTGCTTAATTTATTGTGAAACGTTGATGTATGTATATGTTCCTGACTTCTAATCTCACAAGAGATTAGTAGAGAGTTGTTTAGTAATAAATACATATATATTTGATATATATACCTGTGTGGTGTCTTTTCATTTGGTGATTCAAGAGATTGTGTGGTAAAACAAGCTGCTTTACATTCCTCCAAGACTTAGCCTGAAGGCTGCTCTCCACAGCTACCTCTAGGATAGCTTTCTATAAAGGTTGTCTTAAACCTACCTACCATAAGAGTCGAATTGTACTGGTGCAAGGTGTCCACTTTAACTAGTGAACAGCATATACCAGGCCAACTTCTCACACCAAGTATTTATAGGCAGAGCTCTGTTTTCCTTTTCGGTTATGTGATGGTGCAACACAATTAACATAGAGTGGGCCGTGGGTACTCCGCCGGCTCATGAGGATAGCTTTGTCTGCCATCTACTTCTTTATTCATTACTTAATTGTTTCCCTCCATCATAAAGGAGGGACTACAGTAATAACTAGCATCCTTCTGGTGGGCTACTTTGTTGCGGTTATGGCTGTCAGTCACCACCACAAAAGAAAAGCTTGTACATTTGGGGCCAGGGTCCCACTTTTGGGGCATCAAAGCACAGAAAAGGGGGGAGACGCAGTATTCTGATCGGCTTTCGTTCACAGCTAGAAGCCCACGCTAGCGGTAAAAGAATGCTGGATACAGAGAGCAGTGCTTAAGTTGAGCCAGGGGTTGAAAGGGGGGCTTATCAGAACCCCCTTTGGGGACTAGAATAAGGGGAAGGCAGTACCTTGCATGGGGAAAAAATTGGCAGAGTACGCCGCATAATGGATTCTAGAGGCACAGCGGCAAGACCTCAAACTATTCAGTTTTGGTAGTTCGGTCGCCAACCTTCATTTGCGTCAGCTGCCGGCTTCTGGGCACAACAATATTGTTCATATTACATATTGACAGAGAGCCTGAGAATGGAAGTTACCGGAATCTGATAAACTATGCTAGGCGAAACATGACCGCCGTAGTGTTGGCGGCAGTGGAAATAAGGGATTACCGCCTCTCACAATAATGCGTTTAGTTTATGGCGGTTACTTTAATCATACCCTCAGCACTCAATAGGTGCAAATGTGACAGCCGTCAAAATATGCTAGGGTTCGGTAGCGGAGACGGAGTAAGGAGTGTCTCCAGTATTTCCTTAAATGAGACAATGGAGTGCTGCACGCTGCGGGGGGCGCCTACGGCAGAGTCGGGCTCTTGGCAGCACAGCCTTTTGACGGTGTGCAACCAATCACGAAATAGTTCACAAATGACCGAGCATGGGTATGGAACATAATTGGCTAGGTCGTGGTAAGTCAGCACTTAGCATGTTTTATGCCTATGGATATCAGGCTGGGGGAGAGATGGCTGACCTGCTGGTGGTCTGGGACTCTACTGTCCTGCGATGTCTGGTGTGCAACTTTAGGGGGCTGCCCCAGTGTGCAAGTACCCCCTGGTGGGGAGTAATGTTGAGAAGTGGGTAAAGTTGCATATCAATGCCTGCTTATAAGCGTGCAGGGACTCCCTTGTGTGAAGCACTGGAAAGATGTTCCACATTCGACGCTACTTGCCCCAGGCTAAAGGGCAGGAGATCTTGGGGGCTATTATGGAGCACAGTCAGTGCCAGGGGGGTGGAGGGCGAGTGCGCCACGGAGCTTCTCACCCTGTGGCGGAGTGCTGACAGTTAACAACAAAGGGGGATGCACAACAATGGAGGTGCAGCCACTGGATGGAACCCAGGAGGGGGTAGGTTCCACGTGTGCAGAGGGTAGGCGGGGAGGAGGGACTGACCTGCTGGTGGTCCTGGACTCTACTGCCCTAACCCACAACGTATGGACTGAGTAGAATATTGGGGGGGGCCTGTGTTCAGGAATCCCCGGTGGGCCGGTGCGGTATGCGGTACCCTGGATTTCAAGTTGTGCCACTGGTTGCTGTAGCGCGTTGGGGCCTGCTGGCACAATGTACGCAGCGGAGTGGGTGCTTGGTGGGCCGAGCCGGCCAAGTTCAAGTGTGCGGCCAAGTTCAACTGTGCGGCCAAGTTCAAGTGTACGGCCAAGTTCAAGTTGAAGTGTAATGTCATGAATAATTTTCCTTACTGCCTTTCACATGTTGATGTCGATAAAGTGTGATGTTGTGAATAATTTTGATATATCCAAGGAGGATACTTTTACTCTCGTAATGGTCTGTGGTGAAGTACCTGGATTGATGTGAATAAAAAGGCTACGCCCTTGACAACAGACCCTGATTCTGAGAGTTCTTGGGCACAGCGGGGGCGGTAAGGTGACGGAAGTTGGGGAGCAGTGAATGTCACGTTGTGCACGTACTATGACCAGGCACCCCCCGCGCCTAGGGGAGGGGCACCCTCAGTAGCGCCACGAGGCTGAGCCTCCTCTGGGGCCGAGAAAAGGGGATGGATAAGGAAGGGCTGAGGTGACATCATCAGGCTGCGCAGGGAAATCCTGGCAAGGTATTTAAGGCTGCGCCCTAGTGGTTTCGATCTCTTTGTCCCCTTGGACCTCAGCCTAGCTGCAGGAGTGTCGTCGACCACCCACCCACCCGGCAGAAGAGCAAGGCCTTGTGGAGTCAGAGCGGCGGAGCGCTGACAGTTAACAACAAAGGGGGATGCACAACAATGGAGGTGCAGCCACTGGATGGACCCCAGGAGGGGGGAGGTTCCACGTGTGCAGAGGGTAGGCGGGGAGGAGGGACTGACCTGCTGGTGGTCCTGGACTCTACTGCCCTAACCCACAACGTATGGACTGAGTAGAATATAGGGGGGGCTGCCTGTGTTCAGGTAGCCCCGGTGGGCCGGTGCGGTATGCCGTGCCCTGGATTTCAAGTTGCGCCACTGGTTGCTGTAGCGCGTTGGGGCCTGCAGGCACAATGTACGCAGCGGAGTGGGTGCTTGGTGGGCCGAGTCGGCCAAGTTCAAGTGTGCGGCCAAGTTCAAGTGTGCGGCCAAGTTCAAGTGTGCGGCCAAGTTCAAGTGTATGGCCAAGTTCAAGTTGAAATGTAATGTTATGGCTCATTTTCCTTGCTGCCTTTCACATGTTGATGTCGATAAAGTGTGATGCTGTGAATAAATTTGATATATCCAAGGAGGATACTTTTACTCTCGTAATGGTCTGTGGTGAAGTACCTGGATTGATGTGAATAAAAAAGCTACGCTCTTGACAACAGACCCTGATTCTGAGAGTTCTTGGCCACAGCGGGGGCGTTAAGGTGACGGAAGTTGGGGAGTAGTGAATGTCACGTTGTGCGTGTACTATATACTAGTACGCACAGCATGTTAGGTGTGGCAAGGGTTCTACAATGAACTCAGACCTGACTGCTATATTCAAGGATCAGATGTGGCTAAAATATTGTGGGGCGCGAAGGCACATGACTCACAATAATTTCATAAGCAGAAACACAATCGGTGTGCCATTTCTCTTTGCTGTCCACGAGCAGGAAAAGGAAAGACTTCCTTCCTGCTTGTGGAATGCAACTCCAACCAATGCTGGAGCTGCACTCATGCTGTGAAAGCAGCTCCAGGATAAGCGGGAGCAGGCTCACCCAGCTCTCATTTTGAGGCTGGAGGCCTGTGCCAACAATCCCCAGGCTGTTTCACAGCATTTGGATTGCTGGGTCTACAGTGCGCATGTCGGGCTGGCAATCGCAAGTTAGCCGGCCAATCCGACATGCGCACTGTAGACCAGTGCTGCCATCCTGCATTTGCAGAATTTAGCCCCGCCCCCACCCTCGCGCTGCACACAGCGCGAGCCGATGCAGAGGCAAATAAATAAAATTGCATTGATATGCCATTGTAATTATTTGTGTTTGCCTGCTGCGCTCGCAGCAGCTGGGGCGACGCTCCTCCGCTTCTGAGGAGGAGCCTTCCCTGCCAAGGATGGTACCTTTACAGGCACTGAAAACAGTACTGCATCATGGTGATTGGGTTGGATTGCTGGCCTGTGAGGACTGGCAGCAGTTGGGAACCTATTTGTGGAGGGAAACATCATCGATTTTTTGGAGCTGAAGGATGCCTATCACATCTTGGATGGCCACTTTCTGCTCCATGGGGCAGTTACGGCCACTATCCGTAAATGGTGGCACACAGGACAGCTCGAACCTGTGCAGCATAACTGTCCAGACAGACTGCCCTCCATTGATGGCAGGCTTAGAGCAATAACGTTATTGTACCAGTCCTGGATACACTACAACACACCTGAGGGGAAGGCATGGCCTCCCGTTAGGTGACGACTGGTTGAGGGTGCTGCGCTTAATCCCTAAAATATTTCGTAACCCATGGTTCAAACTTATACAGACCTACTACCTGCACGTGGTGTATATAACCCCAAGAGTATTAACTGCTTGAACCCAGAGCTCCAGGCAGAATGCTCTGAATGTTGTATCCTTGGGGCGACTTCTTCCATATGATGTGGGGTTGCCCAGTGCACACTGAGTACTGGGGAGCAGTGCTACATTTATAATGGAAGCCGCAGGTACGACTATTCCAAGCACTCCACAGCGTGTCTACAAGGCCTCTACCCAAGAACCAAGGGCAACCAAGTGAGGCGTAGATTTGTTGTTATCCCAGCCACGCGGCAGATATCTATGAGATGGGAGTGTGCAATGGACTCTAACAATTATAAATAGTACATTGAACGGAAAAAGTGGCATAATGTGAGCAGGGTGCATTGTGGGAAGAGGCCAGGAAGGGTACTGGACAGCTGGACATGGCAATGGCCTGGGCGGGTGTCCTGGACACCACACCTAAATTAAATTTGTAAATGTATATGGCACGGTTTATCACCCGTGAGAGTATGCAGGAGCTGCCCGTTGGCACGGTGATATAATGAGGTTTGTGATTTGACCAGAATCACAAAATGTGTAGCCAACGCCGAGACTCGAACCCCGAGCCTCAGGTCCCGAGCCGGCAGCTCTGGCCGCAGCGCCACACCCTCTCCATCAGGACCTTACACGTGATGCGGCTGGTAGGATAATTATAACTGATGAAGCTGAGATGGGACACTGAGAACTCCCAATTACCTCCCTCAAGACTGTGGCTCAGTACAAGGCAGGAAGGACCGCACGGGGCACACTGCGGGGCAGATTTACAAGCCCCCTGCGCCACCAGTACGTCATTTTTTGTGACGTACTCGTGGCGCAGGGGGCTGCTCCATATTTACAAGGAGAGGAAAAGCCACCCTGCGTGACTTTTCCTCTCCTTGTAAATACGGCCCCTTCACACGCAGCACTTTGCGGTGAAGGGGTGTTCCATGGGTGTTGCTGTGGGTGTTCCCACGCAACACCCATGGAACAAGACACATCTCCAGAATTACGAGAAATCGTAACTCTGGAGATGCGTTTAAGCTACGCCACCCTAGAGGTGGCGTAGGAGGCGCACCGAGGAGAAATGTTTTCATTTCTCCTCGTTTTTTCCTCTTTCAATGCGGAAAATGGTTGTAGTGATTGTTTTTGTACAGGAAGGTTCCCCTTCCTGCACAAAAACAATCTCCCCACGACGCAGGCATCCTTGCACCATGGTGCAAGGGTGCCTGCGCCGGCGCACGGCTGCAGTTTGTGCGCCAGCGCAGGGGGAAGCACAAGGATGCGACATATTCTTGTAAATATGTCGCATCCCTGTGCTTTCCAAACTAACGCAGCGCGGCGCAGCAAAATGACTTGCTGCGCCGTGCTGCGTTAGTTAATTGTAAATCTGCCCCTGCGTGTGTGGCCGATACCCCATGTCTCACGTGATGTGGAAATTCCAGTAATGTGGATGAGGTGCGCCCAACACTTGTCCAAAGGGCGCTCGCTGCACTTCCCCTGGTCTGACATCTGGTGTGGTCTTTTACCCAGCAGTGTTGTTCAGTTTTCGTTAATGTTGTTTCTTTTTCTTTTCTTGTGCATGAAGTTCTCTCAGCAATAGCTGCACTTTACCACTGTAATGCTTCACCCACTGTGGGTAAACTGCAGTAAGGTGTGCGATCCACTCTTACAGATAAAGGGTAGAAAGTTGAAGAACAGGGGCGTTTCTTGATCAGAAAGATTGGGGCGGTGTTACCATCAGATTGTCCAATAATCACATTGGCGTATCCAGTTAACATGCAGTAATGAGACAAGCAGAGCATGAGAGGGCTTAAGGGGTAGGGAAGATGGAGAGGATTGTTGGTTTTTAGGGGTAATAAGTGGCTGGAAACAATGCTTTGCAAAAACCCAGAGAGCGTGTGTTTTCGTTTCCATGTGAAATCCGACAGAGCACTCCCCATACCCGACTGGGAGCACCTCTACCCAGCTATACAATGCATTCATTAGGGGGTGTTGGACCCAAACACCCCTCTTGAAGACTGACATGGAGTGTAATACATTGTTGTAAAATGCACGATGGATGCATTTTTGCTGCTAGCTATTCCTTGTGGACCTGTGAGTACGCATCAATCTGCCAATAATATGTTGTTAGAAAAAGAAATAACTGCAGAATTGTTAATTTTAGGATCTGCTACCAGTTTCTCAACAGTCTTTCCCACCCATAAATAGGGACAAAATAAAATGCTGCTTTTAAATTCACTGAATTATTTCATACAAAAAGATCTACTTTGAAGTCACTAGGTGGCACTGTTGATTCACCTTCGTTCAACATCATGTCATGAACTTGTTGGAAACGCTTCTTATATGAATTCCGCCCTTTAAAATGCAATGAACGAGAAGGAGAGAATATACCCTTACTGCTAGAGCGGTCGACCTCGAAGCTGGGAAACCGGGTTTGAGTCTCTGCAACGACGCTCAATATCCTGTGAGTCTGGGCAAATCACTTAATTCACTGTGCTCAACAAAAAAAATGAATGTGTTCTTCTGTAACGAAACTGGTGCTCATGTAAAGCGCTCTGATACCAGATGTCTCTATAGTTCGAGCTATATAAAACGCTAAAAAAAAAAAAGGTTCTGTGCATTCCTTTCTGTAATTATTCAGGAGCGAGGCCTGTCCTTCCCAGAGGAGCAACAGACTGTCTCCCAACAGGAATTCAAGAAAAGCAGCTATCTACTGTGTCTGCCTTTCTTCTCAGAGGCCTTTGAAGGCATGGGCAAACTGTGCAATTGCCCACCCCCCCATCCTTCTGATGGAGCAAGGTCTCGGACATGAGACTTGCTCGGAAGCAATCCTCTCGTTTTAACTTACTAGCGAATTGACGTGTCTTGTGATTAATAATATGCATTTTCATTACACGCGGGAAAAGAATGAAGCTTGCCTATGTGTTTACTAACTGCAATAACACGGACGTAGGACTAGAACGCATTTTAACACAGGATCTTTACTGCGCATGCGTCTACTGCATCTACGTAGTATGACGTGCTGACGCTTGGAGGGAAATTCTGGCGCTTGCACAAAGAGCTATAAAATGGCCGCTTGAAAGCTCACATGCATGGCACCTGCTTTGCTGAAATTAGAAATTTAGGGGCATATTAGCAAGACCGGCGATAAAATTATCGCCGTTTTAGCGGCAGGAAACTGCCGCTAAAACGGCGATAATGGGCTTGCTAATATGCGTTATAGAATTCCAATAGAAGCCCAGGTTAGATGTCCTGCACATCTAACATGGGCTTCTATTGGAATTCTATAACGCATATTATCAAGCCCATTATCGCCGTTTTAGCGGCAGTTTCCTGCCGCTAAAACTGCGATAAAATTATCGCCGGTCTTGCTAATATGCCCCTAAGTTTATAACTAACGCAAATGCAGAAAGAGAAATAATAAAGGGTATGGGTCAGAGTAGAGGTTGGTGGTATACAGTGAAATCATTTATTTTTGAGAATAACATTTCTCCTTTTGACTTTATTATTAGTGCGTATTTGGGCCTGTTAAAGTTGTCTGAGTCGAGCAGACTGACGTGGTGCAACGCATGCGCCCTGGTACGGAAGCTTGGAGGATGACTAAGGATTTGTTACGCGTCCAGGGTCGGCGGAGATGTGCCCTGGGAACATGAGGGTGAAGAGTTCATATGAAGGAACTTATTCGAGAAAACTGTTACATTTGTATTAATAAAGTTTTAAAGATGTATGGGAAAGGAAGGGCGGAATAAAAGTTTCAGGGGAGGAGTTTGGGAACAATGGTTTAAAGAAATGAATGAAGTATAAGCATGGTGTGATGATCATCCCCCCTTGCCTGTCCAATCAGAAGTCAGTATTTGGTAAAAATGAAACATTAATGGGTGGTACATGGCTTATAGAAAGGTATAATTGAAGTAGTTTAGTTAGATGAAAAGGAAGCTTTTGGGGCGCATTGAAGCAAGCTTTGGGGAAGTTTCGAAGAAGTTTTTGGAGCGCGTTGAAGAAGCCTGAGAACGGGGTGTGCTGGGGTGGTGCTGATGCTCTGAAATGCTGATGAAGAAACCGAATGCAGAACCATCTACTTAATTTGGGTGGGTTAGAAAGAAGATCGCAGAAGAACCACGAGGAGGAAGAGAGTGTCAGAGAGGGGTGCGACGTAATCGTCGGTAACTAGAGAGGTGAAGTATCCTGTCCTGATTCCTGTCCTGAAGCCTTTGTCTCCTGATCTGTCCTGGGAGGCCCTTACCAGCCCTTTGGCCAGGGGGTTGGTCTTCACACCATACTTTGGTAATTATGAAATTCATCGTTTGATAAATGCTCTTCTGTCTCTATCCTCTTCCTTCTGAGCATAGTTATTTGTGTGGATCTGAATCTTGATGTTTATCTGAGTTGGCACTCTCGTGAATGAGGGTGTTTGTACTGAAACGCTTTTGAGATGGTTCAAAACCCCTAATTTAGATAACATTTTTAAACTTACTGAATCTGTCATTATTTTATTCTTATTGAGAAATGTATAATAAGTTATGTCAATTATCGCCATCAACTAGTTCCACCTAACTGGTCCATTGACCAGAGGAAAGAATTGTTTGATCAGCGAAAGGTTTAGTTAAAGAAGCAATAACTAGACCTTGAGGTATGAGAAACATTATAAACTAAAAAGGTTCCAGTGGTATACTTAGCGCAGAACGGAAGCGAGTTGTATGGGCCCAAGTGAGTATATGGTAGTGGAGTATCTGTTGCTAGTACGCCGCTGGATCAGTTTTCTGGCAGCAGAGCTATGGTTGTTAGTGACTAGTTTGGTGATAAGTATGGATTATTGATTTTTGGTTAATTTTTTAACAAAAGAGTTAGTGTCCTGTTTTTATGTTGTCTGGAAAATTCCCGGGGAATGAATAGCAGGTGGCGATAGAAACCACACTGCAGTGAGGTTACTCGTCTGTTGGAATAACACTGAGAAGCTAGGTAGGGCTGGCAGTGTTAATCTAGGGACTATTTTCTGTACAAAAGTGAGAGTGGTTGAAAGCAAAGAGTTCGCTGGTGAAACTTTAGGCGTTATATCACCTAGTAAGGGTAACCCTGAAGGAGTAGCAGGTTCTTCTAAGCTAGATTGGCAGCAAAAGGAGTTCGCTGGTGAAATACCGATCTCAAAATTCCCTAACGGGAGATATCGGAAGAGTAGCAGGTTCTCTGGAACTTAGGTGAAGAGTAAGCGGAAGGTTTTACTCGCAGTGAAAGAAAATAAACTATCCTTTTGATTTAGTGGAACACACAGAGTAGCGAATGTTTTTACGTTGTTAATAACAAAGAAGTTTAAAGGATTTTTGAAGAAATAAAATTTTGTATTACCTTGCAAAGGGAGGGTTAGTTGCCGGAGTGGGACTGACGTCACAGAGAGCGCGCTGCGATCGGTAGAAGCAGCGGGCGTGTGACAGGAACAGCATTGTAAAGGAGGGGTCAGGAGTGAGGAGCAGAACTGACGTCAGGAAAAGGCCGCGCTGACATTGGTCAGAGTACGATTGTGAGCCTGATTTGACTGGACACTTAGTTAGAAGCCGCACTAGGATTGGAGGAGAGAAGGATTGTATGCAGGATTTTGATTTGACTGTTAGTGCAAGACGTACAGGTAGAAGATTTCAAGGGTTTGCGAAATACAATTTCCTACACCGTTCTTCAAGAATGTATTGAGAGAAAAGAAAGATGTCAATTTTTAAGAGAATAAAGAATTTCTTTGTTAAGGATAAGCCTGTGTTGACTAGAGAGGGCATTCCTATTCTGCCACCGAAGACTCCAGCATCTTTTATGATGATGGAAAGGGGATATCATACCTGCGTGTGGTTGGAAAACTGGGTAGAGTACACGAAGGATGATGGTGTGCTAGCGTTTCCTAAGGATGGTACATTTAATGGGAGGATTCTTCAGAATTTGAGGTTGAAAATGAATGATTTAGAACCGAGACCTAGGTTAACTCAATATGAGGCTTTGGAAGAATGGGAGACTGAGTCATATGAAAGAGAGAAATGCAGAGGTGGAAGATATAGAGGATTCTTTCTGAGACATTTGCATGAGACACGAGAAGGGCAGATGAAACAGTGGAGGAGAGCGTTGGTATCAGAAGGGTTATATCCAGTGTTGATGGCTGAGGAACAATCTGGAGGAAAGTGTAAAGAGAAAACAAAACATATGAATTCGACAGGATATGGAGAGTCAGATGATGAATTGTTAGAGGATATTTTAATTAAAAATCCACCACCGTATCAAGAAGCAGCTAGTAAGGTTGTCCCAAGTGCGACCATAATGGGAATACCATTAACTCCACAGATTTTACATGAGACATCATACAACAGAGGGTTGGAAGATAATGAAAGAAAAGCTTTAAACAAAACTAGGGAAGAACTAGTTCAAAGGATAAGTCAATTGAATTTAAATACTGAAGCTTTGACAGTACCAGTAACCATTGGTCCAGTAATCCCATTATATGGGGATAATAAGATTTGCCAGAAACCACAACTCATGACAGTTCCATTAAGTGATCCTAGAAAAGAGGTAGTAATCACAGATGATCAAGTTAGTGAAAGTGAGTCGGTTATTTCATTAATGGATCTCCCTATTGTGGAACCTCATGTGGAAACTCAAAAGAGAGTTACGCCTATGAATTTGAGAGAGAGAAGACTTTTGGTTCCGGCTGGAACTTCAGGTACAACAGTAGTTACCTCTGAAGAATTAGAGAGGTGGGCTCAGGAAAGGGATAATCGGAACCCAATACCAAAACTATTGGATATCAGTAGATTGAAAGTGGAATTGGAAGAGATGATGACTGGATGCGTGGGTACGGAAAGATTAAACGTTTACAATGATGAAGAATTATTGTATCTATGTAAGAGTATAACCAGGAGAGCAAGACTATTTCATGAGAGATTAACTGAAGTTGCTTCAGAGATTGGAATAGACATAGGGAAATCAAAATTATTACAGAAGCCCTATCGAGTGGATTTTACTGATAACGATTTAGAAAGTGTGAATGCTTCAGGAAAAAGGTTACAGATAAAAGAATTAATGAACATTTTGCAAAAATGGGGAGACATTGATAAATGGAGGATTAGATGGATAAGAAAGAAAGAAGAAGTATAAGCGAGAGAGGCAGCAGCGGCATTTCCAGTAAGAGAATCAGGAAAAGTGGAAAAATTGTGTCCAATGAGAGAGGTTCCTGGAGGAGGATATGTTCATGTCCCTTGGAGTAGACAAGATATTTTATCATTTACAAATGATTTTCCAAAGTTGAGAGAAAAGCCAGTTGAGTGGTACAAACAGGTAGAGAGGTTTGTGAAAGTCTCAAAGGTGTTATTGAAAGACTTGGATGGTCTATTTGACATAGTGGTACCTGCTGATTTATGGACAGAATGTAAGATCACAATTGATTGGCCTAATGAGGAGTATCCTAGAGATGCAAAAACAGGAGCACCATCAGAAGAAGTGATGAAAAAGTATCACCAAGTGATTACATATTTGAAAGGAAAAATCCCTCCTAAAGAAACAGATTGGGTAAAAATAGATAGAACAACACAGGAACCGAATGAATCTGTACATGCGTACTATGAACGATTGTTGCAGGTGTTCAAGCAGTATAGTGGTTTTGAGAATATTGGTGACAAAGATATGGGACATTTTGTGTATCGGTTTGTATATGGCTTGAAACCGGAAATTAGTCAGATGATACAGCAGCACATGTTGTGTTGGCAAAGTAAGACAGTGGATGAAATTCTAAAGTACGTGAAATATTGCGGAGATGACATAGAGGCCAGGCGAAGGAAGCTGAAAGAGAAAATGATGTGGGCTCAAGTTAAATTGGCAGAGCAGCAGGAAGAGAGGCAAATGAGCAAAATAATAATCCAGTAAAAGAACAGAGTCAGAATAATCAGGGAGCGAATGGTAATAAATTTAAAGGGCGAATGGACAGAGAAGAAGCGAAAAAGAAGTTTCCTTGTCATGCGTACGGAAAGATTGGACATTGGAAGAACGAGTGTAAGAGTACTCAGAATAATAAGAATAATAATGGGCCAAATCAAAATTTAATCCCACAGATGCAGAATGAAGTACTTATGAATCAGCAGTAACAGGTAGTCACCCCACAATATCAGGTGCCACCAGCTCCTATGCCAAATTTTGTGAACCATCAAAGTTTCAGTGCGAACACCGGATTTCAAGGAGAAAGTGGTAAGAATAATAGAACAATTGCACAATATTTTTTGCAGAATGATGAAGAACGTTCAGATACTGCACAATGACGGTGCCTGAGGGGGGAGGAAGAGGAGTGCGTGCTTGGCGCATCCTTACCGGTAGATCAGTCAGGTCCATTTGTTGATGGGAAAGTAGAAGGTAAAGACATAACTTTCCTATTGGATACTTGTGCTACCAGGTCTACTGTGAGAACAGCAGACATCCCAAACCTACCCATCTCGGGAGAAACTATCCAAGTTGTAGGCGTGTCTAACCAACAGATTAGAACCCCTATCACAAAGCCAATGGAGGTGCACATTGGAAACTTCAAAGAAATGCATCGATTTGTAGTTTGCAATTCCAGTCCTGTAAACCTGTTAGGAAGAGATCTTTTGTGCAAGATGAATTGCACGATCTATTGTACACCGGATGGTGTTGCTTTCCAAACCCCCGATGAGGATGTTGTCTATAAGATGATGATGGCCAAACAGGGAACAGAAGAAGATGAAATGTTTTCATTAATAACCGAGAATGAATTGCCAGAAGAATTAAGAACGACAGTCAATCCAGAAGTGTGGGATTTTACAGGAAAAGATATTGGGCTAATGAAAAATATAGACCCAGTTAAAGTGACAGTGAAGGAAGGTGCAGTGTATCTAAATACCCGACAGTACAAAATGTGTCCAGAAGTAAAAGCAGGAATTATTCCAGAAATTGAACAAATGGTTAAACAAGGCATTCTAAAAGAAGTGATGGGTAGTCCCTGTAATTCGCCAATAATGGGACTGAAAAAGCCTAGCGGAAAGTACAGAATAGTGCAAGACCTACGAAAAATAAATAAAATTGTAATTCCCTGTTGTCCAATTGTGCCAAATCCAGCAGTGATCCTTTATCAGATACCATGGAATGCAGGATGGTTCACAGTAATTGATTTATGCCAAGCGTTCTTTTCTATTCCGTTACACCCAGACAGCCAGTATCTTTTTACGTTTAAATTTGAAGATCGTATTTACGCATGGTGTCATGTTCCTCAAGGGTACACAGAAAGTCCTTCAATCTTTAATCAGATTCTGAAAAAGTGGCTAGAATCATTGATTATGCCTAGAAATTCTGTTCTGGTTCAGTACATTGATGATCTGTTAGTGGCATCAAAAACACGAGAAGATTGTGTCACAGATACAATTGCGTTGCTGAACCATTTGGCTGAAGGAGGACACAAGGTGTCTCCAGAGAAATTACAGTTCTGTCGACAAGAAGTAAGATATTTAGGGCATAAAATAGAAAGAGGAGTTAGAAAAGTGACACCGGAAAGAATAAAAATAATCAAAGAAATGCAATTGCCACAGACTCAGAGAGAAATGAGAATGTTTCTGGGAGTGGTTGGATACTGCAGACAATGGATAAATGGATTTTCTATGTTAGCGAAACCACTGATACAGATGATTCGGAAACGAGCAAAAGATCCGATTGATTGGAATGATGACTGCCTGGAGGCATTTGTGAGATTGCGAAATTGTCTGTGTGAGGCTCCTGCCTTGGGCATGCCAGACTATACAAAAGATTTTGCTTTGTTTTGTTGTGAAAGAGAAAATTGTGCACTTTCAGTTTTAACACAGAGACATGGATTGAGTCGGCGTCCAGTGGCATATTTTTCAGCCACATTGGACCCGGTGGCTTTAGCATTGCCTGGCGGCTTAAAAGCAGTAGCTGCTACTTGTATGAGTCTGGAGCAAAGTGAGTCGATAGTGATGGGACATCCGGTAAAAGTATTCGTTTCACACTCGGTTGAGATTCTTTTGACAAGAACAAGAACACAGCACCTCACCCCTAGTCGTTTGACAAAGTACGAAAGAGTGATTTTGGGAGCTGAGAATGTGACCGTGATAAGGTGTACGATTCTGAACCCAGCCACCCTATTGCCAGACCCCTGTGATGAGGAAGCAAAAGATGAAAGTGATCATGATTGCTTAGACGTGACCGAGTTATGCACAAAGCCCTGCCCGGACATAAGAGAGACACCAGTAAAAGAAGCAGATCATTAGTTATTTGTAGACTGCTCCTGTCTTAGGACACAGGAAGGAGGTCTAAGTGCTGCATATGCTGTTTGCAAAATTTCGGGGGGTAATTGAAGCATCCTGTTTACCTGGGGTCAAGTCTGCACAAGTAGCTGAATTGGTTGCCTTGACAATGGCATGTAAAAAGGGGAAAAATTGGAGAGTAACCATATTTACGGATAGTCAATATGGTTTCGGGATTGTGCATGACTTCGGCCAGCTTTGGATACAAAGGGGATTTCTGACTTCCTCAGGGTCTCCTATCAGAAACAGAAAAAATGTAAAAGATTTGTTGGAAGCATTACAATTGCCAAAAGAGATAGCAGTTGTAAAATGTGCTGCACATCAGTCAGGAAATGACTATGTGACTGCTGGCAATAATTATGCTGACCAAGTGGCAAAATACTGTGCTAAAAATGCAGTAGCCATAAACAGAAAAATTGAAATGGGGGAAACCATATGCCAACTTATGTACTTCTCAGTACCAGAAACATGGGATGAGATTAGACAATTGCAGGAAGAAGTTGAGGAAAAGGAAAAAGAAATCTGGATAAAGGCAGCCTGTACCAAGAGACCACATGATGAAGTATGGGTGTATTTAGATGGAAAACCAGTCATGCCAGATTGTTAGTTTTCAAAAATGGCGAGAGTATACCTTGGAGCAACACACATAGGGAGAGATTAAATGATCAGACTATTCAGACAGAGTTGGTACAATCCGAAGTTCAGGGTAGTCGCAGAGAGCCTTTGCCAAAGATGCTTAACCTGTCAACAGCAGAACCCAGGTAGAAAGACAGTGGTAAGCTGGGGAAAAATCGGAAAGGCAGAAGGACCCTTCACCAGATTGCAGTTAGATTTCATTGAGTTACCCCCGTGCAACGGATTGAAATACTTACTTGTCATAGTGTGCCTTTTCTCAAGATGGGTGGAAGCCTACCCTACTAGAAGAAATGACAGTCTTACAGTTGCAAAATTGTTGTTGAGGGAGTTGGTGCCACGATTTGGTTTTCCGGTCACTTTGGAATCAGATAGAGGCCCTCATTTTAATAATGAAATAATTCGATTGATCTGTGCTGCGTTTAATATTGAACAAAAACTACAATGTGCTTATCGTCCAGAGGCTTCTGGAGTTGTTGAGCAAATGAATGGCACAATCAAGTCAAGATTGGGAAAGGTGTGTCATCCACAAAGCTGAAATGGCCAGATGCATTACCTCTTGTATTAATGGGTCTCAGAAGCATTCCAGACAGAAAAACAGGAATGAGTTCACATGAGGTACTCATGGGAAGAGCCATGAGACAAGCGTTTATTCCTGGAAATAAACTAATGAGTATAACTGATGATCTGGTATTGGACTATTGCAAAGGATTGGCTGAAATGATGCGTTCTATCTCTCACCAGGTTGGAGAAGACGCAGTCGAAAGACAGCCAGATCAAGTGCATGATTTGAATCCTGGACATTGGGTGCTAGTGAAGAAACACGCAAGGAAATCGTGTCTAGCACCAAGGTGGGACAAACCAAGGCAAGTCATACTAGTCACTACCACAGCAGTGAAGTGTGCAGGTTTGCCCAATGTGATTCACGCTAGCCATACCAGAAGAGTACCGAGCCCATCAGATCAACAAGAGCCACCACTGACTGAGCAGGCTGAAGCGCCAGGAGTTGTAAACTGTGAAGTTGAGGGATCTAGAGTGATAGATTCCGAAAGACACCCATATGATGAACAGCCCGAGATAAGTCAGGAAGAATGGATCCCAGTGATTGAAATAATTGATGATGCCATTGAGATCAGAAGAAGAACAGAACTGAAAAGACAAGAAAGTAGTCAGGAAGAGATAGGGGAAGAAGAACACACTCAGGTGAAAACAGAATGAGACACAAACAAACCTGAGGAGGGAAAAATAGAAGAACACGTTCAGGCAGAAGAAGAAAAGTTTGAATTAAGACCTGATCAGGACCAGATAGAGTTAGAAGAACAAGTTGAGGCAGAAGAAGAAAGGTTTGAACTAAGACCTGAACAGGGTCAGATAGAATTAGAAGAACAAGCTCAGGAAGAAGTAGAACAAAATACAGTAGGACCTGAGCAGGAGGAAGCAAAAGAAGGTACAAGCACAGAAAACAGAGAAATAGAACAGATTGTGCCCAGAATAAATGAAATAAAAAGAACTTTACAAGGAGATAAGGAAGGTGAAAACGCAGTACAAATCAAAAGAGTCAGAAAGGGAGACAATTGGCCAACTGGAGTAAAGAAACTAAAATATCACCTGAGAAAATCTGAAAAGAAACCAGAGCAAGTGAACGAAATAACAAGTCAAACAAGACCTAAGTAAACTTTAGCAAAAATAACTCGAAGAAGTCCAAGATTGAGAAATTTAAATAGAAAATATAAGGCTCCAGAGTGGACATACGTCATTCTTGAAGAATTTGAGTCCCTGGATTTGTCTGATGAGACAGAAGAAGTCCATATTGCACAAATTGATGAAAGCCAATTGAAACCTCCTTAAGAATAAAAAGAAAAATTAAGACTGAAAAAGGAAAAAGATAAGAGAAAAGAAATTTTCTCAGCAATAAAATGGCCGACAATGAAGTTAACGGAAAACCAAAATGTGGAGTACAAAGGAAGTGTCTTAAATTTTGTTTTTGTAGTATTTTATTAGCAGTATTAGGATGGTTATTCCTAACAGTAGGGGTACCTTTGATAATGAAAACAAGTAACCAAAATAATACAGAAACTAATGTTAAGGTAGATAGATTAAGAGAAACTAAATTAGAAATAGGAGTGGAAGATGAAGCAAACTATCACAATGAGTCAGATTATAATACGTCCTCTAATGTGTTTATTAAAAGTATTATTTCAGTATGTTAGCACTATGCAAATTAACAACTGTTATGTATGTATGAAATTGCCCTCATCAGTATCAGAAGGGATTACATATCACCATATACCTTTAACCTATGGTGTGTCATGTAGTATTTTATCAAGTTTATTTTACACCACAGGGAGATTGCAGTATTTTTATTCTAATTTAGATGTAGGATTTTCTGAACTACCCATTAGAAAGAATATGAATCCAGTAGCTAGTAGTAAAAACGCACAGTTTATGGGCGAGTTCTTCATAACAATGAGTTCAATAGATTTAGTCCAGGCACACAAAGATACATGTACATTAAGAAAAGAAGAAAAAGATTTTTTAGATTTAGTAGAAGAAAGGAGACAGGATTTAATGAAGAAGGCAATTACACAGAAAACCCATGTACCTCCATGGGTTAGGAAGGAGGGAATCTATGAAAGTGGCAAGGCTCATGCTGCGATGTCCCTGGACTTTGTGAAAAGGGGAAAATTCTGCCTCCATAGATTAAAGTCAGATTATATCAATAATTACATTGGTTCCAGTGAATGTGAACATAACTTCCTAATATTAGGAGGATGGGGACTAAAAGGGGGAACTGATCCTGTGTTTCCAGGAGTGTATTATGTTTGTGGGAGTAATGCCTATTACAGGTTACCTGCAAGATGGTACGGAAGCTGTTATTTTGGAATAGTTTTTCCTAAAATGTATCATGTAGATAAAATCAGTGGAACCAATGGAAATTCTAATATACTAACACGAAGAAGAAGGGCTAGTTTTTCTGAAATTGTAGAAGATATTTTTAGTGCACTGATACCCTCAGTTGGAGTCATCCTAAATTTGCAGAAAATGTGTAAGTTATCAACCATAGTTGATCGTCTTTCTACAGATACTGCAGGAGGATTTTTAATGATTAACACAGAAATGGTTGCAATTAGATCAATGGTTTTACAGAACCATCTTGCTCTTGATATATTGTTAGCCAAAGAAGGTTGAGTCTGTGGCATGTTGAAAGTTCAACATTGCTGCACCTATATTCCGGACGAGAGCAGAGAAATTAAAGGATATATTGAAAATATTACGGGAATGCATAAAGAATTGACCCAACTGGAGGTTGACAGTGTGTGGGGAAGACTAACAAAAAGTATAACATCAATAGGGAAATGGTTTGTTGGGTTTGGGAAAAGTTTTCTAGGTCAAATAATAATACCATTAGTGATGATAATAACAATAGTAATGTTAATAATGATTACATATAGATGTTGTAGAAAAGGTACGAAAGGAAAGGTACACTTGAACAGAAAAGGAAAGGGACAGACACGTAAGAGAAAGTACGAGGAAATACGCTTGGAAGAAATGAAAGGCAGTTTATATAAGAAGATGCGAGATTTAGAAGGAAATGAGATAGTTGATGAAAAGTTGGGAGGACAAATGGAGAAAACTGAGAAGTGTTAAAGTTGGTATCTGGGATGGATGGGAAATTTTGTGATGGCTTAATATGCCATCAGAGAGGGGATTGATGGAGCAAGGTCTCGGACATGAGACTTGCTCGGAAGCAATCCTCTCGTTTTAACTTACTAGCGAATTACTAACGACGTGTCTTGTGATTAATAATATGCATTTTCATTACACGCGGGAAAAGAATGAAGCTTGTCTATGTGTTTACTAACTGCAATAACACGGACGTAGGACTAGAACGCATTTTAACACGGGATCTTTACTGCGCATGCGTCTACTGCATCTACGTAGTATGACGTGCTGACGCTTGGAGGGAAATTCTGGCGCTTGCGCAAAGAGCTATAAAATGGCCGCTTGAAAGCTCACATGCATGGCACCTGTTTTGCTGAAATTAGAAAATGAGTTTATAACTAACGCAAATGCAGAAAGAGAAATAATAAAGGGTATGGGTCAGAGTAGAGGTTGGTGGTATACAGTGAAATCATTTATTTTTGAGAATAACATTTCTCCTTTTGACTTTATTATTAGTGCGTATTTGGGCCTGTTAAAGTTGTCTGAGTCGAGCAGACTGACGTGGTGCAACGCATGCGCCCTGGTACGGAAGCTTGGAGGATGACTAAGGATTTGACACGTGTCCAAGGTCGGCGGAGATGTGCCCTGGGAACATGAGGGTGAAGAGTTCATATGAAGGAACTTATTCAAGAAAACTGTTACATTTGTATTAATAAAGTTTTAAAGATGAATGGGAAAGGAAGGGCGGAATAAAAGTTTGATGGGAGGAGTTTGGGAACAATGGTTTAAAGAAATGAATGAAGTGTAAGCATGGTGTGATGATCATCCCCCCCTTGCCTGTCCAATCAGAAGTCAGTATTTCGTAAAAATGAAACATTAATGGGTGGTACATGGCTTATAGAAAGGTATAATTGAGGTAGTTTAGTTAGATGAAAAGGAAGCTTTTGGGGCGCATTGAAGCAAGCTTTGGGGAAGTTTCGAAGAAGTTTTTGGAGCGCGTTGAAGAAGCCTGAGAACGGGGTGTGCTGGGGTGGTGCTGATGCTCTGAAATGCTGATGAAGAAACCGAATGCAGAACCATCTACTTAATTTGGGTGGGTTAGAAAGAAGATCGCGGAAGAACCACGAGGAGGAAGAGAGTGTCAGAGAGGGGTGCGACGTAGTCGTCGGTAACTAGAGAGGTGAAGTATCCTGTCCTGATTCCTGTCCTGAAGCCTTTGTCTCCTGATCTGTCCTGGGAGGCCCTCACCAGCCCTTTGGCCAGGGTGTTGGTCTTCACACCATACTTTGGTAATTATGAAATTCATCGTTTGATAAATGCTCTTCTGTCTCTATCCTCTTCCTTCTGAGCATAGTTATTTGTGTGGATCTGAATCTTGATGTTTATCTGAGTTGGCACTCTCGTGAATGAGGGTGTTTGTACTGAAACGCTTTTGAGATGGTTCAAAACCCCTAATTTGAGATAAAAATTTTAAACTTACTGAGTCTGTCATTATTTTATTCTTATTGAGAAATGTATAATAAGTTATGTCAATTATCGCCATCAACTAGTTCCACCTAACTGGTCCATTGACCAGAGGAAAGAATTGTTTGATCAGCGAAAGGTTTAGTTAAAGAAGCAATAACTAGACCTTGAGGTATGAGAAACATTATAAACTAAAAAGGTTCCAGTGGTATACTTAGCGCAGAATGGAAGCGAGTTGTATGGGCCCAAGTGAGTATATGGTAGTGGAGTATCTGTTGCTAGTACGCCGCTGGGAAAGTGTCCTTTCTCTCAGTATCTCAACTCTGTATTTGTCACTGGCCCAGCCTCTCTTCCCTCTCTGCCTAGCTGTCACTGTCTCTCTCTACCCAGTGTCCCCTTAGTGACATTTGGGGGTTTAGGCAGGGCTTATGTTGGCAGTTTGTGTGTGATCCGATACCTGAAAGTGTAGGTATAACAACGTGTAATAAAATTCAGAGTTTTTCCAACAGTCGTCCGCAAAACATGTCTTGCCTGGGGCTCCAACATTTTTATGAATGATCTTGGAAGCGACTGGGAAGCACATCAGTGGCGGCTCCTCCGCTAAGGCGGAGGAGGGTCGCACCACTTTGTAAAACGTTTTCCTTCCTGCTCGGGTGCGGGGCGGGCGGGTGAGCCAGGCTGGCCAGTGCAGGGGACGAGTGTAAAGCACACTCTAAAGTGCGCATGATGGTTCAACCGGCCCAAGAGGGCTGGTGAAACAGTCATGCGCACTTTGCATCTTCCCACCAGGCTGCATTACACAGCCTTGTGAGGAACATGCAAAGCCTCCAAGCCCCTGTCTGAGCGCCAAACCACGGCGCTCAATCACAACGCTGCTTAAGGTATCGTTGTGATTGATCAGGGGCTTCTGTTGCGGTGCGGAGGAGACGGAGCAGAGGTGGCAGCACCCTGTGGCATTCAGGTAAGTGAGTTTATTTGTATTTTTTTAATTCACCCCTCTGTTCTCCCTGCCCCACCACCCATGCTTAGTAGCGGCTGCTACTGGAAGCACTGAACTCTCCTCTCCTCTGAATCTCTTTTTCATATCTAAATCAATCTGCGTTAGACCACGAATCCATATATGTACACGTCATACCTGACAGGCATAAGCAGGAGTTAAATTATGCTGAGTCCTTGCTTGTTTCCTGAATGGTGACTGCACTGTATGGAGCATCCAAATGCTGAGAGGGTTGGTTGAAGGGAACAGCCACATTCGATTTCATCTCTTTGTGTCTTGTTTCTGACTACAGGAAACAGTGTATGAATTCAGATATCATCATATGGTGTTACACCTGAGTCTGAGCTGAGGTCCACTCAGAGATCACAGAACTGGGGGTGCCAGTCTGGGGTTTATTTATGAGAGTAGTAGAGATGCTGCAGAAGAGTGAATTATGTCAGAGTTAAGGGGACAAGAGAGAAACGGAGGAGTCTTTGCTACTGCGTGTCAGCTCTTGCCTGGGGCTCCAGTTGCATCATGTTTTTGTTTTCTTCCCCCTGCATCTCGGGTACCACAGTCTATAAGCGTCTGCTCTTTCTAGACCCCCTATATTGAGCCGAACATCTGCGACCCATTATATTTTATGTGTATGACTGGCCTAATTTTCTTACCTCTTCCTTTCTGCCTACTTGGGCCATTATTATGAGTTAAGGTGCTATTTATTACACCTGATAAATAATGATACCACGGATATGTTATTTATTGGGTGCAATAAATAACACCTATTATGAGTTGGTGGGGAATAACGTGCTGACTTTAGTGTTTAATGTACAAAAACAATCCTGAATGCACTGGAGGTACCCTGGTGCAAGGGTACCTGCATTGGCGCTAGGCTGCCAAAAGGACTCCAGCACAGGGAAAAAGGCATGAATATGTTGTATTGACTTAAATATGGCGCATTCCTGCCCTTTCTCTGTCAGGTGACAATCTCTTAAATATGCCTCTTAGTCGTTGTTGGGATGTGGTTTATTAGTAGGGGCCTGTTGGTACCTATCACTAGTAATGAGGCCACAATTACACTATTAGGTCCAGTCAAAGTCTCAATAAATCATTCCCTTGCTCAACCTTAGGTAGCTGCTGCGAGCATGCAGGCATAACTTAGGAGACAGGTGTGTAAGCATTTAAAAACACCAATACATTATATAAGTAAGACACAACAACAATAAAAATCCAAAACCAATTTAAACAATTAGGAAATGTTTGTATGATTAAAATGACACCAAAATACCCCCCACCTCAACTGACTCCCTGTTCAGAAGAGATGGCGGTTCAAGCTGCTGACCCATGCCTAGAAGGCCCTCCACAACGTCGGATCCTCCTAAATCAACCACCGCCTGACTTTCCACCAGCCGGCCAGACAACTCTGATCCACCTCCCTCACACATGTTCCCTCGCATCTGGCGGAGCCGTAGCAGAGGTCGCTCCTTCTCTTACCTCCCCGCTAATTCCTGGAATGACCTCCTGCTCCTTTGTCCAAAACTCCCCTCACTCTCTGACTTTAGGAAACTCAAGACCTGGCTGTTCGACTAAGGCTCATAAGTCCTCAACGCCTGGATATCCCCGGGGATGATAAGCCGCCCTATACATATACTGATTGATTGACTGTGAATAGCAAAACTACTCAGAAAAAGAAGCTGCAAAAAGAATTCGCAACCTAAAAGAGACATTTTCTAAATGACATTTAAAGTTATACACGGAGGGCCCGATTCACAGAACTAACTTAAGACAAAATCCTAAACTTACTATCATTTTGGTATTCACAGAAGGCACTTACTCTTTTTGGTATTCACAGAAGGCACTTACTTACTCATTTTGAGTAACTTACTCATTTTGTGTAACTTACTCATTTTGGTATTCACAGAAGGCACGTACTCATTAATGAGTAAGTGCCTTCTGTGAATACCAAAATGAGTAAGTTACACAAATGAGTAAGTTACTCAAAATGAGTAAGTTACTCAAAATGAGTAAGTAAGTGCCTTCTGTGAATACCAAAATGGTAGTAAGTTTAGGATTTTGTCTTAAGTTAGTTCTGTGAATCGGGCCCAATGATGTACAAATGCTTTCTCAAAGAGTGCATTCCCTGAATAATATATTTTCTTCAACCCTTGATCTTCTAAAAGAGGACTTAAGTCTTCTCCAACATGGATGGACAGGCTCAGTTGTGAGCAATTATGCAGATAAATTGGGCACTACAAACACTAAGACCTGGAAAAGTACCTTGGCATCTCATAAACAAAAATGCGTGTTTCAAGTTTATAATTTGACGTCTACTCAAAGAACCATGGCTAAGAAAGAGGTCACCTATACACTGCTAAGCATAGAACAAATAGAAGAAGCCCGTTTTCAATAGCAAAAAATCGGCCTATCACCTGGCTCCTACATGCAGTAGTCTCCCTTCCCATTACAACTTTCCACTTTCACAAGTGCCAAAATACAATGCCTTGGGTTGGTATGCAAAATGCATAACTCTTTCCTTCACCACGTATGGGAGTTACCACTTGAATTCTTCTGCCTCACTCAAGATCATCCAGTGTTCATAGATACATTTGAATGCACATGCCCTCTAGGTCATTCACTCCTTTGTGACTTGACTTTACATGGAGTTTGTAACCCTTTGAAGCCAGGTCTGAGCTGTAGATGATCACTTCAACCTGTTTCATCCATTTCAGCCCACCATACACTCCTGATCATTGGTTCCTATTTAATGTTGACCAGCAAAATTTAAGGCTCAAGGCCAATGATATGTTTTAACTGGATCAGAGATAGCAACATGTTGAGTAATAACCTTGTATCCTTCTCCTTCAAGGGTATTTGTAAACATCCCCTGACCTCGAACAGACAGGAAATACACATTTAGATTAACTGAATGAAGGTGCTGCAGTGTTAATACAAAAATTGTTTCCTTTAAACTCAGCAGCAGAAACATTTGACCTACAGACACCTTGTTCTGCATCAGAGATTCAAAAGCTCTTGTAGACCCATAATTCTACCCCCGTTGCAGACTTTGTTTACACTGTCGTCAACTCATCAAAAATTACTGGCAAAGTGTGCTTTTTTAAAACCATTGGAGCTGACATATTGACTGACTGGTTTCAAGCCTTTTTTCAAACTTGTTTTTTATTCATTTCATCATTCTTTGTTTTCAAGCCTTTTTGGCTGATTTCCTATAATCCTTTTGATCAGTAATTGTAGCATTTTGGGTTTTCATCTAATAAAAAAAACAGTCCACCTAGCAATATTAAATTTGGTTATCCAACTGAAAAGAAATGCCATGAGACCCTGACACCATCAAAGCTGGAAACACCTGATCTGATAGGAATTGATGCAAAAGCAGTGTAACCATCCCTGGTCCCTTGGAAGCCTGCACATCCAAGATCTGTTCAGCGCATAATTCAATCTCTTTCACCAGAATTTGCTGCCAAGCCAAAAAAGAAAATCCTCTTTTCCTTCAAACTGTCCACGTATTGCAGAAAAGTCTCCTGAACACTATGTTGATCACATGACACGATGGGGAAAAATTCAACCAAGCGCCCAATTATCTTGCAGCCTAGTAAAGTAAAATTGTTTCTGCTTTTCTGAGATGGAATGAAGGGAAGTATGACAAAATGGACAGTTTGTATCTATATTTAATTTCTTTATCTTTTTCAACTGGCTGTATTAGTTAGAATCCAAATATATTGCCTGGTTTGCTTTTTATCAACACACATATATTTTTATGCAATGCTTTTATATACAATGAATTTACATGTTTATCCGTTCATAGCTTTTATGATTTTTTTAAATGTATAATATTTGATGCCTTTTCCAGGATCATACATGTCTCAAAATACTCTATCTCAACCCATAATCCAGGGATTGTCATGCACACAATGTCAGTTTTCTTTCGTCAATCTTTTCATTCTTTGCTTGCTTTTAGCTTTTTGCTGAGTGTGTTATTCATAAATGAAAGATTGTTTGGATTGTCGTTATGTCCCTGAACTCATCTAATGGGACCCTGCAGCTTTTGTGTAAGGACCTCAATCATCTCAAACTTTAGGGGCAAACTGTGTGAAAGGAAAAGTGCAGGACAGTGCCACATCTACTGGGATGCGGCATTGTTGCTCTGTCCTCTAGTGATTGCGTAATCTAGGCTGACTTTTCCACACACACACACCTTCCACAGAGTGCAAGTGTGTTTGTATTGGAAAGCACCCTTTTAGTACAAAATACTATGCTTTGACAAATTTTACTAGTTTTTCCACTTCCTATGTGTACAGTAAAATGCAGCACACATCCAAAGCTTGAAATGTTTGTACAAATGTGAAGTATGCCCTGACCTTACACATGCCTCGAGGTGTGCTTGTGGACAAAACTCATAGGAGGTTGCATATGAATGCCCATTTATCACCCATGGGATGCCTCCTTCACGCAGAGTCAATCAATTGGTGTTTATTAATCAGGTGTTTATAATATAGCATGTGAATTTGTAAAGTGCACGATCACCCAGAAGGGAAATTTTGGCGCTGAATAACAGTTGTTTATTGTTATTCAACTCAATGGTACTCATTTTATCGACCTCAGGCTGAGGGGACCCGCTGGGATTTAAGGCTGTGATCATGCCGTCACACACAGGCCCCTTCAGTGGATGCATTATTCCACTAAACCAGCAGACCCGGCCTCTATATAACACAGCTTATCACCCAAGAGTGTATCCAGGCGCTGTGCTGCGGGTCTTAGTCAAAGAGCCTGGTCTTGAGTCCCTTTCAGAAATAGGTTAGCGAGGTTGAAGTGCAGAAGGGGAGTGAGTTTCAGGATTGGGCAACAAGATAAGAGAAAGTGCATCCTCCGGAGCAGCAGATGTAGAGTGTCTGTGCAAAGGTGAGGTGGATGTTCCTGGGAGATCAGTGTAAATTCAAGCAATGGTTCATTTAAGCGGGCCCTTAGTCATGGATGGGTTTGTAGGCATGGGTCAAAAGCTTTAATTGACATCTCTTCTGGATAGGGAGCCAATGGAGGTCCTTCAGGTACTGGGTGGTGTGGGTAATCTTGGCTAGGTTGAGGATCAATCTGGCTGCTGCATTCTGGATAGTCTGGGGTCTTTTCATGAGTTCAGTGGTGGTGCCTGCATAGAGTGAGTTGCTGTAGTCCAGCCTGCTGGTAATAAGGGCATGCATTACCGTTTTCCTGGTGCTGAAGGGGAGCCACTGGAAGACTATGCAGAGCATGCGGAGAGTGGGAAAACAGGCTAAGGAGACAGCATTGACCTGGCATTTCATGGAAAGTTTGCTGTCTAGGATGATGCCAAGGTTGCAGGTGTGGTCTTTTGGCACGGGGTGGATCCGATCTCTGATGGCCTCCAGGAGTCATTCCAGAGTGCAGTGTGTCTTCTGAAGATCAGTACTGTGGTTTTGTCCATGTTGAGCTCCAGGCAGTTGTTCTTCATCCAGGCTGCGATGTTCTTCATACACTTTTGGAAGTTGGTCTTCGTGTTGTGCTTTGCTCTTCTTCTCAAAGATACCAATTCTTTCACCATCATGTCATGAAAAACATCAATGGTAACATGTGATAAGGAGGGTGTTGTTTGTGACTTGGGTTTAAAACCACTGTTACTGGATGTATTCATATTGATCCCTAAATTATTAATTATTTCATCCAGATCTACATTAGCATCCTCACCATCCCCTTCTCTATGTAGAGCTTCTAAGGCCATTAGCCCTTTCACATCACCAATTTGCATGTCACAAATATCCGGTCTAAACATATTTGTTTTATGCTCAGACATTTCATGTATTTTGTGTAGTTTTATCTTTCTGATAAACAGGTACAAATCTATTCTGGTTTGAGCATAATTTAAATTCGTAGTAGGACAGTACGATAATCCTAATTCCAGCAGTTAAACTTCTTCATTTGTTAAGTTCCTGCTAGATAAATTCATAACTGTTAGTTGGGTGTTCAGTTCTTCTTGTTGTTCCTACGAGTCCGTCTCCCCAATTGAGAAGTTGCGCCATTTGCTTCTCCTGGTTCTAAACCTTTGTTTTCGCCTCTTCTTCTTCCTCACTCTATTCCTTTTCCTCTCAGTGGGGGTCTGTCCTTTCTGGGTTTGTTGGCCTGACGCAAGAGTCAATATTCATTTTTGAAAACCAAAGAGCTCTCCCAATTTTACTACTTGCTGGATCTTCAAAGTCGGTACTTATATAGGAACTCGATAAAATCATATCTTTTTTTGCTGCATGACTTCTTGTCTCATTTCCTTTCTATATACACCAGAAAAGTCAGGATTTTGCTTTCTGCATAATCCCTTTTGTTGCATTGAAATTCCAGCTGTTTTTTAATTTTAACTTCTTCATGTTTCGTGATTCTTTTCATCATTTTGGTTTTTAGATCTATAAATGTAGTTTGCCCTTCCTCCTTTTCTAGATCTTCATTCATGTCCTTGATCTCATTGCAGATGCATGTTAAATCCAATTCTGCATGCTTACCAAGAATTTCTAGCATGCCTCTGCTCGATTTCACTGTAAAGTCTGCCCATTCCTCTAAAAGCCCTAGGTGGGGGGACTCATATGTGAGAACTGTAAATGTGCGTAGACTTCTCGGAACTCTATCACCTCTAAATATTTCAACTGAGATGTCAATTCCCCCCACTTGCTGATTTCTTTTTTCATCGGCTTTTCAAAAGTAAACATACATTGTTTTAAAGTCACAGTACAGTTTACACAGCCGTAGAGCCTCCCACAACGCTTGTTGCTCCAGTTTCCTCATTGTCACTGAAAATAGGTTTTGCTGCCTACAACCTCACCGCATCACTGTTGGTCAGGTCCGTTAACATTTGTTCATTTCCCCATTGCAAACACTCCTCCATCTAGCCCCTGGTCTCCAAATCAGTCCGGTTGCCAATATGGGTACTGCTGTTGATCGGAAAATGTAGATCGGTCTCCAGGAGTCTCCCAGAACAAGTAAGAAAATTTGGGGGCATATTAGCAAGGGCTGGCGATATAATTATCGCCGCTTTAGCGTCCGTTTTTGGGCGAAAAGCGGCGATAATTATATCGCAATATCATCAAGGACACGCTAGCTCGTGTTTCCTTGATGTAGAGCCCGTTTTTTCACAGCCTCGCCTCGCATCGCTAATGAGATGAAAAGAAGGCGTGGCTGTGAAAACAACACATGTTAATATCGTGAAGGCAGCTTCGCGATATTAACAAGGAGGTGCAGCGATAAAAAGAATCGCGCTACCTCAGCCTTAACTCAGGAATTTAACGTCTGTTAAATTCCTGACTAAGGCATACTTTTAATGGGAGATGGATTATGCTGATACGACCACAGGGTCGTATCAGCAATGTTATCGCTGTTTTCAATGGAACATTGCTGGAAAACCAGTGATGTTCCATTGAAAACACCGATATCGCTGAAATATTATCGCCATAGCGCTATGCGTTGTAAATATAGCGTTATCATGGCGATAATATTCAGCGATAGCCAGCGATAATATTTCTATCGCTATGTACGGCCAGCGATAATTATCGCTGGCCGTTGATAATATGCCCCCATGTTCTCCCATCTGACACTCAACTGGTTTAGACCTCATCAGCCAATTCCATTTTACAGCAGCGGGTAAAACCTTTCTTCCTCCACTCCAACTGTTTTCACCACTGTGGTCACATCCACCTAACGTACGGGTGCTCCACGACCGGTGGACTCTCGGTCCATATATTTCACACTCAAATTCGGCAGCCACCGTAGAACAAAGCGGGCACTCCAGGAGACGTTGCATATACAAGCATTTCTTTAATAAAGGACCACCCGCACTCCGATGCATTTTGGCTGTAAACAGCCTTTGTCAAGGTGAATAAGCCCCACCATCCTTCAACAATAAATGCCTTCGTGGCATTGACACTGAAGAAACAATTTGTGTATCTGAAGTTCCATGTTTTCTCTGCTTTTTTAGATGGTACACAGTGATTGTTCTATGCTCACCTAAAATTGAAAAGTGCCTATAAACATGTAAAAATACATTTGTACAATCCAATCTATTCTCTAAAATGTCAAATCATGATTAAAAACTTCATCATAAATGAAATTTCATTCAAATTGTTAAAAATCTCTCAACAACTTAGGGTTTGATGGTTTGGTTGGAGGTAGCATTTTAGAGTGTCATCTACTCTATTGATTTCGATTTTTTCATTTATGATGGTAACTTGATGTAATTATACAATTTAATTACACCAAAGTTAAATGCACGTTTCACTCAACCTACTAGTTTTCACAAGTAAGCACTTATAGTTAGGACAATGTTTCTATAGGAAAAGCTTTTTTTGACTTGCCTATAACTTTGTTGATGTTTGATGAATCTTCACAAACGTGTCCATAAAAAGTGTCACAGTGAGTTTTGTTGTGCTTGGAAATTTGCGGGATGATTCATCAAGCGGGGACTTAGATAAAGGGGAATCAAAAAAATTGTGTTTCCCATGTTGATTCCCATTGACTCTTTAGACATGTCCGCAGCCAAACCTGTGGATGGAATTACACCAAATGTGGTAGAAAGGCAGCTTTTGGTCCACAGATTGTGCTTTTTTGTATTTGGTATAAACTCGTTCAGTTGTTGTTGAGAAATTTAAGGAGTTCAAATTTATGTATCTGTGATCACGGCTAATTCGCAAAAAATAACGAGCGCACACAGAGATCTGCAAAGCTCTGATTGGCTGTAAAACACTTCAACCAGAAAGTGTGGGCAGCCATCTAGGTACTTGGTTACAGCCAAGTCCCAAAAAACGTGAAAAACCCCAAAAGGAAGCAGGGTAGGAATACACTGACCGCTAACCATTGGTCTTTGGGTCCTAGAGGTACTCCGACAGGGCAAAAAATCATTTTCCGAAAATATTTTGCTGGAAATGTGCTCCCCACTTGTTTATACTAAAGCCCTCAGGTGGGCCAGGCCCCGGAGGCATATACACAATTTTTTTTTAAAAGGACAGGGGCGCACAGGTTTCCTGTCTAAGGACATTTTTATGCCCCAGGGACCACACCTCTCTGGGGCTTTTGTATTAAATATTGTGGGGGCACGTGGACCCCCAGGGCATGGGGATCACCACCTCCCCAGGGCATTTGTTAATATGGAGTGGGTGGGGTGCTTGGACCCTCCCGTGCCCCTGGGACAACCACCACCGCAGGGCTTTCTTTTTTTGTTGAAGAAGGAGCTGTTCTCATGCCTGGGGACCACCATCTCCCTGGGGCGGCCTGTGCAAACAGAAGGAGGGAGGCCGTGTGCCCCCCTACTGGAGTAATATTTGACACCGGGGACTGCCTCCACCCAGAGCTGGCTCCTGCTATGCCCTGGGGCGCCCACCCTCGGGGCATAGCTGTTTGCTTTTGCTTGGCAGTACCTGACAGCTCCTACCAAGCAAAAGCAAACACAGCTGGCGGGAGCTGTAAAAGTGCTCCCGTCTTCTAGAAGTGAAGGTTTCATCTCTTTCCCTGTGGGTAGGGAAAGAGATTAAACGAAATCTGCTACATGTAGGAAGCTGCTTTTCTAGTAGCTTCCTCCGTGCAGGAGCAAGGCTGGCTCCTGCAGGAGGTGTGGAGCCGGCTGGGACCGTGGGGGCCTTGAGGTGCCCCCTGCTGTCCCCATCGTGCACACTTGGTGCCCTGATTAGGACCAGCGCGATACCAAAGGGGATGATGGCTGGAGCGCTAGAGCAAATCAAACACTCACCCCCAGTCAACTGAACTGGGTTTAATCCATCATCATTCTTTAGCTCACTCCACCACCCCAGTTCAGACATGGCCATATGCAAATCAGTCTGACCCTGTGCCTCATGGGAACAGTCCAGCCCGAACTGCCAAGCCATGTCTTCCCTGGACCGGAAACAAGCATCCTGGGACCGGTTTCGGGTTCATAACCCTCATCAGCCAGGCTATCTTGAATCCAGTGGCAAAGTGAGCAAGGGACCCACGTCTGGGCATACCCTGTCAACTTAGGGCGAACAAAGCGATACCAAAGGGGATGATGGACGGAGCGGTAGAGCAAATCAAACACTCACCCCCAGTCAACTGATCTGGGTTTAATCCATCATCATTCTTTAGCTCACTCCACCACCCCAGTTCAGACATGGCCATATGCAAATCAGTCTGACCCTGTGCCTCATGGGAACAGTCCAGCCCGAACTGCCAAGCCATGTCTTCCCTGGACCGGAAACAAGCATCCTGGGACCGGTTTCGGGTTCATAACCCTCATCAGCCAGGCTATCTTGAATCCAGTGGCAAAGTGAGCAAGGGACCCACGTCTGGGCATACCCTGTCAACTTAGAGCGAACAAAGCGATACCAAAGGGGATGATGGACGGAGCGCTAGAGCAAATAAAACACTCACCCCCAGTCAACTGATCTGGGTTTAATCCATCATCATTCTTTAGCTCACTCCACCACCCCAGTTCAGACATGGCCATATGCAAATCAGTCTGACCCTGTGCCTCATGGGAACAGTCCAGCCCGAACTGCCAAGCCATGTCTTCCCTGGACCGGAAACAAGCATCCTTGGACCGGTTTCGGGTTCATAACCCTCATCAGCCAGGCTATCTTGAATCCAGTGGCAAAGTGAGCAAGGGACCCACGTCTGGGCATACCCTGTCAACTTAGGGCGAACAAAGCGATACCAAAGGGGATGATGGACGGAGCGCTAGAGCAAATCAAACACTCACACCCAGTCAACTGATCTGGGTTTAATCCATCATCATTCTTTAGCTCACTCCACCACCCCAGTTCAGACATGGCCATATGCAAATCAGTCTGACCCTGTGCCTCATGGGAGCAGTCCAGCCCGAACTGCCAAGCCATGTCTTCCCTGGACCGGAAACAAGCATCCTGGGACCGGTTTTGGGTTCATAACCCGCATCAGCCAGGCTATCTTGAATCCAGTGGCAAAGTGAGCAAGGGACCCACGTCTGGGCATACCCTGTCACCTTAGGGCGAACAAAGCGATACCAAAGGGGATGATGGACGGAGCGCTAGAGCAAATCAAACACTCACCCCCAGTCAACTGATCTGGGTTTAATCCATCATCATTCTTTAGCTCACTCCACCACCCCAGTTCAGACATGGCCATATGCA
Organism: Calotriton arnoldi; assembly: GCA_963921515.1. Taxonomy (NCBI): domain Eukaryota; kingdom Metazoa; phylum Chordata; class Amphibia; order Caudata; family Salamandridae; genus Calotriton; species Calotriton arnoldi. The sequence goes on along the minus strand of CAWUFW010009630.1, from coordinate 70,486 downwards.
AATCAGTCTGACCCTGTGCCTCATGGGAACAGTCCAGCCCGAACTGCCAAGCCATGTCTTCCCTGGACCGGAAACAAGCATCCTGGGACCGGTTTCGGGTTCATAACCCTCATCAGCCAGGCTATCTTGAATCCAGTGGCAAAGTGAGCAAGGGACCCACGTCTGGGCATACCCTGTCAACTTAGGGCAAACAAAGCGATACCAAAGGGGATGATGGACGGAGCGCTAGAGCAAATCAAACACTCACCCCTAGTCAACTGATCTGGGTTTAATCCATCATCATTCTTTAGCTCACTCCACCACCCCAGTTCAGACATGGCCATCTGCAAATCAGTCTGACCCTGTGCCTCATGGGAACAGTCCAGCCCGAACTGCCAAGCCATGTCTTCCCTGGACCTGAAACAAGCATCCTGGGACCGGTTTCGGGTTCATAACCCTCATCAGCCAGGCTATCTTGAATCCAGTGGCAAAGTGAGCAAGGGACCCACGTCTGGGCATACCCTGTCAACTTAGGGCGAACAAAGCGATACCAAAGGGGATGATGGACGGAGCGCTAGAGCAAATCAAACACTCACCCCCAGTCAACTGATCTGGGTTTAATACATCATCATTCTTTAGCTCACTCCACCACCCCAGTTCAGACATGGCCATATGCAAATCAGTCTGACCCTGTGCCTCATGGGAACAGTCCAGCCCGAACTGCCAAGCCATGTCTTCCCTGGACCAGAAACAAGCATCCTGGGACCGGTTTCGGGTTCATAACCCTCATCAGCCAGGCTATCTTGAATTCAGTGGCAAAGTGAGCAAGGGACCCACGTCTGGGCATACCCTGTCAACTTAGGGCGAACAAAGCAATACCAAAGGGGATGATGGACGGAGCGCTAGAGCAAATCAAACACTCACCCCCAGTCAACTGATCTGGGTTTAATCCATCATCATTCTTTAGCTCACTCCACCACCCCAGTTCAGATATGGCCATATGCAAATCAGTCTGACCCTGTGCCTCATGGGAACAGTCCAGCCCGAACTGCCAAGCCATGTCTTCCCTGGACCGGAAACAAGCATCCTGGGACCGGTTTCGGGTTCATAACCCTCATCAGCCAGGCTATCTTGAATCCAGTGGCAAAGTGAGCAAGGGACCCACGTCTGGGCATACCCTGTCAACTTAGGGCGAACAAAGCGATACCAAAGGGGATGATGGACGGAGCGCTAGAGCAAATCAAACACTCACCCCCATTCAACTGATCTGGGTTTAATCCATCATCATTCTTTAGCTCACTCCACCACCCCAGTTCAGACATGGCCATATGCAAATCAGTCTGACCCTGTGCCTCATGGGAACAGTCCAGCCCGAACTGCCAAGCCATGTCTTCCCTGGACCGGAAACAAGCATCCTGGGACCGGTTTCGGGTTCATAACCCTCATCAGCCAGGCTATCTTGAATCCAGTGGCAAAGTGAGCAAGGGACCCACGTCTGGGCATACCCTGTCAACTTAGGGCGAACAAAGCGATACCAAAGGGGATGATGGACGGAGCGCTAGAGCAAATAAAACACTCACCCCCAGTCAACTGATCTGGGTTTAATCCATCATCATTCTTTAGCTCACTCCACCACCCCAGTTCAGACATGGCCATATGCAAATCAGTTGACTGGGGGTGAGTGTTTGATTTGCTCAAACGCTCCGTCCATCATCCCCTTTGGTATCGCTGATTAGGACCAGGGCACCCACTGACACATGAACAGGCCCAAGGATATGGGGACTCTGGGGCCAAAATTGGCCTAGGGAGGGGGGCCGCGTGGCCCCCTCCCCAATTGCATTAAGGCTGGGCACTTGGGGATGGTGTATATGGGGTAGTAATCAGTTTGGGGAGGGAGGCCCAATGGCCCCCCTACCCCATTGCATTAAGGCCTGGTCCGGAGGATAAAAAACAGGGGCAGAAAAATAAGCAGAAAAAGCCAAAAAAAGGGCAAAAAATAAAGCAGAAAAGGACAAACAGAGGGTATATAAAGGAGCAGAAAAGGCAAAACAGAGGGCAGAAAAATGAGGAAAAAATACAAAACAGAGGGTACAAAATCGAGCTGGAAAGGCAAAACGGAGCAGAAGAGGGCAGAACAGAGGGCAGAAAAATGAGCAGGAAAGTCAAAACAGAGGGCAGTAAACAAGCAGAGAAGGCAAAACAGAGCAGAAGAGGGCAAAACAAAGAGCACCTCAGACACCCACACACCTACTCACAGAGCCACTCAAAGACTCACACACCCATATACAGACCCAATGAAACTCTCATGAACCCACTCATAGACCCACTTAGACACACACACACTCACTTACTGACCCCCTCAGAGACTCATGCACCGACTCACAGATCCACTCTGGCTTGCGCACCCACTCAAAACCTACTCACATAGTCATGCACTCACTCACACACCCACTCAGAGAATGATGTACTCACTCACACACTCACTCAGACAGTCATGCAACCACTCACAGACCCTCTTCAATATCCACATACCCACTCACAAACCCACTTATAGACTGACACATCCACTCACTGACACACTCAGGCTCGTGCACCAACTCAGAGACTTATGTACTCACTCACAGTCACACTCAGAGACTCCTGCACTCACTCACATACCCACTCAGCCACTCATGCACCCATCCACTCACAGACCCACTTAGACACTCACATACCAATTCACAGGCCCACTCAGCGACTCATGCACCCACTCCAGATCTACTCAGTTACTCACAAACCAACTGACAGACCCACTAAGACAATCTCACACCCACTCACAGACCTGAAACACACAAGCACTCACTCACACACTCACTGTTAAAGGATAGTGGTTACAGTTAGGAAATAAAATTATGGGTAGGAAATAGAATTAAAAAAAATCTTAGAAATTTTGTGAAGAAATAAAAATTTACAGGGACATTACAGTTAGCCTCAAATGTAATTCCTACAAAACGAGTGAAATGTAGCAGTTATAGTTACTTGAGCTAACTATTACTTACACCCCCAAAATACACTGCTTATGACATCACATAATACATCACTCATGACATGGTCAGTGGCATCACTAGCATGGTATTATAGGCATGAAAGTAAGTACAGAATAGTTAACTATTAAAAAAAGGGGAGGGGGCCACGAGGCCCTAATTCCTGAGCCGTTATCGCCCCCAAGGACCCCTTTCCCGGGGCCCTCAAAACTTAAATGTAGGTGCCCTGGTGCCAACCCAAGGCATTCATAACCAAGAAGAGTGTCCCTTCAAAAAGTACTGTTTAATCCTCCAGGGGTAGAGGAAAACGGGGGGTGGGGGTTGCTGAGTGTGCGATGGTAAGTCTCTCAAGTAGGAATTGCTGATAGAGACTGATATGTGACCAACCCGTTGTTACAGGTGGGAAGGGAGAGGGATCCTTTTCTTTTTATAGCCCTCACTCACTCTAGTAGTGACATGCTTCATCATTGGGCTCACCCCAACTCCTAAAGGTTGGGGTGGGCTCAACCAATCCTACAGGGAGCACTTAAAGATAAGGTGTATGGGGGCGTACCGTTAAAGATAAAATTCCTCGCCCGCTCCTAAAGAATTCTTTATTAATGGAGTGGGAGAGAAGATTAAAAATATATTATAATCGGGTATCAGGATGTGTTGGTCCTGTGACCCTAAAATAAGCACCAACATGTTTCAGCCCTCCTTAACTGGCCTAAATAAGTCCTGGGCTTTCGTCACAGTGGGATGTAAAGAGGTTACTTCCCCCAGAGACGTGAGTGCACACACGCTACTTGCCTAGGGCACTTCTAAGTATAAAAATAGGAACAAGCCTAATACTTGCTACCGGTTTCGGATGAGGAATTACCTACATATAGACAGGGAGACATAATTTACAGTTGTCATTATGTACATTTAGATGAAATGCTATTGACATTAAATTACCATCTCTATGCGATCCCCCTTGGAGCCATTGTTGTGACGGTGTCTGGGTTTTTTTCATCCCACCAAAATTTCAAAACATGCTGCTATGGTGTAGTCATACGTTGTTCATGCTTTCCATACCATGCACACTTCTGCGGCTTTCACAAGTGCTATGGGTTGTGCATGCATGCATTATTTCATTCACAGTAAACTTGCATATTTACCATTGATTCACCTTCTCACACTCACTCATATCCAAACTCACCCCATGTAATCAGGGCTTTTGATTCCCAAGGGAGCACAGGAGGGAGGCTTTGTAGTCACACACTGTAGGTAACAAAGTTGTGACCATATCATTGTTAGGATTGTGTAAAGTTACAGAGAAACAAAAAAAGCGAAGAAAAACGATCGAGCGCCTTAGCCTCCCACAGGCATCTCGAACGGCATCTCGTTTGAATGGGACAGGTATCACTTACTTCGTCAAACGTCCTGCTCTGCTGTAACCTACTCGTTGTTCAGCTCCCCGGCTTGTCCAGACACTGTGTGCCAGGGCTGTCATTAAATGCCAGAGTTCGCGCGCTTCCGGCAGGCCCCGCCGAGAGGCTGGTCACGCCCATTTTAGGGTCCAGCAGGTGATTAGTTCCTGTCGGGGGCACGGCCAGCATTTTAGCGGCAATGCCGTGACATGGAAATTTGTCATGACGTGTGCGCCCCTCCCTTCATTTGACAGGTCGCGGGCGGCTGCACGTACGCGAATTACCACATGTGTCAGGGTCGGAGGTGATGTCGATGTAAAAAGTGTTTTTTACCTTTCCTCGCAACTAAGTGCAGATAGCTGTTCGCCTCACTATTGCTGCAGCTTCCTCGTGGCCTTTACCAGTACCCAAATAATAAAAGTCGTTATTCCGAGATTTGTCTCTCGGACGTGTGATTGAGATAGCTAGTCCCATTATTGCAAATCTATGGAGGGAATACGGGGTTAACGGTGAAACCACCCGATGCTTTTGGTTCGATGTATTGTTTCCCAACCATGGTAGATTGTACACCGTGTTAGGTTCCTAATCTTCTAGTTACTCACTTCTAGTGTCCGTATGGATCTTCTCGGTATTGATAGTGTTACAACTGGAAGAAGGTTGGTCATATATCAGTCAACCCTTTTCAGTATCAAGTGACATGTTCAGTGTTCTCCATGTGATTCCCAATCGTGTTTTATGGTTGTCTATTCTCATATTATTGCGATGACATTTCGGTATTGAAATCTAGTAGAGTCTGTGGTGGCGGAATGGGGGACTTCTCACCATGGTATATCAGCTCGCTTTGTATCATCTACTCAGATTATTGAGCTGGTTCCATGGTATGTCGTCATTGAGGCCCAGTATGTGGGTCTTAAGACGGTGTACCCATCTCTGCTCTCTCAATAGCAGTATTCTTTGGGTGCCACTTGTGGGTGTGATTTTTTCGAAGATGTTCCATTGTATGTCTGTGCCTGTGTTTTTTTTCTAGGAAGTGTGATGTCAATTTAGTTGTTACATGTCTGCATCTTATAGTGCCCCTGTGTTCGTTAATGCAGGTTTTGATCTTACGGGTGGTCATCCCGATGGAGTACCGACGGAGAGAGCGGTGCCCCCTTCCTGAGCGGTTGCCAGGCTGAGGTGGGATTGTGTACCCAGCAGTTGCGGGTAAACTCTGACTTCTTGTAACAGATGTACTGAGGACAGAGTCTGTCTTTGTATCCTTTCATAGTTCTATCACTGATGCACTTTTTCGCAGCAGCACCAATATAGGTCCTGATGAAAGCCTTGCCCACGATTGGGCTTCATGGCTGAAACATGTTGACCGTTATTTTTCACCTCACCGAAGCGGTTTAAATCCATACCGCTGGTGCACTGGTTTTAATCCTGGCAGTAGTTGTTTCTGAATAAATCATTGATTGGACACCTACTAGCTAGTCTTAATTGCACTTTTTCACATCATTTATCTTTTGCGCTGCGCCTTCACTCCTACTTGTTACTCATCAATTGTGGATTTAGAATATCCTATTTGTTAGAAAACATCCCTGAGCTCCTCTCTCTGAGTGAGAGGGTTGTAGCCCTCAAAGGAACTAGGTTTTTCCTTTGAGAGGAGAATCCCTATGATGAAGCATGTCACCTATGGTGAGTGAGGGATTTTGTCCTAAAAAGGGATATGCCCATTGGCTATTTCAGTGGTGTGTAGTCTTGAATTCTGTGGAGGTAATTGGCACAATCATTTAGTAGTGGTTCACCACACATTGAGACTATTTTGCAGTTTAGACCCTAGGATTTCGTACTGTTTTGTATATAATAATATATACCACATTGGTACTGTTACAATTTGTGTGGGATCTCTGCTCCCATGGAGTTCTCATTCCTAGGTCAATTGTGTTTGAGTGGGATGTAAAGGGGCATACAGAGCAGTGGTGCTGGACTGGGGGTAGATTTCACAATGTGTTTTGGCCCTTGGCTGTTTTACTGCTTGTATCTCTGTGAACCAGTCTATCCCGGATGCTCTGTTTTTTTCTAAACGAAAACATGGGTTTCTCAAAATTCAGTTTGTTCAATGTGAGAATGCGCCAGTGTTTATTGATTGTTTGTTTCACAAAGTTAGATCCTGTATTGTAGGTTTTAACACAGATGAGATTGGTGTTCTCAGATCTACTGGTTTTCTCTAAGAGGGATTCCCTTGGGATGTTACGTATTCTTTTTTTGGCCTTGTTTACAATATGGATAGGGTACTGTCGGGATTGTAGTTTGTTAGCCAATGCATCTGCTTCTTTTTTATAATCGTCTAGCTTAGAGCAGCTACGACGTATGTGCATAAATTGTCCCACTGGGAGATTTTCCCGGAGTACTCTTGGATGGGCACTCTCGAAGTGTAATAAGCTGTTTCGATCTGTGGGTTTTGTGAACAGGGACGTGCAGAGTTTGCCTTCCTCTGCCATAATGTTTACATCTAGGAATGATACTTTGCTGTTGTTGTGAGTCATAGTAAACTTGAGGTAAGGATTTCTTCCATTTATCCAGTTGTTAAAGGATTCGAGAGAGGTACTAGGTTCGTTCCATATGACCAGGATGTCATCAATGTACCTAATCCATAACCCTATCTGATCGGTAAATGGATTATTGTTCCAGATGTTGTGGTCCTCAAACCATCCCATGTACAGGCATGCCACACGTGAGGCAAATGTGCTGCCCATGGAAGTACTGTGGCGTTGCAGATAGATCTTGTCTTCAAAACTGAAGAAGTTTTCAGTCAGAGCTAATTTGGCTAATTGCATGATCCAGTCTACTGGTGCGTTCCACTTCCACTCTTCAGATAGTAGAAGATCATGGATGACTTTAAGGCTTTCTTCTTGGGGATACTCGTGTAGAGAGACTCCACGTCCAAGCACATCAGTGTTTGATTTTCGGGATTGATGGTTATGTCCTTGAGTATGGTCAGTAGATGAGTGGTGTCTTTCACATAAGATTTTGCTTTTGTGACTAGAGGTCTCAGGTACCAGTCCACAAACTGTGACAGAGGTTCCAAGATGGAACCAATGCCTGTGACTATTGGTCTTCCTGGTGGCGGAGTGCGTCCCTTGTGTATCTTTGGTATGGTGTAAAATCGTGGGACTCAGGGTTCCTTTGTAGTCAAGAACTCCTTCTCCTTGCGGTTGATCCACCCTTTTTCATGTGCTGTGTCCAGGAGTAGGTTGATTTTTTGATGGATATTACTTGTCGGGTCAGTGAGAAGGATAGTGTAGTTCCTTTCCTCCTGTAGCGGTGACATGCATGCCGCCCTATAGTCCTCTTTGTCCTGGACCACGATGGCACCTCCCTTGTCAGCAGGTTTTATCACAATATTATCTCTCGCATTCAGTGTTCTCAGAGCGGTTTATTCCTATTTGGATAGATTGTTAAACCTGTTGGGCTTGGGTTGGAAGGTCTCTATGTTCTTTATGACTTCTTCCTCAAACGCCACAATTTCAGGGAGTATTGTGGAGGGTGGTGGACTAAAGGTAGACTTCTTCTTCAGGTTTGTGTAGCCTTCTTCTTTAGGTTGTTCCAGTTGGTTCATGAATAAGGTTTGATGCAGATTTTTCTAAAGAACCCCGCTAGTTCTCATCTGATGGTGAACGTATCCATAGTTGTAGTGGGGACAAATCCTAGTCCCTTGTTGAGGATACCCAGTTCGTCTTCTGACAACCGCTCCTTTGAAAGGTTGACTGCCAGATCTACTGGTTGCTCAGGCCTGCCTGTCCCAGGTCTCTTGTTCTGCTCCTGGTGTTGGTTCCGCCTGGCACGTCGTCTTGCCACTGTACTCTTCGTCCTCTCCGACCTCTCCTCCCTCGTCAGCCACCATACCCTAAAAAATGTTGGTTTGGGTGGTTGTAGGATGGTAAATTCTGTGGTATGTTCTATGGCATGGGTGGGCCTTGGTTTGGTGGGGGAATAAAACCCCTGGCCAGTACATCATCTGTTGGTTATGAAATGGGAGGTTGGTGAAGTTACCCCTTTGGTATCGCCTACGGCCTCTCTTGTTTCTGCTGGAGGCTGAATTGTCACTTGACCACTCGTCAGTGTCTGAGTGTGTTGATCCATTGTCACTTCTTTCCGATGCGTCTGAGTCTGATTCGTCCTTCTTATTGTACCCGTCTTTGGTGTAAGGGGATATACGCTCGTGGGAAAATTTCTTCAGATCTTTTTTGAGCTTTGTAATTTTGCTCTGGAGCAAAACGTCTTTATGTTCCAAGATCTCCTTATTTACTTCTTCCAGTTTCTTCTTAAATACCGAGATCTTAATCTGGGCATTTAGGTTGTCTTCGCTGACCTTGATCTTAATCAGCATAGCCTCTGAGATGCATTTCGCGGTGTTAATAATGAGTATTAACCAATCGCGGGTATATCACCACGCGATTAGCGACCATTCCTTCCTGAACAGGGGGTCCTGTAAGAATATACGTGGTTCGTTGGTTACAATGAGTCCTGTGGGGGCTGCATTCCCACGCAGGTACTCCGTCATAATCACGCCATGTAGTAACATCTTCATCTGCTCCCTCTTGAGTTCTTTCATCTCGTCCCAGTTCTGGCCCTAAGTGAAGCTCTGGGTGATGTTGGTATCTGGGAGTAGAGAGGGTGCCGCCAAAATGAGGGAGGCCATCTAATCTGTTTGTTCTGCCATTGTCGATGGATTCGGTGGTGTGTATGTGGTGGGTGAAAATAGTTTATTGTGAGAAAAGAAGGGGACTTTTTGAGTCCACAAACTAAATAACCCTACAGCTGTGCACTGCGCAAGAATCTGGCACACAAAATCCTGGGACCGGGGAGGTCCCGGAAGGGTAGAGAGGTCCTCGACCATGAGGTTTAGAAAGGACACGTCCTCCCTAATTCATATATTCATATATTCATAACCAATATGAGTGTCCCTTCAAAAAGTACAACACCATATAGTTTCCCCCACAGCCCTGCCGGCTCCCAACATACTGCACTTATTCAAATATGTTAAAATTAAATAACAGATATGAACTACTTTTATATATTTTTAACATTAAATTATATTTATTTATATTTTTCATGTAAATTAAGTTTATATATTTACTTGTGTGACAGTTATGATGAACTAAGTCAGCTGCTGCAATGTACAACAAGGGAAAACAACACAGGAAAGGAGAAGAAGGTGAATATTATTTTTTCATAAGATATGATATAAATCCATATTTCTTCTCTCCTAACACTCCATCTTAAATTCTCTTCCTTCCCCATTATATTCCACATTTTGCAATTTGAAGCAGTCTTGGGGCAGCATCAGCATTACACACGCACCCAATTTGCTATAATATTCAATGTTGGAAGAAGTCTTAGGATGGCATTTGCATTATATGGACATCCACTTGAAAGGTATACCAAAAGCAAGCCCATCTGTGCCCATCAGTGCCCTCTCAGCACGAGTGCTAGCCAGGCTGCTTGTGATATACCAGAAACAGTATGTTTTACATATGCTAGTTCACAACTTAAAGAATTAATTCTCTATCCTAGGTATACTTCCACTGAAGTTAGAAAGCTTGCCCATCCAATCTCCGGTTGTACATTCAATCCAAAAAATTTAAAAAGTGTAATAACTCACCACAATGTGTGTTCTTGGATGTACATTTCTTACCCAAACGTTATTGCAAATCTTAATATGGATTTGTAGTTCTTTACAGAGAAGTGATTAGATGATGCCTTCGGCCCTGATTTTGCAATGGTTAATTTCACCTGGATTCTACATATTTTAAATGGATAGAAATAATGGCAGTATGCATGATGTTAAGGTTGTTTTTAATGTGTTGTACTCGGTTGGACCCCTTCTGGACTTTGGCCCTTGCCAGTTCCTCTACTCCTTAACTGCTGGATTTTAAACTAGACTTATCTCCCTCACTCTCTTTCACTGGAATTCTGCTTTATTGACCCCCTTTTATATCCTAAGTTTAGGATAATATTTGTAGAATTTTTGTCTCTCCTTGGTTTATCTTTTTACAATCGCGTGATTCTGAGAGATCCTAACATAGAGGCTGATAGGCCTATCACACGCGGGCTCAGGCTGTTTCTTAGCAATCTCTAAATTATTAGCTCTCTATCAATTTGTTAATGGTCTCACTCATGTGAAAGGACAATTGATGTTAATTTCTCATCTTGCTTTAATGTGGAGAACATTAAATGTAAACTAGTTTAGAATCTTTCTCTGTGGCCTGCTCCTTATTTTAAGTATGATAATACTGATGATGATCCTAGAAGTGAGGCAGTGCAGGGTTGGTTACGAAATGACCTTGAGGTGTCAGCTCCAATTAACACCTTGGTGTTCTGTTTGTGCTAAACCATCAGCACTCTTGTTTCTGATGATTTAATTATTCTAAAAGCATTGTAAAAAACATGAACAATTCTGGTGTTGGGACTATAGCATGGAGAATAAGAACATATATTTTGCCAGCTTGTGCTCTTATAAATATATAAAATCTAGCCAAATCTAATTATAAAATTCAATCTTCTAATTCCACAATTTTTTTTTTATATTGGCAATTCGTTTTAATGATTTAGGGCCTGATTATCATATCAGGCGGTCGGACCGCCGCCTGCTGTTGCCGTGGTCAGGAGACCGCCTGACAAGCAGTTGGTGGTACGACCTCCCTGTTACAACTGTAGTGGTTGAAAACTGCTCTTTTACACTGCGGCTTGTGCTGTTAACCAGGAAAAGGGCCGCAGCAGAAGCCGCAGTGTAATAGAGCACTTTGTGCACATCCATGAACTGTGTGCATTCACACAGTGCATGGATGTGTGTGGGTGCACAACATGTGCCCCCAGGGCCACTTTGCAGTGACCCATGAGGAACAAGGGCACTGTTTGGGGCTCCCAAATTGCCTTTCTGACAGCCATTTCTTAATGGTCGGACCGCAATGAAAAGACTCTCTGAAAGGGCCATCTTAATCCCAATGGCAGTGTCTGCCTCACCACTGCATCCATTTGGGGTCACGTTTCTGACCGCCGCCCTGTCGGGATCACTGATTCTTGCAGAGGCTGCAGTCCATCCTTTGACAGACAAGGGTCTGACCTCTAGCTTTATAATGCAGTGGTCGGAACGAATGGCTGTCTGTCAGTGGGACCGCACCGATGGCCTGTAGGTGGCGGTCCCACCGACATCATAATGAGGTCCAGAGTTCTTAGGTGTATGTCAACAGTCTTGTAATCTATTTTTTACAGAAAATAGACAAAATGTGTGTTAACTGCAATGTTAAGATGTACTCCATGTTTAAATGTGCTGAGGTCTGCAGGACAGAAACCCCCTTGTAGTTCTACACCAACTGTAATCTACTGGCATCGAATGGCATGAAAGAGCACATCCTGAACACAGCCAAGCGTGGATTCTACAAATGGGACTTGATAAACTGGTCCCTACCCTTACAATGCTTTCGATAGCACCCCTTTAAGTCCCTAGTAAGTGTTACCTCTGGTACCTAGGGCATTGGGACTGAAGAGAATTTTCTAGGGCTGCCGTATGAATTGTGCCACCCTAGGGACCCCTCACCATGACCAGGCAAACTGCCATTGCAGGCTGTGTTTCTTGTTGCAGCCAAAAGTGGAGTCGACATGGCACACATCCCTGTGTTCCATGCCCACAGACACTGCATGAGAGATAGGTACGTTACCCCTACTGCAGGCCTTCCAGCTCTAATGCAGGGTGCATTTTACTGCATATGTTGTCATATCTGCCTGAACAGATATGACCCTGCAATATCTAATTCCTTTCTTGGTTATTTTAAGTGTGCAGGGAAGCCATAGAGAGCACATGGGTTGGACACCCATCATTATGAGTTCCCCAGCACCGTGATGACTTCACTGTACCCAGAGATGTTTGGTACCAAACATCTCATCATAAAAAACCCACATTGATGCCAGTGTTGGATTTATTAATAAATGCACACAGAGGGCACTTTAGAGGTGTCCCCTGAAAACCTACCAACTACTTGTGTGGTCTGTGACTACTCTCAGCCAGCCTGCCACCACCAGACATGTGTCTGACCTCATGGGGTGAGAGTCTTCACTCTCAGAGGCCGGGAACAATGGATACACCTTATCCGTGCCGGAGTGGCATTCCAGCGTGGGAAGCTTGAAAGGCAATGCTGCCTTTGAAATGCAACTCAAGCATCTTCAGTTAGTGGAGGATGCCAACCCCCTGTCCTGCTCCACTTTTGGTGGAAGGACAAGAGGGAAAATTAATTTGACTAGGAGGTGTGCCCACATTCAGCCTGCACCCCTCTCCCCCCCAAAGGTGGGATAGGTGATCTGGAACCCACTTTTCAAATTTGTCCACCTTGTGTTGGAGAGAATTAAACAACCAGGGTCAGGGTTATGCCCACTTCCCATTGGAAGTGTTCATAGGAGGGTGTAGTCACCCTAAAGGTATGTAGCCGATTGGCTGCTACCTGGTACTCCCTTGAACACCCCTAAATTTTGTATTTAGATGGCATCCCTCGACCATGAACTTTGGATCCTGCTGACCTAAGAAGAAGAAGGACACTGAAGAGCCACAAAGAGCAAGGAGAAGAGGATGTGGTACTGACCTGGTGCCAACCCTGCCAGCTTGGTTGTTGTCTCTGACTCCTGCACAAAAGCCAGCTCATCCTGCAGCAGTACTCTAGCAACCCGGTAGGCCTACCTGCCTTTAACGAAGAACCGAGAACTCCCTTGGTTATGTGGAACTAGCCCCTGCACGTTGCAGGCCAAGTCCGAAGCAGCAACAAAGTGCTCACTGCTGGGTCTGTTGAGGTCGTGACCCACAGCAAAGTGGAAAGAGCACTCCAAGAGTGGCAGCTGGCTTTTCCCGAAATTCTGAGCCCCTACCTCACTCCCAACGACCTCCAGCCTGTGAGGTCCCTTTCAACTTAATTTGCTACAGCCAAGGTTTGTCAGTAGCTAGTCCGGCAACCGACAATTTCAGTCTTCACTCCAACAAGAGAGCACCCCAGAGCACCTGCGAACAACGTCGAAAACTACCCCGATCCTGTGAATTTGCATCTTCTGTTTAGGGTCATCGACTGTGTGGCAGAAACCATCTTGGTATGACCCTCCTTCATTGGCGGACTGACAAAGGTGCATCTTTGGCACACCTGCCCCCGGTGCTGAACATTTCCACGTGCTCCTGCATCCAGCGTCCCTGGGCAAGGTAATCGATAACTGGCTGTTCCACTCGGGTCCTGGGAATCTGAGACCTCTCCTCTGAGAGAGTAGAAACCAAATCCAACCCGAGTGCCCTTTTTGCACAAGACTTGCAAAAGCCTATGTGATTTTACCCCTGACCGCTACGGTCTTGAAAGACTGTCCTGCATGTCACCCATTTTCCCCCATTGCCTGCAGTACCAAATTGATTGACGGTGACATAGGTTACTGCCATGTATTCTACATTGACCAACACAGTAAATAATTGATGCTGTCTAAGCATTTTCTCCTTCCCACTGCAACAGTCTTTTAATTAACGGTCCTGCCCGTTACCTGATTTCCCCCTTTGCGTGCAATACTAAATTGTTTGACGGTGACACAGGTTACTGCTGTGTATTTTAGATCAACCATCAAGGTTAATACTTGACAGTGTTTAAGCATTTTCTAGTGCAGCTGTTTTCTACTCTAATTTCGAAACGCACTTGCCTAATCGTACCAATTTTGGTGCCTAAAACAAATATAAAGATACTTGTTATTTTTGCAAATTGGTCTCGGATTCTTTCTTGAGTGTGTGTTTCATTTATTGCGTCTGAGGGTACGACAAATGCTTAGCACTAACCTCTGATAAGCCTAAGTGCTTTCCCACTTTACCACAAAAGAGAGCGTTGTATTATCCACTTGTGCTACTGTAGACCAATGTGACACCCACTGGGTTCTCTGCACAGTGTACTTCTTTTTAGTACACTACATAGAGAGCCAGATTCCAAGAAATACACTGCACTGTACCAATGGTGCTACCTAGGGCCTACCTTAGGTATGACTTATATGTAATAAAAGGGAAGGTTTGGGCCTGGCAAGTAGGCAGACTTACCAGATTTAAATGGCAGTTCAAAACTGCACACACAGGTTCTGCATTGACAGGCCTGAGACATGTTTGACGGGCTACTCGTAGGGGTGGAACAACCAGTGTGGTAGGTCCACTAGTCACATTGATTTACAGGCCCTAAGTACATATAGTGCACTGTATTGGGACTTACCAGTAAATCAAATATGCCAATCATGGTGAAACCAAATGCCATTACATTTTAGACACAGAGCACATGCACTTTTATCACTGGTCAGCAGTGAAAAAAGTGCCCAAAGCCCTAAAGCCAGCAAAAAGGAAGTTCAGCACACAGTTAAAACATGAGGTCAGAAGACAAAATGTTGGGGGAAGTCACGCTAAAAGATGCCAGGTCTTACACATGTCCCCCTCCCAGTGGCAAGTGGGGAGAACTACCCAACCCCTTGGGAGTTCTCTTAACTATTGCAGAAGAACCTGGAAAGACCATCAGCCATGGCGTGTTCTATCCCAGGATGGTGTTCCACCTTAAGGCCATTCCCTGTAGGGGATGGACTTCCTCAACAGTTTTGAATGTTCGCCCCTCATCTGCATTAACCATCTGAGGGGCTTGTGGTCTAGCTGATCCCGAAAGTGAGCCGCAAACAAGTAGATTCTTCACTTCTTCAGTGCCCAGCCCACAGCAAATGGCTCCCTTTCTATTGTGCTCCACATCTGTTTCCTGGGAAGTAACCTCTGACTAATGAAGGCTTCAGGTTGAGCTAGACCCTCTTCATTTAGCTGTGAAAGCAAGACCTCCACGTCATGCTCTGAGGCATCAGTCTGCATCATGAATTCTTGAGAGAAGTCAGGAGCCTTGAGCATGGGTACGGGCACATGGCCTACTTCAGGGTGTCAAAAGCGGTCTGGCACACTGCTGTCCAGATCACATGATGTGGCTGCTTCTTAGAAGTCAGCTCTGTGAAGGGGGCAACGATGGTACTGTGTCCCTTGACAAATCTCCTGTATTAGCCAGTGAGGACTAAGAAGGCTCTCACTTCTGTCTGGGGCTTGGCGTTGTCCAACCCGGAATGGTATCAAAGTTTAGTTGCAGGGGCTGCACCTTGCGACCCCCTACTTGGTGTCCACAATAAACCACAGAACTCTGCCCCATCTGGCTCTTAATGGCCTAGAAAGTTAGGTCTGTAATCTATAGGGTCCATAGCACTTCTCAAGGTGTTGCAAATGGTCCTACCAGCTCGAGCTGAAGACTGCAATATCATCAAGGTATGTGGCACTGAAGTTCTCCAACCCAGCCAGGACCTGGTTAAGCAACCTCTCGAAGGTGGCAAGGGCATTCTTCAACCCATAAGTCATGACATAGTACAGATAGTGCCCTTCTGGTATTGAGAACGCTGACCTCTCTTTAATCCTCTGCATGCTATGAAAGATTTTCAGATGGATCCCTGTCAATACCAGAAGAACAGTAATCCTAGCCCTTATCTCAAGCAGACTCGAATACGGAAATGCACTCTATGCCGGAACCAAGACACAACTCCTCAAGCGTCCCCAAACTATACAGAACATCACAGCCAGACTCATCCTAGCCCTTCTTAAATGGACCAGCATCACCCCTCACCTCAGAAGCCTCCACTGGCTGCCCGTGCAGAAGAGATGCTGATACAAGGTAATGACCCTAGCATACAAAGCCCTCCACAAGATCAGAGCCAACCACATCAACCACCACCTGACCTTCCACCAACCCGCTAGAGAAGTCTCTTCAACATTACTCACCCTCGCACATGTTCCACGCGTTTGTCAAAGCCCCTGCGAATATCGTTTCTTCTCTTTCCTCGAGGCCAAATGCTGGAACGTCTTCCCCCCCCACCTGCGAACCATACCCACCCTCTCTGACTTCAGGAAAGGACTCAAGACCTGGCTATTCGACTAGCGGATGTCAGTCTCCCAGCACCTGGATACCCTGGGGTGATAAACTGCACTATAAAAATACTTTATTTATTGATTGCCCCCTTGGTCAAGGCAATCTGCCTGTACCCAGACTTTAAATCAACCATGCTGGGGAACCTGGCAGCTCCAAGCTGATCAATGAGCTCATCAGCTCTGGGGATGGGGTGTGCATCAGTCTTGGTGACCACATGGAACCCATGGCAGTCCACACAGACCCGGATTTTGGTTGTGACACTGGTCAGAGTAGCCTTGGGGACTAAAACCACTGGGCTGGACCAAGGACTTTTGGATGGCTCAATAACCTCTTAATCCTGCATCTTAGAGACTTCCTTCTTCATGCTGGCCCACACTCTGTCGGACAGCCTGTACATTTTGTGCTTAACAGGCAGGGTATTCCCAGTATCCACATGCTCTTTGTAAGATAGGAGGTAGGGAGAGGTTCACCCTCCTCTCCCCCATTAGATGTTACCAAAAGCATGGTAAACTCAGACCTCTTGAAGTGTAGCATGAGGTGGTTCATAGGACCCCCAAAGGGTTCCTAGTAGTCTACAGGTCCACCAGATAGGTGACATCAATCTTGCACTCCTTTACCTCAAATGGGCCAGACCAGTGGTTTTGCACAGCATGAGGATCCACGGGCACCATCACCCACACCTTTTGACCAGGATGAAACTCAACCAGAGTGGTATTCTGGTCACACCAGCATTTCATGTCCTCCTGGCTAGCTTTCAGATGCTCCTGGGCAAGTTTCTGGAAGCGGGCTGTCTGGTTTCAGAAGGCCAGCATGTAGCTAAAAACATCCTGGGGTTGCTTCCTGGGAGCTTGTACCCAGCCTTCCTTCACCAAACTGAGAGGTCCTCTCCCAAGATGCCTGTAAAAAAGTTCAAAAGGGCTGAAATCAACCACCTTCTGCTGTACCTCACTGTTGTTGTATAGTTTCCACTTTTCAGTAGGAACTGTTCGTTTGTTGGACAACACAAACCGTAGGATGGTGCTAGACTGATTACATGGACCCCCTCAGGATATGTTGGCCTATAGTCCTGCTAGCTCACAGTGCCACCATAAGTACCCCTAAACCTGGCAAGGTAACACATGGTTTGGGCAGCCTCAGAACATGTTAAACCTGACTCCCCAAGAAATTGTGGTAACAGATCTAGAACCTTTTAACTCAGTCACTCATTCTCACTCAGAGAGATACACAAGGAATAAACAAAGGGGTGTTTTCTATATTTATTGAACCACTGTGATTCTTGTATAAAATATATGAGCTGCAGTGATTAATAGACAGAGCAGATAAAAGTGATTAGCAATATAAAGACAGTGAAAAGAATGAACAATTCCACCATCGTGCTCAAACAGTGTATAAATGCTGACATATAACTATTGGTTATAGTGTACTCCTACTATGCGCTCCCTAACCTATTAGCCTGGGGGGGTGTTCTGCCAAGAATCCCCTTCTGGATGATCTAAATTCCTATTACCTGAAGGCAAGGTATTTAAGTCCCTGTCTTGGTCACAAGTTGGACATCCCTCCTCGCGGAGGGTAAACAGGAATCAGCTGGGGTGACAATCCAACACAGCCATGACCTCGCAATGACAGCAGAGTGCTCCTCTAATTTGAGCACAGAAAACATGTGTATTTATCATAACAGTATCTCTGATTCCATGTCAAGGCTTCAGCCAGGCTGATATTGTTTATTGTCTCTATGACAGCCCTGTCGCCTCATGGGCACATAATAAACAACAACATTTGCACAATGTGTGTTCAGGCCTTGTACTGAATGTTCAAGGTGTTGTGATAGTGTAATTATGAATTGGAAC
This sequence comes from Calotriton arnoldi, assembly GCA_963921515.1. Lineage (NCBI taxonomy): Eukaryota > Metazoa > Chordata > Amphibia > Caudata > Salamandridae > Calotriton > Calotriton arnoldi. Next base: position 52,271 of record CAWUFW010009630.1, on the reverse strand, counting down.
TGTAAGCAACGTGGTTTCAGAGAAACTAATCCTGCACTGTCACGCAAGCAAATGTGTGTCAAAAGTCATGGTGTGGAAAAGAATGAAACTTAAGAAATGCGTGTATATATAAGGACCCCCTGCTACTTATGCCTATTCCTAGGGCAGGGAAAATACAATTGTAAATAACAATTCCCTAGGCAATTAATGTTCTAATTTTCATTTTATGACATAAGTGAAACAGGATACTCAAAAAGGCTGTTATCACTTATAAACAATGTAAAAAAGACTTTTATTAGTACAAATTATCTAAAAATGTATAATGCATCCTGCCTGTAATGTTACATGGCAAAAGTTAAAAACACAAAGAAAGACAAGACTTATGCTCCATTTAAATACATGTCTCTCAATGAACAACTTCAATCAAACAATCATTTCATGTATATTGCTTCAAAATAGAATTAATGTAGAAATAATATTGCAGAATGTGTTAGATCAGAGAAATATTTTCATATACAGTCATAACAATGAAGACAATGAATATCTAAATATTTATCAAAAATCTATGACATGTGAAAAAAACAAAAGAGAATGATGAAGTAACACATATGTCCAAATTGAGAGACAATAAAGTGGCTTTGATCATGGATGGATCCTGTTGTGTCATTTCTACGCACGTTTCAGCGACTACAGCGCCTTCATCAGGAAAGCCACAGATAACATGTCTAAAAACAAAAGTGAACACTTAGGGGTCGATTCCGATTCGGGCCGGAAATCTCTCCGACCGAGCCGGACCCGGAGAGATTTCCGACCGAATCGGACCCGTGCAGTCCGACCGAACGAGTCCGATGCATTCGTATGCCACCGGACACGAGTCGGTCGGACTCCCATTGAACTCAATGGGAGCCGGTCGTACAACGCGTACGCGGGCTCCCATTGCCTCAATGGGTGCGAGGCGGACAAGGGCGCCCCTACAGCGAGTACGCCGCGGAGCGCTTCGCGGCGTAAACGCACAGGTAGGGGGGACCCATGGGTCCCCCCTGTGTGCGCCTCGCACGGGTACGCGTACAGGGGGGTCCGACACGGACCCCCAAAGTACGGCTCCGACAGCGAGTTCGAGTCGGACGGCGCGAGTCGGTCGGAGCGGTCGAGGTGCGCATCGTACTTACCCGGCCGGAAAACGTCTCCATTGCGCGGTGCGAATCGGGTCCGAGCGAGTCGGTCGGAGCGGTACGATCCGGGTACGAGTCGGTCGGAGCGGTCGGGTCGCCCGGACGAGTCGGTCGGCGAATTCGCATCGTACTCGCTCGGCCGGACCCGCGTACGATTCGGTCGGGAAAAAGGGCTCCGAATCGGATCCGGTAAAGCCGAATCCCATTCGGAGCCCTACCGGCCGAGATCGGAATCGGCCCCTTAGCCTTAAAATCAACTAGTAAAAAAAGAGAAAAGAGCCCAGGTGTATTCAGAAAGAATGAAGGTAAATAGCAGAGCCCAACAACCTGTGCCTTCACCAGAATAAGAGTCAGTTCCCGTAAGATAAAGAGCTGGGAAATGCTCTGTGACACTACATAGCGAGAAAAAGAAAAACAAGAAAATGAAAAATTAGCCCAGGTGATTGCTCTCATGGAGAGTAAAGTCGGTGAAAAGCCATTTGGCCAGTGAAAAAAGAGGGATGGAAATTCTTACCAACTGTGAGGCTCTGATGGTACTAACTGAACGTTTACGTAGGGAAGCAAAGAATGCAAACAAGGTCGACTAATTCAAGCTGTAAAAAATAATGAAGACAAGGAATATTTAAATAGTGGCAATGAACCTATATCTTTCAATTAACTGAATGTATGCATGATTATGCATATTTCTAGTGTTCCAGTAGTACCTTATATGTTTCTTATATGTGTCTTAGGTAACGTAGAAACACATCTGGGACTGGAGACTCCACTCTATTTGATGTTGAGCTGAAGAGACTAATCTATATGTTGACCAGTCTGAATGGAACCAAGGATAAAGAGCCATTATTATTGTCTCTATATCTGTTCTAGAATATCTTTTTACCTCAAAAGAATAAACTACCTTAAAAAGATTCATGTCAGAAACAATGTCCCCAACTGTAAAGATTACAACCTCCCAATGCAGAAGATTTCCTGAGGCATTTATAGGAAATTCTAGCTCTTTTACCGTTCCATTAAAAGTTAGACGTGAGAACATCAATTTCATGAATGAAAGAAGATGAAAGTTTTATAGGGAGCATAGAAGATAAAAAATTTATAATTGGGGTTATCATCATTTTAAGAGTTTGTAACCTACCCCACCAAGAAATATACCTAGGAGATCAAGAAGACAAGAGATCTTTAACTCTATTAATTATGTGGGATTCATTATAAGTATCAGTATCTGTAAGATCTTTGCAGAACCAGATCCCCAAATGTTTAATGCGAGTGGATTGCCATTTAAAGCCTGAATCACCCAAGTGAGAAGCAAGACACAGAGAATTTAAAGGGAACACTTCTGTCTTCTCTTTCTTAAGAGTATAGCCAGAAACAACCAAGAAATCACGAATAATCCTAGAAATAAAAGGGATCGCTGATTCAATATCCTCTGATAAAATAAGCACATTATCAGCGTATGCAGTCGTTTTAAGTATATTTGTTCCAAATTGGAACCCCTTAATCCTGGGTTCAGATTCAGCAAACGGAGAAGCGGATCAATGGCCAAAAGAAAGAGAAGAGGAGAAAGTGGGCATCCTTGTCTTGTTCTTTGATGGAGATTAAAAAAGGAAGACATTGTGCCATTAATTCTAATATTTGCCTTAGGTTCCACATAAAGAGCCATAACTAAAATAATAAAGGAGTTGCCAAGGTTGTGAGACTCTAAGACCGAATGTAGAAAAGGCCAAGAAACATTATCAAATGCCTTTTCGGCATCAAGGGCAATCACCGCAGATGGCAAGGAGGAGAGTTTTGCTTTTTCTAAAATGTGACAGAACGTGCGAATATTGTCCCTAGCAAGCCTACCTTTAACAAAACCTGTTTGGGAGCCATGAGTAAGATTAGGAATGTGGCACTCTAGTCATTTTGCTAAAATCTTTGCTTCAATATTTAATAAGGAAATGGAACGGAAGCTTTTTGGGTCAGAATGATCTTTACCTTCTTTTGGTATGACTACAATAGTAGCCTCATCAGCCGTAGCCGAAACATTGCCAGATAAGCCATAATGATCAAAAATCTTTTTAAGATATTTAATAATTGAAGAAGTAAACATTTTATAGAAGGCAATGGGATATCCATCTGGGCCATGAGCTTTCCCAGAACGAGTAGTCTTAATAGCCTGAATAATCTCTTCAATTTCAATAGGTTTACCCAAATCAACTTTGTCATCATCTGAAATCGTTGCAAAGAAAGGGAATCAAGGAATTGTTGGCAATTAAGCTTAGAGCACTGCTGTTGGGGAGTATGCCGTTTTTCATAGAAATCTCTGAAGACCTCAAGAATTTCTTGTGTATGAAATGGTTTCAAACCGTTTCTATCAACAATATGGGCAATTTGTGTGTTATTAGTATTCTTAAATTTGAGAGTAGTGGCTAGCAATTTGCCAGCTCTATTCGTAGCAATAATTGACAAGACTTCTGAAATTGCACTCCAAGATAGGCTCTTTTGGTAACTATAGAATTAAAAGAATATTTTAAATATTTAGTGTCCAGCAAAAGCGATTTGTCACTAGCATGTCTGTATAATTTCTCTTTTTGTTTAATATCATTCCCCAGTGACTGGAGAGATCTTTTAATATTGCCATTCCTTTTGGACATTTCCTTAATAATATGACCTCTTAAAGTACATTTAAACGCATCCCATAATATGATCGGAGAGTCAACTGATGACTCGTTTTCTTTGAAGAAACCCACAATTTTATCTTTAAGTTCCTTGACTTCAGTGTCATCCTCTTGGATTTCTATGTTTAGGCACCAGTTACGAGGTCCCTTTGTATCATTAAGGCTAAGGATAGATAACGAGACTGCTGCGTGATCAGAGACAACTATTGGATGAATCATGACATTTGTTGTATGTTTTAAAAGGGAAGCGTCAACGAGAAGATAATCGATACAAGGAAAACGAGAATGGGGGAAGAGAAAAAGGTGAAATTACTACCCGTTGGGTTGTGTAGTCTCCAGGCATCCAGGAGGTGATGAACACATATTAAGCAATTGCTTATGTGCTCTAGGAGGTCAAAATTTAAAAGCATAGTGTCCATCCAAGATAGGATCGAGAGGAAGATTAAAGTCTCCTCCAACAATTGTTTTGGAATTCTGTGGCATATCAGCAAGTTTTTTAGTTATAGCACGCCAAAAGTTCGGATCATCATTATTTGGAGTATATAAATTCTAAATATATAGGTCATCCGAACCATTAGTCAGTCGTGTAAGTAACCATCTCACAGCATGATGTTCAGCTTCAATTATAGATAAACTAGATATTTTAGAAATAAGAGTAACAACCCTGTTTTTCTCACTAAATCCTTCAGGGCATATAATATCTGCCACCCAGTCTCTCCTCATAAGAAGGACTTCTTTCAAGCCTATTTTAGTTTCTTGAAGTAGTACCACATCACCAGACAAACTATTACAATAATCTAATATCTTGGCTCTCTTAACCGGGTGATTCAAACCCTTAACATTAAGGGAAATTACATTTATACCTGGGATTCGTATGTATGATTTATAAACTGCAGTAAAATCCTAGGAAAGAGCACAATAGTAGCCAGAAAATATATAAAAAATCGAGGCACTGAGGCAGATGTCCCATTACGAAGGTATGAAAAAGGGAGAAGAAGAAAGAATAGGAAAACATCAAAGGTGTTCAGAAACACTCCTAATATATCTGGAGCAACATCCAAACCAAGTCCCACCAGGGGATGTCTGTAAGAGACATGTTGCATGGGGAATCAACGTGGATAAGGAGCGACAACTGCTACTGTCACCATCAAGGAGAATCAGCAGAACAAGGGAAACAGCGGAACAAAAGATACTACATAAATAAATGACCAGCGGATTACGTAGACATATCAGCAATATATCAGGGATATGGCAACAACCAATTTGATAAATAGGTAAATATGAGGTAAAGAACACATCTATAAAAAGATGACCTTACTGAAATAGATCATTCATAATAAATGTAACTTATATATCTCAATTTATATGCACCCCCATACATCTATAAACCTAAGATCTAATGCTATGTTTCGGGGTCATTGCAACCTAACTATATGGTATAAAATAAAGCATAACTGAGCATCATAAGTCCTAAAGTAGTACTACATAATGATCTAACAATTCAATGTGGTAGAATAATGTAATAAATATATCAAATATCATAAGTATTGGTCAATATTGACCCCAATATTAAAAGTACGGCACAGTAGATACATATCATCCTTAGGCCCCCCTCTATATTTATCAGAATAATTCATTTGTGGTAGTGAATAGATTATATATATATATATATATATATATATATATATAAAAATCGAAAGTTTTTCGCGTTACCTCTGCCAGCAAATGGCGGCGGGCTCCGGCAAGGACGCGATCCTTTTCACCTCAAAACACCAATCTTTCACATTCATGAAACAGATTGCGCCGAGCCCAGTATCCAATGTAAACGTGGTTTATTCCTTCAAAATGACAAACAAACGCCCGACACGTTTCGGAACAGCCGTTCCTTTCTCACGGGTCAATTAGACATTTGATTTCACCCATCACATATAGTGCACCAAAAGTGTGAACCTAAACATAGGACTACTTGATAACTTTCAAGTTCATGGTAAAAACGGCATCTATTTTGGAATGGTATTATACTTGGATATACATGCACGTTGATCAATTAAACAAATTAGTATTTTAAATATAACAAATACAGAAAGCAGAACATAAATGATACTTTTAGTTCGCTTACATTACATACGCTGTAATCATTCATGAGGAGTATACAGATTGAAATCATCATGTGATTTGGTCAGCCAATAACGCCTCCGTGGACTTAAGGAACATATATTACATTACAATTCTGCCCCAGTGGGCCATAATTCACATTATATGTCGTTACATGATTTACAAACGAAATTCCTATTCTGTACAATTCTGCCCAAGTGGGCGAAAATATCATAGTTTGGCCTCCAAACAAATATATCTCAAAAAATCAATTCAACTCCTATTTACATGAATATACGAAAAACCACAATTTGTGTCACATGTATCATCCTCCATAGATAGCACGTAGTGCCTTTCTTCCTTAAAAGAAGTTATCATCGTCTCCTAAAAGATAAAATTAATGCACTGATCAATAATGATCCTACTCTTTACTTTAAAAACAAATATCATAACTGAGAGACAATCAAGACAGGTAACAATCTAAAAGCAGCCACATTTTATTTGAAAAATTGTTCTTAATTTAGCCAAGGTGTACCGCTAATTCCTCATCCTTGTTCATACCCTCTGGGTACATCGTGCCATATTTAATAATCATTCTAGATTCCAACCTTCTTAACTCGCGGATCCTGTTCCCTCCCCTCTCTGATAGTGGTATCCTATCTAGAGCACAGTATCTGAGTAAACCAGCGTTTTTGTTGTGGCATTCTTTAAAATGCCGGGCTATGGGATATTGTCTGTCCTCAATAGTAATTGCCCGCATATGCTCCAATATACGCCTTTTTACATGGTGAATAGTAGTGCCAATATATACTAACTGGCATGGGCAAATAAGAGCATATACGCAGAAATCTGATTTACAACTCAGATGTTTGGAAATAACAAATGGTTTCTGTGCTGTCGAAAGTTTCACTTGCTTACAGTTAATACTATTTCGGCATGCTTTGCAAGTGTAAAAACCTTGCACTTTGAATTGGGAATTCGTCTCTACGGGTAACAAACTTTTACATAGTATATCTTTTAATGCCGGGCATCTCCGAAATTTAATGCTAGGATTATCACCCACGCATTTTGCCAAGGTCTCATCTGTACTTAGTACACTCCAGAATTTTTTCAGACATTTGCGTACATCTCCTGCCTGATTGCTGAATGATGTAATAATTCTAAGGAGTCTCCCTCCTCCTTTTCATCAGTTTTGACTTTTAACACCTCTTCCCTCTCCACTTTTTTCAATTTTTCACACGCTTTGTTGAATACTTTCTGCGAATAGCCCCTTTCAGCAAATCTTTTTCTCATGTTATCCATTTCCTCTAGAAATGCTGGGTCAGAACTACAATTCTGACGTGCCCTCAATAGCTCCCCATATGGTATACTATTTATGAGGTTAACTGGGTGGCAACTTTCGGCATGTAACAAACTGTTGCCGGCTGTTTTCTTCCGGTACAGTTTACTTTCTAATCGGTTTCCATGCACCTGTACTTCCACATCTAGGAATTCGATGGTATTCCTGTCCATTGAACATGTGAATTTTAAATTCAAATTCTTGCTGTTAAGGGACTCAACAAAATCTCGGGCTTCATTCTCATCCCCTCTCCAAACACAGAATATATTGTCTATATACCTTACCCAGAGGGTAACCAGCCTAGGTATAAACCCGTTTAGCTGGGGGCGAAGCAGGTTCCCATTGCCGTCCCCTGGGCTTGGCAATAGATTGTGTGATCAAAAATGAAGAAATTGTTGGTTAGACAAATAAACATCATATTCAGTAGCATCTCAGTATGCATCAGATAACAGTGGACAACGTTTTAGGTAGTAACGGCAGGCTTCCAGGCCCAAATCGTGGGGTATGCATGTATATAAGCTGTTCACGTCAAGTGTCAGCAATAGCATTCCTTGTTCCCAATTGACTTTCACAATTTGTCTCAAAAAATCTCCTGTGTCCTGCACATAGGAAGGCAATGATTGAACATATGGTCTTAAAAAATAATCAATATACTTTGAAGTATTTTCATACATGCTTCCTATAGAAGAAACAATAGGCCTGCCAGGAGGATTACTTTTATCTTCATGAACCTTAGGCAGTAAGTACATTGCAGACAGTTTAGGAAATTCACAATTTAAAAATTTAAACTCATCATTTGATAACAGTTTTTCATTCTTCCATTTCACAACATGTTCCCTATACTTTTCATTGCTGGCCTCATAGTTTTTTCTATCACTTTTGACATAGCTTGCTTTATCACTTAATTGTCTTTTTCCTTCATCCAAATACATTTTGAGAGGCCAAACAACTACATTCCCTCCCTTGTCTGATTTTTTAATGACCAGGTCCCTATTGTTCTGTAGTTCTTTAATAGCTGTTTGTTGGCCTGAGGTAAGGTTACTAAAGAAGTGTACTTTCCGTTTTGCTAGTTTTTTTAATTCCTTTTGAACCTCCTTCTCGAATACCTCAATAGCTTTGTTATGTATTTGAGGTAAGAAGCTCGATTTGGGTATAAACCCACTCAAACTGGCTTGATCAATGGTAACATCTTCTTGGGCTAGACTTATTAATGGATCATCTACCCAGTTGTATTCTCCACCCAGTTCTCTAAGTGTATGCAAGGTATCAATGTCCTCAATGGCTAAGTTGGAATCTATACCTAGGTCTTTGGGTACTGCTTGTTTTTGTCTATACTCGTGCCATTTTTTGAGTTTCAATTTACGAGTAAAATAAAACAAATCGATTCTACTCCCCATATAATCAAATCTCCTAGTTGGACAGAAAGTTAAACCTAGGGATAAAACTTCAATTTGAACATCAGTCAACAGAATATTGGATAAATTTAATACCGTAAATGTGTCCTTCATTTTGATGCCGTTTTTCCTCTTGTTTTCATTCCCATGAAGGTTTGTATATTGCTTTGTTGCTTTACGCCTTGCTTGGCACCTCTGGCGCCGCGACCTCGACCTCTTGTTGCTTGGGGACTCGCTGATTCCTGTCTTCCTCTCGCAATAATGTCGAATTCTTTTAAAATGCTGGATTTTACCACCGTTGTTTCTTCTTTTTCTGGGGTTTTATTGCCCGAAATCCCAGCAGGTACTGCTTCTATTTGCAACATTGGTAATGAGAATTGTACAGAATAGGAATTTCGTTTGTAAATCATGTAACGCCATATAAATGTGAATTATGGCCCACTGGGGCTGAATTGTAATGTAATATATGTTCCTTAAGTCCACGGAGGCGTTATTGGCTGACCAAATCACATGATGATCTCAATCTGCATACTCCTCATGAATGATTACAGCGTATGTAATGTAAGCGAACTAAAAGTATCATTTATGTTCTGCTTTCTGTATTTGTTATATTTAAAATACTAATTTGTTTAATTGATCAACGTGCATGTATATCCATGTATAATACCATTCCAAAATGGATGCCGTTTTTACCATGAACTTGAAAGTTTTCAAGTAGTCCTATGTTTATGTTCACACTTTTGGTGCACTATATGTGATGGGTGAAATCAAATGTCTAATTGACCCGTGAGAAAGGAATGGCTGTTCCGAAACACGTCGGGCGTTTGTTTCTCATTTTGAAGGAATAAACCACGTTTACATTGGATACTGGGCTCGGCGCAATCTGTTTCATGAATGTGAAAGATTGGTGTTTTGAGGTGAAAAGGATCGCGTCCTTGGCGGAGCCCGCCACCATTTGCTGGCAGAGGTAACGCGAAAAACTTTCGTTTTTGTTACTTAAAAAATTCCTCTACCCGCTGTGTCTAATTCTGTACTGCTATTGACAAGCTGAGAAAAAGGACAACTGCACTTTGAGCGCGACCGCGTTGCAACTGAGTCAGTCGGCTGACTTGCTCGGATGCGGAGGGCGGCAGCACTCGTGCAGGGAAACCGAAGGGAAACCTAAGCCCGATATACAGAGGAAACGGACAACGGCATAGCTGGCGGACGCAGTGTGACTGAGTTGAGTCACTACTGTTTTACGTGGATGAACTGGGAGTTCCCAGTGGAGGGTACTCATGCTACCGAGCACCCATAATTTGAAATAATGTTGACAAACAGAGAGGCATCAAGACGGGAAGCAGCAGAATTATTGTTTATACCTATTGTGAGCAGTCATGATCAAAATGACACTGCTAGCCATTCCAAGGCAAGGGATTTCCAAACAAAACGACAATTATGGGATTCTCTATGGAAAGCCGCCAAGACGGAACAGGCTAAATGGTGGGAGGCAACAGCCCTCCAGAAATATGTAGACCACGGGAGAGTACCAAGAGGTCTGCGTATTTTTATTACTCCCACCTTCATGGATCCGGACCCCGAACTTGTACAGAATAGGAATTTTGTTTGTAAATCATGTAACGACATATAAATGTGAATTATGGCCCACTGGGGCAGAATTGTAATGTAATATATGTTCCTTAAGTCCACGGAGGCGTTATTGGCTGACCAAATCACATGATGATTTCAATCTGCATACTCCTCATGAATGATTACAGCGTATGTAATGTAAGCGAACTAAAAGTATCATTTATGTTCTGCTTTCTGTATTTGTTATATTTAAAATACTAATTTGTTTAATTGATCAACGTGCATGTATATCCATGTATAATACCATTCCAAAATGGATGCCGTTTTTACCATGAACTTGAAAGTTATCAAGTAGTCCTATGTTTATGTTCACACTTTTGGTGCACTATATGTGATGGGTGAAATCAAATGTCTAATTGACCCGTGAGAAAGGAACGGCTGTTCCGAAACTCGTCGGGCGTTTGTTTGTCTTTTTGAAGGAATAAACCACGTTTACATTGGATACTGGGCTCGGCGCAATCTGTTTCATGAATGTGAAAGATTGGTGTTTTGTGATATATATATATATATATATATATATATATGCAAAGATATCCTCCTCCTTCGAAAAAGACATGGGGACACGGCAGGGCTTCAAGGAATCATTTGTTCGAATTCTCTGGCATGACGCGTTTCGGCGGTAGCCTCTTCAGATGCCTCCGGTGTTACAAATTTCAAAGTTTCCTTTTATTTATTAAGCCCCTCCTTCTAAAGTAGCGTGGGGCACACCTGCACCATATCTCATCAGAGAACACTCGGCCAGTTCATAGTTATGGACTGCAGATCCCATCATACAGTTGGTTCGCAATCTGGACGAATGTCTCTTACAGCCGGATTTTTCCCTCCTCAAAGTGAGTGGCTGAAGAATGGTTAGCTTGAGATTGTAGCACTGTGCTGGGCAACAAACGATTCCTGAGCCCTGTGCTTCCAACCTCACAGTCCCGGTGTTGGCAAAGCTTGGAGACGATGGTAAAGTAACTCCGTCTCTCCGTGTGAGTCACGGACTGTCAGCTGACAGCAAAGACTTCTGCCTCCATCGGACGTGGGGCGGTCCGGGTTAAGCCACTGTACCCTGAACACTTTTGGAAGGGTCCCCTTTGCGTGACACTGACTTCACGCTAATATGCAAAGATATCCTCCTCCTTCGAAAAAGACAAGGGGACACGGCAGGGCTTCAAGGAATCATTTGTTCGAATTCTCTGGCATGACGCGTTTCGGCGGTAGCCTCTTCAGATGCCTCCGGTGTTACAAATTTCAAAGTTTCCTTTTATTTATTAAGCCCCTCCTTCTAAAGTAGCGTGGGGCACACCTGCACCATATCTCATCAGAGAACACTCGGCCAGTTCATAGTTATGGACTGCAGATCCCATCATGCAGTTGGTTCGCAATCTGGACGAATGTCTCTTACAGCCGGATTTTTCCCTCCTCAAAGTGAGTGACTGAAGAATGGTTAGCTTGAGATTGTAGCACTGTGCTGGGCAACAAACGATTCCTGAGCCCTGTGCTTCCAACCTCACAGTCCCGGTGTTGGCAAAGCTTGGAGACGATGGTAAAGTAACTCCATCTCTCCGTGTGAGTCACGGACTGTCAGCTGGCAGCAAAGACTTCTGCCTCCATCGGACGTGGGGCGGTCCGGGTTAAGCCACTGTACCCTGAACACTTTTGGAAGGGTCCCCTTTGCGTGACACTGGCTTCACGCTAATATGCAAAGATATCCTCCTCCTTCGAAAAAGACAAGGGGACACGGCAGGGCTTCAAGGAATCATTTGTTCGAATTCTCTGGCATGACGCGTTTGGAGGCCAAACTATGATATTTTCGCCCACTTGGGCAGAATTGTACAGAATAGGAATTTTGTTTGTAAATCATGTAACGACATATAAATGTGAATTATGGCCCACTGGGGCAGAATTGTAATGTAATATATGTTCCTTAAGTCCACGGAGGCGTTATTGGCTGACCAAATCACATGATGATTTCAATCTGCATACTCCTCATGAATGATTACAGCGTATGTAATGTAAGCGAACTAAAAGTATCATTTATGTTCTGCTTTCTGTATTTGTTATATTTAAAATACTAATTTGTTTAATTGATCAACGTGCATGTATATCCATGTATAATACCATTCCAAAATGGATGCCGTTTTTACCATGAACTTGAAAGTTATCAAGTAGTCCTATGTTTATGTTCACACTTTTGGTGCACTATATGTGATGGGTGAAATCAAATGTCTAATTGACCCGTGAGAAAGGAACGGCTGTTCCGAAACGCGTCGGGCGTTTGTTTGTCATTTTGAAGGAATAAACCACGTTTACATTGGATCTGGGCTCGGCGCAATCTGTTTCATGAATGTGAAAGATTGGTGTTTTGTCATATATATATATATATATATATATATATATATATATATATATAGACTAACTTACATATAAAAACGAATTAAGGGGAGAATACTTTCAGGAAAGCTAGCAAAGGGAGATATAGTACTAGGCAATGCTAAAAGAAAGATCGTCACAGACTGAACAATTAGAATACTATCAGTGAAGTTCAAATGAATACCCCACCTCTTGATATTCTATAAGAAACTTCCAAAGAAATAAGCCCTAATATAACCTTGAATATCACATATGTGATACACAATACTGTATAAACGGACTTGTGTAGAATATAAAATGAATCAGAACAGTAATAACAAGTACAATCATGACAGAAAAATCTGTATAAGGTACAGTGGGAGCAACCTAGAACAATTAAAGCATGTTACAGACACTCCAGTAATTCATAGACAATGCAAGGTCAAAGTCAAATATCACAGAGAAACAAAAAGGATATGGTTATCATGGAAGCATAAAAGAGCATAATAGGATCATATGATTGACTAGAAGCATGAAGAACCAGGTTGACAGTCCGAATCCATCTGAGCTTTACAGTGATTGTCCAAAAACATTGAGAGATCTGCAGGTTTATAAAAGACCTGCAAGTTCCCCTTGAAAGTTATTCAGAATCTGGAGGGTCCAGCAAAAAATACGGCTTTCCCATGTCAGTAAGCCTTCTAACCAGATTAAGAAAGTCTTTCCGATGGATCACGGTATCTCTGGCAAAGTCCTGTGAAATTGAAATGTTGTGACCCTCCCATTGAATCGACTTAATCTTCCTCATTTGTGCTAAGATTTGATCTGTGTGTTGATGTCTCAATGGCTTGAAGACCTATATAAACTAAAACTATGAGATAGTGATTAATGTGGTAATTGCAATTGAGAACCAGGCACCCACCAACATATGTTCTTTGAATGTAAGTTATTAGATTCCTTTTGGAGCCCTGTACAAAAACACTTGTCTCTAATATTTAATACATCTATAACTCTTTCTTTGCCTATGGTTATGCTAGGACCATGGGCTGCAGTTACCCCTTTGCCTCTTGATAATACACATTTGGAGCTATTAGATTTGCTCTCATCCATTGCAGTCAAAATTATACTCACAGAATGGAAATCTTTTTATCTTTTGTCTTACCATGCCTGGTGGGCGTGGGTATCATATCTTTGTGGAGCTCACATTCTGATTGAAAAGAAGAAAGACTCACCTTCAGTTACTAGCAATGTATAGTCTTCTTTGGATAAATATATGGATTTGTCTGCTCTAGGTTTGGTAGAAATAAAATATTTGAACACAAAAAAGTATTTTTTACATTGTTTGTAAGTGATCACTTAGCCTTTTTCAGTATCATGTTGCACTTATGTCATATAATGCAAATTAGAACATTAATTGACTAGGGATTTGTTATTTACAACTTAAGAAATGCATACATGTAAAATGACAGCGTTTCTTCCTTGGTCTAACCTAGCCACGTGACACCCACTCCTCGAAATAAGTCGACTAAAGCTATCTAATATTAATAAGAAAGCTATCCATAGCAACGCTGCAGCATGTGTTCGTATAAAAGGTGCTAAAACCTAAAATGCATTTAAAAAGGCAATCACACAGTTTGAAAACCAAAGCACATAAAAAGCAAACTTTAAAAATATAAAAATATATAAAAAACTAATTTAAAAGAAATCTAAATGTTCTGACCAAAAGGAATAGCCAATTGTTTATGTGTAAAAGAAACATTTCCATTCCAGCAACCGCAGACAATGATCCCAAAGGCACACCTCGTAGCAGGTTTATGGAGTAAGTGTGTTCCCATCCAACCCCCACAGCAGCCGCTGAAGGAGCGACCACAGCCAGTGGGGAATCCACAGAACCAGAGCCAAGATCAAACTCAACAGGAGCAGAAGCATCCCACTAAGGCTTGTAGAATGCATTCAGAAGCAATGATCTACACAAAGAACAGTGATAAAAATGAGCCTTTAAGCGGTCCACCAGTACGTTCTTGTCCAGAGGCTGAACCAATTACATTCCTAGGCAAAAGTCCAAGACACACTCAAAAGTGCACAGCAGACAGTGGAATACAGGCTGCACGCAGTGAAGCCGCACCCGCCGAAATGATAAGAACCAATGTTCATTCAATTCCTGAAGCAAGGGTGCGTCGAAACATTGTACCATGCAGTCATGGCACAGGAGCACATGTGTTAGTGCCAGTTCCCTACGATCTCGAAATGAGACATCCATTACGGAGAAGAAAAATTAAAACTACCATCCCAACAATCAGGAACAGGACCAGCGGAAGACTTCCAAAAATGCTTCCAAGCATGGAGCACATAAATGATGGAATGAATTGTAAGACTGTCTGGAAATTACTAACCAAGCCACAGCCTAAGTTCTTAAAGAAGTGTGCTATCCCCAAAGAATGAAACATGTTAAAAATCCAGCGCACCAATTCTCCAAAATGCTGTGGAAAATTAGTGCAGAGTAGCAGCTGTATTTCAGAAAAAGAATTTGCAACTTGAAAATCAAATGTCTCCTTTGCAGATGTTAAGGCCACATCTTTCTGAAACAATAAGGCTTTCAGTTTGCTCAGGGCATCAAAGTGCATGTTTGAAAGCTATATCGAAAGCCACAGCGGCACCTCCCTAAGTCTACGGGCAGGTGGAACAATACTTGTGTAGAGCAAGCAAGTGACCATGGAGGAAGCCGTGAAAAACTAGGCTATGGTCTGTCTCATACTCATACCACAGCAACCTTGATGTTTCAACATCAAATAACTCCCATTTGAGAGTAACCTGCAAGCTGGACCATTCACGGCCGCTGGGGAACCTTTCAAGTAGCAAGATAAGTTTGCTGAAGAAGCGTTGCACGGCCCATGGAGCAAAACCTCCTTGCACACTAAGGTACCACTTAAAGCATTCTTGCAGCAAGAAGTGCTGAGAAAAACTTAAATTTCTTTATTCCGACACTGGAATCTGAAAGGTAATTTCCAATACTCATGTACATACCATTCTCATAACGCTTTATATCTGCCCTCTCAATAGTGTTCTAAGGAGTATTGGAAAGAAAATGCTGAATTCAGTAGCGTAATGAACCCGTGGATTATTCAATCTGTGGAAGGTTGTTCAGCAACAGTGAACTGCAGCCTCTCTAATTTCTATATGTGTAACCCAGTGTATGTGCATCTTTGCGTGCTTTGAGTATTTGCTGTTTTGTCACTTGTTAAGGTTAAAACAGGCTTCTGGCATTAATATGTCGCCATGGTACGCGACCACAATAAAGTGTCTGAAGAGTCCAACTCAATAGCAGGATGGAACTAAGGTGTAATGCGGACATGTCATGTTGTACGATGTCTATTGCTGATGACACTATGTTACCCACTGAGTATATTCTGGATGACAATCTCGAGCTGCCTTTCAGCAGCTTTCTGCATAGAAACTTTCCATATTTCATTGTATATTACATACAAGAAGCATTTTTGATGTGGTTTTTGAGGACCAAGCAAGAAGTCCTGAAGTTCCAAGTCATCAGAAAGAAGGGCCACGTGTTGTTTCAGCTGGGACAGTGTTGAGGTTTTTAGCAAATTAAGGCACAACTTCCCAACACTTAAGTTGTCACCACTCTTGAGTGTTCTGTCTGCACATACAGCAGGTAAGGCTTGCTGATCTTAAAGCCCTCGGTGTTACCGAGTCACCATGCTTGACATTAGTTAGTATTTAACAGCTACACTAACCATCCTCTCCAATTGGTGTCTCAGGAATTGTACATGCCATTGCGTAGCATGATGTCTAGCATTTCCTCCTTGTACTTTGTAAACTAATGCCAGTTTTCAAAAGATGCAAATGTGGGATTGCATGGTGTGTTCAAGTCGTTTATCTAACGTAAACCAAGACATAAAGTTTGTTGAACAGTTGCGTTCCGGGATATCATTTCATGTGGTATAAGCCATGCTCTAAATAATCTCCCATTCCCCTGAATCTGCCAATCGTTTGTCCCCAAAATGGATTTTAGATCAATTGAGTTCCTCCAAAAGTCGAACCCTTGTGTGGACAGCTGGGAAAGAAAGAAAGCAAAATATATTATCTTGGTGTCTGTTAGCATATTTTTCTTTGCAGGTGATGGTGCGAGTTTATAATAATAAGATACTTGGTCTAATGTATAATAATCAGAAAAATAAACAAAACTTCTACTCAAACATTTTCAAACTACTCTGTGGTGGTGTAGGGCAATGTTCCCATTGTGTGTAATTAAAAATAGAGCATGAAATACTTGCTTTATGCAGGAAGTGATGACCGTAATGTTGAAAAGAGAACATTTCGTCATAATTAGATGTACCTTCGTACAGTTCATCAGATGAAAAAACAGTAGAATGTCCTAGATCTTCTAGCATTTCATGTACTATGTTTACATCCCAATCAACAAAGATAGTATTAGGGGTGACAATGTCATTTAAGGATAATTTAAACAAATATGGAATTTGTAAAAGATCGATGGGCCATACACATCATACAATACTCTATCCCATACAATCCTATCAGGAACTGGTATAGCCGAAATGTTCATGAGGGAAAGGTCTCTCCATTCTTTGTGTGAAGACGAGTGTGGTTTGGGACCCAAGCTTGCCAGTTTTACTGCTAAGCGCTCTGGTAGACAGTGCCCATTGAGAAGCAAGAAAAAAACTGTTTCCAAACCAATCCAAAGGACCAGGAAAAGTAATGGAATTGTAATCCAAAGGTGTAACCATGGAGTAACAAAGTATGTCTTTTTCAGCCAAAGAAAGAAAGCGCACAGTCTTATCCTAAACAGTAGAGGTGGTGGTGCTGGTGCATCAGATGAATCAGAGGAAAAGTCATCAGAGTCAATGAAGTAGCCAGAGGCAGTCCAATCTATTTTTGTCAGCTCTGCAGGTTTCTCAAGAACCGGGAGATGACTCATTCTGTGGTACATTGACATAAACAGGGTACATGTCAGTATTCTGAACTGAAATCTGTGTTTCTGTACTAGTTGAGAGGACAGTTGTTGCAGTAACTGATAGAAGGGATACTTCATTGTTGGTTACTGAAATATCCCATTGGGGAAAGGAAGATTTATCAGTTCTGAAAATGTCCATCCAAATGTCCTGTTTGCTAGTGAGAGGAGGAAGGTAAACACCCAGAAGCACATGTGGCCGGCTGTTGAGAATGGGCCACATAGTGTCGTTTGATCAGAACAATGGAAACAAATCTCTTGTTTTTGCAGTCAGTAAGGGGCGGAAGAAGTACAGTTCTGGTACCTTCAAAGACCAGGATATGTAGGATGGCCCAAATTCATTCTTTTCAACAATTTTCTCCCTGATCAGATCCCCAACCTTGGCATCCAGCCAGACCTCACCAGTACTTCCTTCACTTCTCCGGTGGTGCTGCGTTTTACTTCGATGTTACTTTGTTCGTCATGGAAACTGTTCAGTTGCTGTAAAATAGCCAAAAATTAGTTTAGATCAAATGATGTTTCTGCTGCCACTGTGCTGGGACTGTTGAGGTCTGGGTTTCACATCTTTACCCTATACAGCATTTCATAGGGAGTCCGACAACCCAGTGATTTTATAGGCAGCTTTTTAAGTGCCCTCTGAACCCCATAAAGATGAAGGATTCAACTGTGACCTGAGCCTACTGCACTAGCTGTTTTAAGTCCCAGTTTTTTCACTCCATGACCCAATTGCCCTTGGGATGATATGTGGAGGAATACTGCAGGGTCATACCCAAACTTCCCATGGCATCTTTGTAAGCCCTGGAGGCGAACGCCAGACCTTGGTAGGAATATAGTGTGCCAATTGCGTATGTCCTGATAAAGATTCACAGATCTTTTGTAACAGTTTGGGCATCAGCCAACCACTGTGGCCATACTCACGGAAATCATGAGCAGGAATTCACTGCAACCAAGATTTAATTGTATGCCCCATCTGATGACAAGGGGCCGCAATGATTCAGATAAACACAAGCCAGAAGCTTGTTTAAATCAGTAGAAGTGTCTGTGTTGGTCATGCCACAGTGGAACCCTTCATCTGCTGGCAGATGTTGCATTTAAGGACAAAATCCTTAGTCTAGATGTGCGGGTGCAAGAGCCTTGTGTGCAGCTAGAATTAATCTTAACCTGAATTTGGCATTATTCTATTTCCCACTCCAGGAATGTGAGCAAATGGTATTGTTATGTAGTTCTTAATATTACATAGGATCTGCACGTTTAGACAACATAAACTAAGGGATTGGTGTCCTGCCTAATTCCGGACCCCCCCCAAAGGATATGTTAGCCTGTAGACCAGCTAGCTCACAGTGCCAGCATAAGACCCCTAATCTTACCAAGGAGCAAACAGTTTCTGGCAACTATCGAACATGACAACACTTGATCCTTCAGGGATCGTGGAAACAGTGCTGTACGTTTCGCCCAGTCACTCATGCTTACTTGGTCTCAGATAGATATACAGAATAAACAATGGGGTTGTTTTGAATGAGCATTTATTGAACCAGCGTCATTCTACTATAAAACATGTTTGCTGTGACAATCATTAGACGGAAACAGACATATAAGATTACAAGCACTGACAGAGGAAATAAAAGGTAGAATTCTAGCATGGTGAAAAAACAGTAAATATATGCAGCTATATCGATACACGGTAGGAATCACTGACAGAATATCGACGATCAAAATATCGAGCTGCCAGAATATCGCTGACAAAATATAGACAACCAGAATATCGAATTCCTATCTACGAACAGGTAAGTACAAAAATATCGAATCCTAAATATTGTTGTAAATAATATAGTTTGCTAAAATATCGACTTTTTTAAATCTCTTAAAAGTAATGTAAAATTAATGAAATTATAACTATAATTAAGTAAAACATACTTAAAAATACTTAAATAACCTTAACATTAATAAATAATAAATGTAAGTAAAAAAATAAATAAACATGCATTTTTATTTTTATTACATATATATTAACTTAATAATATTTAAAAATAATCAATATTTTTAATTAAATGTTAAAAACTTATTTTAAATATAATTACATATATATCTAAATAAACCTATAATATAAATATAAAAATAAATTATATATAAGTTAAAAAATTTAAATTAATTTAAAAAATATATATATTTTACACTACATTAAATATAACAATACTAAAAAAAAGTGCATAGCGTAAAAGATAAAATTTCTATTTCCACTCCAACAAGTGTTACAGTAGGGAAAATATTGGATAGCAGGTAAATAAAAATTACTATTCCCACTCCAGCGAGTGGAACAGTAGAGATAGTGTTGGATAGCGGGTGGATTAAAATTACTATTCCCACTCCAGTGAGTGCAACAGTAGGGACAGCGTTGGATAGCGGGAGGGCAAAAATTACTATTCCCACTCCAATGAGTGCAACAGTAGGGAAAGCGTTGGATAGCGGGAGGGGAAAAATTACTATTCCCACTCCAGGGAGTGCAACAGTAGGGAAGCGTTGGATAGCGGGTGGGTAAAAATTACTATTCCCACTCCAGTGAGTGCAACAGTAAGGAAAGTGTTGGATAGCATAGGGGAATAATTTTATATACCCACTCCTGCAATATAATTAACATTAATTAACAATTAATTATTTTGTAAAAATTAATTTACCTCCCACCATTTTCCCTATAAACATCACCTACAATATTGTAACATATTAATAAATTAACATAATTAATTCACAATCAATTAATTAATGAATTACAATTAACAATATAATTAATTAACATATTTACAAATTAGTTGTTAATAATTAATATCTAATTAATGAAAAAAAGTACACAACTAACATAATTACCAATTAATTATTATTAATCAATTTATAATTAATTAATAATAATAAATTAATTAGCTTAATTAACAATATAACTTATTAAATATTAAATTATTAAGTAATAAAATAATAAATTAATTTATTTCAATTAAATTACTTCCCACCCTATTCCCCTATAAACCCACAACCCGCTACAGAATTAAATTACGCAAAAAAATTTAACATATAATTAATTGATTCAAAATAATGCTAAAAATATATATTATAATTAAATTACTTCCCACCCTATTCCCCTATAAACCCACAACCCGCTACGGAATTAAATTACACAAAAATTAATTAACATACAATTCATTACTTTTACAAAATTCACATACATTACAAAAATAATACATACTTTTAACACATATACTAACACTTAAAACACTAAAAACAAAATCGATATTACTGACTTCGATATTGTGGAACTCGATATTTCTTACCTGCATTTCGATATTCTGCACCACTATATTTTTGAAATTCGATATTCTGTCCATTCTATATTAAAAACTCGATATTCTGTCCAGTCGATATTTTTTTTTCGATATTGTGACTAGTTACCACACGGTAGTAATCAAGCGTACTCCTAAGATGCAAACCCTATCTAACTGTACCTAAATGTAAATAACATGTATGTAGGTGTAAAGCCAAGTCTCTCCTAGGAAAGAGCCAACCCCATTACCTGATGGGAGAGAACGAATGACCCTGTCTTGGTCTTGGGTTCGACACCCCACAAGGGATGTCAGACCACTGCGTGCTGGAGTTTCTGCATGCAGGAATCTCAGCATCTTATGTCATTGTGGAAGCTTCTCCTCTGGTTTCCCAGTGAAGATGTGGTTCTTTTATACCTGAAAGGTACCCTCAGGGGTTCTACCTAGATGTGTTATGGTGCTGTGGGCCTGTCGTTCAAGGATGACAATAGCGGTGACTTTGTACATCATACAGAAGATAGTAATCCTGCTGTGCATGTCCTAGGCAGGAGATTAAGATATGATACTAAGAATCCTCATGCATAATAAATGAGGCTAGTTTTCAAAGAAAACCACACAATATTTATTCAGCACATAACTAGATAACAGGTCAATGCCAGAACCGGTATGTAGAGCAAGGAAGGAAAAATGTAGGTAAAAGGTTGTGCAGCTACCTAGTTCTATATTGGGGTACATTGGGGCTCATAACAGTATGTTTTGTGCATCTAACTCATAGGAGTACTTGAGTGGAAAGCCTTTCGGCAAGTGTGTGTCATTGTGTGCAGCATTGACAGCCGTCATGATGTCATTGTCTATCCTCGTATTTGAACTTGTTTTTGCAGTGAATTCAGCAGTTTGCATTGTTGCTTTTGTGGCTTCATCAGCCAATGAATTCCCTGCAACGTGTATGCCAACACAATGATGACTCAATGTGTGGGTAACATGAGTATGTGGCAAGCAATCTTTCGGCCCTGCCACCTGTTCCCAATGCATCTTGTGCTTTATTGTGCACACTTTTGAATCTCTGTATCCATTCTGGCTCCAATAGTGTAAATACTAATTGTATGACTCAACACAATAATACTATGAGTGTGAGGAATCCAGTATCTGTATCCAGTACCACTATCCGAGCCCTAAGTTTGGCCAACTTCGCAGTCACCGAGTGACTGCGTGTATGTTTTCTTGGGATGGAAATCTCCATCCTGCGTGTGCCCCTTCACAGTCACACACACTGCTGAATATTGGTGCTTTGTCCCTACAACAGGTTGTGCAGAATCAGTATATATGATCTAATCATATTTTCCTAGAGGCATTATTTCATTAGGCAAAGGATATTCTTGTTCATATTGCAGAAAGACTTGTGTTTGTAGCATAGAGTCAAATCTGTAGTTTACATCTGTTGTGGCGAGTGAGTTAGCCCATTGTATGCATCTTGAGCACAGTGCTGTTGCGTTTAGAATGCTTGCCCTTTTGACAGCCTTAAAGGTCAGCACCAGCGTCATGACAATAATTTGTTTTCCCTGAGCCGGTGCTCTCTCCCTCACCACAGCAGTCTGTACCCCTGTACGTTTTTTTCTTTCAGTGCAAAACGCATTTCAGCATTAGTATAGAAATGTGATTTATTTGCAATTGGTACAGTGTCATCTTCGTTGAATGTCACATAGGTGTACCCTGATGCCCCTGCAGTTACGCTGGTCACCAGGTGTGTTGTGTTCACACGTGTGTGTAAGTGTTTTGAAACTAGCATGTCAGCTTTTACTGAACGTAATATTTGTGTGTGTTCAGTGGTCCAGTGTGTGCTTGAGAAATCTGTACGGATCAGAATGTAGGATGATGTAACCCCTTCTGTGGAATCAGAAAACTTAAATTCTGACAAAATTTAGGAATCCAAATATGGATTGTAACCTCTTCAAAGTTCGATGTTGTAGAAGCGCACACTTCCATAAGAAATGTGTTGCAAGGCTTTTGTCTCCTCTGAAAAACTTGTCTCCCAGAAACAGGACATTGAGGTGGCCATATTTTATTTTTTTGAAAGTTAAATTTGTAGCCCATGTGAGCAAATCCCAGAATTATGCGATCTAGTCTTGTCAACTGTACAGAAAGTCCATCATCCATCAAGTATATGTCATCTACATAGAGACGCATACACGCCGAGACACTTGTAGAGCGGTTACGGGTTCATTGCCTTCCAACCGGGCCGATCCTAGCCTGTGTTGCTTTGCTGTCCCCCTTTAAATGCTTGTGGCATTTAGACGCTTTTTGCAAGGTCTGCTAAAACTTCAGATCTTTCTTGAAATACATTAGTCCTTGGGGCTCCAAGGACTTTTTTGGATCTTTTGCAAAACGTACATACATAATTGACCTCTTTATCACCTCTTAGAATATATGAGCCTTGAAAAAGTCATCATCACGACGAAACACGTGTCGGCTGCACCATTTCCTCTCCGACCTGCGTGTCAACGAAATTTTGGATTGGACTAATTTGTGAATAAAAGTTGGTCTGTGAAATAGACAGATCAAAATGACTGTATTTGTGTAGTGCTCTGGATTGTGTGAATATGACAATGCCTGGTCATCAGAATTTTCTAGAAGTTCTCTTACCCTGGCTGAAAACAGGCTGGGCTAATCTTATACACCTGAGGCAATTGACATAACTGTTTTTGAGAACCCAGCAAATGCTGAATGCGGTCAAATACCTGCTTCCAGGTACCATATTTAGGCAGAAAAATCCATTTGAGATATCTAGTGAAGTTTTGTATTTTTTACGCACTATGTTGTTCATTACTGCCATGCTGTGTGTGTTTTGTACTGCACATTGTGCGAGTAGCTGTGTTTAGATGTCTGTAATCTAAAACTAGATGATATGAATGGTCTGTTTCATCACGGGAAACAAGGGATTATTCACTGAAGAGGTGCAACTTTCTATTTCACCCTAGTATTCAAGTTGTTTTAGAATTTCCCTAACTTGTTTTTAGCCTCATTTTTGATGGGGTATGACTTTGAGTTTGTGGGTTAGCCCTCAACTGTATTTCATGATACAGGAACGGTCATCCCACCCCATTTGGTTGTGGTATAATGCAGGAGCTAGTTCTAACACCCACTCCTTGGCATATGAATGTTTAACTGATTCTGGGACGAGATTGGAAAAGGCAGGTAAAATTACTGTTTCTCGGTTTGAGCAATCCATCACAAATTTATGTGGCCAATTCTTTTCGGCCAAGAGAATATAGTAGCTGAATTAGAAGTCCTCCCAAAGAAGAACATTTATGTTCCTAGGAACGTCCCCCTCAAATTGGAGTTTTACTTTGTACAAACTATGCGGGACATTTACCTCAGTATCTGGTGTCTCCACCTAGATATATTCACTCAGCGCTATTCCCACCAGACAATCCATCAATATCTGGTGAACTATTGTGACCTCTGCTGCGCTGTCCAGCATGGTCACTGCCCATTCAACTCTCAGAAGCAGTGTTCTCAATATCTCCGGCATGCTTGACCTTAAGTCCAGCTACCTTCTTCTTTTTGAATTGAGGTTTGGATGTTGTAGGTTTATCTTCCTGTTTAATGATGTAGTCAAATGAGCATTGTGAGTCCTTCTTTGGTTCCACGTACTCTGCGCTCTGACCATCCTCCGCTCTCTGAACTTTTTTTAGATGACTCCTGAAAGGAATGAGACAAACATGTATCAATATCCTGATACCTGTCAGGCGGTCTAATATTATCACGGTTACACAGGTTATAGTGCTTCTCAGTGGTTTACCGTGGATGAGATCCACCCAGTGATTTAGTTTTGTATTTGTTTTTTTTATTTTGTCGGCCTATAGACCTGCTAGTTCACAGTGCCACCATAAGTAGCCCTTAACCTGGCAAGGAATCAAATGGTTTGGACAACCTCAGAACATGACAACCCAAACCCCCAAAGGAATCGTGGTAATAGATCTAGAACCTTTTTGCTCAGTCACTTGTGCTCACTCAGAGAGATACAAAAGAAATACACAAAGGGGCTTTTTCAATATTTATTGAACCATTATGATTCTTGTATAAAATATATGCGCTGCAATGATTATTATAGAGAAGCCGATAAAAGTGATTAGCAATATAAGGACAGTGAAAAGAATGAACGATTCCACCATCATAATAAAACAGTGTGAAGGCAAGGTATGTATGTCCTCGTCTTGGTCACAAGTTGGACATCCCTCCTCGCACAGGGTAAACAGGAATCAGAAACCACAAACTCAACATTATCTCCTACGCAAATGACACCCAGTGGATTCTCTCCCTCACCGATGAACCTGCAGCCGCTAAGAGCAACTTTCACAACGGGATGAAGGCAGTAGCCACCTGGATGACGGAGAGCTGCCTGAAACTCAACTCTGACAAAACCAAAGTCCTCTTTCTGGGCACCACACCCTCTGCCTGGAATGACTCCTGGTGACCCCTAGTGCTCAAATCCTCCCCCTACACCCACCGACCATGCACGTAACCTTGGCAGCAACCTCGACTCCTCACTCTCAATAAACCGCCAAATCAACGCTGTCTCATCCTCCTGCTTCCACATGCTCAATATGCTTTGAAAGATCTTCAAGTGGATCCCCACGGAATCCAGGAGAACGGTCACCCAGGTGCTAGTCAGCAGCAAGCTTGACTACGGCAACGCACTCTATGCCGGCGCCACCCAAAAACTCCAAAAGAAACTGCAGCACATACAGAACACCTCCGCCAGACTTATCCTGGATGTTCCTCGCTGCTGTCTCATCCCCAATCACCTGAGAGACCTTCACTGGCTCTCGATCATCAATAGAATCAACTTCAAGCTCCTTACGCACGCCAACAAAGCCCTCCCGAAGCACTACACTAGCCATCCGTAGTGACTGTCAATTGGTGGGGGGCTGTACCCACTTAGTACATTGGGATCTCCCTTGAAGTGTCCTTCCTGATTACATTCAAAATACTTCAGGGGTCCCTTCCCTGCAGGCTTACCAGGTCGGTGGGGAAAATTTCAAACTGTCTATAAACTTCTGCCTGTACTTCTCTGGATTCAAACTATATTTCCTGGAAAGGACCTCCTTCATGGCAAATTACCTCATCCTGTCAAACCCCTTTAAGGCCAATAAGGTGTCCCTCCCCTCAGTTGGAAAATGCTTCCAAAAACTTGCTCCCCAATCCCTGCTATCCCTACTATTTCTATAGCTATCTCGTAGGCCTCAAACCACCATTTTATGTCGTCTCCCACTACATAATCTAGCATCAGACCCTTGGGTATGTGTACTCACTCCTCAGAGGGCACTGCAGATATGCTGCCACCATCTGTGCTAGACTCAGCCCTATTAGCTTTCAATTCCAGCTTTCTCAAGCTCAGCTCCTGAGCTATAATCATTTTCGTCTCCTCAAGGGCAATTTCTTTTTCTCCATCTCCAATTTGAGTATTGCAAGCTCCAACTCAATCTTTCTTTCTTCCCACCCATCCTCTAACTCCACTGGAGACAGACTTTATACAAAACACTGTTGGCTGCTCTGGAGTGAGCCCTCTCTCAATTCCGGCTGCCTCCCCTGCGCCCCACAGACGGTACTGGACTCTTGAGCCACTCCAGATGCTCCTCATGCTCCACAAGATCATCTCCCCATCTCCGGTTGCACACCTGCATTCCTAGCTGCTAACTAGAACCTCAGCACCTTTTGCAGCTCCTCCTCTTTAGTGACGCTTTTAAAAGAACACCTAAAAATCCCTGCAGAAACCTTTGAGCTGGGTCACCGTGGGTTTATAACTTCTCCAGCTCAAAGACCAATACTACAGGTACAGCTGTTGGCTCTCCAGACTGAGACATGACTGTTGCAAAAATTCAAAAAGTTTCCAAAGAAAAAAAAGTATATTGGTACGTAATGGTCTTAGATATGGAAGTAGTATACACCACTCACTGTATGCAATGCACAAATACAAATATGAGTCCTATCCTCCCGCTGATCACCAATGTTAGAAATTGAGCTTCTGGTTGGCAGAGATATGCACCCTGTCCAAGCAAGAACCACAATTCTAGTCAGGGTAAGTGTAGTGCACATTAAATGTGTACTTGTGCTCACCCTCTGGTAGTTTGGCACAGAGCATTCAGGCTAAACTAAAGAGGCAATGTGTAAAGTGTTTGTGCACACACACACACAGTAACACAGTGAAAACACCACAAAAATAGCCAAAATGTATCTGAGTAAAACAAGACCAAAGTGACAAAATCCGACATACACAAGTCAAGATTTGAATTTTGCAATATTAACTCGAAAAATGCAGTGCTTAGTAGTCAATAGCTCCAATTGAGACTATCTGGTCGCGCTTGATCGGGGCAAAGCTAAAAGTTCAGTCTGACCACGAAGGAGCACGGGCCAAATACAGGAGTCACGCAGACCTGCTGACAGTACCTTGGATGCATCGTAACTCTGGGACGATGTGCTGAACAAATTAGGGGATGCATCGCTGTCAAAGGTGATGCACCATTTCCAAAGTCGGGCTTAACTATCAAGGGCACAAGACTGAATTTGGCACCAGTTGGCAGAGCAGAAATTACAGCAGAGGAGCTCAGGTGCTGGTAGCAAGATGCAGGTGAAGTTTTTGATATCCCTGAGACTTCAGAAACAGGAGGCATGCCCAACAAGCCCATGAAGAACCTTCAAAGATGCAGGATGTAGAGAGTCCAGTCCAGTCCTCTTACTCCCAGGCACGAAGCAGCAAGCAGTAGGCCAACATAGCAAAGCAAGCGTCAAAGTAGTGTTCCCTCCTGGTATTACAGCAGCTCTTCTTCCTGGTAGAATGTCCTCTGTTCCAGAAGTGTTCTGAATATATGGTGTTAGAGGTCCATACTTATACTCATTTTAGCCTTTGAAGTAGGGGAATTTCAAAGAAAGGTCTTGGTAGCGCACAAGACCTTGCAATTTCATGCCCTGACTGCAGACACACTACAGGGGGGTATGCAACTCTTTCTGTGGGGACAGGCACAACTCTATTCAGGTGCAAGTGTCAGATCTTTCCTCTCACTCTAGCTCAGAAAAACTCAACAGCCTAGTGATGGGCCATCAGGAAACGCAGGGCACACACCTCAGCTCCCTTTGTGTGTGACTGTCTTGAGTGAATGCACCAAGCCCAGCTGTCATACAACCCAGATGGGTATTCCAGAGACAGGCAGAGGCACAGAATGGTTAAAGAAACAAAATGGCAACTTTATAATTCTTCAATTAAAGATGTGTTTTTAAAATGTGAGTCCAGTGACACCAAACTTACTCTTCTTATCTTTTCCCAATTGGAAGGTTTACAAAGCAGCTCTAATGCTAACCTCTGGGAGAGATAGCCTTGCTGTAGTGAAAAACTATTTTAGCAGTCTTTCACTACCAGGACATGTAAAACTCAAAAATACATGTCCTACCTTTTAAATACACTGCACCCTGCCCATGGGGCTACCTAGGGCCTACCTTAGGGGCGACTTATATGTAATAAAAGGAATGGCTGTGCCTGGCAAATAGGTGAACATGCGAGACTGAAATGACAGTTCAAAACTGCACACACAGGCTCTGCAGTGGCAGGCCTGAGACATGTTTGAAGGGCTACTCATTTGAGTGGCACAATCAGTGCTGCAAGCCCACTAGTCACATTGATTTACAGGCCTTGGGCACAGATAGTGGACTGTACTAGGGACTTACCAGTAAATCAAATAAGCCAATCACGGAGAAACCAAACGTCATTACATTTTAAACACAAACCACATACACTTTCAGCACTGGTCAAGAGTAAAAAAGTGCCCACAGTCCTAAAGCCAGCACAAACGAAGTTCAGCACACAGCCAAAACAGGAGGTCTGAAGGCAGAAAGTGAGGGGGAAACACGCCAAAAGATGCCAGGTCTAACAAAGATCTATTGATAAACTTAGAAGCAGATTTACTAAACTGTCATCCAGCACTGAGTAGCAGCCAAAAATGCTGTGCTGAGTTGTGTGACAGGGAGGGAGCAGGAGAGCACCATATACCTACAGAGATATGGCACTCTACTCCCTTCTCCGTAGCACTGGGGCAGAATTTTGCTGCTGTGTGCCACATACAGACCTTTGTTCCATAGTGCAAGGGTGTGTGCAAGAGTCTAGCATAGGTTTTTTACAGGAAGCGTTCCCTTCTAGAGCAAAATACTGCGCCTAGACAACTTATAAAACGTTGCTTGCTTTGTATGTGTGCAGTACAGTGCAGCACACAGCGCAGCAGTGGCAATGAATAAGCTCAAATTAGTGGGTTACTGCGATGCAGAGTTTCAGTGTCGTCGTCGAAGCTGTTGTCGACGGGGATGTGGGGACCCGACTGTGAGAAGAGCAGTGGTGGTTCCGAAGGCGAGGCGACGTCTCTGAGTCAAGCAACACCAGCAGTGCATCAGTCTGATGAACACAAAAGGGGCAATGCGCTGGTTCTGATCTGCACAGTAGTGGCAATGAGTTGGTGGTGACCCATGCAGTGGTGGTAATGCGCTGGTCTTGTTCTCTGCAGCAGTGAGGATGCATCGGTTCTGATAGAGAAGGCACCATAGTCCCACTTCCAAGGGTCCAGGTCTGTGGATATCACCACTTGGCATGGCAGATTAACAAATGGCAGAATCCAGGTGCAGAAGCAGGATATTTGGAAGTCTTTTATGTCCCTGAGACGTCAGATCAGGAGGCCAGCCAACTAGCCATTGGAGTCACTCTGGGTTCTTAGGACAAGTGATGCAGGTCCAGTCCTTATCATGCAGGCAAGGAGGGCAGCAGGCAATAGGTCAGCAAAGCAAGAAAGCAGTTCTACCAGAGCAAGAGTCTAGCAGAGCGGCAGTCCTTCAGCAGTCTTTCTTCCCGGCAGAATATCCACAGGTCCAGTCCAGAAGAAGTGTACTGAAGTGGTAGTGTCTGAGGAACAGTTTTTATATCCAGTGGTGCCTTTGAAGTGGGGGAGACGTCAGAGAAGGGTCTTTGAAATGCACAGCGGTCCTCCCTTCCTGCCTTGGCTCCAGTAATTCACAACAGGGGGGGGTATGCAGCCTTTTATGTGTGGATAGGACACAGCCTATTCAGATGTAAGTGTGAGGCTGTGCCAACACAGATCCTCCCTCCCATCCTTCCAGGATGGCCTATCAAGTCACATCCAAGCTCCCATTTTGTGTGGCTGTCTAATGGAAAACACAAAGGCTAGCTGTCACCCAACCCAGACATAAAATCAGAGACAGGCTGCAGGCACACAGGGCTGAGAGCAGGAAAATGCCAACTTTCTAAAAGTAGATTTTCAAAATTGTAACAATAAATCCGACTTTACCATAAAGAGGATTTATCATTACAATTCCATAGTTACTAAAATTGTCAGATCTACCTCCTCTCAATTAGCAATTACAGCTTATTGAAAGTAATAAGGAATCCCCAATGTTATCCTATGAGCGGGGGTAGGCCTCACAGTAGTGAAAAATGAATTCAGGAGTTTTTCACTACCAGGACATGTAAAAACCTAAAAGCACATGTGCTACCTTTTCATTACATAGTACTCTGCCCCATTGGTTACCTAGAACCTACATTAGGGGTGACATATGTAATAAAGGTGGAGTTTATGGCTTGGAAAGGGGTTTTAAATACCAGGTCGACATGCACTGCATTCAGTCTGGTTTGGCAGGCCTGGTACTCGTTTTGGAGGGCTACCTAGGTGGGTGGCGCAACAAGTGGTGCAGGCCCACAGGTAGAATTTAAATTGCAAGCCCTTGGTATATGGTATACCACTCAACAAAGAACTTACAAGTAAATTAAATATGAAGTTAGGTATATGGCAATCAAACCATGCTTAGGGGAGTGAGCAGCAGCACCTTAGCTCTTTTTGGCAGTGGTAAAGTGCACAGAGTCCTAAGGGCAACAAAAACAAATTCAGCAAAAAAGGGGAGAAGGAAGAGAAAAAGTTTGGGATTGACCCTGCAGAAAGGGCAATTTTCCAAAACAAGCAAAAGAGTAATTTTCGAGGGAAGAAAACTACCAGCAGGAACTATATGAGAACCCCAAACAAGAGTTAAACTCTGGGGGCGTGGCTTGGATCCCGGCGGACATGGAGGCGTCCGAGTGAGGCTCCCGGCTCGGAGCGGATGAAACGCGCTCGAAACGCAACATCTTGAGCGCCACATGAAGATTATCAGCGGGTGAACGGGTGAGCGCTGCGATGCGATCCCTTTCACCGCTGCTCCGATATCCTTGAGGTGCTTATTTCTGGCTTTTGCGAGCATCTGTGGGGTCGCGATGTTACGGCCGCCATTTTGTTTTTCGTTTTTTTCCTCATGGAGCAAACGCTCCTCTGAACTTTCAAATAGCGGGCTTTTTAAGCATTACAAAAGGCATGGCAGGCTCCTTAGCACTCTT
This sequence comes from Calotriton arnoldi, assembly GCA_963921515.1. Classification (NCBI taxonomy): domain Eukaryota; kingdom Metazoa; phylum Chordata; class Amphibia; order Caudata; family Salamandridae; genus Calotriton; species Calotriton arnoldi. The sequence continues at coordinate 20,973 of CAWUFW010009630.1, read as the reverse complement.
TCCTCAGCAGAGTCCCAATGCAGCGTGATATCTCATTTGCACCTCATTTTATCTGTCAATACTGTGGTGATGTGAGACAGCCGCCATTTTGTGCCATATCAGAAGATCTTGTGTGATTGATCCTCATCTGCACCGTTACTGAATTCCTCTTTAGGGTTCATTTGGCAGCAACGACTCAAGAGTCTTCAGTCATATAAAGGCTTTCAAGACGCTTAATTTCATCTTTGTCTTCTAGTACTCTGGAGTGGTCCTATTTTGGTTAATATTGCTGGATGGGCAGAACAAAAGGTACCCTTTCTGCCACTTCGAAACCAAAGCGCATTTTCATCAAAAATTCAACAATTTTTTCCGAATTCTCCCGGCTGGGAGATTTAGATGTCCTTGATATCGATCAGCGCAGCACAAACATGGAACCTACGCAGGGAGCAATAGGAAAGTCCAACGTGAAACGTCTAAAAAAAGACCCTCCCTCACCACCTAAATTGGATGCTCCAGTCTCCATGGAATTAATACTTCAGGAAATAAGAGCCCTCAGACCTTTTGTGGAAGAAACAAATGCCAAACTACAAACCCTTTCAGACAACTGGTTACAGATGGACGCGAGACTCACAACGGTGGAACAGAATGTTTCCTCCTTCCAAAGTACCTCCAAGGACGTATACTCCTTGCATTCTCATGTATCTTCACTACAAAAACAGGTCGAGGAATTGGAAAATCGAAATAGGAGGAATAACATACGCATCATATAATTTAGCAGAGGGGGTCGAGAGTTCAGATCCAGTTGCTTTCTTTAAATCTTTTCTTCCCAAGGTTCTTCTTCTACCAGAAGGAACTATATTGAACATACAACGCGCTCATAGACTGGGTCGCATTGCCACTAATTCTTTTTCTCCACAGAAGCCGAGGGGTTCATTTTGTACTTCCTGGAGTACACAGATCTGTTAAAGGTTCTGGCTGCTGCTAGGGCTATTCAAAAAATCTCTTGGTCTGGTGCTACACTGTTCTTTGCGCAGGATTATTCAAAAGCAACTGCGTCAAGGCGCAAGGCCTTTCTCGACATGAGACCAGCTCTTCGTTCCATGGGCGCCAGATACGGCCTTTTCCACCCATGCTTATTCAAAGTTACTTTCAATAACAAGACTACTTCATATGATGATCCAGTGCGTCTGCAAAGTTTCCTTAATGCTCACAATACTGATTCCATGGACTCTTCAAGGCCATCATCTTCGCATGTTACTGGACTCACCTGAGTCGCATATTTACGATGTTATTTTCTTATGTATCACAGGTTACATGCCGTTGCATATTTGTTTGGGTCCTTCATCTCAATGTTATTTTTGATAGCACTCACCAAGGTTTTTGTGATTTTGCTTCTTCATGGTTATGGAATGGTATTTTAATTAACGTTATTCTGACCATCTTATCTTTCTATGTCTCCACAGTCTCATTTGTGTTTTGACGTGTTCCCCTCCTGGCCCGGTCTAGCTCTTGCTGGTCGTCTCGTCTGCTTTATGTGGTTCCACCTACCCCTCCAATTTCGTTCCCATTATGTAGGTATGTCGTTTGTTTTGTTATCTGTTTTCTGTATTGTTTCACAATTTTTCTCTCTCTATGAACTCGGTGTCTTTTGCAATCCTTTCCTATTTTATTCTCTCTTATGCATTTTATCACTTATCACCCCAATACTTAATCATTTTACCTCTTTACTCATCTTTAGTATAACCATTTACTCTAGCCTTCTTTTTTCATTTTACCTCTCTCTATGCATATGGCCTCCATTGTCTAGGGTTTCACTCTCTTTTATATCTGAAATATTCTCATTCTTCCTTCTTTCATCACACTTGTCTACTCATACACAGTTTTGTTACGATAAATTGGTTCTACACCTCATGGTTTAGACCATTTTAGCTTTGATTATATATGTCTCTGAAACTCATTTCATGGAATGTTAGGGGCCTAAACTCTCCTATAAAGAGACAAAGGGTACTCACTCATCTGGCTAAGTTGAACGCAGGTATAGTTTTCTTACAAGAAACTCATCTTACAGATGTTGAGTCATCAAAATTAAAAAGAGGTTGGGTGGGAACTGTGTTCTCGTCTCCAGGTGATGGGAAACGTAATGGAGTAACGATATTATGTCATAAATCTATTCCAATCTCACTTGTGTCGCAGGATTCTGATACAATGGGCAGATGGCTGAATGTTAGATTGTTGTTGAAAGATGATCCGGTCTCCCTTTTAATGTTTATGCTCCTACATGTGGCGAACCCTCTTTCTGGTCCACCCTGGCCAAACAGATAACGCAGTCTATGGAAGATAATTTTGTATTCGCTGGTGACTGCAATCAGGTTTTTGATCCATTTGTTGACAGAAATTCTAAAGCCTCCTTTATTCCCAATAAGCCACATAAGTCTTTTACCCACACTATTACCCAACACAAACTTCTGGACGCTTGGCGCTTATGTCATCCGACAACCAGAGAGTATACTTTCTATTCTCCTTCCCATCATACCCAGTCAAGAATCGATTACATTTTTGTTTCCCATAATATCTCTCAAACAATCTCATATGCGGAAATTGGCCCCATTTTACTCTCGGATCATGCACCGGTTTCAATTGGCATAGACATATTACCTAAATCTTCACTCCCTAGGAGGTGGCGTTTTAACAACGCTCTCCTTTTAAATCCAGAGTTCACTGCTTCCTTTACATCTTTCTTCAATGAATTTTTTGAAATAAACCACACTGAGCACATACCATTTTCCACTATTTGGGATGCTTATAAAGCCTCAGCACGGGACTTCATCATAGGTTTCGTTTCCAAAAATCGCAGAAATGCACGCACATATACTAAAAATCTCCTTAACGATATTAAAAAACTGGAGCATTCTTATTACACATCCCATTCAAATGAATGCCTGACAGCTCTAATAAACGCTAAACTGCAATTTAATAAAAAGTCGACCGATGACGCATCACTGTACCTGTTAAAATCTAGTTCAAAGTTTTATGGAGGCAGAAACAAAGCAGGGAAAATATTGGCTAATTATTTAAAAATTAGGCAGAACAAGTCAAATATAGAATCGGTTTATGACACTAATTTAGATTTAAAATTCAAAGATGTTGAAATTTTAAATGAATTTGCCCTTTTTACAAATCTTTATATTCATCTGAAACACAGCCTTCTGAACAATCCCTATTACAATTCTTTTCCAATATACCAACACCCTCATTCTCTTCTCTAGACTTATCACCTTTGGAGTCAGACATCACACAGCAGGAACTCATGAGTGCACTACAACATTTAAAAAAGGATAAAGCGCCAGGTCCAGATGGTTTTACCGTTGAATTTTACACGCACTTCTCCAGACTCTTGTTGCCTAAGCTATTCTCTTTAATGAAATCCTTTGGCTCCTTGGATGAATCCTCTGGATCCTTCTCAGAAGCTCATATTTGCCTCATTCCCAAGGAAGGCAAGGACACTAAATTTTGTAAAAATGATAGGCCCATTTCTCTGGTTAACATTGACTATAACATTTTCTCCAAAGCACTAGCTCTCAGGCTTGACTCCTACCTACCGAATTTGTTGGGAAGGGAACAGTCTGGCTTTGTAAAAGGAAGATTCATTACAGACAATACACGTCTTCTTTTTAATGTTTTGTCCAAATCCTCCCGCCTAAAACATTCCCTAGCAGCAATTGCACTGGACGCTCTAGAAAGCGTTCGATAGGGTTGAGTGGATTTATCTGTTTTATACTCTCAAATGGTTTGGCTTCGGCCCTAAATTTATATCCTTAATTTCTCTTCTTTATTCCCATCCACGTGCTGCGGTTTGCGCCAATGGTTTGATTTCCTCATTCTTCGACTTGGGCAGAGGAGTTAGACAGGGTTGCCCCCTTTCTCCCTTTTTATTTAATTTAGCGCTGGAACCATTCCTTTCCAAATTACGTCTCAACCCAAACCTACATGGTTTCCAAACACATAATTGTCATATTAAGCTTGCAGCTTATGCTGACGATATAATGCTTTTTATGTCAAAACCAAATGAATCAATACCTGCCTTTCTTGCGGAAGTTCATACGTACTCCCTTATCTCGGGCTACAAACTAAATGATGATAAGTGCGAAATCTTGCCCTTAACCAAATACACTTTTAAACCAGAATTCAGTGCCTCCAACTTCACATGGAGTCCCAATCATATTAAGTATTTAGGACTACATATTACACCATGTATCTCTGACACAGTAGCTTTGTGTTTGATGAAATGTACTCAAAAGATTTCGGACCTCACTGCTAAGTGGCATCCCCTCTACTTGTCTTGGTGGGGACGCTTGGACACTATTAAGATGATGCTATCGCCCATAATTTTATATACTATCTCGAATATACCAGTCCCAATTCCTGTTAAGTCATTTAAGAAAATCAACACTATCCTCTCTGCCTTTTTATGGAATAATAAGAAGCCCAGAATGTCTTTGTTGAAGCTGATCCATCCCAAAACGGAGGGTGGAGTCAACTTCCCGGATTTTCAGGCGTTTCAGAAGGCATTTCTTTTACGCCAGGCCTCTCTCTGGTTACGTGACCCCACGGAGGATTGTCCCTTATGGACTTCCATTGAACGATTATTTCTGTCTCCCTTTTCTTTCCATGAATACCTCTCCTTCTCACGCAAACCACAGTCCCTTTCGACTCCCATAATTAAATCAACGACTAAACTTCTCCAATCGTCACCTTCCCAGACTCCGCCCACTACTGACTCCTTTCTTAGTTCAACTATCTGGCACAATAAACATTTGCTTATCCATAATAGACCTTTCTACTGGAAAACTTGGAGGCAGAGAGGCCTGCTTTGGATCCATCAATTATTCTCTCACTCAGTTTTCCTATCTTTCCCCTTGCTTAGTCAGTTGTTTCACCTACCTGTCTCATTCACTCCTAAATATAATCTTTTAAAGGAAGCAGTGATGTCTACATATACCCAATTATCTAGAACACCAATTATTTCTGATGATTCAAACTCCACTTCACAACTGCATGCCTTGTTGAAGCTTGCACCCAAAGCCTCCACCATATACAGTTTTTTACAGGGTAGTGACACAATCAGGCAGAAATCCAGAATAGAGGAAGCGTGGGAGCACGATTTTCAGACATCGTGGTCAATTCCTCTCTGGAGGAGTTTATGGATTAAAATAAGGAGATCCTCCAGAGCAGCAAACATAACGCAAACTTTATACTTTGTATATAATAGACTTTTATTGTCACCACACATTTTAAGTAAGAGTTTTTCAACTATACCGGACGTCTGTTGGACATGTTCATCTAACAAAGGCTGATTTGTTCCATATGTTATTTTCATGTCTATCTGTATGTAACTTTTGGAAACAGGTTTGGGCTCAAATCAACCTAATTTTTGGAACTAGGTTTCCTTTCTCTTTTAATAACATCTTCCTGGGTAGTCTCTCATCAGTTTGGGAAAATATGATGATCAATGTCAAAATTATTGATCTGTTATTAGCGGTTGCATTCCAACAAATTACTATAAATTGGAAAGACTCCACAAAAATTTCCTATAGAGCCTGGTGGTATGCTGTTTGTCATAACCACAGGTTAGATACTGCTTTCGTTTATCCTATAACTTTGGCGATGAAGCGTTTAGAATTGTGGTCACATCTTACTACATTTCTCGACACAAGTGCCAGGAGGCACTTCCAGTTGCGACCATCTCAGCAAGAAGTTCTTAAACCCCCTTGATTCCCTAACATTCCTAATATCTTTCATTATTTACTGTTACTAAGATTCTCTCTGTATTACTTGATCTGTGTATGATGTTCTTTATGAGCCTAATTCATATATTTTCATTACTTTTATTACGATTTCTTTTTGATTGTATTTTTCAATGACACCTTGATTCTTTACAATAAAATGTTCTTGAACTTAAAAAGAGTTAAACTCTGTGGTTGCAGGTGGGGCCCACCAACATACATTTTTGGGGACCAGCACTTACTTTTCCTCATCAGACTTTGATCCAGAGCAAGAGAAAAAAAAAACACACATGGGAGGAAAGAAGGAGGAAGAGTGATAAAGGGAGGAATCAGGGATAGAAAAGAACTTGCAAGAGTGATGAAGGAGCAGGGATTGTCTGGGGGTGGATGAAAGAGGCCTAAGGTGCACTCAAGACTATGCATTCTTGGTATTTAGCATGCCAACATTCAACAACGCTGGCAAAGGGCATCCAAGCAATACATTGGGCCTGGCACTTATTCTTTTACAAATTAAACACTGGAGGACCTTTTCTACAAGTACAGAATCTGTGCCAAAAGGCTAATCTCTAGTTTTCCATACATTTTCTCACCATGCGTTTGATAGCATATGATAGCTCAACATGTAATAATGTGTGAGTGCTTTGAAATAGAAATAAGCCCTTTGACAGGGTTATGGAATATCAGAGAATTTAACAATTCGTTGTACCTTTTGGCCTTTATTCCCTAATTAGTAGAAACCTATTACTAGCTAATAATTATAGCCTTAGTAGAGATAATTGATAAAAATGCAGCTTTCAGGTCGATTATTGAAAGACGAATAAAAGTATTGCTATTGCCTTTACTGCTGACCAATCATTAGCAAAGATCCCTGTGGACGGTGTTGCAATAAGTGACGTTTTTCTGCCCATCACAACTTACAATCCCTGGTGTGAAATGCTCCCTCTCCTGCTAATTAGCTCTGCTCTGCATGTGATAAAAAGGCAGCGAGGTTCTCAGCCCCTGCTGGAAGTGTATCGATTTGGAGCTGATGAGCCGCAAGAGGGAATCTGGGAGGCATCCAGACTCAGAGGCTGTAGGGTAAGAAGTAGGAACCTTGCCAAGCTCCCATTCATCAGGGAGTGTAGTCCTGAAAGCTTAGAGTTCTCTTTCTTGTCCATGCTGCTTATTGTTTTTAAAGCCAGCGTGCAAATGCACTACATTAAGTTCTGTTTATGCTTTATAGTTTGTTAACAATCTGGGCACATGTTGCGAAACTGGAATGTGCTAATATGTGTATCACTGCTCTTTATATTGCGAATTAAATAAAATATAAGTAAACGCTGTTAATTCTGTATCACCCTCCTCTAAAATTGATAAAAACATGTTTGTTCACTGAGGAAAGAAACAGCTTCGAGTTCACAATTCCATAGCCTTGAATCATTCTAAAGGATGTAAGCTTGCGGGTGCCAGCACTTTATATTGGCACTGCCACACTAGTTAGTGGGCTGCCCAGCTCGCTGCAGACAATGCCAATGGACCGCATGTATATGGACCTGATCCTAGGAGCTGCTTGCTTCTGCAGAACGCTCGACATCTCCTGTGTCTTGTAAATAATACAAGCCATGACGTATTGAAAGTGATTTTCTCTCTCTTGGAAGCCTGAAAGGCTCAGGTAATCCTGCACCGTTCACACAGGTGAGCTCCGCCCCTCACGCAGTCTCAGCAGTGAGTTCCAAACCCACTGAGCTGTATTAATGTGAGGGAGTTAAATCCTGTCATTCATTTAGGCTTAAAATACGCTGAAATCCTAAACTGGTCTAAGCAGATGAAGTGTTTACAGACAGAGTGGGAATGGCCTCAAAAGCAGTAATCAATTTATTACAGTGGGTATTTCATGGAGCCACTCCCAGGGGCGCTTACAAGTAAAGCCGTGCCGAGATGCGATACCCGGCCTCCAAAAATAATGGGACAATAAAAGAACAATGGGGTGTCATTGAAAAGGTCCGCAGCCTAGAGAATTTGCAGCAGTAGTAATGGCGCAGAGAGAGATGTAGGCTAGTTAAGCATCTTTACTTTTAAGCGTCTGAAGTATTCTGAGCGAGTGTAACATGGCGCCTCTCGTTGGATGAGGTAAACTGACTGTCTTCCGCGAACGATATGCTGCTCAAGCTTTGGCAAATCGGTTGGCCTGGCTTATCACTAAAAGCGTCCATTCGCTGATGGATGGAGGCTTCTTTCCATGCGTGCAGAAGCCCAATCATCCATGCATGCAGTCACTCACTATTCATGCACCTAGTGGCTCACCATGGGGCTGATGCTTGCATCCATCCAGTCACACTCACCTTCCTTCCTTTCAAAGGCCACACACGCTAATCCACTAATCCATGGAGAGGCACTTTTAGTTGCAGGTGGACCTATTGTTTTTGCCAACGTGTTTGATCTGGGGATATACCTCTGTTTTGTGAATTTAAAAAGGGAAGCCCCACTTCGGGCAATGAATCACATCGCAGACCGATGGGGGGTTAAAAGGTCGCTTTTATTTCAGCAACAAACAAAACAGCATCAATAATGTAATCAATGACTTTCAAGACAAACCCCGCCCCCGCTTGATCCCCCATGAAAAATCCCCATATCGATCCCCCAATGAAATTTCCCCCAATCGATCCCCCAAGAGATTTCCCCCAGGAATTTTTCCCCCAAATAGATCCCCAATTCTCCCCCACCTCAACCCCAACCCCTTATCTCTGTTTCCCTTCTGCCCTAATCTATTCTGCCTGCCCCAACCCTTCCTGCCTGCCTCAATTCCATCCCAATTTGCCTCTAAAAGAAAAATGGAGATGCCCTGGAATCCATAAAGACCTCCCCAAAAGGAAAAAATGCCACCCTGGAACTTGTACTAACAAGCGGGAGGGTGGGTGGGGCACAAATTGAGCACGCTGCCTGCCTACCTCTCTTCAGGACCCCCAACTGTCATCAATTAGAACGCGGCGTTAGATAAACACCGCGTTCTAAAGCAGGCGCCTCGCCTGCACGTGCTCGCTCTGGGCGAAACCAAATGCCCGAAGCTGCCCGGGGGTGGACATTCTTTGAATGCCACCCCCAAGCCCCCCATCGGGCAATGAATCACATCGCAGACCGATGGGGGGTTAAAAGGTCGCTTTTATTTCAGCAACAAACAAAACAGCATCAATAATGTAATCAATGACTTTCAAGACAAACCCCGCCCCCGCTTGATCCCCCATGAAAAATCCCCATATCGATCCCCCAATGAAATGTCCCCCAATCGATCCCCCAAGAGATGTCCCCCATGAATTTTTCCCCCAAATAGATCCCCAATTCTCCCCCACCTGGAACCTCGACCCCAACCCCTTATCTCTGTTTCCCTTCTGCCCTAATGTATTCTGCCTGCCCCAACCCTTCCTGCCTGCCTCAATCCCGTCCCAATCTGCCACCAGGAAAAAACCCTGCTAAGGCGTTTTTCCTGTCCCCCCCCCCACCCCTCCCCTCTCCTTATCATGCTGGAATAAAACCCAGCAATAGCAAACATAATTAAAAACTGTAAATCATCTTGTGAGAGAAACAAAAATTCTTTAATATCATAAATTTCCCCAACTATAAAGGAAAGCCGCTTATGCAAAACTTCAACCCCACGGATGCAAGCCCAAAATGCAGGACAGTTTCTCTTTGATATTTACAATATATAACTCATTTGCAATGAAAGACAAATGGATCCCATCCGCTCTGAAAAACTGAAAATCATCTTTTCCAATGTGGTCGTGCGACAGCCAGCTAATGTCGTTGATGATGCAGAACTGATGCAACTCTCTGTTAAATTTGCGCCGGGCCCTGTCGATGGAAGAAAACTTTTCAGCTCTCCTCCAAACCCGCCTTGGTACAAATGCGGTAAATATGATTTTCGTGTTGGGCCAAGAAAGTACGATTTTAGCTAAGTCGGCTTTGACGTCCAGTAGGAGGCCCAGGCCAGACAACTGCACCAAGTCATTTTCTCCTAAATGCTGCAATAACACCTTAGGTAAAGGCTTAGAAGAAGCCAGTTCATTTAAACTCGGCAACAGCTGACCCCACCTCATCCCACTCTTACCAAACCATAAAATGTCCATGTCCTCAAAACTAAAACCCAAATTTGAACCATAGTGGCTTTTGTCAGCTTGTTTCGCTGCCCATCTGACGAAGGAATGTCCTACAATCCATATATTCACCATGGATGCCGATGCAGGTATGTGGGAACCTAGACAGAGATAAATGTTAGCAAAACGAAAAGAATTCCTAAAATTCATTCAAATCTCTGACATATTTTAAACAACAATTTGATGACCAACGGCAGAGTCGACGCAGCTGCTGTAAAGAGAAACCCCTTCTGGCAGCCTCTGAAGCCGCTCCTATGCGAAAAGAATGAGTACCAAAATCTAAAGGGTTCAATCCCAGTACAAGTAAAGATTTTCTCAGTACCGCTAAAAGCTGGGAAGCGGTTAGTGCCGATCCATCCTGGTGCTGAAAAATAAGGTTGTTATTAGGGTAACAGTTAAACTCTTGAAATTGTAACCATGCAAGCCATGGGCATAGCGGACCACTAAGTTTCCGCAATGCTACAGTAGCACCTTTACCTTTCTGGTCTGTTTTGGATGACTCTAAATGTATTCTTAGTGAATCGGGCAAGGTTGATACATTGGAATATCTTAGGCCTTGAATGAATGATTTTCCTAGAAGTTCGGATACCCTAAACGCCCCAAAGAACAACCATAATATGCAAAGTTTAAAAAGTGCACCTTCAAACTTGGAATAACAAATTGTGGGCAATGTTGGTATGATCGCTTGCAATAAGTCAAGAGATATGGGCTTGCGCAGCATTGTTCCACGTTTCTTTACCTTAGCCCAACCTAGTAAAATTCTTCTTCCTAATTCGCCTAAAGGGGGTCCTAACCCCAAAAACATTTTCCATAGAAAGAGATGCCTGAAAGCTTCCCTGCAATAGTGGTATCAGCTATATTTTGTCAATATTGTTCAGAACAAAACGCAGTATGTCATTATTACGTAGTAAGGAGCCTGTGTGATCATTGCTACGACAAGCCGCACCTGACTGTAGAAATTCCGCCCATGCCCTTCTGTAAGCTAAGCGCGTGCTGATTGCAAGGGAATGTTCCACCAACTTCCTTATCTTCAGTCCGCTAGCAACCATAGCTCCTGGGGAATTGGAGTCTTTTCTTGATCTGCTGTGGGTGCCAAACCACGGAATCTCTGCCACTGAGAACGAGATAACACATCTGCTATATTATTGTCCAGACAAGGAATATGCTTTACTCTAAAAGTTATATTCAACAGTAAACAACTCAACATGAACCTCTGCAACAACTGAAGCAGGCATTTTTCTTTTGCTCTCTGACCATTGACCAGATCCACTACTGTTCTGTTATCAATGTGGAAAAGCACAGACTTATTAGCTAAGAACTTGCCCCAAACTGACAGAGCTACTATCAAGGGAAAGAATTCGAAGAATGCGATACTGCGTTTTTTCATGACCCAGTGCCGGGGCCATGGCTCAGCGCACCATTTCCCATCCAGAAAAGGCCAAAACCATTCGCTCCTGAAGCAACAGAAAAAAAATCTGAATGGACCACACAAAATGTTCATCAACAGACCTGATAGGAACACCATTGAAGCTTTTTAGGAACATCAGCCAGACCTCGAAATCCAATCTCATATGGAGAGATACTCTGACCCTGTGATGTGGTAATAACACGCCAGTCATGGCAAAATCCAGCCTCCTGCCAAAAAGATCTTCCGGCCTTTACTACTCTGCAAGCAAAGTTCAGGTGCCCTAATAAATGTTGCATCTCAAATAGAGTCAGTTTTTATGACACCTTGGCATGATCCAGCAACTGCATGATTTCCTTCACTTTCGCACTTGGCAACCTGGCTTCCATTTTAACTGTATCAATTTCTATACCTAGAAATATGAGACAAGTCTCTGGCCCCTCTGTCTTCTCTGTTGCCAAAGGCACACTTAACTCTTGCATCACTGTTTGGAAAAAATTTAGAGCCTTGCTGTGATCCCTTTTTACCAACAAAAAGAAAATCGTCCAAATAATGAGACACTTGCATGTAACCTGACCTGAATGAGAAAAGCCATTGTAAAAAAGAGTTGAACTCTTCGAACAGTTGGCAGGAGACTGCACACCCCATAGGTAAAACTTTGTCAACAAAGAACTGCCCTTGGAAATGTATGCCCAGTAATTCAAAGTCTTGGGGATGGACTGGGAGCAACCTAAAAGCTGATTTTATATCGCATTTTGCTAGCTCCGCTCCTGAGCCGGCCTTTTTAACCAGATCCAGTGCTACGTCCACTGAGGCGAATTGCACTACCGTGTCTTCTTTGGCTATGAAATCATTTACAGACCATCCCTGAGGCCAGGACAAGTGCTGAATCATACGGAATTCTCCTTGCGTTTTCTTGGGAACCACTCCTAACGGGGAGACAATGAGGTTGGGAAGAGGCCAAGAAAAGAAGGGGCCGGCTATCCTACCTTCAGCAACTTCAGAGTGTAATTTTTTAGCAATTGCTTGAGGGAATTGCTTTGCAGATTTTAAATTTTGTGCAAACCTGCGTTGCCTGTGACCTTGGTAGCCTAGTTTGAAACCCTCCTTAAACCCCCACTCCAATCTTAAAGCTTTCTCTCTGAGAGGGTAAAATTTAAGCCAATAACATAGGTTGTGAATATCAATTGGTGTAACCGCCTTTGAAAGGAGGCTGGAAAGGGGCGCCTCTTCCCCTGCCTTGACCGGTAGGCAGGCTGGAGCTCTGTTCGCTAAAACATTGCAAAACTGCGTGTTTGCCACCGCATTTTGAACACTCATGCCTGTATTTGCATGGGTACTTCTGACAGAAACCCCTGTTAAAATTCCAACAGGCTCCAGTGGCAAAGGCTGTAGTTTTTGTCCATGAGCCCACCCTTCCCAGAGTGGGTCTGCTAAGAAAGGGCCGAGGGGTAATGGCCAACCCGCTAGCTGTATGTAAAGTAGGAGGAGGCCTCTGTGGATACATCCACTGTACCCATAACTCGTTATCCACTTCACCCCAAGGGTTTTCTGGGATTAACACCAGACGAGCTCTGAACTCCTCGTCGTAATGTAGCCAAGCAAAACCTCCAAATTCTGCCTGAGCCTTTCTAATTGTATTCAAGTATTTGAAAATTGAGACTGAACGTTCAGGAAACTTCTCACAGTAAACGCTTGCAAAAATCAGAAAGGCTGAGGTCTAGGAGTCAATGTTAGTGGGGACCCTGGGTCTCTTCGCCAACTCCCAAGCCTCCTCTCTAGAACCTTCCTTGGATTGGAGTTCCCTATGTAGCAACTTAAAAACGTCTACAAATTCCCCGTTCCAAATCTTATCCTTAGTGTGTTTATTGAGATGTCAACCCAATGGCATCGACAATCCCATATATGGCAACCGTTTTAAACTTGTGTTTTTGTCCTTGACACTCTTTTCTTCTTGAGAAACTGCGTCAGTTGCCTCATCTTGAACTGTATCTGTCTTAGGGGATACCTCCTCCTGTAACTTAGTAGGACCACAATGACAACAAACCTTAGCATCCGTGGCTTCACCTGTAACTGTGATCGCTTTACGTTTTCTAACATTGGTGTGAGAATGAGTATCAGTGACTTTCTCACCTGTTTGAATGGGCTTATCCAGCGTTGCGCGTCTTCCTGTATTCCTTCAGTCAGATGCCTTGGAAAACCGCTCAGGCTGCTTCCAACTTCTCTCAGATTCGTGCATCTGCAAAACATTAGCTCGAGAAATCTGGTTAACCAGCCCCCCCCTGTTTGGAAAGAAAACGGATGTTAGAAAACTCCTCTTGACTGGGAATTTCACCCTCCTCTAATTCGGATAAATCCTCCTCATTGCTATCATGAAACCCCTGAGCAACCCCACTACACGAAGGCTGAGCTTCGTCCCCAAACCACCATCAAAATGCCTCCAGTTCACCGCTTTTTGAACTGGGAGAGCTTACAATCAGGTAATGGAGTTGGAAAAATTGCTTCAGCAGTTTTTTCTTGAGTTTGAAAAGGTTTGCAAGACGCTGGAAACCTGCTCGACGATGATGTGCTGCACCTGATGCCCTTCTGCAGCTTTGCCGTCGCGTTGGCCTGCAAGTCGCCAATACTTGCAGACATGTGGGGTTCTTGAAATCTGCCAAGCACCGCCAGTCTACCGTTATCCCCTTCAACCCACACCCATCTACCCACCCCAGGAGGCTCACTGGCTGCTCTAACTGGGCTAACTCCTGTGCCACCAACAACTGAGGCTGACCCACTAGGCCTATTTGTCACCCTAACAGGCAATTCCAAAGAGACTAAACCAGAAGAGACGACAGGAACACAACTTGCACCAACCTTCGAAGGAACAACATGTAACAAAACTGGACCATTCAATGATAAATCACTAGTATCAGAAGAGATGACAGGCGAAAGTGGCCTCTCGCGAGAATCGGGGACCCCAACCTTAGATAATAACATTTTTGTACCGAAAATAGGAATGTCACGATTAATAGACGCATTTCCAGAAAATCCAGTCAAAACATCACCAGAATTGCTCAACTTACATTCTCCACTAGATGGCGCCAACGCCTCACTGTTAGCCAAGGCAACACCTTCAGATATCCTTGATATCCCTTTTAGGGTGTTTGGCTTTTTTGCCCCTCTGCCCCTGACTGAGCGTGTGCGAGCCCTCCCTCTGCATTTTCCCACAACAGGCTGAGCTGGCTGCTGCATAGAATTAAGCAGGGGGACCTCTCTAGACATTTTACTAAGCAACTTATTAAAATTGTCAGGCGCCACCTCAGGGGAACTGTCTGACAATGTGCAGGCAATCACTGCAGCAGACACCCCTTCCGATGAAGCCCTCTTCTTAACTGTTAAGCCGGTCCAAGCTTGACCTAACACACCAGGGGCTAATAAATCTTCCCTCCCCTCCTGGCACAATACTCTCAGAGCCTCCCTGACCTTATCAGCATCTTCAGACATACTTAACAGCACAATAAAACCTCCCAAAGTGACAAAATTCCCTCAGGAGCGGCACAAATTGAGCGCGCTGCCTGCCTACCTCTCTTCAGGACCCCCAAATGTCATCAATTAGAACGCAGCGTTAGATAAACACTGCGTTCTAAAGCAGGCGCCTCACCTGCACGCGCTCGCTCTGGGCGAAACCAAATGCCCGAAGCTGCCCGGGGGTGGACATTCTTTGAATGCCACCCCCAAGCCCTCCATTAGGAGGTCAGTCGTGAGTGCTCCCGTCACCTCTGTGCGCTGTGGCTGACAGCGATGGGCCTCTCTGTGGCCCAGTGGAGGAAGCTGGCAAAGTGAGTAGAAGTCCACATGGCACCTGGCATTCCTGGGCTCCTGTGTGGAGAAGGGCGTCTGGTGTCAGCAGGAAGCTGGGTAAGAGGGTGCAACAAGCAGAGCAGGAGTCAGGATGGTTAAAAGGCAGGGAGCACTTTGAGGCTTTGGAATGAGTGCCAGGCACACTGATGGCCCTCAGACAGGAAGATCTTTTGTGCATTTGACTCAAAGGCTTACAGAAACTTTGTAACCTTCTAACTAGACAAGTAACTGAAAGCTGCAGTGACTTCTCCATGATCCTGTCATAATCTTAACATTTGAACAACATTGAGCAGTGTAAAGCCATTGTGAGTTGATATCACAAAAGTAATGTTGTCAATACTTAGATATCATTTATTGACTGTTCTCATCACAGGTGCACATATGGTTCTACAACTTGATAAACAGCCCAGGGAACAGTTGAAGCTTATTAGACCGACATGGGAGTCGGGTTTTCTCACTGATCATCCTCTCATATTCAAGAAGTGGCTCTACTGTGTGGCAATATACTTGACCAAAAGAAATTCACAGATCAGTAATTGATCAAGCACAAAGCAGACTAGCAATAAAAATCGAACTTATGAACAGCAGCTCCAATTGATATAATCGTAGACTGACTTACCCCAAAAAATGAAGGGGCATATTATCAACAAATGGCGATATTTATTGCTAACTCCCCTTAGCGCCATTTTCCTTATCGCTGCAGATCGCCGGAATCTATCGCTGCGTTAGCGGCGTGTTAACAACACTCCGCTAACAGGCAATAGCTACCTTTTCTGGCAGAAATGGACGGCGATAGATTTAGCGTGCCGGCGATAAAAAAATGCACGCTAACGTGAAAAAGTTGCGAAGGGCCAATCAGCGACAGAATCCTATCGCTATTTAGCACCAGGCCTGCATTTAACGCGTTCAGGGGGGAAAGTGCACTATAAAAGTCCCGCCAAGCAGAAAAAAAAAGGAAAAGGAAAATACCAGAGGAGCAATGGAAGAAGCTGGGACCAGTGCAGAGGCCACAAACATGCCCACAGGAGGACCAGCCAGAGACCCATGTGACGGCCAAGAGGAAGATGAATCCTAAGTTCAGCCTGCAGGAAAACCGGGTCCTGATTGCAGAGGTGACTGAACACCAACAAGAAATGTTTGTCACCTCCAAAGTGACATTGGCAAGAAAAAAAGAAATATGGGAGGACATTGTGTCCAAGGTGAATGCCGTTGGAGAGAGGAGGAGGACTGTGGACGACTGCAGAAGCGCTGGCATGATACCAAGCGCAAAACCAAGGAGAAACTAGCAGCCAACGTGAGAGCAGCGAGGCAGACTGGAGGTGGGAGTCCAGCGCCACAGGAGGAGCTGGATGAGTTGGACGAGCAGGTGTCCCGAGTCATCAGTGATGAGCCGGTGGTTGGAGTTGCGGGCCAGGATAGTGCTGAATGTGAACAGACACAACAACACCAGTGTGAGCATCAACCAGGGACGGGGGGAAGGGTGTGGCTGGGCACAGTGGCACTCATGTACAATTACATTAATTGAAGTGCATACCCACATGTACTGTGGATCATGTCCCGGATACCCCTGTCCATGGTGGCATAGGGACATATCACCCTTCTCAAACAACACATTGCACGACACACATTGGCCGGCATACAGACTTTCAAATGAGCACAGAAAAGGAAGCCCAAAATAGTTCTAGGTCAATGTCAGACCACTCCATAAGTGCCCCCTCAAATGACAAAGTGGCACAACAACTTGACATGCGGCAGGGTGGCAAAATGCCCCCCTTGCCACATCACCACACACATACAAATTGCCTGCACAAGGACACATCTTACTCTAACGCCAAAATGTGTGTGCACTGTGAATGTGACTGGTCATGTGCACAATAAGGCATGCCACCACCAATGTCAGCACACCTGCAGCATTCTGCACATGTGTATGAGTGGTGTGCGGGAATGTGCATGTGCACATAGGTGGACTTTACTGTGCATACACAACCATGCACACTACTCAGACACATGTGCACAATGCTACAGGTGTGCTGACATTGGTGGTGGCATGCCTTATCGTGCACATGACCAGTCACATACACAATGCATCCGCATTTTGGCCTCAGAGTGAGACGTGTCCATGTGCAGGCAATTTGTATGTGCGTGGTGATGTGGCAAGGGGGAAAATCTGACATCACCTGCATCACCATGCAATGTGCCCCATTGCCTGTTCATGAGAAGCAGTCTGGTGTACACCAAGTGGGGAAACATCTAGTGAGTCTGCATACCACACACACATGCAATGTCACAACGAATTGACCATGTAGACTGCTGGATAAAGGTTGTACCTCCAAAAATGCACACAAACAGCACACTTCACTCAAAGTGCGATGGAATACAATGAGCAGGGGGACGTGCCAACAACCACACAGTACATGAACAAAGCAGAACAGGAATGTACCACACCAATATGTACTGCATGCCTTGTCTGTGTGACATACTCGCTGAACCACAATGTGCCTGTAAAGCTGTCTCACTGCCAAAATATGACAACAAGCAAGGATAGCTAAATTGAAACAAATCATGTCAACCGGCCAAATGCCACCCTCAACCCCTATGTAAAATTGCACTCCTACCCCCCCAAGTGTACACATCTGCCACACAGAATACAGCATTCCACATCAGTCCTGATGTGAGTTGCCCATCACACCATCATGTGCAATTCAAATTAACGGTTTGGTAAGTCAACTGTGTCAGTGAACAAATATGCAGTCAGGTAGTCATCACCCACATGGCAAGCCAGGCATTGAATAACAGAACAAGGACAGCAGATATCATCCATGGCAGCAGCTGCGTGGCACATACACAAACACACATCACCCGCACATTTGCATCTCTTGTGAGGGTGGCGTTGACCAGGCCTCAGCACCATAAATAGGCATCATGAAATGCACATACATCAGAAAACTGACCACTTACACACCACACATGGGGTCAACCTTGAGGGTAATGGGTGTTGACACTATGGGGCATATTACCAAGCCCCTATCGCCACCACAACGTCACTCATTTTTGATGTTGGGGTGGCGATAGGGTCAGCGCACCATTATCAAGGCAGCGTCAAGTCACTCAATGTGGCTTAAAGCCACGTTAAGTTGCTTTACGCTGCCTTGAGAATAGGGCCCCTTTCACGCTAAACTTTGTGTGAAAGGGGGCGTGCAGTGGGTGTTGTGGTGGGCATCCCACAACAACACCCATTGTAGTCGACGCTGCCATCCATTATCAAGTTAGGCAAGAAGAGGTGGCAGTGCTGATCTGAACACCAGAGAAATCCTGGGCCTAAGGTTGCAAAACTAGGAGAAATGCATTAAATCCCCTTGTTTATGCTTGTATCATGTGTGCTGCCTTGTGCAGCCCACATGTGAAAAGCCAAATTCCATGGTATGTTCATGTACAGGAAGGTGTCCCTTCCTGTACATGAGCAAACTGTACTTCTAAATGTCATTTCGTGACTTCCATGTGTGCTGCACGAAGCAGCACACATGAAAGCTAGAAAATGCCGTCTTAGCTTTGTCCATGTGCAGTAAGCAACTAATTCATACACATGAACAAACCTCCCTGCTCGCAGACACCCTTGCACTATGGTGCAAGGGAGCCTGCGCTGGTGCTAAGCAGTGTAATTTACTTCCATTGCAGGGGGAAACGCCAGGCTGCACCATATCCTTGATAACATGTATGAGCCTGGCATAACCAAAGTGGAGGTGAGAGCCGTGAAGACAAGATGGCCAACGCCTCTCCCTGCCACTACCTTGGTAACATGCCCCTGTCTGTTCAGACCGCAACAACAATCGAAACTCACGCCGAACCATACTCACAACGGGTCAGCCAAACGGAGGGCACTCAGCAATGCATGCAACAAAAACCATGAAGGACGACATGCACACCAGACAAATCACAATAGACAAGGCAAAATGGATGTCCATGTGTACTACATAGTGCAGCACATGTTGAAACAGTAAGTAAGCTCACATTGCTAATATGCCTAAAGGGTGCCCTACTCACACATAACCATACTTGCACAAAACACATGCACATGTGCAGTACCCTGCAATGCTGCATGTCCGTGAGCCTCATTGACAAGGCAAGTGACAGTGCATGATGAATAGCATGCCTGCAGGCCCAACCTATTAGCATGGTTCAGGCCACCTCACTGAGGTGGCTGAGTGTGGACAACATCCTTAAACAAGCAAGTCACACTCTGACACATCCTCGTGTACATACAACCCCTGACGTAAACAAGACATTTGAAGTAAAACAATGCACAACTTCCACAACTCTGACCAAGACCCATATACCACCCAGTTTGCCTCAGCACAGCATTGTAAATGCACAGAACCCAAAGGCTCACTACCTGAAAGGTATAATGGGCAGCTAAACCAAAGCTGCAGGTGCCACCAGCACACAATGCAGTGCACACACAGACAAATCTGAGCCCATCAACATTGACTACTATGTGGGCCAAATAGCATTACTCACACAAATGAACAGAGGACACAATGCAGTGCACACACAGACAAATCTGAGCCCATCAACATTGACTACTATGTGGGCCAAATAGCATTACTCACACAAATGAACAGAGGACACAACTTGTGATGCTTGTGTGTAGATATTGTACAATAACATTTGTCATAGCTGGAAACTGTGAGATGACAATGTACAACTACAACATCACATCCGCAATTTCCTCAAAATCATCACTATCGTGCAACAAATAGGCATCTCCTCAAAAACAGTATGAATGGACGCTGTCCTGCTGAATGCTTGTAAACACATCCAATGCATGATTGTACATGACAAACACTGTTAAACGGTATCTCCCCTATCACATTGCAGAGGGAGAGACATCACTTCCTAGACAGCAGACTGGCCCAACCCTCACTGATGACGAGGAGGAATACCCCACCATCGATCAGGAAGCACTGCAACATCTGCTAGACTCCTTCAGCACCCCACCTCCAGGAGCAGGGCAACCCAGCAGCATAGTGGCAATGCCACCCCCTGCACAAACCAACCAGCAGCAAGCACCTCCCACCACAGCTGCCTCCCCGGACCTCGAGGACCCACACCTGGCCTTTCAAATCCGTGTGCTAGAGGTCCAGCGGGAGATGGCGGAACATGTGCGGGTGGGGTTCGAGCACCTGGCGGACAAACTTGAGGCCATACGTGGGTGTCTGAGTCCCATCCGGGACCACATGCAGAAGATCACGGACACCCACAGCCCGCTCGATGCCCTCCAACGGTCCATGGCTGACATTGCTGGAGTCATGATTTTGAGACAACAACAACTGTCTGCTCAGAGTGGCTCCAGCAATGTCATCCAGGATTTGGCCAACATCTGTCGGATAATGGAGAGCATGGAGCGGATGCAGGCACAAGATATGGCTGCCAGGGCTGCACACCAGCGCGAGGTTGCTGGGATCTATCATGCCCTGCACCTGCTCATCACTCCATTGCTGCCACAAGGTCTGGCGCAGATGAATGTTGCTGCTGCCTCCACATCCTCAGCTCCGCCACCTGATGTGTCAGTGCCTCACAGTGCTGCACCCACCATACCACCACCCACATGTGAGGTACATGACACATCAGAGGATGAAGAGGAGGGTGAAAGTGCATTTGGGCTAAGGAGGAAGCGTTAGCACACATCTGCGCCAAAAGGCCAGTTTCCTCCTTGGTTCCGGGCTTAGTATCCTGCCACAGAAAATCTTCTTCACTGTCTTCCACTGTCCCCCGACAATCACCTTGGACCTCCACATGGACTGCCATATCACTTTATTTTTGCCAATGCCACTGCAAT